>JBCFYV010000003.1:46961116-47147182 GCA_039000515.1 Timema cristinae
ACTATACAGTTGTCTGTATGTATTTACACAATTTATCATGACCTATCTTGACGTGCTTCATTAGCTTAACTTATAAAATAGTGCCATACTGTAATCACATAATCAACATTCAAACAATAAATAGCATTTTATTTGGGGAAACAATTTGGATATCTAAACAATCAATAGTATTGTAGTGGAAATAATTTTTTGCTTACATTTAAATCTTATAAAATGTGAATTTAACATATTTCTAAATCGACTACAATATATAACTACTGTTTCTTGAGTATTTAATATTTTTATATAAATCAGAATAAATACAAAAATTATAAATGTATTTTGCAAAATTTAAGTTCTGAAGACGTTATTTTGAAATTTTAAAACAAAATAATCGAATTATTGAAAAAAGAAATAAGCTGTTATTAAATGTATTACTCAAATCAATGGCTTAAATTAAAAATAAAGGTTTTATAATATTTTTATTTAAATCGCTCAGGGTGCCATTGAAAATCATTTCGCGTGACACTCTTGGCCCGCGTGCCGTAGGTTGCCTACCTTTGGTTATATGAATAGACCCGTATAATTATTTTCATATATGAATTTTACGTTTGATATTTGACTGCACTACTAAAATATAACACTTTATTCAACATGGTAACTGGTTAGGTGTACAAAACAAACATTTTGTTTGATTACATTTATTTTCAAAATCGAAAGCATTGATCTATACGCTATAAAAACTTTACTATATTTTTCTTCAGGACAGATAATAATTTGGTTTAATAGTAGCTACTACAACTTTACAACGGCAAGATATTTCATATCTCTAATATTTGCAGAGAAATTACGAAAATTGAAAATTTTCCCTTATGTAAAGTACCCTCAAAGTCATTTTTATGAGAAAATGAGAATTGCCATCTTGTTTATAAAGGTAAAGTGTGTCTAGATATCATTAAATCAAAATAGGGCAAATTTTGAGATCATCAATTTTTTCTCTTTTTCTCCTCAGTATCCTTAAATTTATGGTTAAATATCTAATTCCACAAACCGCTCGGGAAGACCTTAAGAACATTTCAGATACTAAGTTATATCCCAATTTGTAAAATAGTTAAGGCTATATATAGCCCGAGGCACAGACGGACAGACGGCATTGGGGAAAACAACTTTTCTGGCTTCAGAGGTTATGAAACGTCAACATTAGTCAAAATCTCAAGTTCGAACTTTCTGACGATCACAATATTTTCTCTCCGAGGTGTCGAGAGAAAAAAAAATGTCAGAATGGAAACGGTCTTGAAAACAAACATGAGACAAGTAAACATAGGCCGGTTACACACATGGTGAATTTTTTCGTTGTGGAGAATTTACCGCGCCGCTCAAAGAATCGGTTAAGTTTTCATATTCGACGGTAAAATTCCGTCTCCGTCATTATGAGCAAAAAACGCTATCGACCCGTTTATAGTATATAGTCGATATCTGGAATCGAGGAGTGAAGTGTGCTCTTTCTAAGTTTTGATTTTATTACAATTTAATAGTTGAGTTTTAAAAATGTATTGATTAGTATTGTTTGAAATGGAGAGAGAACACATTCCTGCTTTATGGTTATACTGTCGCCGAAGAAACAGCAGAAGAAAAAATAGCTTATTTGGGTTCATCCAATTAATCAAAGGAGAGGGGAGGTTGGAGCTTTTAATGCTTTGTTTGAAGAGTTGAGGGAGGATGACACAAAATAGAGCAACACAACACTAGAATGATTCTCAGAGGTTGAAAATTCGCTGGGTGTGTAAGCGTGCATTGGGTCACGTACGGCACTGATTGGATGGCGAAAGCAAAACTACCTTCGACTGTAGTGGCAGTGGGCGGCTGCATAGCTAACGCGACGGCAAATTTACCGCGAGTTTTTTTCCCCCGCCTAATGTGTAAGCGTCAATGTACCTCTTCTTACCACTGTTGGAAAGACGGCAACGGTAAATTCTCCACAACAGAAAAATCTGCCATATTTGACCATATTCAGGTAAAATATTTTGTTAACTTTGACTTATCAACCCCCCTCCTCACCCCTCTCAACCCTTGCCAACTTTTAAAATAATCCTCAATCTTTCTCTCTCTACTAATCTTGTGGGTTGGAGATGTTTTCAGAACAATAAGGACCTATCCACCATTTCTAGCTTTCCTTCAAATTTCAAATCGCTCTAAAGGTATGACCTTTCTAGTATTTATCTGAAAAATATCAACGGAAACGAAAATATTTACGTTAGCAAAATAATCGCGAATCATAGTTTATAAGCACCATGTCAGTACTGAAGTTATATTAATATTTACCTAGTTTTATAATGCACTAGAACATGTACGTAGTAAGGGTTTAAGTTGAAAAATTAAGCATTTTTAAAAATGTTATCAATATTTTTAATTGAAATTAAAACTACATATTTGAAAAAAATAATAAAAAACGTAAATTCTATGTTTTTAACTTTAGTTTTTCTTTAAGTTTTTTTTATTAATACTTACATAGTTAGTTCTTTCCACATATTTTTTCCCCAATAGTGTTTATGGATATAAGATTAAGCCTCGGTTTTGTGGTGCCAATTGTAGAGGTACAACATGGGGAGTGCTTAATAATAGGGGTCAAGAAACTCCCGCCCCGGGCCTCCAAAGGCGTTGCCACGCCACTGTGTGTAACAGCCAGAATGACAACAATGAATGCATTCTTAATGATTATGAATTGATAGTCTAAAATATTACACCGACCCGATACATTAAAATTTCTATGATCAAACTTTGACATCACTGGTAAAAGGATTGTTGAGATTTTCTACTTTTGGAAAACACGCAGTTCATTGACACAATATGGGCCACTTGCTTAGCTGCAAATAGGAAAATATGAAACTAAAGCAATCAATAATAAGGCAAGGACTGCGAATCTACCTTTATTTCAAGCGTTTGTAACATAGAGAAAGAAATCAATACAGAAGATCCGCTTGACAAATATTAGAAATGGATGTTAATGCATCATCTTTATCAGGTGTTAGTGTTGGGGGTGCACTTTCTCACTCGCAAGAAACAGCAGCTATAAACATGCCATGCACGAGAAGCAAACATCACAGAATAGTTTGTGATTCTTTGTTTGTTGTTTTAGGTAGAGACCCCTTTTTTTGTTTGCATATACTAATATATTTGTGTGAATTGGAATCGTGCATTATGAATAATATCCATTTTTATATTATTTTGTTGTTTTAGGTAAAGTATCCTTAATACATAGTTTATTTTCATTGTGCTTGTTAAATTGATTTTAGTATATATAAATGCAAAGTTTTACATGTTCTTAATTTGAAGACAGTGGAGGGAAAAAATTACTGTACTTTTAAATATAACACAGCTCTCTATATTTCCTCCTCCCCACCCCGATTTTCCTCCCTCAAACCAAACTAGACGTTACTCATTACCGAGGGCTCGGAGGCTAAATAGACCTAACCACCATTTGTGTTTAGTTATTGCTTGCAGGTAGCATTTCAAAGTTCACTTGATATGGATGATGACTATTAACACCCGTTCAGGCTATACGCCTAAGTAAATTATACTGATGTGTTAGGGGTGAAGAATGTTGAGTTTCAAGTAAGTTCACCCGCATTTGCTTTGGATGAGATTGGAAAACCATTTAGGAAAACAGCCCTCAGTGCACACGACCGGAATCGTACCCTGATATGCCTGTCAGTAGTAAGAGCCCCGGTATGTTCAGTCGCTAATTATTCAAACGTATGAGACTATGATAGTGACGTTTTCAAATAATATGACTGTTGAGTGTGGTCAGCCGAGTGAGGTCAGCCGAGTGAGGTCAGCCGTGTGACGTCAGCCTGTGGTTCTGGGCGCCCCTGAATTATTAAGTGGCCGTAGGTATGCTAGAGATATAGTGAAAGTATTGTGACGTCATCCTGTGTGACGTTCCGGAGTATGAGACTATAACGTTTCAAATAATATGACTGCAGCCTTGCGTCTGAGGTCAGCCGTGTGACGTCAGCCTGTTGTTCTGGACGCCCATTATATTTGAATGTAGGTATAGCAGGTGGATTTTTACGTCACAAATAATATGACTGCTGAGTGACGTCGAGGTAGCTATGCTAGAGATATAGTGATAGTATTGTGACGTCATCCTGTGTGACGTTTCGGTTAGTTGGTCAGCGCCAGGATAATTTCTATCGTGGACAAGTTTTTTTTAAGTGTATATGAATTGTAATTTGTTTTAAATTTTTTGAACATGTTTTTTATAGTGACGCGTTCCTCATTTGTACGTCACATCAGATTTGAATGAATATCAAGTGTTGAGGTATGTATTATGACATTAGGACGTTTGAATTATACAGTAAAAAGTTATATATTGCTCTTACTACAAATATTTAAATGAGAGGGAAATATTACTAGAAATGAAAAAAATAAGTACAAGTTTTTTCACATTTAATTATAATAAAAAATATATACATATTTCACAATTTATTATTGTCATCCATAAAAATACAAAGATCGTCAAACAGTGACAGATAGTTAAAATATGGGATAGGATCGGGTGGGTCTACAAACGATTTGGAGGCGAGTGTATTGTCTATGAACATCGATACATTTGGGTGATTTAGATATTTTACATGGCGTGTGATATATTTTTCAAGATTGTACAGAGTTTTTAATTCGTCCGTAGACAGGTAGATCTGAATGTTTTTTTTATCACTCAGACACAATTTCCACACGCCGAAAAGTTTTTTTACCACAATAATAAAGTCGTCCATGGTGGACTCGAAGTTTACACACGTCTGCACACAGTCGGACCAAAACGGCATTTCTTTGACAAGAAAGTTCCATTGTGGGACGGTGAGTATTAGACGATTAGAACTCGATGAAAACATCACGTGAGCGTAAAAGTTGCGGTCAGGGAGGAGGCCCACCGCCACGTGTTTGTTCTGTTTGTCGTTTAGGTAGAAAGTCTTGGTTAGCAACGACGGTGATTTATCCTGCACCATATTACAGCTGCACGTCTTCATCGCTGTCTGCGTCTAGACTGATGACCTGTAATCAACAATCGTCACAATTAAAGCTAGTCTCGTGGTCGTCGTCGTCTTCGATGATTGGACAAAATTTATACAATTTCTCAGCGCTGTGAAATCTGACGAATCGTGCCAAAGCGTTTGCATTTTTTAACGCGCACGGGGTGATGTCGTGACAAGGGGTGGTACACTCCCAACAATTAGAGTTGATCAAATCAACAAAGGGACATTTATAGTCCTCTCGTAGTGGGATGAATGTCCGCCCGGTGAGACGGGACAAGAAATTCCCTTTTTGTTTATTATATGCGTAAGGCACGAAGGCTTTATCTAAATTTTGTTTTAGAATTGGAACTAATTTGGAGTAGCACAAGCCGGTGGTTTTATTGAATTGATAGCACGAGGATTGTTTCTCGTCAATGAAAACTATGGCTAGCTCGGTGAGCACCCACTCCTTTTTCGAGTTTACGATAAATGAAAAATCAAAGATGGCCGACATGATGATGTTCATATGTCAGATAATTGAATACAAATGATTAAATAAAATTATAGTATACCTTTTATAACTAATGCTGGAACACACGTCTGGGCACCCCTGCTAGTACACCTTGGACAGCGGCCAAAGCGACGTTTGAACAGCGTGACGGCCAGTCGGTCGTTCTTGCACAAGTTGCTGGTTGAGAACAGGTCTGTGAATCTCCTCAGGCTCCAGCCGGCGTCCTTGGCAACGGCAAACAGACAGCAATAGTGCCCGCACACACCGGAGGATATGGCTTGGAGTCGTTTGCGGTTGTACATCCATCGTGTCGAGTGTTTATTCATGAGTCTAGTCATCACTAAGCTCGGTCGTCTGCCATGTGTATCAAAATACTCCCCAAATTTGGAAAAATATAGAACCACCCAATGAGAACCGGGTTTAGTGTGAGGGTCTAGATTGACCACAAATAAGGCGGGACGAGTGAAATTTTGAGGTAATTTGTCCGAAGGAAATGTCCCTTTATAGATTGAAATTTTGCGCAGCAGTGTGTCTATTTGATGAAAATTCGTGGTGTTAATAATTAATTTTCACCTCCCGATTAGAATCTATCAACACCGTCCCCTCGTGCTCAGAGTAAAACAAATAGGTTATGGCGGTGTCAAGGTCTGTCTTGAACTGTAACTCAAATCTCACATTCCCCTGTGTCTGAAGGCTAGTGTACGAGTCCTGTCCTGAACTGTCGGGAGTCAAGTCGAAGGCCAACATAAAGTAACCTTTATTGAACATGTCTCGCGTGATTAAATGCCCATTGTTTTGATGGTGTATGCCCAATCCCGAAAACAATGTGTCATAGGCGAGGGTGGACGTGCCAACGTTGTCAAAATTTATCAAAATGGGCAAATGTTTTTGGATTCCATTTACATATAGGACGAAACGATCAAGGTTTCTATGAATCAGTTGAAACGGATTCGTGTTCAAACTGCCCACAAACGCCTCGTTTGACACCATTGTGAATAAAACAATTTTAGGGATAACCCCTTGAATAACATTATTTAGACTCACAGACTTGGATCCTTTGGGTACGGTCACAGACTTGACGTCCACCCGATTGAGGTGGTATTGAGCCGGCTTTCGTAACAGTGTCTTTTCTATAGCGAGTGAAATAGTCGGCGACACTTCCACGTGTTTCACAAAGAGGGTGGCGTCTAAAATTCGCAACCGTACGTCGGTGTTTAAATTGTCCACGTCTGTGAGCAGATAAAACTCTCTTTTGTTGCGAATTAATTTAACGCGCAAAGATACATTTTTCAATAGCAAATGTGAAATATTAAATATGTCGGCATGTAAACGTCCCACCAAGTCGACCGGATGCTTTAACAAGTCTAATCTGGTGGCGAAGCCTTTGTTCTCTATGGATGCAGCGAGTTCACCGTTAGCGGCAGGGGTATCCAAAAACCACATACTATTCACTAGGTGGGTGTCGGAGGCGTCTCTACCGTAATTAGCTAAAGTCTCTAAATAAGCCCTGTAGGCATAGTTGTCTGTCGAGGTTGTGTTTCGTTGAGAGAGATATTGATTTGACTGAATAATGAATTTAACAAGTTGTTGACGCATCCGATTTTATTGTCGGCTGCGACCGGTGTCCCGTCCCCTTTCACCAGTTGAATACGAAGATATAATTTAATCGAAGAGAGGTCCCGAAAATACTCGCCGTCTCCGGGGCAAAAAAAATCTAACTGAGCGTCATTGTCCACGGAAGTGATGGGTTTGTATTCGACCACTTTATTATTTTTAATTACCGTTTGAATGCATTTTTCGTCGAAAAGATCGAGTTCTGTTTTTGAACACTCCATAATTAATCGAAAATATCTTTTTTAGCTCTCTTGTTCCCTCTTGCTCTGGCGCCCACCTTCGAATGAAGTCGTTTACGTTTTTTTACCCTTTTTAAGCCACGTCCCTCGACCGCCTGAGTGACGCGCTTTTTAACTATATCACCGACTTTTTGACCGGGTTCGCGTGTCGCTATGTCGGCCAAAATATGCGAACCTGTTTGAAACGCTTGTTTTCCCAACGCTTTCGCCCCCCTCATAAACAACGGTTTGACAAATCGAAATAATCCGCCCAAAAACGATCCGAGGCCACGGCCCCTCTGCATTTTATAACTGGCGTGATAGACAGGACCGATGTTTTCTCTCTCTCCCTCCATTGTTAAGACTAAGTCAAATTACTAAGTCCCGTATCTATTTATCTAGTTTTCTCTCTAAAATGTAAAACCGCTACGGTGGGCACGGGACCCGATAGAAAATTCACTCGTTCACCAAACTTTGTGTATAAGCCTATGCTTGTAGAGTCAAAATTACATTTCTCGACGGGAAAATAGAATATAGGAAAGAACACGTGATGTGAGGTGGTGGAGGGGAACTGTATGATTCTAATCCATCTTACATAAGAGTCGCCTATTAACTGTGGTCTTATAATGTATGTGTACACAAAGACGGGCTCCGTTGAACTAGAGCCGGGCAGTTTACGATTAGGTCGCAAAAAGACCCCCTTAATATCCTCGATCATTAAATCCCTTATATGTGTATTAACCGCATTAAGTGACTCTTTGTTGGGTAGTCTGTTTCGAATGGTTGTAATTAAGTCACCGATGCCCACATAGAGACGAACAGGAAATTCTATTTTAAATTTTCTTTTCGCCACTGTAAATGAAATTGTGTTTTTGAATCGTGTAGTTATGGGTGACTTGTCAGCGGTCCATGCACCCTTTTGTTTTTTAATCTCAGTCAACATTGTTTGATCGCGAATAATGTACCATTGAAATTCAGATATTAAAACCTCTAGATTACCTTTATCACTTATCGAGATCTTAATTTTATTATAAAGCTCCTTAAATGAGGTGAAATCTTGTTGAGGAAACGAAACTCGCCCCACTTGGGTCACCACGACGTTTGCCATCAATTCTTTATCTTTGGAAAAAATGTTATCTTCGAGAGTTTCAAAACCCACGGGATAGGATAATTCAGCTATTCCCACCTCCCACCTGTCGTGTTCTAGCCGTATGGACTGCGCCAATTTTGTAGTATAGTAAGAGAGTGTATTATTCTCGTAATATTCGGCGCTTGAGTCCGACGGCAGTGCTACATAAAACTGACTCATATTTGTTTAATGTTAGACACAGGCACCCAGCTGTTGAAAGAACTCTCGTATCCTTTCCACTTGACTAGATGATGATGAATGCCTTTAATCCGCTTACTCTGTACTATTTTATCTATTTGAAAAATCGTTGGACGACGCACGCGAACTAGTTCGTAGTTATAAAAATGTCCCTCAATAGGCCGCCCGTGGAGATCCTGTAACGAATAGACCGGTTGGGGAAGTCTAGGAATTACTTTAACTATGCTAAATATTTCTCGTGTAAAATCAGCCTCGTATCCTTTGTCAAAAATAATTTTTTATTTACTTATGCGCACATGAACACCGACGTTGAACAAAATTTTCCCTATTTTAATTTTAGCCCACCGCTTTCGCAGGCGCAATAGTATTTTAAGTACGTGAATAGGCTTGACCGAAGCCGGAGCAATTCCTATAGTCGAATGAACACTAGCGTTATAATTTTGAACTAGCTTACCCAACACATCGACGTAGTTGTGAGTGTTGAATGCGGTGAAATATTTCCACATTTTAGTTTTCAGTGTGCGATTGAAACGCTCCACGACGGCCCCTTTTATATCTGGATTATACAAATGATAAAAATGAACGCCCGCTTGTTTCAAAAATGTTCTAAATTTAGAATTTAAAAATTCCCTACCCTTGTCTGACTGAATCGAAAGGGGGCGTCGTCCTTCCTGAAAAATCTGTTTTATACCCCGCGTGATGTCTGCGCCCGATTTTGTTTTAAGCGGTATAGACCACGCGTACTTTGAAAATACATCAATAATGTTTAGAATATAGTTGAAGCCTCGGTTGTCCTTATTTAAAGCTCTCATATCTACAAGATCCATCTCCCACACATCGTCGATATTGGCAACTCTGTACGGGTTACGTGGGAACCTTTTTCTTAAACCACGGTGAAGAGTGTACGCGTCCTGCCCGGTCAACCATTCGTCTACTTTTATTTTATCCAACCAACTATACTTTTTAAGATTGCTGGCGGTCGAGAAGGCCGAAGGTCGTGGGAGATTGTAATATAATTTTTTTAACTTGGTGCTCATCTTAGTGTGTTCCAACGTGGTCTGGCTGGAAATAGTTTAGAAATGACTGTTTATTATTTCAAACCTCTGCTGGACGTTATTTTCGCCTTAGGATCAAAGTTCTGTAATTTTATCTTTATTTACGTTTCTTTTGGTAAACAACTCCCAAAGTCCTTGCGTGCCTTTATAGTGTGTGTTACCCAGATATATATCGTTATCGTCTATGGTGAAACTCGAATTGCCTATTTTAAAAGAATCCCCCTCTTTTCTAATTCCAAATATAGGATCTGTAGACGCTCTCCGGTGGACGTAAGGTGATAAATATTTTCCCGCTATGCTGCCGAACAGGCGGAAGGAACCTGTTTCAACTTCATCAGGGAAATACGACTCCCCTTCCACCCACCCTCCTTTGGTGAGTCTACACTAATAGGACTGCTTTGATATGTGGTCTCGTCTGAAATGAATCGAGGAACCGTCGGCAGCGGTTGTCTCCTAGCCAAATGTCGTTTTCTTTTTTTTCCTCGTGCAAGGTCGACCGGTCTACGTTTTATTACTGTGGGGACCACGATGGGTATTTTAATTGGTTGTCTCGCTCTCTGCCTGTTTGTTAAATAACGCTGTTGATACTTTCTAAAGCTGGCCAATCTTTGATAATCGTCAATTTTCTTCCTAGATTTTAGAATATTTTTCATCTGTACAAAATCGGTGGACTTGTCATCGCGTTTATTGTGAAATAGTTCTGGCGGAACTAGAAGCATCTGTTTAAGTTGTGACATATTATTATTTAACCAATGCGCCTACGAGAGCTGAAAGAATAGCGGGTGGTATGATGCTCAAGAAGCCGCCCGATTGAACGGCGATAGTTCTTTTTCTCTTCAACGAAACACCGCTGCTGGCCAATTTACGCATACAATTTTTATACTTTATTAATTTTCCCTTATCTCTTTTACTAATTTTAATATTATTATTTAATATGTTTAGAGCACATTCGCCGAGTGTTGTTATAAAATCCGGGTCGACGACTGTAAGAATAACTTTGCGCAATTTAGGACTGGCCGTTTTCAACACCCGCAGTACGTGTCTATTTTTCTTGACTAGTTTTATCTAGTAGTCTAGCGGGGACAAACACTTTGCAAACACTGATAAATATGTCCGTTTTGAAGCGCAAGCGTTCGTCCGCGTTCTGACTCAGATCAAAGAGTAAATACCCGTGAGCGGATTCGGTTGCTTTCCTATGGATTATTTGTATTTCGGACGGATTATCCGGATAAAGTTGTCTAGCTAGTTAGTTTATCTGTGTTTGATCACGTGGGTTTTTAAACACCACAATGTATTTAGCGTTGAGCGAGATGTCACGAGACTTACTCCCCTGATGGAAAAGATTTTGTGTGATCAGAATAACCGATAGGTTTCTATGATGACTACCCTTGGTGAAAAGTTCACACACTTTTTTAGAATAAACTTCGTTCATTAAATCGTCCAGCACGATGAGTTGAGCCCCGCCGGCCTTAAAATCGAAATTGTCCGGTACACCTTTGTGTAGTGTGACGTGACTAGATAATCGCGAGGGAATAGAATTTCTCTCGCTGAAACACCATAGAATTCTATCAAATTTATCGACACTGCACACCTGTTTTAAATTTAACAGAAAATTCTCTACAAAAGTAGTTTTACCGCAATTAGACGGTCCCGTTAATATCAGTGTGAAAGGGTGTACAAACACAGACATCGATGTGCACCCGTCTGGTGTTGGTATAAAACTAAAAAATAAAAATTACTATTTCAAATTTATAGTAGTGTCGACAAACCAATAAATTTTATGGCCGAAATATTTATCATAATTATGATGGACACCTCTAGTCTAAAAATTACAATTCCTAGGTGGTGGTGGTGGTGGTTGTGGTGGTGGGGGTGCCAACGAACCATTCCCTGAGAAATTTAACATTAGACAGGGTGCAAATCTAATTTAATTTTTTATATTTATGGCCGAAACATTTATCATAATTATTATCGATCCTATCCTTCAGTGAGGGACACCCCAAATCTATCATATCAATTACAAGTTGTTTTTTATCGAAAATTTCCATTAAAAAAATTTCCTTTTCCTCTCCCTTTACATAAATTTTAGTAGAGGCGAGAGTGGCCATTTTTAAAATTATAATAAATTGATCGGGGTTCGTATCACCGTCGTCCCAATGGAGACCATGGTGATTATATGTGAGCTAATCACATTGTTTTTTAATATTCCGCGGTAATTTTGAAATGGAATATGGCGACATAAATATCCAGTGGTGAGTCACCCTTCCACACATTGACATAATATTACATTCTTTTATAATAAATGTATTGTACTCGTCTTTGAAACCTTGTACATCTACAATTACGTTGGTCATGTTGTGTTGTGTTGGTGTTGTAGCAAAACTGTAAAGGAAAAAAAAAACAATTAACAGTCACTGTGTGGGAGACAACTGTAAAAAAAACAATTAACAGTCACGTACATAAATATCACGACGGTACGTCTACGATGATGTCAGACATTGTTGACATTATTTCTTTATAGACGGCGGTCCATCAATCTGCGTTACGCCCCTATTATAATGTTCCAAACAATATTTATAATCTTTCAATTCGTGCTGCGTAGAGGGAGAGATTAAGTTCCAAGCGCGATTTATATCTCTACGTGCATATGTTTTTATAAATTCTATAGGTAAATTATTCAACTCCGCGGCAGATATCAGACACAAATCTTGCTTCTCAGAGTACGTGAGGATGGACGCGTTGATTTGATCCATTATACTAAATTACAATTACCGGTGACACGATCTTTTATAGGGATGTCACTCGATCCAAACCCTCCCTCCTCCCTCTGAGTGTTTGATAGCGAATCAGTGTGTTCAACTCTATGGTAATCAATTTTCACACATACTAGTTGAGCAATTTTATCACCCCTTTTAATTGTGAAAACAGTGTGGCCGTGATTAATGAGTAATACGCAAATATTACCACGATAGTCTTCGTCTATAACCCCGGCCAAAACATCTATGCCGTGGTGAAGAGCCAGACTAGATCGTGGAGATATTCTACCGTACGTTCCCGCCGTTAATATAATAGAAATATTTATCTTAACTAAACGCCTGCACGAGGGTTGTATACTGCAATTGTACGGACTTTTCAAGTCTAAGCCTGCAGAGCGTGGTGTGGCTCTAACCGGCGATATGGCGTTTCTATTTAACTTTTTGAACTTTAATAAGGATGACACTGGAATCAGAGAGAGAGAAGAAAAATGTATACGTATAAGTATAATTTCAATTTGATATGTCAGCCTAGTTATTCGATGTCATCCATTAGTTGTCTTGTCATGTCAATATATATTTGATCAAACACCTAATAGTTTCTATACCACGTGTTAACCTGTACATAAATAGGGGCACCGTCTGTTGGACAAAAGTCATTAAAGCACCTGCTTTCACATTTGTGTACAGATAACCTTTTTACACCTGTTTCTGTGTGTGGTAGTATCACAGTAGAGTGGTCTATGTCTAGTTTTAGTAAGGTAAAAATTGTGTCATCATTAAATTCTTCGTATAATGTCATAGAATTTGTGTCGGTTTTACAATGTTTAAAAGGGGAACAAGTACAAACACGATTCCATTTTGTAATATTGTTAATGTCTGGACGTTTATTTCTACGAATTTGCATTGTCGTAAACGTCCACATTCCAGACGAATATTATGGATACAGCCATCAGTCACTAGAAAACAGAAAGAGAGAAAAAAATGTGATCAACTATATCCGTAGGGTACGGACTTGTTGTTATTTAATCTCCTACGTTTAGTGAACACAATATTATAATTTTTTCTCTCCAACTGGGAGACGACGATGGCGCCCCTTTTTCTTTTAATTTTTCGCGGGTTAGTCACGTGTACGGGGTCCATGTCTTTCAAAATCATGTCTTTAATAGTAGTAAAGTTTACAATCTTTGTGTTTTCATAGTCTAGTGTTATACCCTTGACCTTTGTGGTGGATTTGTATTCGTTTGTCTCGGGGACAAACACATTGTAAGAATAATTTTTTGGTCCACCGGAAACAAACTCTGTAATGTACGCGCTCTCAGAGTAGGCGGTCAGCTCGTTTGTCATGTCGCCCAACTTGTCGCCTGTCGGAATCGTGTACGTGTCTGTCGGTCTTATCACACTTATAATAGAGTCCATGTCACAGTAACGACAAGAACCGCCCAAGTGCCTGAGATATGAATACAATTTCATACGTGCACCGGTGGTCACATACGCGGCTATAGGCACATTGACCGTATCGAGGGGAAGTACGGCTTCGTCACGGTAAGTCCACGAGACGTAAGCAACCTCGTCATTGGGGAAAATAATGTTGCGAACCTCTGTCCCCGGGGTGGTGAATAGAGAGAAAAAGTCTTTTGGGTTGTTCACATTGGTGGTCTGCGTTTTGTTCTCGTTCAATGCAAATCGTCCCCAGAAAGAGTTTAAACACAATTTGGCGAGTGCGCGCTTTCCTGGATTTTTAACAATTTCGTTTTTATCCAGCACTATTCCCTCTGTTTTGAAATACTCGCTAACGTAGTTGTCTTTGTCTGCGTCTGTTTTCACCCATCCAGGATATCCAGACGCCTCCTGTTTGATCTTGAGGAACTTGTTAATATACTCTACAAACAGTCCCCCTTCTCTGGTCTGGGGATCAAACTGGGTAGTTTTATATTCCCAAAATTCGTGTACTCTAACCATTGTGTAGCCCATTTCTAGCGCTAGTCGAACCTCGTCCACTATCCATGTGCCTGTAATAGCCCTGTCAGAGTCGGTGTGTTAACAATCCCTTGGTTCATCTCGTTTGCGCAAGAGGAGAATAAACAAAACATTATTTTTGATTGTGTCTTGTAAGGCAGTACGGGGTGATACAAATTTCTAGGCGGTAGAACAGTGCATTTAATTAGTCCCTCTTGGTCTACGACGTCCACGGGGCAATCGTCGGCGACAAAAATATTTATAGGGTGACCTACAGGAAATTTAAAATATTTGCATACCCAGGGATATAAACTGCAGACATCAAGATAGCCTATTTTTTCGTCGGGGTTTGTCTTGTAGTGTAATGTCATAGATTCACACCGTCCACCGTACAGTGTGTCACGTGGATTGAGTGGGGCAGTTTGAATCATAGGGTGTTGTTTGGCTCTAGATCTATTTGCGTGTCTTCAGTCAGTATTTTGTCAAAATCACATTCTTTCATTGGTGTAACAGTGTACCCTGCGGCTCTAAATGCTCGATCTCTCAACAGAGTGCACTCGTATCGTCCCTGTTATAGTCACGTCATGGTTTGAAAGACATGTACACCCGTGGAAGAAACACCCGTCAAACTCAAAAATATCTCTCGTCTCGTCACAGTAGCCGTCCACCTTCCTGCCCAAGATTTCTATCTCACGTCCGTTGAAAGCGTGCCGTATGTGAATAACGGGTCGGGTTTTCTCCAGATAGACTAACCATTTTATGGCTTTAACAGACTGTCTGTCACCACACCTGTATCCCCCCTTGGGCAGTATGGCTATCGTATCGGGGCTAAGAATAATTTTCTAAATAAACGATTACACGCCGACGATATTGTGATAGATTCTCTAAAAACGTCTGTCGCACCTATATTTAGAAATAAATGACGAAATGTACGACAACCCTTGCGTAATACATTTACGTCATCCACACAATAGGCCTCCAGCTCTGACTTATTATTAAATATATACCCCTGCCGCAGTTTGTCAGCGTGCCACACCATAAAGTCATATCGCTCATCCGGTTTCATATAATCAGCACCGAACATTTCGGGGCCGGGCATCTCACCGATATAATTTAAATTCTTTTCTGTATTAAACAAATAGGGGTAGTGTCCTTTTTTACAGTCTAGTCCAAACGCTTTCGGGATCTGTCTCAGTGGCATGGGTATGAAACATAGGCTGTCTTTAAATTGTATGTGGGCCATTGTCATGCATAGTATTTTAGTTCCATCCGCGATAACTTTAGGGGTATAGTTAAGTGATAGAAATCTATTCAGGATAAATATAGCGTCGAACGATTTAGAATTATGCGCAACGCAAACAATTTTATTTGCAAATGGCCTCGGTTGTCTCAGGTAGTCGATGAAGCCGTCTACCGGATTATCCCAAAAGGAATGAGATCGTTTCCCTCATTGGTCACAATCCTCGTCCATATTATCGTTAAATTCACATTTTACACAATAGTGTTGTACGTGAAGAAAATTCGGTTCGTGCACAAAACAATCATTGGTAATAGCTCGATCTTGTCTTGTCTCGAAATCATAAAATACCATTAGGTAATTATCATTAAGCTGCTTCCGACCTAACACCTGCATATAACAACGATGCGGGTTTTCTTTGTTCTGTTTGCACGTTGCGCAGTATGATTTAAAACATTCGTGATTTCTCCCCTTTGTTTTATCACAGGTAATACACACCTGTGTTAAATCACAAACTGTTTTCTTACCGCAAATTTTATTCAATATATGGCTAGTGAAACAAGCGGCAGACCTAAATATTCTGTTACGTTCATTGCAATACACATTTTTTCCGTTTCATACAAACACGGAGTTATGGCCATACATTTTGGGCAAGTACTCTTACATGAATGTCTTGCACCTCTTTCAAAACCGGTATTACATCCGTCGCAAATATACCGAACTGAAAAAGCCGCAGCCATATTGATTTTTACGTTAAAGTGATGTGTAACGTCATCGTACAGTAGGTTAATGTACCTACTAGAAGACGACACCTTCTCATACCACAATCCATTGACTGTCGAGAGGGTATTATACACGCGTAATTTATATTCGTCCCCAAAATAACGCTGAAATTTATCGAGATGTTCGCGCCCACTCCCCCCGATAAATCTACGCGAGCTTTTGTGAGAATCTCATCTACAGCATTGTTCATTTTCCACCCCTTAATATACGATTTATAATCAATATCATTAGTGATTTTTCCTATCGCTATTACTATAGCGTGACCCAAACAATTCGTCAATGATTTAACAACGACAATGCTCCTTTTATGGTGACTCAGATAATCATTTGGAAGAAACCTTCTTTTTAATGCTCTCTTACCGTTGCCCATCATCATTTTGATATGATTCGCTTTAATCCTCAATACATCGGCTATACCAAATCTTGCATTACTCTGAATAACTTTTGTTAATGTATTCATAATAGTGTTCACATCAATTTGATCACATCTACGATACTAAACCCGACCAGTTTATCGAGGTTATTCTCCGTGTTGATGATCGTGAGTCCTATTAAATCGTAAGGTGCCGTACCTCTGATTAAGTATGCTAATAGACTAGAGAAACACGTCATTAGATAATGCAGTGGACTCACGTTCGTAATCAATGGATTGAATCGGACTAAAATATCCCTGCCTAAGGTGTTGAACCGAGTATAAGTTCGTTCTGTCTCCCTTATTATTGTAAATTAGTCATTAGTGTTTGTAACCCCTCCCGCATAATCAAAAATGTGTTGGCGTTGTCTGTTAATGCCCGAGATAGAGGGTATAGATTCCTCGGGTATAAATGTTTGTTCGTTAGACACTAAAAAAGAAAATAAATTTATATAATTAATTGAGAAAAGAGAAACAACCGTAAAAAAATTAATTGTTAGTTTAAATAATAAATTTGAGAAACAACAAAAAATTAATTGTTAGAATAAAATAAAAACAATTAAATTTAGAAAAGAGAAACACATAAAAATATTTAAAATAAAAATATAAAATATTAGTTTAACTATTAAATTTAGTTTAAATTATAAATTGAGAAAAGAGAAACAACCGTAAAAAAAATTAATTGTTATTTTAAATAATAAATTTGAGAAACAACAAAAAATTAATTGTTAGAATAAAATAAAAACAATTAAATTTAGAAAAAAAACACATAAAAATATTTAAAATAAAAATATAAAATATTAGTTTAACTATTAAATTTTATTTTAAATTATAAATTGAGAAAAGAGAAACAACCATAAAAAATTAATTGTTAGTTTAAATATTTAAAATAAAAACAATTAAATTTAGAAAAGAGAAACACATAAAATATTTAAATAATTATATAAAATATTAGTCTAACTAATAAATTGAACACTAGAGAATAGATGTTAAAATTTATCTTAATTTTAGCAGAAAACACGAGCGCGAGGTAGATGCTGATTCACGTGACAACTTCTTTTCCCTCGACAAGATGGCGATGAAATGATAACTTTCTATAGCTAATATCTCTTTTTATAGATCACCGGCTCGATGTGCAACTCCGTCAGATGTGTGGCTGACCTTTCTACACACCTATGTACTTAACCTTTCATGTGTGTGTGTGTGTTGATTTCGCTCCATTAAATGTAGTTAACCTTTCAGAAGCGACCTGAATATCTAATTAGAAAGTAAACGGTTTTCCTTGATCTTTTATAATAGCGAGTCGATGGCTACACCTGGTATCGAGATTTAAGTTGAATTGTAGATGTTGTTCACTTGAGAGTTAGAAATATCACGATAAATAGCGTGTGTATTTAAGTCGTTAGAATTCGTAAAATGGAATCAGTTGAAGACACGAGTTTAAACGTCCCCCTTCAGTCATTTAAACGTCGCCATATTGAGCGTCAATCTAGACATATTTTCAAAATTAGATCTTATTTTGATAGAGTGAACAAGAGAGGAGCGCGTGGTGTTTGTAAATGCGGTGAAGAACATTTTATATCGCTTTTAGGTGATATATCAATTTTGGAAGAGTACCCTGACGGAGATAGATGCGTAGAGCTGGGAACAACTGATTGTTTTAATAATTACACGTGTGTATTAGAGATGCTAAAAGAGTCCTGCATCGAACGCACGATACACTATTGTAGTTCTGAATGCTTTTCTCACTTTAAAAAGTCATACGCGTGTGGGTAAAATCGTTATTGCAAAGTTTTTAGTGACTGGTATCGCAAACATTTAGTGTCTCCACAATTGGGAAGACAGGGCATTAGACTTCAACGTCACTTCTGAGACGCATACGATCAACCTACAAGCTAGGAGGGCTGATCCGAGTGCACCCACAGCAGAGTAAATCAGGTAATTTATAATTTCTTTATTTATTTAAAAAAAAATTTGCCTTCTTATTATTGCTATGATATATTTGTTTGATTTTTTTTCAAGATATGGACAAATTTATAAACGACTTCAACTCAACCAAGAGCGATGACATTCAATATATCTCTCTAAGAAGTTTAAAGGAGAATACAATACTAGATATTATATCTTTTAACGAAAGAGACACGAAGAATGGGAGAGGTGTTTATGTGAAAGCCTATTTACAAGATAACATCGTAGGTTTTTTTCTACCAAAGAAGTATTCAGGCATTTGTTCAAAACAGCATATTGACCTTGTAAATAATTCAAAGTCTGTATTAATCCATGATGGCATAGGGGGTGATAATTCTATCAAGCTTAGAATAGAACAAACTGGTTTATAGTTTTTTTTCAATCTTTGGTAATACTGGTTAAAAAATTGAAATAAAAGTAACTAACCACTAACTAATATCTGTTCATAATTTGTTTATGTATTCAAATAACAATTATATGTGTAATCTGTAGAGGTGTTTATGTAAAAGCCTATTTAAAAGATAATATCGTAGGCTTTTTCCTACCTAAGGAGTATTCCATATTGAACTTATAAATCAAAGTAACAACTAAACACTATTTATAATTTTACTTTGTAACTAATATCTGTTCATAATGGTTTTATGTATTCGTATAACAATTATATGTGAAATCTGTGTATTCTTTTATAATAATTAAATGAGAAAAAAACTTGTATTTTATTTTTTCATTTTCTAGTAATATTTCCCTCTCATTTAAATTATATATTAGTAATATAACTTTGTTAGTGTATAATTAAGTATAACGTCATTATTAATTTTAATCATGTATGTTGTTTAATAAATTCGTCCTCTGTGTAGTTATTAATATTTAAAAGAATGCATTCTAAAAATAAAGTTTTCACAGCTGATACACATGTTCAAATCTAGTCTATTTATTTCAATTATTTTAATTTGATATATAAATAACTAGACATTTAAACTGATTACAATTCATATACACTTAAAACTTCCCGGCGACAGAAATGATCTTGCCGCTGACATTTAAAACTAACCTCTCCATATTTTAAAAAACTGGTTTTATTTTACACAGATGGATTTAACACTGAATACAAACTCAGTTGAGAGTAAAATTTTCCAAACGTTTAAATGTTATATTTTAGTCATAAAACATAACGAGTAGAGTATTGTTAGTTACGGCATATACATGAAAACAACACTTGATATTATTATTCATTCAAATCTGATGTGACGTACAAATGCGGAACGCGTCACTATAAAAAAACATGTTCAAATCTATCAATTATTCGATATATAAATAACTAAACATTTAAAACTAATTACAATTCATATGCACTTAAAACTTTTCCACGATAGAAATTATCCTGGCGCTGACCAACTAACCGAAACGTCACACAGGATGACGTCACAATACTATCACTATATCTCTAGCATACCTACCGCCACTTAATAATTCAGGGGCGCCCAGAACCACAGGCTGACGTCACACGGCTGACCACACTCAACAGTCATATTATTTGAAAACGTCACTATCATAGTCTCATACGTCTGAATAATTAGTGACTGAACATACCGGGGCTCTTACTACTCCTGTCATCAGCAGCCAATCTATTGCGAGAGTGGCACCTTCGTCCATGCGGCACAGAAGTGGGTGGCACGTCAGTTGATCACTGTCATTAAATGTTTGGTTGTTTTTATTAGCTACAAATAAGTAGTAATAAACCTAGCTCTGGACACTATAATCTTATAGAGAACTAGCAACAAAACGAAATTAAAACGAAATAAAATTGTTAATACTAAATTATTGTTATACTCTCTTTATAGAATTCAATATGAAATATTTTGTGTAAATTATTGTTGCCAATTTAACATAAAGCGCATAGTTTGGATCAGAACCAAATTTATATCAAGTTGACGAAGCCTTTAACATGTTGTGGTATAACAAACTATTTAAACTAATATAAATATTAGTATTCCATTGTGCTACTCATTAGAGAGAGTTTTGGTCAAATAAGCTTCGCTATAAACAAAAATACAACCACAAATAATCATAAACTTTGAACCATAAATGGAAATATTTGCATGAATCATACACTCATTACTTAAAATGCAATAACACACTATTTGAAATTTAGGGGAGCTCACACTAGTGGATACATGGTCAAAGTTGCTATACTCCCGCGTTGGTTGTAGTAACGGAGGAGTCGAAATTATTTTCCAATGATCCTCCATATTCCTATTTATTTAAATTATTATTTTTGGTATTATTATTAATAATTATTATAATTGATACTTTCATTCTGACTTTGACACTTGTGTCAATTATGACAATAGCCGAAAGATCATGCGTTTTGTACTCATTGTAGCCTTTTAATCATCGCTAACCATTTGAAAACAATTTTGCGTTACTCGCACTTTAGTTATATGAATAAGATAGTGATTTGCCAGATAGTAACAAATTAAGTGTAGCCACATATTAGTGGGAGGAGATTGGGAAACCAATTAGTTCAAAAATAAATTAAAACAATGGGCTGGAATCCGAAACCCAACTTAAATTCACAAGCCACCATAAAGAGATTAAACAGACATTTATATTCACAAGCCCACACTGATGTCACCTATAAGAAAACTATCAACCAGTTGAAGTCAACTTAATAATATGTGATGAAACTCCCAAATAAATAGAGTACTGATGAAATTGTTATTTTAATGTAGCACTAATGATTGCTCTAACGAGAAATGCGTGTTTAATGAGTAGCACTAACATAGCACTAACGATAGGATTATGTTTTGTCATTAGTGCTGTACCGCAAGCTGGTAGGTGGGGCCAGGTTGAAGTCAGCTTGGCTTATAACTCCCAAGAAAATATAACTCTAATGAAATATTTGTGTTCAATGACCAGCACTAACGATTACATCATGCTTTGTCGTTAGTGCTGCACCGTTGAGGGTGGGGCCAGATTGGCGTATACTTGGCCCCACTCACCGATTTTGGCTTATAGCTTCCAAAAAAATGTAGCACTAGTGAATTTTTTTGTTTACTGAGCACCACAATCGTAGCACTAATGATTGCAATAGGTTCGCTTTCATGGACGGGGCCAAGTTTATGGATCCCTACCACTGAGCCATCCTGGCGTCTTGTCTCCAGGGCCACTTTTCACTAGCTTTTAGGTGTATTGAGTCTATTTGTGGTAACTGATGAAGGTAATTGGACATTCGGCTATACACAATCACAGTCCACGACGACTTGTAAGTGACATAATGGTGCCATACAATTAGGTTTTATTATTAATTCATGTGTATCACAAACTGATATATTTTGCTCATCCGGAGGACCAGTCCTGATAGCTGAATCAAATTCAATTAAATGAAAAATGAACCCGGGACCTTTGGCTTTACGCGGCAATAAGTTTGTGATGAAAATCAATTACTAATAGATTATGTAGTTTATAAACATATATTTGCTTGGATTCCCTCTTATATAAATAAAATAATATGTGTGTCTGGGGGTAGATAATTTAAAAATCTAGAATGGAATTTCGACCCCCTCAGGATTCTTCGCGGACCCAAAATTAAGAACCACTAGTGACCTTTGAACATTTGGCCAATGAAGCGGTTCTCTTCACTCTTCTATGTTCAGTTCATCAAGTTCCCCCCTCCCCGCCCCCTCCTCTCCAACACACACACACACAGCGAGAATTCTAGGAAGAGTGTGTTACAAATGCCAATGTCTCCACTATCTCCCGCTTTTGTCACCTTTATATTCCATAGTATGAAAACTACTGGCAGCAGTATGTTTTAGGGCCATTCCACAAATTGTTGGAAATTCTGTCCTAATCCCATGCCAAAATTCATGTAACGTTCTTATAGGAAACTCAAGTTTTAAACCTGTGTCCCTTGATAGCTCAGCAAATTCTTCTTGAACATTTAATAGCAGATGAATGACTTTTTTATTTCAATTGAGTATGGTTTATGATCCCAACTTGATTTTTTAGACTCAAAATTTTAAGGGAAATATTTCTTAAACTTTCTTTCCAAGTACTTCAGATGATCACTTATAACTCTTACAAATAAATCTTTGGGAAGGTTATTTTCAATTATAAAATCATCATAGCTCTAAACATTTCTAAAGAACAATTTTCCTCCCTATTATTCTGTATGTTAACTTTTTTAGTAAAACTTTGAATTTTTACTTATTAACATAAATATTTTACACTTTTTTGTGTGTTAAGAACAAAGACTGCAGTGATGGCGCAGGAAGTAACAAAGGCGAGTGTTGCCAGAAACACGTCGGATTATTATGCGTTAGATTTTTAATTAATTTTTTTGTCATTACCCTTCATTGTTGCCAAAATGTTGTGGACCTCAGATTCAGTTACGCGTCTCACAGTTTAAGAAGGCCTACTATACATTATAGTTGAAAACCTCTTCATAATAGACCATGGTCACAAATGGTACTAGGTAGGCCTACTAACAAGTTTTGCCCACCTGGATGGCGACAACTGGTGAATGGGAATTTTTACAGTTCTAGTTTTGGCCATTTAATTTATAGACACTGAACTAACAAATATCTATAAGCCACTGTCATACTATGAAAAAATAACTTACCTTGAGCCAGAAATTTGCTTGGCTGCTCAAAATCTTGCAATGAATGTTTGATCTAAGTAGATTAAAACTTTTAGTGTTCTTAACCAAAATGTTAAGAAAATGCAAAAATCAGACCCTTCTTTAGTCAACCATTTTTTAGCTCTGACACATCATCTTAATGTTGACCATTGAAATGTTCCAGTTTATCTTCTTACTATAGGCTAGTTCAGAGACTACACATTATTGGTCTAAAACAAAATAACGGGAGATTTAAAACCAGTTAAAACTAGAATTGGCCACAATTGGTGCAGTGTCCAGAACTGGTACACCCACACTAACTAAATTAACTTGTATTTTTGTATTAAAACAAAATATGATATATGTATAGTATGAAAGAGCAATTAATTAGCTACAATTTGATTTATAATATGTAACATTTGAATCATAGACTATTTAAAATTTTAATCTTTGTCCTTGATTATCATGGCTTCACCCATAACTATATTATGTTATTTTTAAGTCTTAAGATATGTTTTTATATGGTAAAATTAGTAGAGATTTCTGTGCTAAGACAAATGTTTTGTATGATTAAGTTAATAAGTATATCTGTATTAAAACCTAATATTGTTTTGTATAATAAAGTATTTCTGTATTAAACCTAATATTGTTTTGTAGAATTAAATGAATAAAGTATTTCTGTATTAAAACCTTATATTGTGTTGTATAATTAAAGCCTAATATTTTTATGTATAATTAAATGAATAAGTATTTTTGTATAAAAACTTATAATTTTACAAAGCAAAATTAGTTAATATTTTTGTATTAAAACATAATATATCTAGTTTTATTATTAATACCCAAGACTATAAATTACCAATCTTGACTAATGTTTACAGTAGAGAGACTTTTAAGTCAGCTAATAAGAGGAACTAAAACAGCACAATTTAATTCTAGCACGTGGAATAACTTGTGATTTATAACTTTTAAAAAAAAAGTGTTCATCCAAAAGAAAGTTGCTAATTAATTAAATTATACCTACAATATAAGATGTAATAATTCTTCTATCACAATAAGCAATTATTAACTTAAAATTTCAATTCCAATGTGTGTCTTTAAATTTTCATTGATTTGTTAAAAGTTATAACTAGTTATTATTAATGCATATGCTCTTTACTCTTCAAAGATAAAGTGAATATTTGTTACTCACTTTATAGTGTTATAGAGCGAAGCGGCACTGTCATCAAATTGAAATAAAAGGAAATTGTAGACATATAGGCATTGGTTGAAGAGGTAAAACCTACGAATCAGTGTGTGTAACCGTCTACAAAAGGACCGACCAGGTCACATGTGAAGTTTGGGGGGGGGGCGGGGGTTTGTCTCCTCCCTACGTCAAAAATGATTTATTGAGCCCGGTTTTTGGGATGGATAGAATTGACAAAAACTTTTTATCTTATCACACATACTGTATTTTCCGAGAGCCCCAAAGGGTTGGAGTAACTTAATTTATTTAACTATGTTTGTTCAGAGATGCGTAATCCATGTAAATTGTTATAGATAAATAAAATACTTATGAAAGAAAGGTAAAACCTACTGAGAAAAGACATTTGGGTAGGCTTTGACATTTTGCTATAGTTAGGCTAAGCACTGGTTCTCATCTTTATTTGTTCATGGCCAGGGCCGGATTTAAAGCCAGGGAGGGGAGGGGGTGATTGGGGCGATCTCCCCGGGACCCTCCCAAACCCCCCGAAAGAAAGAAAACAAAGACTTTAATTTTCTATTGCAAACACGTTCCTGTTTTGTGTCTAACATGATGTTTGTTATTCCTACAGGAAATAATTAAGTATGATTAAATTAATGTGTGTAGATAAAAATCCTACCAACCCTTGAAAAATTTACTAGGAAAGTCCGTGTTTATCATTTACACTTTAGTGCACTAACTCCAAATACATCGGGGTGCTGCAGCGTGTAGAATTATTGATTTACGGGTCCCTACGTTGTGCGCCAATTGAAGTGTTATTGAAATATTCATCCCGCGTGATGGGCGCCAATTGAAGAATTATTGATGATTTAAATCTTGTATAATTAATACACACTTTTTTATGTTGACATGTTTTTTATTTATAAATCTCAGTTTATTTCAGGAGAAAATAGATCATGTCGTCGAAATATATACGCGGCCTAAAGTATGAGCGCGGATAGAAGTTGCAGTCCGGGTAGTTCAAGGACTGGACGCCTAGTGACTAGTGAGTAGTGAGCAGTACTGTCCTTACATTGCACCATCCTTCGTATATATCCATTGCTCATGGAAGTTTCGAGAAGATTAAATTTAGAAAAACAAAATACAAGAAAAAAACATCTCAGTGTCACTAGAAGCTTCGAGAGCCGGAAACTGACTCAAATTACCTTTTAAAATCTCTATTCGAACCTTCGAGAAGAGGAAGTTATAATTTAAAATCTTAAATTGTCAACCTGACTTGGCTGGTATACTCTGACGTCACTTACAGTAGCGTGTACCTTCTTAGAAGAAGAAGTGCTTTAAGCGCCATGTAATAGATTATAATTTAAATGAAATAAGATACGTTTATAAAATTAGGACGATATTATTGTCAATGCTTTCACATATTCTTTAGGGGCAAATCAATTACATTACAAGCGGTTCCTCTCACAAAGTGTTTACACAAACCGGCTGACAGCAACGCTGTCTCAGCCGTGCCTTTGATACCATTTTGTTTCCCAATTCATTGTTGCTCTGACAAATTTAGTCAGCTACAATCGGGAAACGTTGAAATTCAGATGTATGTTGTGTTTGTGGTGAGTACCAGTTTGTGTTTTAATGAGGTAGTTAAGTAGAATACTAGGTGTATAAGTGTCAATTATGGAGGATTATTTTGACATAATATAAACATATGTGATATGATCCAGGAAAAGGTGCCTTAAGAGTTTGGCCAGATTTACAAGCGAGCGAGCGAGCGAGTGACTGAGCGACTGCCTGGCCAAATTGGTGAGCAAACCAACCAATATGATCCCAGTTTATTGGTGAAAATGTTTCTGTCAAAGACACTTTGCGCATCTCTGCTATTCAAAAATCATTACAAAGTTATTGTATGTTTATATTAAAAAGGAAATACTGTTGCCATTTTCCCATCACCTCTCCACACTGATTATTATTTGTAAAGGCCTCCTTTGAATATAATATTGAAGTATTAACGTAATGGTTCTTACTGATGTTTTTTTAATTTTATCTTTAGCACTACCTATTACCACCCATTCAGATTATACAAGCCTTTCTTGCTGCTAATGGCATAATATAATTGGTAAGACCAGAAAACTTGTGTGTGTGTGTGTGTGTATATATATATATATATATATATATATATATATATATATATATATATGGGCTAAGCATATCAATAGTAATAAAAGTAATTTATCATGCCAAATTGAGAAGTTTTATTGACATACACTGTACCAACATAACAACTGCCCAGCGACTGTAAACTAGACTGTTCTAGCTCGAGCGTTTTTTTTTTTTTTATGAAAACTTTATGAAGCCCACTTCATTTTATTTTGATATAGTTAAATTTGTGTGAAATCAGAAAGTTATTTAATTTTTTATCTTTCCTCAGACATGCTATGATGTCATTTACATGGGTTTATGGATGGTCCCCCACACTGTATGGCACCTCAAGGACCCTACATACGTAAATCCGGCCCTGTTGACAGCACACTATTCTATGTTCGTGGCACACTGAACGTACAAGTTGGTGGCACTAGGGAGACTCGGACATATGCATGCACAAAGAGACTTCTCTCAGTCAAACATTTGTCCATCCCAAGGCCGTAAATAGTTTAATTAATAACTGCAATTATATTAAGTAGAACTAAGCTAAAGAGCACTAAAGACGTGTCAAATGTAATTACAACATTTTAAGACAGCATGATATTTAAAAAATACCTTTACACACATTTAAAGTGCTAATTATTTTTAAAAGAAGTACGGAAATAATAGCTTCAATATACTGTATTTAAAGCCACTTTTATTATCAAAATGGGTGCATTTAGAAGCATAAAAAATTACCAATTTCTTCTAGAAGCATTTAATTATTATTTATAAATTTTCTTGGCTTCCAGCAGTTAGGGGCCAGTCCCACCCCTTCCCCATTATACCCTGTCTACCCTCATGAATTTCATTTTGTTTATAGCCTTTAATGTATGCCCACCCCAAAGTAAATTACTGAGTGGGGAGGTTGTGATTTGAATCCCAGATGTGTTATTTATGAGTGTTTTCTTCCTAAATACTATTCGACTACATACAAATTCTGATACATTTGTTATTTATTTACCTTTCTCATTTATGTTAATGTATGTTAATATGTATGTTAATAAATGTGGATAGACTATGTGACAACACAATTAAAAAACTATTCTGTTAAAGATTCCAAAACAAAGCTTTCATGATATTTCAATCCAACATAGTATTATTATTATTATTATTATTATTATTATTATTATTATTATTATATTCAAATGTATGTGAGTTGTGTGGAATATACCTATTTGAACTAAGATTGGCATAGGTGTTCTATTTTAAAATGTATAGTAAATTTATCTAATCCTGATAATTATTAACAGATAGGCCTACGTATCTATTCTTAAGTGAATAAATTGCACAAACAACTAATTATTATTATGACCTCAGATTTTTAGTCCCATATAATAATTTAAAAATCATGGACGAGGTATTCCTTTTTCAGGGATTATTTTTCCAGTACACACGAATTGCAAAATAACACGGGTGCACACAAACTGCGGAACCACTCATTCAAGCTTACACGAACTGCGGAGTAAAAATTATATTCATAATGACTTTGTTCAAAATGGAAAATGAACTCCTATTTTTTTATTTATTTATTATTATAGATATTAAATTTTTTATAAAACATATTAATATCACAGGTTTTTAGGCTAGGTTAGACTATAAACACTTCAAAATCAGTCACAAACAACTCTGAATGGCACCGACTTACAGATGTACAGTACTTTATTCTGCAATTTGAGTGTGCCCTAACTGAATGCCTGCTGACAGGTATACTTTATTCTGCAATTCGAGTGCACTCCTTTTTTCTATGTAAAAGTCAGTAAATTTCCTTTCATACCTCATCCAAGGATGACTATGTGGGATTAAACAATTTTATTTCAGTTTATAATCTAAATTAGAGTTATATCTAGTTTCAATATTATGTGAATTATTTATTGCCATGTGTTTTAAGCCTATCAGTTTTAAAATAAATTCCATTTTATATTCGTATTTCTTTTTGCCATGTACCGACAAGGAATAACTTTATAAGCTTTAATCATTCTTTGTCACCAACTCTTCTTTCGCTCATTAGAGAAGTCAAATAGTCCAATCATCAATTATGAGACATGGTGAAGTTTAAAAACCAATATAAATAAGCTTGTCATAGGTTTGGTCTATCCTGAACTTACGTACTGCATTACTCGAAGCGAGATAATAAGGGGATTCCCAAGTACCAGGGCAGACCCTGTCAGTTTTGCTCCTCGAATTGTATTTGTAGGAAGATACAAATAAGTATTTATGGTATCTAAATTGTATGGAAAGCAAAGAGCGTCAAATAAATAAGTAAATGAATATAAATTAGCGTCAGTTTTGTTATTGTGCTAAATAATATTCTTTATGAAAAGAGTGAGTAGCTGATAAAATGAGAAGTTATGAAAGTTTAAATGCAATACATTGTAGTCAGTAGGCTGCATTGTAAAGTGGCTCCCAAAACGTGGGGGAGTACTCATGAAAAGGTCCGGTAAGCAGATAGTAGTATTGTGAACATTATAAAGTAGCTTTTTCCATAGGGCCAATTCGAGTGTGAAAATGTACGCGTGTATATTTTATTATAAAGAAATAATAGAAGTAGTATGCACAAAGGGTAGGATTTTTGTTGTTGTTATATTATGAGAAATTTAATATTTTTTACCATTCATAGACACAAAATAGGCAAATTTCCAATGATGGCAAAATAAATATTTTAAATAGTGCCGATAGTTTGAAAAATAATATTTCAGGATCCCTAAATTCCATGAAAAATGTGTTGACGCCTGAAAGGTTAAGTTTTGTTCAGGTGGGTTCGTCTATAATATTAAAGTTTATAATATTAAAAATTATAACTATTGCTTGTTAAATACTTTGAATACTTTGGTGCCATGTTGTGACATTCTTTGAATGTTCATGTTATAAATAATGTTCATCTGTGATTGATGAGTTTTTTGTTGATTTTTAAAATTATATTGGCCTTCCTCATTTACAATATTCATTTTGTTATCAATGGATATTTGTTTTTTTATGTGTGTAGAGAGGGCAAAAAATATAAGACAAGTTTATACGATGACAAAGATAAACAAGGAATCCCGCTCTCATTTTACTGGTACATTATCACTTTTAACCATAGTCTCAAGAATTCCCTTCAAAAATCACAAGATTAAATTTTATTATTTAACAGTTAGAAGCAAAGATTTTTATTTTTTTACGCTGCCCTCCCTCTTGTTTGTCTTCAGTTGCATAAATGGTTAGGCATTTCTACTTATAGTGGGCATAATGATAAAGGACTAGGGATAAAATCATATTGTCTGGAGATTTAGCTGTTGAGGTGTGGTAAATATAAACACTTACGGGGTTTTTCAATCAAACTTAACAAAACTAGCACATAAAATGTAGGCCTGTGTTCAAGTTGAGTATGATAACCTATAACATCAACTTCAACACCAACCCAGATATACCTACATTATAAACTGATGAAATTATCTGTAGATAATAGGATATGACACTTTAAAACAAATCTATAAAGATTAAAAGCATATAATTACAAAAATATTGTTTCTTTGTTGCCATGCCTTGTCTTAGATTTAAGTTACTTTAACCTTTGCTTAGAGTAAGTGATAGTTTTCTGTGTGCAAATAATATGGCGTTGTTAAAGTATCTACTGCTGTCAATTGACATAATAATAGTATTTAAATACAGGATTGCCTACAAGATGGTAGTAGGGTTTTATATATATATATAAAGTAAAGTAATAAGACAATAAGTAAAAAGATTATATTTTTTATATTAATATATAGATAGTGCTGCTCTCTAGTTACCCCGGAGTGAGTTAAGGATAAGTGCTGCTCTCTAGTAAACATGGAATGAATTAAGGCGAGTTTCTTCTGCTGTCATCTATCAGACAAGTGGTACCGCAATTAAATGAATACAATTCAGGATTCTGTGGGTATAGTGCAAATATTTCTAGTGGATACAATTCTTCAGACTTTTTATTTGTGGTGCTCGTTTAAGAAAATGTCTGATTGGTTACCATTCAGAACGGATACAATTCAGAATTTTGTGGACATTATGAAAATCGATACAAATCAGACTTTTATTTGTAATGCGTGTTTAAGAAAATGTCTGAATAGCTACCATTCAGAATGGATACAATTGAGGATTCTGTGGGTATAATGCAAATATTTCTAGTGGATACAATTCAGACTTTTTATTTGTGGTCCTCGTTTAAGAAAATGTCTGAATAGCTACCATTCAGAATGGATACAATTCAGGATTCTGTGGGTATAATGCAAATATTTCAAGTGGATACAATTCAGACTTTTTATTTGTGGTGCTCGTTTAAGAAAATGTCTGAATAGCTACCATTCAGAATGGATACAATTCAGGATTCTGTGGGTATAATGCAAATATTTCTAGTGGATACAATTCAGACTTTTTATTTGTGGTGCTCGTTTAAGAAAATGTCTGAATGGCTACCATTCAGAATGGATACAATTCAGGATTTTGTGGGTATTATGATAATGGATACAAATCAGATTTTTTATTTGTGGTGCTTGTTTAAGAAATGTCTGAATGGATACCATTCAAAATGGATACAAATCAGTCGTCTCGACCTATCTAGGGTTCACGAGATTTTTAAAGAGAGCGAGAGCTACGTAAAACAAAATGGAGTTTATATGAGGGTAAATTACGACATACTTTTTGAGAGATTTGATCTTCTTTCTTTTCAAAATTTTGATGGAGTGGTGTCTGATCAGTGAGTGAGTGATGTATGTGATGGACGTGTGAGAAGTTGAGTTATAATGGACCTTTGGTTTTGTTTCTGATAATTAATGTTATGTGTACCCATCCAATCTATCCGCAAAATTATATTGGGACAGGGGGTTGATGAATAATTATTATACAACTTGGAGGAAATGTGGGAAGAGTGGCAATCAATTTAATAAAAACTGCCCTCATTACACCCGACCGAGACTCGAAGCCTAACCTCACCAACACGGATAATCTAATCTAATACAACAATGACGTCTTAGACCATACAACCACCGATGCAGGTCTGATATCTATGAAATAGATGACGATTTCACACGTTCACCTCGGCTTAAAACACAATTGCTGTATGACCCTATTAGTAGGATGTGGGCTACCTGTATAGCTCAGTGGTGATATTAAGCGAGGCCATTATCTTTTGTTAGATCCCTTTTTTATATATAATTAAATATAACTAAATGTTATAAGAATTTACCTAGTGACATCTGCACAATAAACTATTTAAAATGTATATTTTCTTCAACTTCTTATTCTCTGTTTTAAAAATGCTTAAGTTTTACTTATTTTTATTAGTATTATAAGCATAATTTTAAGCAAAACTTTATCCTTCCCTCCCTATAAAAAAAACTTGGATATGGTTTAGCAGCCCTTGTGACCTTTGAAATCCGGGACACCCTGGACCATAGAACACCTCTCTCTCACTCGCCAACATTCTCGGTAGTAGAAGGGTCGTGGAGGGGATACATGTATAAATAACAGGCACCCCCTCCAACCATTTGGAGATGATTTGTCGGTTCCTTAGAGCGATAGCTGTGAGTTGTGAAATTATCTGTGATTACTTTTATTATAATAAAAATATTTAATAAATAAAGGTAAGTCAATTATTAAAACTGTTTTATTAATGTTTTTCTTTCATTGGCAACTGTTTGAGTGTTTTACTTTATCTTGGTCATAAGTGCTGTAGTGTTTATAATTTGCATTTTTAAATTTATCATATTTGTGTAACACAATCACATGTACAAAATGTAATATGAAACAAACTTCTCGTCCCTTCCGTAAAATACCTTTGGTTATATTTTATTACCTAAGGCGTTTTCAAACATTTAAAGAAAGGTCACCCAGATCGGTGGTCTCATGGTCCATATCTTAAGGCGTTAGTTACTCTCACATTAAAATGGATTGCCAATGACAGGGAGATGAATTCGGATTCCAGCCGAGTGTACTCAGGGTGGTTTTTACTAAATGGTTTTTCTCTCTCCCTTCACGCAAATGCAAAAACACTTCCTATAAATTATACCTTACTATACTCTTCTTATCACATTTGTGTAAACATGTGGATTACCAGTGGGTAGTATTTTGAAATACATCCATTGCACATACACATCTACAAAATTAATTCTAACGGTACAACGAATATTGAACTATATTTTGTACAGGTGTGGCTTTGTTAAAATTTTACACGTTTGTATTACACCTAAAATATTTGGTAAAGTTCTTAATGTTGCGAAATATGCACAATATTTCTAAAAAAAAATCAAGAAAAAGAATGGTTTAATATTTTATAGATTGTATAAAATATGAAGGCTACACCAAAACTATGAGCTAATACTATTATACTAATAGGATTTTTTCACCTTCTAAAATTAAAATAAAATTAAAATACCAACGTAACTTAAACTAAAAATATCATATAATTGTCATGAGAACAAAACAATTTTAAATTAACTGCAATATTAAATGGATGTATAGTTTTTTCAAATATGGTTTTGTGATATTTATTCCTAAACATATTAAATTTCTTGCTAGGACCCTTTTTTTTTTCCAAATCCACAAGCCATCTCAATTCATAATTAATATATAACTTGGCAAATATATTTTTTAGGACAAGATATTAAGGCCCAATCTTACAATGTCACGTTAAAGTCCTCGTAACTTAACCGTTTGTAAAATATAACCGTTGGTTAAACTTAGCGTTGCGTTTTACAATACTATTTTTATGTGCGCGTCAAATTACAGATAGGTGCCTTCCATTAGTTCTTAGCGTTAACTTTCTCGGAGCGCTAGATTTGTGTCAAAGCCTTTGATTGGCCTAACTTGACCATAGAGAATATAACCAAGTCATTACAACGTCTATGGAACCTTTATGAAAAATTCAATCAAAACGAGTTGAATTCATCAAATTTGTTGAGGTTATCTGCTATATTTTATCGTATTTAATTTCCTGCTAAAATGTCTGTTGAGAATCATAAAAGCGAATGAAGTGTAAATTTTAGCAAAGCAGATGAAATGTTGCAGATTGAATTAACAGTTAAATACAAACAAACCATTGAAAATAAACAATTCTATTGGTGTTAAATCCCTTCAAGAATTTCTAAAATTTTATTTTTGTTTGGACATAAACGTTTAAAAAAATATTCCTCGTCATAAAATTCCAGGAAATTCTTTCGTTTCATTATCATCTCGTTGTTCTTCTAAGTCTTGAGTTCGATAGAACGCGTAACTCATCTTCAAAGTCGTCATCATCATACAATAAATAATCCATTTCTTAAATAAAAGTAACCTCACTTTAATAATAACAACAATCGCCTTCAAAACAATATGGTGTATTGTTTAACGTTTTTAATGTGGACGTTATGTTTGCTAATCGGAAGGTAGACCTCGCGTTAACTTTACGAGCACATTTACGTGAACATTAGCGCTAAACAAACATTGTAAAATCAAAAGTAGTGGTCGTTATCGCTTAACCTCATGTTAAGCCCTAACGAATGGAATAACATGACATTGTAAAATTGGGCCTAACTTTCATTTTAAAATTTGAAATTAAACATAGTTTATTTAAAGGCAATTTAGCTAAGAATATACCATTAGACCTACACAGATAATTATTTATTTTTTAAACAGTATTTTACAAACAACTTCCTACTATTAATATTGATAACAAGCATCAAGGTTCAAGGTGTGACTGATGTACAAGCAATACTACTAACTCATTCATGCCCATTATTTCTTTTTATGTGTGTGTAGTAAATATAACATTATTTACACTCTGTCCTGCTACCCGTTCGTGTTACGCGAAGTTGTGTTAATTACGTCAACAGGGTAGGAATGAGAAAGATAGAATTCATATTAAATCCATACTAATGTGTGTGGATAAAGAGAGGTGAGTAAATTTTGGTGGAGGAGGGGGGAGGCATTCTCAAAACACAAGGCTAGAATTCGAACCTTCTCCTCCACTGCCCTGTCAAATAAGGCTAATTTGCTTAAAATCTGCTTCTACTTGAAGGGAAACATTCACACACGGTTCTATATTGTGAGAGTGGCAGCTTTAAAGTCACTAAAATAATCCTAAAATGTGTATTGACATTCATTAACATCATTATGATAGATCCTATGTTAATGATTTTAAAAAGGAGCTATTTAAAAACTATTGTTCATGCTAAAATAGTATCAACATGTTCCTATATAATTAAAAATATCACATTTTAAGTTTAATATATTAAAAAAATAAATTATAAGTTCAAATTAGCCCATTTTCACCGATGCATGCAAAATATCATAGTTCTGAGATTTAAGAAAACTTTTAGAATCATTGATCTAGCCTTCTTCAAACGAGTAGTCAATTTTAATGGGGTCACAACATAAATTATTAAGATAATAATATTGTGTAGTATCAACCTTAGTACCCAAATGAAAGAATAAAATCCAAGGGTATAAAAATGAGAGTGAAAGGGATGCTTCATTGATGAGGGTTTATCACTTTGTTCTCATAATTAAGCAGTCACATTTGAAATAAATAGAAACACTTTCTAATAAATAGTATGCTATAAATAGTTTCATCTAGTTTGAACACAATAATTAGAACCATTTTTGAAATAACTTTAATTAAAAATAGATTGTCTCCATTGAATTAATTTTAAATGAAAATTCCTCTGAAAAATAAATGTGCTATTTATAAAATTAATCCCTGCCCAGATAGTAATTCTCAACCAAATTGTTAGAGCCTCCTTCAGTAAACCAACTTATATTATGTGTGTATATATATATAGTAGTTTTTAATTAAATAAAAGGTCAATTGGAAACTGCTCATGAATTCAATTTTACCTGAAAAAGAAGAATTTGGTGTTTCATGATGAAAAACACTCCCCATTTATCAATTTTCAAATTAATCTCATCAGTAAACTAATTTTTGAATACATTTGGAAGTGTTCTGATGCACTTGTATTTCTAAATGTTGACTGTAAGTATTAGGTCTTCTTTGACTTGTAACAACAAACAAATATTTTTTTATGCTAACAGTGACGTTCTGTGTGGTTTTAATATACAACTACTTATCTAGCCTACTTCATTCTTTTTAACATAACATTATACTCTTTTAATGGATATAATTGGCATAATAAACATAATGACCAAATTATATAACTAATGCTATATGCATAAACCAATTTTCGTTAAAAATATTATATTCTTTCATTCAATCATGTTCGACAACTTTGGCGTGTTGGGACTTGAGTGGTTGATAATATTGACTCCGAAAAAGGGCAGATTTTAAGAAGGGAGATACACTTTTACAACTAAAATTAGTTCACTTTAATGAATCTTAAAAAGGAAGAAATATTAATTACAAATTCAAATTTTATTGAGAATCTCCTCCACTGCCCTAACAAATCAGACTAGGACAGAACCAACCATATCTCAAATAAAGTAACAATATATTATAAGTTTTCAAAATATCTTCAAATAATATAAAGCGAAAAATTGGTATAGGCCTAATCAATATTAATTGCTACTGTAAGACAATTTTACTTTTAGTTTTACATATGAGTAATAAAAGTAACTTACTGCCTTATATCATTTACTAATAATAAAATGTTGCTGTCCATAATTTTTATAAATATATCTATTACTACTGTTACTATTATTACTGTGGCGCGTCACTGCAATTGACGGGAAGAGTGAGGTTCAAATCTCAGTCGGGTGCGCTAAGGTTGTTATTTCCCTACATTATTTTCCACTCTCCCTCCACGCAAATGTGGGTACATCTCTTCCGAAATCCAACCTTCCTCCTTCCTTTCACAATGAGGTAAGGTTAGTGAGTGACACGTGGTGCGAAAAAAAAAAATCTCACAAAGTCCAGAGTCGCTGGGACTGAGATTGTGGATAGCTCTCTATAACCAATAGGCCTACTTTAAACATTTTCAGAGTGACTGAATAGGATCCTACTAGAATAAACCAGGATAGCTCAATGGAATAACATTGCCAAAAGTTACGGGATCTATTCCCCTGGCGAGGTTATCAAGGACCATTCGTGATGAAAAACAAATGTATTGCATAATATTTGCGATTTCGAGAATGAATTTATTGGCATCCATGTTTAAGGACAAAGCGTTTGGTTAAAAGGGGTTTATGACTAAGATGATACCAAACCTCAATTTGGAAATGCTTTCCTTGACTAAGACAAATAGCTTGGTTTAAACCAATAAGCTGAGAATTATGCGGCAATTTTAAAACTAAATTATCGTTTATAATATTTTTTGACGATGAGAGTTTCATTGTGGATACAATTGAATAGAACTACTGTACATGTCCCCTCGCTCCAGCTTAACCTTGCACAAGTTTGTAAACATCCTTGTGGTACAATAACAAGTGAACATATAGTCCGTTTTTCCTTAGTAAGGTTAATATAAGAGTATGAAAAAAACTATAGACCATTTTCTGTAGGAAGGGATAATTATAGTACGTGTTCCCCCCGAACCGATCCTCAAGACATGTAGATTGATAATTGCTGATTAATTGTCGATTATCGATGATCGGGAGGGTTTAAAACACAGATATCACAAATATATTTATTTATTTATTATACATTTTTACAGGAATAGTTCACGTAAATTAACTTTGACACCTTCTGGTGGTAGCGTCTACCCCAGACATGTTGATTCTTGATTTGCGCTAATTGATTATTGATGTGTGCTAATTGATTGTGGGGATGGACAAGCGAGATTTGAACTCAGACCTCCAGAACGAAGAAAATGTTCCGTGACGCCTTAGACCACGCGACCATCAGCCAAATTGAACAACGCAGAGAGTGAGGCACGAAGCCGATATCTTGCGAGGGGCTAGAACACGTCCTTCCGAGTGCAATGGTTTTGCAGATGTTCCCGCATTTGCAGAAAGTGATCCCGCATTTGCGAAGTGGCTTCAAATAGCCAATTTATGCTTACACGGTAGTATTAACCGTGTCGGGAAACAGACACGCTATCTACGGAGGTGGGGGGTTCGAACATCGCTTAGGTGAACCGGGGTGTTTTTTTCTAGGCCTTCTGGTGGTAGCGTCTAATCAAACACAGATATTATAAAATATATATTTATTCGACGTAACTAAAAAAAATCCGTTCATATCGAAAACGGTCTATATTTTCAAAAAGTTCCTTCATATCAAAACCGGTCTATAGCCCCTCGGAGAGCATTGCAAAAGCCTTTCCAGACAAGGAGAAACTCAAAACCTTGACTCTAGCTGTCACAAACAACCGGGTAGGGAGTATTTCATGTCGAAAGGGAAGGGATATATAAGGGGGACACCATTTGATCGTCTATTTAAAACCGGGATCAAGATGGACAAGTTAAAGCAGCTGGTAAATATTGTTGACGCCGTGCCGACCGTAAAATTGAGCGATCTAATTGTCGATCAAAAGTACTCGGTGGATAAATTAAAAGCGGTCGATACAAAGTTCGGGAGACGCGTAATAGCCTATCTAAATGGTGAGGTTTGTGTATTTCTACCCTGTCGTTTCGGTACTCTAACAGATGAAGACGTGTGCGAGCTGAATAACGAGAAACTGGTATTCACCTGTGCCGGAGTAAAACCAGGTGCACCCACCGTTGTGAACTTTGAACGCGCTTAAGAGTCAAGCAATACATGGCCAAAACCATCCAGTACGTTCACCATGCTTAGAACCGGCTATATTAATATAATGTTAGTGGGTCATACAATTGCGGGTCGTGTCTATATGACGGCAGAAAATATTCACAGTGTGGCTGTGAGCGATAGACATGTAATTTACAAAGTAGTAAATTACGACAGAGGTGTACCACATGATCGAGGCTACATAGAGTTTTGCGACTCTACCTGTCACACGATAAGAGCGACCGAAGTACGACCTAACGAAAGAATCGAAGAGTCTTACCTGTGCGATACTACATGCGCTGTATACAATTTCCGCAAAGGGGACATTGTGGCCGTGTTGCCCAGGCTGCCACAACCCTTCCGCGCTCCATACCACCCGCCACCACCCTTCACGACGCCTCAACCAGCGACCTCACCCTCTTACAGGATGTTTTGAATCAACTTGACCTTGAGCTCTGATTGGCCGAAACAAGTCACGTGACCCCTCCTCCTGTTCTCTGATTGGCTGTTGTTTTTCTTCCTCCTGCTCTCTGATTGGATGTTGGTTTTTCCTCCTCCCACCCCTCCTGACCTCATTTCCCCTCCCCTACAGCCCCCTCGACTAACAACCCCGGACATGTTGGTTCTTGATGATTAATTATTAATGATTGTTAATTAATTATTGTTAATTGATTATTGTTAATTAATTAATTGGTAGGATAGAGGTATTGGAGTTTTTATTCAATGATTAGGGTGCTGTAGTTTATTAGAACCTAGCACTATGGCTGTCGGGGGTAGAATGAACATTGGTGCTTCTGTCACAAGGCTCTGTCCAGCACGAACCTCTCCAGACGACCGTTTGTGGTAGAGTGTGATAAATGGTTCCCCTGCATTGAGACCCCCCTCCCTCCTTCGCAACCCTGGCGCCAGTTTGGCGGGTCGACAAGACAAGAATAGATCGTGACCACGACAACCTTGGGTTTTCCCAATGACGTAATTATTGCGTGTTATGTCGCAACCCTGGCACCAGTCTGGCGGGCCGACAAGTCAAGTCAGGACAAGAATAGATCTTGACCTCGGCAACCTGGGTTTTCCCTAGCGCCAATATGTCGGCCTGACAAGACAAGAATAGATATTGAGGTAATTGATCCGGGCAACGGGTTTTCCCTGGCGGCTCACGAGACAAGAATAGATCGGGAACTAGGTCAGTGTGTCGCAACCCCGGCGCCAGTATGTCAGCCCGACAAGACGAGTTGAGCCTGAGACAAGAATAGATATTGAGGTCATTGACCCGGGCAATGGGTTTTTCCCTGGCGCCAAGTTGGCGGGCAGACAAGAGAAGTCGAGATAAGAATATATCGTGACCCTGTTCTTCTTCTCGCACCATGTGACGTCATACGAGGGAGGGGGTGGCTATAAAGAGGGGTGCCCACCTGGTTGTCTATTTATAAACGTTTGTAGAGCGGTTCAAGATGGACAAGTTACAGCAGCTTGTAAATATTGTCGACGCTGTGCAGACCGTAAAATTGTGTGATCTAACCGTAGATCAAAAGTACTCGGGGGATAAATTAAAAGCTTCCAATACAACGTTCGGGAGACGCCTAATAGCCTATCTAGACGGCGAGTTTTGTGCATTTCTACCCTGTCGTTTTGGTACTCTTACAGATGAAGACGTGTGTGAGTTAAATAAAGAAAAACTGGTATTTACCTGCGCTGGAGTAAAACCCAGTTAACCTACCATTGTGAACTTTGAACGCGTTTAAGAGACGGTGCAGTTAACAACGACAACAATGGGCAGCGATGCGGTTAGTACAGAACGTTTAGCTCTCAGATACGCTCACCATGCTTAGATCCGGCTATATTAATTTAATGTTTGTGGGTCATACGATTGAGGGGCGTGCCTATATGACTGGGGAGAATGTTCACAGTGTGGCGGTGAGTGATAGACAGGTAATTTACAAAATAGAGGAGCGAGGCTATATCGAGTTTTGTGACTCGACCTGTCACACGATAAGAGCGATGGAAGTACTACCCTACGAGAGAATCGAAGAGACATACATGTGTGATATTACGTGCGTCATGTATAATTTCCGCAAAGGGGATGTTGTGGCTGTGTTGCCACGCCCTCCACCACCACCCACCTCCGTCCTTCACGACGCCGCCGCCGCCGCCCCCAGAGTCACCCGAGTACCCACCGCCAGAGTCGTCTACCTACCAGGCATCAGAGTCACCTACCTATCAGTCACCTGCGTGCCCGCCACCACCACCGGAGGAGGTAAAGTCCGAAGAACCCGTAAATCTCGAGGATTTAACAAAGTACAAAAATTATTCAAATGTTAAAATTATAGGTAAAACGCCCAACGACTACATACTCGGTCTGGGCCGTTTCGGTAACGTTTTCCTTCCAAAGTCAATCTATTATTTGGATTGCAAGAGGTTTAAATCTAAAGCACGCTGTATGATATATCTCGGAGGACAAAGTGTGATGTTTAAAAGTGGATTAATAAACTAGACGTGCTCAGGTGTTTGTAGCACTCTGCTGGAGTCATCAGAGCTACCAGTGACATTTTGAAAAAGGTGAGAGGAGGGAATGCAGTTTGTGAGTAGAGCGAGAGTGTTTATTTTGCTGAATCTCCAATTGACATTATGCCGTTTAAATGCGGCGGATCCTACGCAAAGTTCTCCAATCTTATTCGGCACAAACATCAAACACCTCCAAATGCTGTTCACCAGGATGCCTGTTGGGACGAGGAGGTATTGTGCAGTGCGTCAGACCTGTGGAATACAACCGTGACAAGTGCTTAAACGAACTTGTGAATAACAAAAGTTATAACATTGTGCTAGCGGAAGAGAACCGAATGTTATTGTGCTCGAGTTTGTTGGATCAGTAAGATTGCCAGATAAAAAACTGTGGAGACATGGTCAATATACGTTCTAGCCCCTCTCAGCGTGCCCTTTTGGAGGTGGCTCCTACTCATTTTCTAGATGTTAGATGCATTTTATATGTATTGGTCAAAAGATTTAAATAATATTGCTGCTTATTGTTGCTATGAATGTTTTAAATTAAACAATTGATGATTGTCAATAAAAAAACTTCCAATAAAATGTTATTTTTTTAACCCCCTTAAATAAGTTGGTTGGAGAATCAAACACATGAAGGAGATGGCAACATTGTTGTAGTGACTTAGGTTGCTACCCAGAGAGAGAGAAAGTTTTTTGTCCATAATGTTTGAGACGGAGCTTCTATGATAGTAGAGAGAGAGGGTGTAGACGTTAAAAAGCAAACATAAAAGTTTTATAATATTTATTCCCACAACACTTAAACAAAAAAAGAAATTTAATGTCTGCAAAAATAATTAACTTTTACAAAAAATCACAAGTAATACACTTATGAGGATCTTTAAATTATTTTAAATTAATATGTTGTTACGTTTTAAACATGAAACTATATATGCTGACATAATATATAACATTTACACAAAAACAAATTAGTTACTTAAACAGCAACAAGAAATTTAACGTTCGCAAAAATATTATTATATAATAATATATTTACTTTTACAAACAAAGTCACAAGTAATACATTTATGAGGATCATGAAATTATTTTAAATTAATATGTTGTTACGTTTTAAATATGAAACTATATACGCTGACATAATATATAACATTTACACTAAACAAATTATCCGTTTCGCAAAAAAAAATGTTGATATAATATATTTAACATATACAAAAACCCGCCTCAATGGCGTAGTTGGTTAACGCGCTTGGCGTATTTAGCTCGGCTGCTGAGGACGGGGAGATCAAGGTTCAAATCTCGGTCGGGTGAACTGGGCGTTGTTTTTCCTAAATGGTTTTCCACTCGATGATCATGGTTTCTTCTTCAACAAGTTTATGAAGAAAGGTATCCACAACATTTTCACCACTATAGACAACAGGAGGTTTCACACATTTACCTTCGGAATCGACTTTTACATATGCAAATTCCACAAGTGCAATTGTGGAGTAACAGGGACAACATCTAACCCTTATTTAGAGACCTGATTATGGCGTTTGTACGTCGAAACATGTAGTCGGTCAACCGGCCCTCTGGCATCCAAGGCTTAAGGAGAGGAATTAAAACCAGCTAAGGAACACTTATATTTAATCAATTTTTATATCAATTTTCGTATTATACATAAATAGACTGTTCAAGGCCTCACCTTGGAATTTTGTCTCTAGCTTCTATTAATCAACTCTTAACTTAATTTCCCTGTTTACTACCATATTGTAATTTAATTTTTACTCTTGACAACTCTGGATCTGTCATAATCTACCTGTAACTTAATTCAACTGGTTTACTATAGTTAATATCTTACTTAGTAATGTTTTACTATTTGACATGTAACCTTGAAATATGATTTTTATCTTATTATTGTCTAATTTTAATATGTTTTTTGTATTTTAACCTATCATATATCTTGTTCGCATTCTACCTGAGCTCATAACTTAATAAGAATTTCAAGGTTAGGGTTTCTTGATAATGGTTTAACATTATTATATTCAGTAATTTTTCTTTAAATTATGTAATATATATTTATTCATATTGTTTTATACATCCACTCAACTATGATAATCCCAGTTGTCTTTTGCTAATTAAATTTCTATCTTCATTTTTCCTTTTATTTCATTTCAATTATATATATATTCATTTAGAATTAATCCTTTGTATTGTTTTGGGGTGTTCCTTGGATAATTAATTAGTAAAATAAATTAATTTAAGTGGATGTGTGTGTGTGAGCTGTAATAGTCCTGGGAGTGTTTTTTTCACTCTCCATTTAGGCATATACCAGTTCAAACAGCGTAATTAGTATCTACACACTTAATCAGAGCGGGTAGTAAGACGCTATATTAAATGTGTGTACCCGCTCCCTGTGTATGAATAAGCTTGGTTTAGCAAACGTTGATGCAAACGGAGTTACGAAATTAATAGTTCTAGATCCTATGCTGTATGAAAAGCTATAAATGAGAAAATATGTGTTTATTATTACTACTATTAAACTATTAAGAGTGAAGATGTACATATTGTTAGCTAATATAAATACCTGCAATGCTAAGCTAAATACCTGTTTCATATTCGATATAGATACAATTTAAATTCTATTACTTACTGCGCAATAGCTATTTCATTTATTTATCTAAAATAAATTAATTTAAGTGAATGTGTGTGTGTGTGTGTGTGTGTGTGAGAGAGAGAGCTGTCATAGACCTGGGAGTGTTTTTTTCACTCTCCATCTAGGCATATACCAGTTCAAACAGCGTAATTAGTATCTACGCACATAGTCAGAGCGGGTAGTAAGACGCTGTATTAAATGTGTGTACCCGCTCCCTATGTATGAATAAGCTTGGTTTAGCAAACGTTGATGCAAACGGAGTTACGAAATTAATAGTTCTAGATCCTATGTTGTATGAAAAGTTATAAATGAAAAAATATGTGTTTATTATTACTATTAGGAGTGAAGATGTATATATTGTTAGCTAATATAAATACTTACAATGCTAAGCTAAATACCTGTTTCATATTCGATATAGATACAATTTAAATTCTAACACTTACTGCGCAATAGCTATTTCATTTATTTATCTAAAATAAATTAATTTAAGTGGATGTGTGTGTGTGTGTGTGTGTGTGCCAGATCAGTAGGTAATTACGTTTGATCCCCACCGTTGAGATACATTCCCGCAGATTTACACTTTGGTTTAGAAAATACCCCCGCGACAGTAGAGGTGCTCATTACGCTAGGTGTGGGGCTGATAGCTAGCTAGGCAAACGGGTGCCTGCTTCATTGAGGTTTCAAACACAACTGCCCTATAACGGAACTTTCAGAGATTCAGCAAAAGACAAAGTTAGCTGCACGTGGGGTCAACAATCGAACATGAACTTTAGGGTAGAGAACTCGTGGTAACGGTTTGAAGCCTTGGGGCGTTTAGTACCAGGCAGACACGTACATCAAGTTGGCCCGCCACTTTCTCCAAATGAATTGAAATACATACAATCCTTTGTGCTACGTTTGTGCTCATATGTGCCCGAAGCTCAGCATTTGTGCTATTAAATTACTCAAATTATAACGATTTTAATGTGGCGGGCCAACTTGATTTCAAGCTGACCCGCCACATTTTTTAAAACATCCTATCTTGATTTTGAATACGCCGGGAAGTAAGGGGGGGGGGAGGGCTTGTACGAACACGCGAGGGCATCAGTTGACAGCTGACACTTAGAGAAAAAGGTTCTCAAATCGTGGAGCAGAAGCTGCGGGTGGCTGTATGCTTCAACAAATAAGCTACAGCACCCTAATCAATGAATAAAAACTCCAACACCTCAATCCTACCAATTAATTAATTAGCAATCATTAATTAATAATCATTAATAATTAATGATCAAGAACCAACATGTCCAGGGTTGGTAGGCGAGGGGGCTGTAGGGGAGGGGGAGAGGATGCAGGAGGAGGGAGTGGGCTGTAGGGGGAGGGGAAAACCAACAGCCAATCAGAGAGCAGGAGGAGGGGTCATGTGACCTGTTTCGGCCAATCAGAGATCAAGGTCAAGTTGATTCGAAACATCCTGTAAGCTACTAACGGTGTTACAAAAAAACTACATGTGAATTAATATCTTCTCGAGTTTTTTGTAGTAAGTGATCAATATCCTTAGGAAGAAAGATTTTCAAAACCTATGAAACTTATTTAAGCTTCATTGTCACATAATTCCTTTTTTTTTTTTTAAGCTCGCTTTTAGTAAAAATACCTTTCTTTAAGGGTCCATTATTAACCGTTGCACCAGGCTACTCGCTGTTGATGTTATGCCACCGAATATATTATTAGTGTTATTTTGTAGATGGATTGAATTCTTACTATAGTAAGGTTTATATACGATATAATTATACACAACATACTGTAATAAGAATACACACATTTTTTTTAAAGACTAATTTAACAGAATATTATAAGAATATTTAAATTATTTCTGTTCGTAAAACATGTGGAATGGTAAGAGAGTATGTTGAAATTGTTACCAATAAATAATATATATTTTGAAATGTTATTACAAAAACCTAAATTTCTGGGACATCAGTTGATGGGCTCAATGTTAATGAGATTTGGACAGCTCATCACTAAAGAGAATCCTCAACGTACTGGTATACTAGAACTATATGTTTCTTCCCACTAGCAAACCACTGCATATATATAATGCAACATTTTTGAACGTCTACAAAGCATCAGAGTAAAGTTCAATAGAGCAGAGAGATCCCTTTCATAAACAGTACCTTAAACAAAGACATAAATCAGTTCTCGAAAAGTTTCAAGTATGGTGGTCAACCAAAGTTTGGTTTTACAAGACAAATTACTATAAGTTCAAATTTCCATTCTCCAAGTGACATTTTTTTGCAATTATAAAAAGGAGAGAGATTACAAGTGTAAATATTTATGTTCTTAGCAAATGGTTCCCTGCAGTTGGGCTTATGTGTCTCTGGACAAAAACTGGGACCACTGTGCAGACGAATAAAAAGCTGGCATTTTCAAGGCAAAATGTTGTCTGATGACATCATTTTGATGATTGGAACAAATGATTACCTGGTAAATACAAAAATATAACTGTTAGAATGAATAAACCAATATTTGTTTGTGAATTTGTAACGAAAGCACTGAATACTATTCTTACATTAGGAGTCCAACTGAGAAAATGTTATCAGTGTCAGTGTAGCCAAATGAAAAGTCAAAATTTTGTTACTGACAACAGCATATACATAAAAGGGAACATGCCTGATATGTGTAAAAGCATGCATTAAAAATACATTGGGCAGTTATTGAAAACATTGTGTCAGTACTGATTGAGAACAGATAGGGCATGGCCATGTAGGTGTAAAAGAATTTTTAGAATTATTAAATGCATAGCTGCTATAAATTACTGCTAAAGTTCCTTTTAATTACTAGTACTGCTAGACAACGCCAAGATTGAATAAGGATTAATAGTATTGTTATATGAATTATAAGCAGTACATTAAGACTAGAGCCCGGATATTTAGGTAGTATTCCCATGGTGTGAGCTCGAAATAAAGCTTATACTGACCGAACGACCACTGTATGTCGGCGATGATAGTGGAATGTGGTCAGCACAACGACCTAGACCTAAACTGCTACTTCTTTATTTAAGTAGCTCCTCGTTTGTGAGGCTGAGTTTGACCTCGATCCAGACTAACTGCTTCATAGATACATTTTGAAAGAGCTGAAGATTGAACCTGGGACTTCTGGACTTGTAGCCAGGAACTTTGACCACCAGACTACACAGGATTGAACCCGGGAACTCTGGACCTGTAGCCAGGAACTTGGACCACCAGACTGCAAAGGCAGTCATTTATGTAGTATTAGCCTAAAAAATATGTAACATCAAATAAACCTTCTATCCCCATGTTAATATTGCATATATTCAAACATACAATATTGTAACTAAAATTAATTTTATAGCTGCAAATTTCTTAAAGAAGTATTAGAAAAAACTTTTCTAAATATACATACGTACAATTACTTTCCACAAGCATTGTATTGCATTGCTAGTTTGTTTACCCTGCTTAAATTTCCCATTAATTAATATCTTATCCTCTTCCTTGTTATTATCATTAATTCACATTTTGCAGTGCTAAATTTCATTCCACACTCTTTCACTTCCTCATACAATTCCTGTGTCTGTATAGGAACAGTTTTTTGAAGGTAGTTTGAAATGTAAATATAGCAGTAATGTGACTTAATATTGGAAGGAAAGTTTTATATTTTTCTCATTTTCTTGATTAAAAGAGCCTCCAAAATGTTATTGCCTGAGGGCCTCAGAATCCTCTAGGTGGGCCTGCTTAAAAAAGTTTATATTGGTGATTTGTTTAGAATATCTTGAGAAGAAAATTAAAGATATGATAGCTTTTATGGGTGTAGGATATGCCTATCTCAAAATGTTTAAGAATATCAATGGTTTGTGTTGAAATTTAATATTATTGTTGTAACTATCATCATATTATTATTTATTCAATTATAGCTGGCTGATTACTGAGGAAGTGCGAGAAAGGAGAAAGGAGTAGACCAGAGTGGAAGAAGAATGATGGGGAAACAGAGGATATATGGCACCGATTTATGAATCTGACCTGACCAGAGGCTGAAAATAGCATTAGATTATGAATTATAGCTTGTGCATTAAATAACAAAAAGTATGTAAACCTGATATTAATTGTTTAAGATAATTATTCAACATTATGTTGAACCTTTTTATAAGTGTTCAAGTCGAGAAAAGGTTATTCTGTATATTTACATTGTTCAAGCAAAGGGCTGTAACACACTATTTTAGAATTTGACAGAAGGTGAGACCAATATCATACCCCACCTTGCGTGTAACCTTTTAAGTCCCTTCCGTTACCCCCGAGAGGGTATGAGGTCCCAATTTATTTCTTGTTGACCATAGATTTACAGTTTGTGTATTGTATTATACATATATCTAGATAAACTCAGGGCTCTAGAGGTGAAAGCCTGGTCTGATACTTTAGAAAGTGAAAATGAAGATGGTTTAAGAAAATTACTTAATTAAATGTGTTGCTGATTTTCGATAAAGTTTTATTGCAAAAAGTTTAGGAATGGAATATTATTGAATTAAAAATAATTTAGCTAATGAAATATACATCTAGAAATTAGCGATGTTACGCTGACTGCCCGGAACGGATAGCATTAGCGTTGAATATTTAACTAGTTATGCATTTCCCGGTGTTATGAGGTGGTCGGCGCAATCACACTCTAGCCCGATATTTTACACAGTGCCCAGAGTAATTGGTCATTGAGCTTCAGTGTACCACTTAATGGCTTGATTCAGTCACATTCCACTTTGGCAGCACACACATGATGAGATAAATTTCTGCCTTAGCCAACAATACAGGCTCTATCTACTGAATGCAAAGCCTAAGACAAGATTTCAGTGTTCAAGGTGCACCACCTAGCACATGATTAAATTTAGCTAAAAGAACTAAAATTATTACTATTATACTGCACCCTTAAACAAACATATTTTGTGCACATTCTATTAAGTGATTAGTTTTTATAGCTGGGAATTTTATTTTGTACACACAATTATATATCTTGTTCAATGTTGTAGTATAATTTATTAATATGATTTTATAGAATGCTTAGCTAAAAACCAGAGTCATAGAAAATGTCGATTAAAACTTTTTGGTTAGAGTGTGGTTTTTTTTACACCATATAGTTCAGCTTTAGTGTTAATACCGTACTGTATTATTATTTGCCAAATAATACAATATCATTTGCTCATACTGTACAGTACTTTTTATTACCTTGTTTTTAAGACTAGAACCTCAAAATCACTTTTTGCTAACGCTCACATTTGAGAGATAATATGGTTTGTCACTCTATTTGATTGTAAATATAACGTATAATTAAGAGGGAAGGACGTTCTCTTTGTCACACAAGTATGACAGGGCATTCTTATTGTTCTAATCTCTATGCTATTTTTTTTTTAAATGAGAAATAAGAAATTTGTGATACATGATATTCCACCATCCCATGCTGTGCTCATAGGGAAAAACGGCTATGATTGGAAACGCACTGGGCCCATGACCCCAAAGTATGGGAAAGTGTAGCCAGAGAAGGAAAAATTAAAATAAATATATAAACACTCACCCAAGAGAGAACGGAGACTCCCTTCATTTACAAAAATAAAGAGCATTACAGTTTGAATTAAACTATCCAACACCTTAGTTCGGTTGGTAGCCTGTCAGTTTACAGAGTTAAGGGGCCCGGTTTCGATTCCAAGCATGGCTGAAAACAGTATCATTGTTTAAATATGGGCTTACTCTTTCACAGTGATGAATCAATGGCCGAAAACTGGATGCTGTGCCTGTCCTAGTCTTAAATTAGATTATAAGGCGTATGAAGCTACAACAAGCCTAGTCAGCCGGTAGTCAAAAATATATGGCCTGAATAAAATAATGATCCCGGCTACATGCTGGAAACAGTAATGAATGTACCGTTTGAATTAAACTCACTTCAACTTGTAAATTACTATATATTTTTATTTCAATGTAAACAATTTACAGTTAATTTGAGAAAATAAATTACAGTTTAGGTAATTTAAGGACATGTTAAAAAAATTATGTTAGTTTAAAAAAAATGACCTTACATTATTAAATTTCAATTCATTTTATATTGTAAATTTAAATCATTAAAATCAAAAATACCTGGATTTTTTTTTTACAGTTTTAACTCATTAGAAAAATATTAATCTTATCATAAATTTTCAATCAAATGTGACATTTTATATATTATTTTAAAACTGTATATACATGTTAAAACATAAAAAGAATGTATAGCCACAACAAGATTAAATCATTTCCAATCAAATTAATAAAACCATTTTTTCCCTGTAGGGTTTACCATAATATAGCAAGGACACATTTTTATTTTCAGCAACAAGCCTGTGATATCTGAAAGGAATAACAGTTTAAAATTATATAAATCATTAATGACAAGCAATATCTCCATTAGAATGCAATCTGGAAATATATATTTGTTAGAAATAAAATGTGTATCCCTATTATGGTTTATTCAAATTAAAATAACTATAACCCAATTTTCTTATGGATGGACATAGGCCTACGCTAAAGCTATAAAAAGATACTAAATCTATTGTCACACATTAATATTCCAAGACATGTTAGCCATTGCTTTCACTTTTTTAATATTAACAATACCTGTAAAATAGCAGTCATATTTTAGTAAAATGCTATCAATGTTGCTCTCAAAATAATATGTTTGTATTTTCTAAAAGGAAACTCTAATGTCCATTTGTAAAAAAAGAATCAAGTTATATATTCACTATCCAGGGCGTTCGGAAACTCGCCCATACTGCACATACAGCTTGTTTGAACAAAAGTAATACAACATCCCTGAACACTTACATTTAACAAACTATGCTAATACCATTAAATTGTGTTAAAGTTTCGGCGTACAGCGTCGAGCGAGCAAAGCTGTGCAAGCATGCTTGTTGCATAGGAATTAGGTGAACAGCACTGCACGCTGTATGCCGAAATTTTGAATAAAATTTAATAGTATTAGCATAATTTGCCAGATGTAAGTTTACAGAGATGCTGGATTACTTTTGTTCAAACAAACTACATGTGCAGTTTAGGCGTTGAATTTCTGAACATCTTGTATAATATTGATAGCATACTGGTACTATCTTCTAGCGCTACTGAAAAACTAAAATTAGAAATGTGCATATTTACAAAATTTTATATTATAATAAGTATTAAATTATTAGATATTGTTATGGTCTAGTTATACTAAATTAATATTTATACAATTTGCATTTAATATAATATATTTTGAATGCATAAATGGTATTACTGTACATTGCCTAGATTCATATAGGCTTCACTGATTCTTTTAAAACATATGTACAGCTAAACAATGCTCTCATTAAGACTGTGTGACAATTGGATTATTTGAAGGTTGACCATTTTTATGTCGATATTCTCTTATATTCTTTCAACCTGGCACTCTCTAGAGACAAGCCTTTATTTTTAACTCAAAATTAAATACACTACAAATGATATAGTACCCAGTTAACGACCAACTGTCATTACTAGTGTAATAAAAGCCATTAGTAATATTAAAAATTGGTAAGTAACATGATGATAGCGCAGGCTGTATTTTTCAGCGATGTTCAAGTTTAAATGGATGAGCAGACAGCAGGCGAGAATTGGCACCATGCAAGTGATATTCTTAACTTCCAAATAAAATGAAAATTATCTTTGTTATAAGAAATAAATTGAGGATAGTGAATTTATTCCAAGTGTGTGTGTTTTTTTAAAGTTTTATTCATAATTTAAAAATATGACATAGGCTTCTGTATTTAAAAATATATTCAAAGTTTAATACATAAATACATTTTATTCTAAGATAAATTGATTTTTGGTAAATGCTTTTTATATTTCCAAAATACGGACTGAAAATAATAGCTGGTAAATAAATTCTCCTAGTGGTTTTAGTAGTATCTTCTTTGTTGTTCTATAATAGCTACCATAGTATTTTCAGTTCTGTACAAGCTTCCCTACTGAATTAAGTATTAAATAAGAGTTACAGTGCACCGTAAAAACGTTCTCTTTCCTTTACATGAAATGAAGATATTTACTTAAAACTCATAAGATATGTAAGGTGAAACGAAATATATTGCATAAATATTATGTAAAAAAAAGAGAATAACAATCCACCTAAGAGTATAAATGAAATAATACATAGTGTTACAGAAACAATGAGAAAATAGGAACATCTCGAGCCACCAAGGAACATAGCAATACACTCCCCATTAATTTTTTACCAAAGCTCTTCTAAGAAATTAAAATTGCTTCCAGCTCAGAAAAAATATTATAAAATATTTTTTTAAATAGAAGTTGCTTTATTTTAAGAGTCCTATAGCTTTGCAATGATAAGTTATGTCTTATCTTAAAGAGTTTCGGAGATAGGGTTGAAATTTGAAATTTCTGTCGATTTAATTCTTTGTCATATTCATGAGAAAATAAGACGTGCCAATTTTACTTTCTCTCTATATTACAGGTAGAGAAAGTATGGTGATCGTAAAAAAAATCGAACTCGAGATTTTGATGAATCTTGACGTTTCATGACTCCCTGAATCCGAAAAAGTGGTTTTTGAATTTCCGTCTGTCTGTCTGTCTTCTTGTACCTCCAACTAGAGCCTAAACTATTTTACCTATTGAGCTAAAACTTGATATGTAGGGTTTTCATAGGGTTGCCCCAAGGGTTTTTTGTAATTGGATATCTACCCCTAAAATTAAGGGTAGTTTACTGAAGGGAAAAAAGAGAAAAAGTCAATTTTCTCAAAATCGGCTCTAACGATTTTGATTAAATTTCATTTATAAACATTAATAAATATTCCAAACAAAATAGGCTACTCTCAATATTTCGGCAAAATGGCTTTAAAGGCTCCGGTCTGATGCGTAAATTAACATTTTTTTATAATATCTTCGAAACTATTTGAAATATGAAATTACTTAGCATTACAAATATGTATATATATTTTTAATACAAATATTCGAAACATATATTTATAAAATCAATAAATTTCAATCTATACACAATTATATATATGTTTTAATTTTTTGGACAATAAAGTTTAAGTATTGCGACCATAAAAAAAAAAAGTCAACGTCTCATGACTTCCCAAACCCTAAAAAATAGTCTTTGCAATGCCGGCTGTCTCTGTGTCTATTAAAACTTAAAATTAAGAAAAGTTTTATAAGGGGCGAAAAGAGAAAAATAGGTTTTCTCAAAATCTGCTCCAACAATTTTGATTAAAATTCGTATCTAGGCGTTAATTAAGATTATAAATGAACTATTTTCATTTTCCCATGAAAATGATTTTTAGGGTACTTTACAGAAGCGTTAATTTCCGTATCTCCACAACTATTTGAGATACTAAGCAAATTATCATTGCAAAATTGTAGGACAATTAGAAATAAAAAACTTTTAATTGACATATATTTTTATGAAAGCAACAGTTTCTGAATACATATCAAACGCGAAAGATTCTGTACTGGGAAAGTTAGTGTTGCTCTTAAGGAAAGAGCCTTGCATTCATTACAATATAAAAAATATTCAGAAGTCAGTAGTCTTTCTAATAGTATCAGATTTAAAATAAATATCAAATATATGGTTTCTATTAATAGTGACGTGCATGACAGACTGGTGAATGGTTCTTGTGGAGTATTGAAACACTTTACATTTAAACCAAATTCAAATTAGATCGATAGAATATGGCTTGATTTTGAACCCAACAATTCCGTAGGAAAAAAAGCATGATTATTAGCCTCCAATTTTATGAAAACCAACAATTTAAACTCAGCATTAGTCCCAATATCAAGGAAAGCTCACACCATAAATGTCAATAAGTCGGGTGAATATCAGATGTTACGGCAGCAGTTTCCAGTAGTACCAGCTGAGGCTTTATCTATACATAAGAGCCAAGGGCAGACGTACAGTTTCGTTTGTTTGGATTTTAATAAATGCCGACGTGTCACTAGGGCTTAGCTGTACGTTGCTCTAAGTAGAGTTACAAGTCTAGCTGGACTATATACATCCTGGGAAAATTCAAAACTCCTCCTCCTCCCAAATCTAACGATCCTGTTAAAAATGAGCTGACCCGTCTCCGTAATAGAACTTTTAATCTTTGATTTTGGAACCTAGAGCAGAAAGACAGCATAGTTCTTGTGTACCATAATGTCCGATCTCTGCACAAAAATATGGCAAACATCCTTGCAGATGACTAGTATTCACGCTGTGAAATATTGTTAATGTCGAAACTGAAACAATCCCACAAGACTTTCTCCAGATTCCAAATTTTAAGATATTTTTCAGAGCTGATAGTGGTAGGTTCCGACGCCCAAGAGGATTATTATGTTTGGCAAAGAAAGACATGAAAATTCAAACATGTAAGCATATTTCAATAGAAAACTGTTTTCGGAATAGATATGATAGGTTTCAAAATTGGGAATGTCACTATCATCACAGGGTACAAATCACCTAGTACACCTAACATTGAGTTTGTCACTGCTATTAACAAATTAATCCCTTCTGACAAATCTGATGTAATACTATTAGGAGATTTTAACTATAATATTATTGGACATAAAGACTATTTTTTGTTGGAATTAATGAGCAAATATAGTTTGAAACCCATTCTGAAGTCTAATGAGTCTACGACAAACAACGATACGCAGGTATATGTCATTTTCAGTAATATGACGATAACCAGATTTGGATTGTATGAAAGTTGTTTTTCAGACCATAAACCAATTTACTGCGAATTTATAAATTAGTTTCCCGACACTCTGATTTCTTTATTATCTGTAAATACATAAATCTTTATTGTTTATATTATTAAAATTAGAGGTCAAATCTTCTGTCCTGTTTTCAAGTTTTATTACTTCCTACTAATTTGATTTTACCTTTACACAAGCAACAACAAATAGTCAAAAACTAGTATTAACTATAGTTAATATTGCACTTTCACATTCTTTCATTAGTTATTGATTCCTTGGATGTCTTTCTACTTCCCTCCATTCATCTCTAGTAATACAATTTTCATAAATTGGAACATGTGAAGCAGATCCCAGTTTCCAAGCTGTCAGCAAATGGTCCAAATACCATTTTATTAAGGTCTTAAAAACATTAAACTGTTTAAAATGCTCTTAGGTGGACAAAGATGCGCCTCTTTCCTCATAAATTCTATATCATTGTATATTTTTTATTCATGTTCTTATGTGGAGTGGTGATGATACAATGTACATTAATCTGTTCAGAAATCTTGCGAGTTTATAGAAAGAGAGAGAAAGTTTGTGCAGTGCGCCATACGATTTATTTTTAAGATAGTGCCTAGATGCGAATTTTAATTAAAATAACTAGAGCTGAGTCTAGGAAAATCGATATTTTCTTTTTCGCCTGTGAGTAAACTACCCTTAATTTTAAGGTTGGATAAATAAATCCAAAAACAACCCTGAAGAACATTATGAAAATTCTAGTTACCAAGTTTTAGGCTGATCGATGAAACGGTTTTGGTTCTAGTACCACTAACAGGCAGACAGATGGACAACATTGTAAAAACAACTTTTTCGGATTCAAAGGATCATGAAACGCTGACACTCCTCAAAATCTCGAGGTCAATATTTTAAAGATCACAATACTTTCTCTCACCAAGGGTACAAGAGAGTAAATAGGTATGTGTGTATGAAGCATAATTAAAACTACTATTGATGTGTTCTTAATTTGAATCTAAAATAAAATATAATTGAAAGTACATAATTATATAAAAGGCTGAAAAACAAATAAAACTTGATAAAACCACATGGTTTTTAGGGCTACATTAAAAATAGAAAGACAGTTCCAACTTGACACTGCTGCACTGGAAAATAAGATAATGGTTTCCTCCTAGGCCCCCTTTAATATAGGTTCATTTTTGTTGAAATATTCGAGAAAGTGTGAGACACACAACATAATTTCCTAAAACAAGTAACTAAAAAATAATTGAGGTGAGTAGTAAAAAATTAAATAATACAATAATAAAAACAAATTAAATGTTAAAAATTAAAATATAGGAGTTAGTGTGATATAAAACACAGGGTATTTTAGGTGGATATTTTGTCCTAATAATCCAAATCAAGCATTTTTCCACATTGACTGCGGCTACGATCGGATGCTTTTATCTATTTTGTTTGTCTATAAGTGAAATGCAGGAACTGATGGAAGTGACGGATCAGCTTGTTGAGATGGGGAGATAAACATTGAGAAGTCCAAAGTGAAGAGGATTTCAAAAAATGGAGAGCTGCTGAAAATCAAAATTGGAAAGCAGGAGTTTGAAAACAGAGCAGTTCATTACCTGGGAAGTATGTTGACAAAGGATGCCTATTGCAGCAAGGACACTAGTATGAGCATCGCTTTGGTCAAGGAAGCTTTCAACCAGATAAGGTTACTGCTGAGCAACAACTTGAGTTTGGAACAGAGGAAGAAACCGATGAAATGCTATATTTGGAGCATCGTGCTGTATGAAACAGAAACTTTGACTATTAAGAAGATGGAAAAGAAATACAAGGAGAGATTTGAAATGTGGTGATGGAGAAGACTTGAGAAGATCTGGTGGACAGACAGGGTGACAAATGAACAAGTTCTAAGAAGAGTGGGTGAGAAGAGAACCATTTTGGATGTGAAAGAAAACTGGATCGAACACATCCTTAGGAGGAACTGTCTTCTGGATGACGTCATAGAAGGAAAGGTTGAGGGAAAGAGGAGCTTAAGAAGAAAGTAGGAGGCAGAAGCCCGACCCAGCGGAATAATTTCACTGAAAGAACACATAATAATAAGTGATACTTGGCTATATTTAGACTTTAGAGCCTATTTTTTTATTATTGTTTTTGGTCTATAAGTTTGCTATAAGTTGGTTTTAGAAATAAAACACGTTTAGTAATTTAAATATTGTAACAAAATTACTGTAGGTAGTTCTACTTGAACAGTACTATTTTTTTTTTTACTTGGAAATAATCTTTTTTACTTACACTTGTTAAAAAATGTTCATATGTACAAATATTCACACCTCACTGTAAACACTAAAAGTTGACTAGGATCCTCTAATAAAATGTTATACACAAAATGCTAGTTTTTACATCTTACAAAAATGTTTTGATAGCAAATTGTCCATAAAAATAAACTTGTTTCTATTTTTTCTAATATATATTTTTATTAGCTATATGTTTCTATTATGTAAAATAATATAACATATACTTAATAGATCTATATTATATACATTAATACACATATTCTACCCACTTACAATTTTCTACCAAAAATATGGTCTCAAAATATTACTATTCATTCTTATTTTATGGAGACTTAGAAGACACAAATTTAGCCTAGATTTATTATTAAATTGAGTGAGAATAATAAGAGAAATTTTAAATAATATTTTTATATTCAAATACAATTCAAAATTCAAATATAATTCAAAATATAGTTATAATAGAACGCCACACACATTTATTTATATGTGTCACTAGCGCTTATTTGGGGAGGATATGTTAACCTATTTTAACTTAGAAATTAAAATATATTTCTTACCAAATGAATAACACGAATTGGATAATAATTGACGTTACTATTCTAGAAGTCATCTAAAAAGTTTCCTTAATCATTTATGTATCACTATAAACGTGGATTTTTTATCTTCTGAATAAAAACACGTTATTGAAGGAACGTGCTTATAAAACATGATGAAGTAATTTTTTATAAATACATATTTGGAAATATACAACATAAGTACTTATAAAGAGAATGATTAGAATATAAATTACACTATTCTGAATGCAAGAGTCACTCAGTCAAACACTAAGTAAAAGGGATGTCCTAGATCCCGACTAGTCAAACTTTGAGTTAGATGTAAAAACTCTAGTTTTATAGTAATCTACTTTGTAAGCATCATATTTTCAAAACTTGGAGTTTTAGCTTTTTCATATGAATGGTTTGAACATAATACACAACTGTCTCTTTTTTCAACAACTACATTTGATATTAAAATGTAAGAAAAGCCATAAAAAAATGTATAGCATGCATTTATAACTACAAATTGTGTAAATAGGTGCTCTATTTCTCTCAACCTAAATTAGTGATTTTTGAACCCTTAAAGCTTAAAGCAATACACGACGCTCTTTGAAAAGAACTCAAGGTTTACAATATAATATAATTCAAGGAACCGTTATTTGGAATTATTTGCTGTTGTAAAGTTTCAGACGAGCCACCATGAACAGATGGCACGTTGCCAGTTTGATGCCTTGCTGAATGGTTTAGTGCCATCTGGTGCAATGTAGTTGTTCACTTGGTAGTCCAACAAGGTTTGATAGTCATAGATGTCTGTGCTCAGTTGCTGTAACAAAATACACATTGCCTTCCTAGAGGATCAACGTCAACCGGGTTGATATGTTGATGTGGTCACATTGACCTCGGATTCTTTGGTAACTTTAATAAGATTATTTATCGAATATGTACACAGACACTATTAGTGCAGAGAATACCCCCTTATGGCCTTCTTGGATGTTGAAAAAGCGTATGACAGCGTGTTCAGAAGAAGAGTATGGAAAATGCAGGATGAGACCGTAAACAGAGTGAGGAATACGATCAAGGGTAGTGTGAGTTGTGTGAAAGTGGGAGAGGAGAAGAGAGATTGGTCTGAGTTAAAGAATGGTCTGAAACAAGGTAGTGCGCTCTCACCACTACTGTTCATTGTAGTGATGGACAAAATACTGAAGGAAATGGTAGAAGGAATTGGGAAGGGAAAGAAGAAAGTAATGATGTTTGCAGATAACCTGATGGTGTAGGGTAATGAGGAGAAAGAAATACAGGAGCAGCTAGAGGTTTGGGAAGAAGTGGTGGAGAGGTATGGAATGAGTGTTAATGTAAGAAAGAGTGAGATGGCGATCAAAACAAAGAGGATGGACAGGTATACAACTGGTGTGACAACAAGAGGGAGCAATTGAATATAATAAAATGTTTCAAGAATATGAGAAATATTGTAGAGGAGAGTGAAAGGAACAGGAGAGAAATACGCTAGAGAGGAAGGTAAGCAGAGGCATTTTTCAGAAGTGTGAGAAGCCTGATTTGGAGCAATATGCCAGACAAGTGCATGGGAGTGATCTACAATGCCTATTTCCTACCAATTTTGACGGACGCTGCAGAAACGTGGGTAATGAAGGAACAGGATAAGAACAGAATGAAGGCGGGTGAAGTGAGATTTCTGAGAAGCAGGATCAGTGTAACCAAATTTATCAGGATAAGAAATGAGAGCGTAAGAAGAATAGTAAAGGAAGAGCCAGTCTAGGACAGTATAGAGAAAGCATAACTAAGGTGGTATGGCTATGGGGGACTGAGTCAAGGTGGAGGGAGAGATATGGTTGGAGGAAAGGAGGTGGTGGAGAGGCTTATGTTCCAAACAGACGCAGCTAGTGGCTGGAAACTGTTCGTGATGATGATCTAATACATTTAATAATATATTTTTTTAAATACAATCAATTTAAATTATGTTTATATTGCTACTAAATAATCACAGAAGTTAGATGAATGAATTCTGGCTACCAGTGGAACAATAAATTCAGTTTAGTAAAGTATTAAATTTTTTTATGAGACTAGTGATGGTGTTTACAATAATATTGACTACTGTAGTTAATGAGAACACACACAGCAACATATTAAACATAGAGTTCTCACATTCTCATGATGACTAAGCTCACCTGCGTCAAAGGACTGGTGTTTGTAGTGAACACCCCAGCAAAACCTCTCTTCCTGGCTATTCTCAACACCTCCTCCTCCATGAAGTGAATGACCTCCACATTCTGTTGGGGGGACAAAGATGAGTGTGTGGCCATCATTAAACCATGGAGAACCTGTCCTTTACCTTGGGGTAGCTGATTCTCCCTGAAACACAGCACATTACACTCTAGCACGGGTATTCAGAACATTATAATTATATTTATATGTATCTATTTAAATTAACATGAAAGACAAATAGGCCAAGACCTGTACTGAGAAAACTGCAGGTAGTTATAATAACACTGCAATGGCAGCTCATGAATTAACCTTAATGGAGGGCGCTCTCTTAAAAATGGTCAAATAAGGTTTACCTTATACAAAGCTGTATTTAACTTAGAAACTACTTTTAAAATACTATACAAAGTATAACATTAGTCAAAATTAATTAAAAAAACCTTGGTTCGAGGTCAAAGACCATCCATCGTGAAATACACACACACACCAGTAAACAATAATATATAAAGAGATTCTTATCATAATATCGAGCATTGTAAACACTATGTAGATGAGAATAGTTTATCCTTTGAAAGAAAATCTAATCTTTTGTTTTTGTCCTATATGACATTTTCTTTTACTAGTTCGTTAAAAACTGGTATCACGTGAATCTTCTATAGACAACATGGCCAAAGCATTTAATCTGTCTTAGCCCATGGTGTTTCTTAAGTTTGATTTAATTAACTTCAGAGTTGAAAAGTATCATTCACTTTCTGGAGTAGTTATAGAAATTGTTACAAGAACGTGTCATGCTTTTGTGATTTCTTAAAATATACCATCCAATCCAAAATGAGTTGTAAAACTTAATGATTTCAAGCAGTCAGCCATATTTTCATCTGTTATTTGATATTTCTGACCTTGAGTAAAACACTTGAAGCTGTGTCATAAAATATTTTTTATCAATCATTGGAGATTAACTGCAAAACTGGTTTATATCATCTACTGGAAGATTATATTTATGTTCGTTGAGGTGTTGGGACTGCAACATCTTTGCCTCACACAAGATTTTTGAATACAAAGCTATATTTTATTTGAAATACAACAGTATCATAAACGTCCTCCACCAATAAATTTAAATTATTATCATTCGTTCATCGCTTTTTTCTAGGTGTAGTTCTTTCTGTAAGCATTCCAAATCTTTCCTCTAGTCTATTGAATACAGGATGTAGTTTATTTATAATTTCAACAATCGCATTTTCAATGTCTTCAATAGAAACATTAATTCTCACTGGATCAGTTTGAAGAACTTGTTACTGATTAAATAATAAATCAACGTGAGGTACTGGTTAAAAATTTAGCTAATACAAGGAAATGATATTCTCAAGCCAGTTAACAAACAAAAAAGCCAGTGTTACTGTTCCTGAATTATATATTTTTGGAACGTCTGTCAGTATATTTTTTAAACATTCAAAAGCATATCGTTTTTATAAGTGAAGACTGTTTGTATTATCTTGAAATGAAAATTTTACTCTGGATTGGAAATTCCATTTAGTTTGTGAGGTCGAGTTTTTTTTACCATATACATGCTCTAAAGCCACTATTCTGTCTGAAGAGTGGGAGAAAAATGTGACAATCTCAGTTAAATTAGCAAAAAACTTTTACACTCATTATATATTGTTTGAACAATTTATTTAATTGATGAGCTTAACAATTAACTTATAGGAAATTTTTATATTTCGTTTTAATTTTAACATTGACATCCCCCTCCAAGTCTGCTCATAATAATGGTTTCATCGTATATTTCTGCACAATCAGTTTGTTGACTGCATGTAGCATGGACTCTCCCCAGGACACAACCGCTTAGATGATGGTAGTGATGTCACGTTGTCATAGTAACCACCTTATGATGCATCCAGAGTTTGGGCGATGCAATGTGCCGCCCCAAAGTAACAGGGTGATGGCAAGCACATGCTAACATAATTTTACTAGTAGGTGCTCTTGTTATCTCGTGTTGATGTGATGATGATTTTATTTATTTCCTCAATAAAATGGGTAAATTATGTGATGCTTAATTATTTATTAATTCATGTTTTTCATTGTGTAGTGGAAAAATATGAGAAAATTGATATGGATTTCAAAATAACTTTATTTCTTCTTTTGCTTTATTTTGCAGGGGGTATTGACCAAAAGCCCTCCCTCACGAGCCGCCACTGTAACACTGACTTATGTCAACAATCCCCGTGTCAACAACTTCCTTCACACAAACAAAACCTCTCTCGACCAAATTTAATACATAAAAGATTAACTCCCCCATGAATTCACAACTGACCAACTTTATTTATACCATCAAACACAATATTCAAGCCAAAGGTTGGATGATCGGCACATACCTACATGAACACGAACCTTTGGTCCCACTTCATTTAACCTTTGTGTGTAAATTATCTCAATTTATTTCAGTTGATATAATAACTAACATTTTGTTTGATAATATCTATAGAAGACATCTACATGATTTGGACTTCAACTAAAACCAACTTATAACATTTATTGGAAAGGTCAAATAACTGTATTATCTTCAAATACTCTAGAGCTAGACATTATTTTCCCAACCTCTTATGTCCCATTCTTAGATTTGGAGTTTAGTCTCAATGAATAAACCGTTAAAACTACATTATATAGGTACCAAAGATGAGGATGATAATTATTTCTATTTCAATTTAAATTTCCTTTATTGTAGTGCTGGCCAACAGTTTTAAGACCTATAACAGGCCAGCACTGAAAAGTACACAAGTAACTTACAAATATATATATTTATATGAGAAAATAAGATGAACAATAATAGCTAAATAATTATATATACTGATGAATAGTTATGAAAAAAATAATAAATAATATTGATAAAAATAAAGAAACTACATAGAAGGGGATTATCAACCACTGACCCTTTATTATGAGATTTTGTGCAAACGCCAATGATAATTAATCCAAGATACTGATCCAAAAATTTTATGACTATAATGATGATGATAGTAATAATTCAGATGTTAAAATAGTCAAATAAAGGTGGTCATAAAGCCAGAGCGTGATTGTAATACTTGATATATAAACATACACAGCCAGAGCTAAGCCGAATGCATCCAATACGCCATCTTAATAACTCAAAATGATTGTTATTAATAATTCTCGTACGACTTAATCAGTACCTTATAGGACACTCCAGGTGCTCCAAGAAACTGAACACAATCTCCAACTTGCTATTAATCTTCACAGGTGGCTCGTCGTTTGCATCAAAGTTCAGTGCCACACCGACTGTTTCTCCTCGCTGCGTTTGAACCACAAAACTGAAAAAGAATATTATATTTTTATGATACCTTGACTTCAATTGTGTGTTATCCCTGAAGATGACTTAAAATAATTCATATACGTCAATGTTGATAACTATTGCATGTGTCAAAAATATGAGTAAAATAAACGAGTGTCCATTTTATTTTAGAAATCTTTTTTGTTCACTCTTAGATTGCTTTAGGGTGTGAAGGCAAGTTATAATTAGCTTAAATGTTCGAAAAAAATATGTTAGTGGTTATGTGCTTAAGTAACAACTTCAACCCTGATTTTTGAATAAAGTATATGACTTAACAGTAACACTTCTTGAAGAGAAACATCTCCACAATTCTCTATTACTTATGAGAATTCCAGTTCTGAGCTTTAAAAGCACTAAAACAATCCTCAATCATCTTACCATTTTCTATTGTTGCCATGTTAAAACATGACTTTATTTATGTAAGGAAAGTTAAATCAATATTTTTAACCATTTGTTTTAATCTCAGAACTGCGATGTCACACGTGTAATCCTGTAAGGACCTTTTAGCAATATTGTATTCTAAACAATATTTTAAAAAATCTTCTGAACATCTGAAAAGCTTCTCAGTGCTGCAATATGCAAACCTGTTAACTTGTGTTGATGTGTGAATTACATACACATGATGTATCCCCAACTACCACTTGAATCCACAGTTTATGCATATTTACAGTACCTGTTCTAATATCAGCAGTCGGGATTTAGAAACTATTTTGTCTAACTTACATCATGCGTGTAAACATATCAGCCCATTATCATACAGGCTTACTTTCATTTTTGTATTTACTAAGCGATATTTTATGGTTTAGAAAGTTATATATGATATAAAACATATGAGGAAGAAACTGGTGAATGTTTACATTTGGAGCATTTATCTTTTTATGGAGTTAAGTCATGATTCCTAAGGACAAAAATAGATATATTTGTAAAGGTTTGAGATGTGGTGCTGGAGGAGAATAGAGAGGATAAAGTGGACAGATTGTGTTACTAATGAAGAGGTTCTAAAAGAGTCGTTGAGAATATCAATCTTCAGGTGATTCTACAAATAAAGGGATAACTGGATATGGCACATCAAGAGAAGAAATTGATTATTGAGTGATGTTAGAAAAGGAGAAGAGAGAAAAGAAAAGGGTATGAGAAAGACCATGACTGCAAATTATGAATGACCTCAAACAAGAGAGTAGTATTAAGTTTAAATACCTAACTAAAAAAGGAAATTGCTGAAGGACTTAATATGAACAAGGCAGAAAGCGAAAACACTATATCTAGTGATAAAGAAAATACAAAATAAATTAAAGTTAATCAAACCATGTTCCTAATCGTGTATCAGACGTCGTGAACTTTGCTTACCTGAGATTTTTCTCCAGCAATGGCTCCCACATACTGTCCATCAACTCCGTGTAGTCCTCCGCTCTGATACCTGGCATGAGCCACCGATCAAGATCGGCCTTCTGGTAGAAACTGGTGGTTATCATGCTGCAAGCACGAGTTTCAAAACTACTCTCACAAAGATATCGCACAAAATATTACTTTAAAGAAGATTGTTAGCCTAGTTTTATACAAATATTGGTATCCTCTTAACTCTAGACACTTAAAGGAATACTATCCTTTAAGGAAAAGCCACCATCAGCTCCTTCATTTTTAAGGATAGCCTACCTATTTTTAGATAATTTTTCTGGTATTAAAAAAATCTCTCATTTAATTTCTTACAAGTTACAAGAACTTTGCTAAACATGTAAAAGGTTTAGTGTATTTAAGATCTCATTATGATTTTATTTAGTTTTCTTCACCTTTTTTGTTAGCTTATTTTGTTAAATTTTTACCTGAAACCAGCACTGTACTTCTTTAATTTCCTTGCTTGTTTAAATGTAGAGGCTTTTGTTGATTTTTATGGTCGTCAATAGCCCTAAAAAAATCGCACATCTGCTTATTCTTAAGATGAAAAATTATAATAGCTTTATGTTTACTGACTTTCCTCACCACTTTTTTTTAAACCGATGGACCCCCTTGCTCGACGCTATTAAACGTGGATGCCTAAGGACCTTGAAAGGGAGATGTTTATGTCGCTGGCTCCTTTGAAGCTGCTCATGGCAGAAGCCTACTTCACGTCTCTTATCTGACACCTATGGTGGGGATTGGGTAGAAAGTTTATAAAACATTCTTTGCTCTGAGATCTGTCCCAGCTTTTTCAGCTTACATCGAGACTTATTTGTTTCGTTAGAAGCTTATGAGAGGCAGAGGGTACACTGAACACCCATTGTATATGTGTGTGAGCTGCTGCCCTTGTAATTATTTTATGCCCTCACCTGTTGATTCAAACCCTCATCTATTCTGTCACCCCCTCTACTTTCTACCATCCCTCTACTGTTACCTCTCCTGTTCTGTCACCTATGCTAACAAACAAAGCTAAATACACAATATTTACTCGGTCACTCGTGTCCTGTGAGAATCTTGTAGCATCTGTGCCACATAACGCCTGCTGTCCTGTTGCTTTCCATGAGCCAAAATAGGGTCCTCTTCATAGTATTCACCTCGCATTTTGTTTAGCACGTCTTCAAGGGTATTACAGCTGATAAACTCACTGACACCTGTGTGGAAGATACCGTAGCAATTACAATAATGGGTTTACAACTGTGGTCTCTAGTAAAGTTAGTTAATGTTCATTTTCTCAGTTGTTTGGGCTCAACTAAATATAAGGATGTTTTAGTAAACTTATATAACATAGAGCATCATTCTTGCAGAATATAATTATATTAATAAAATGAAGAGTTTGTTTATCTGCCTATCATGGGCACTGAGCAATATTTACAGCATGCAGAGGGTGCCTGCTCTCAAACATGTGCAACTCGAAGCTGGAATTTTTAATTAGATTGTTTAAATTGATTAAAAACTGAATTGGAAGAAATAACATGAGCTTTGATTTCTGTTTGAAGCAAAAAAATAAGTTGCCCAGGGTAACCACTCAATGTATTACGTGGCTACCCCGGGTAACGTCGGGTACTTCTTTAAGTGTTTTACAGGTAAATTTAAGGAATATTCAATCTTTGATTTGTGAAGGCCTGGAAAACGCAAAAAGCATGCTTGTCACCACTTAGTTCTTAACAAAAACATTTTACTTAGGAGTAAAATGTTTAATTCTAAATTGTATTGACTTACAATTATTGTGTGTCCACCACTGAATGTCAATCCCTATATGCTAGTGTTGGGGAAATTCAACTCGAGTGCAAAATGGGTAATAAGGAGATTACACTTCAAATAATAAAGGGAAGAACATGAATTAGTATATCATTCAGATTGTCTGATTGGGATTTGTTTGAGCCCCAGGGAAAACATCATGCAATCCGGGACAATTCGTCATATTTAGGACGGGTGACATGTTATTAGTGATTTACAGGAGTGACCAGTCTTGGACATCGAAAGTGCCACGTCTTTTCCAAGTGCTGCGTGTGATCTTGTGTTAGTTGTTTGCTACCTGTAGGTTGATATACTCCAGTTTAAGAGATTGAGACAGAGTTCTTTCCTTTTGGTGTAGGAATGTTCCTTCTGTCATAGGAATGCTGGCACATTTATTACCAGTTTGTCACTTCTTATTCTATTAGATCCAATAGTTTGAGACGATGTCAGCTGAGCCAAAGAGGTCAGTTACATGAGTTATGAAGAATTTCTCCAGGGAAATATTAGTTCTCTGCAGAAGAAAACCTTTGACCAAATACAAAATAGCAATTCCCACCCACGGATTTAACAGATCACAGGTCGTGTTAATCTTGTTAGAGATCACTAGACCAAACCATCTTTGGCAGACCGTAATAGAAAACCAGTGTGGTTTCTCTGGGGTATAATTTTGTTGTTATCAATTATGATTTTGAAAATACAGCATCCAGTGTTTTCTATAAGTATCTTATAGAACGGGTGTTAGATTATCACGTTTCATAAAACGATTCAAACCATATCATCAATATTGACTTGTAATAAACCCAATGCCTAGTTTAACTCTGAAAACATAAATACATTTTACATAGGTAGACCGTTGCAAATCAAAATATCTACACCGGCCATTAACTGTGAGCCTAGCTTGTTAAAAAAGGCTACTTCAAAGTCATCATCATTTAGCTCTAGCGTAATATGGGTAAGGATGACTGAAGTTCAAGGCACTGTTTTTCAGTAGTGGTGCTATAGCTACCTATGAGAAATCCTTGTTCTTGTAGCTTAGTGACAGTGTACACAGAGTTGAGAGAGTTGCCCCCCAGCTCATAGAAGTTGGAGGCGATGCTAATCCTAGACCTGATGCTGCTACCGAGTACTGAAGCCACAGTTTCAAAAAGGGTGCGAGCAGCTTCAATCTTCTTATCAGGGATATTGGAGTAGTCCAACTCGGCCTTTCCGTGATTGCAGGATCCTGCACAATTTCAATTATGTAGTCAACTATCCAATACATTGCAGTGCAATTACATTAGACTCTTTCATGATTGCCAATAGTTAATTACATGCTAACTTACTTCCTTGCCAAAGTACGCCACCTATCCCTATGTTGAGCTGGTTCCATCCAGTCCCCTCATTAATCCCTAGCCCTATCCTAAGCTAGTGAGATAGTTCTATCAAGTCCTCTCATTACACTCTCTCTTTAAGATCCTTGATATGCTATCCTCCCACCTGCGTCTATATCTTCCCAATGGTCTCTTCTCATTGGGTTTAACAGTCAGTACCCTGAACAAAGTTATAAATCCTCCCATTCACGCTGCCCACCGTAATCTACGAGACCCGATTATCCTAACAATGCCTTGTGATGAGTGCTAGGTATGTGAGCTAACATACATATAGTCATAAGGAATAGCGAAGAGTGTCTTGGATATGGGCAATAACCTGTGTAGCTCACTTGATAGAACAGTGGCTAGTTAAGAAAAAATTTCCTGTTTCAAATCTTTGAGCAGGACACCATTTAAAACATGATATTAAAGTCAATTATAAATTATTTGAAATGTATATAATATATTATAATAGTTCAATAAAGAAAATTTTATTTGCAAGTTAAAATCTTTGGCAAACACTGCATTATTTTTCTGAAGTAAGGAAGCAACAATTTACCCTGAAAGGGAGCAGGCTTACGTTTCCCATTATCACTACAATCTAGTTTATAAGATAGGTCCAAGTGCCATCAGTCAAGGCAAGACTGAAATCTTTCAGGGAGTGTATATATTATTCTTCAAAATATAATAATTCTTACCATTTCCATTGTTATTTTTATAGCTCTTCAATAAACTTTGTCTGTCTATTTTACCATTCACGAGCAGAGGAATGGTTTCCATAACAATTACCTGCAACAGAAAAAACTTTTGTTAAAGCCAATATATGATTTTATTTGGTTTAAGAGAAGAAATAAGACCAATACTGTGAAACTCATTCTAATGACAAAAGTGTACTACTGCTCTCTAATCTCTATTACTCTAAAGAGCTGTTGTGACATTCTAATCACAAAAGTGTGCTACCTGCTCTCTAATCTCTATTACTCTAAAGAGCTGTTGTGACATTCTAATCACAAAAGTGTACTACCTGCTCTCTAATCTCTATTAATCTAAAGAGCTGTTGTGACATTCTAATCACAAAAGTGTGCTAACCTGCTCTCTAATCTCTATTACTCTAAAGAGCTGTTGTGACATTCTAATCACAAAAGTGTGCTACCTGCTCTCTAATCTCTATTACTCTAAAGAGCTGTTGTGACATTCTAATGACTAAAGTGTGCTACCTGCTCTCTAATCTTTATTACTCTAAAGAGCTGTTGTGACATTCTAATCACAAAAGTGTGCTACCTCTCTAATATCTATGCATCAAAGAGCTGTTGTGACATTTTGATGAACTTCCAAATCTATTCTCTAAGTAGATTATGTATATTTTAGTTCTGTAAATATAACATATGTCATATTTACAAGCTATATGACCTATACCTCATATTTACAAGATATATGACCTATACATCCATATTTCAAATATGACAAACCTGTTATCTTAGAGGTCTGAATATTTTTGGGTACTGTTCTATGTGTTTTAATGATAATGCACTTTTTATTAATATTATCTCTTACTTGTGGCATCATGTAAGAAGCGATGGTACTGGTCAACATTTCCTCGATATTTAGGTTTGTCGGTCCATTTGATTCCACAGTAACAAAGGCTAATAGGGCCTGCAAATCAAAATACATTTATTAACAATTTATTATAAACATGTGTTTGTGCTTACATTTAAAGGTTATTGCACTAACTATCCAGTCAAACCTTCCATTAAATACATAATAAAATAATGTATTAACATTACTCTTTAAGATTTAAGTTAATTTGGATTTAACATCATTAAAGTTATAAATCTGTGCAGTCATAAATTTGAAATAAATGTATTTTAAAAATAAGATTTATTTTAAAGTGTAAACTTAATAGATAATGAACCTCCTGATTCAGTGAACCAATAATAAAGTGATTGGATAAATATCGTTAGCTGTTGCATTGATGAAGTCTAACGTTATTTTAATCTTTCTGTATGATGGTTTATTACAAATGTCACTTAGCAAGTCAGTATATGTATTAAACTGCAGCGTGGAAAAAATAACTAATACAATAATTCCATTTCATTATGAAACACATTTAAAAATTTTAAAATTAAAATCAAGAAATATATTTCTAAGAATTGATTGTTATTTAATAGAGAATGGTTTCAATCATCAAGTGAGAAATTTGTAAAACAATGCACACCTACTACACATTATCGTTTGTCTGGAAAATATGTTAAACTAAACAAAAACAATTATGGTTTAGATAGCAAAGCTATTATATTTATTAATTACGGCTATAGCCGCATCTAAATATATATATTTTTTAAATTGAAAAAAGGACACCTGCACACATCACAGACTCTTGTCTTAAAAATATGAATGAATAATGACTTTGGCACGAGATTATTCTTGGATATCTCATTGGTTAGAGCATCGCAATACTAAGTAAAATGCCCCGAGTTCGATTCCTGTGTCTGGGTGTCATTTTTCAATTTTTTTTAAAAGAACACGTTAAAATAATTACTAATTATTTTTAGCACCACCTCTTAATTCCTTTCCAGATTATAAGTATATGTACTAATTACACTAAAGAGTTAGGGATTAGGAAGGTTGAATTTATAGGAATTGTACCCCCTTTTGCACGGAGAGTGGAAAACCATTTTGTAAAAAATACCCTCAGCTTACCTGACCGGGATTCAAACCCTGATTGTCCTGTCATCATCAGTTTAGTTAAACACGAGATTGACGCCTTAGAATATGTAACCACTGAAGCAGGTATTAATTGTTAATGTATCATACAATATTAAAGCTATTTAAGTTGTGTTACTGATATGACATACCTTAGTTTGTTAAACCGCACATGAGCATGTGTCTTGAGATCTCCTAGTGAACATGGCAACTATTAAGTTGTATTTCACACAGTGGCGGTAAAAAAGAGACCTTTAGGGTGGAACTAAGAGGTGAGTCATTTGTTAAAACCTGCATCTGTCAGCACATGAACTACAGTGCAAGTTTGGTCTGATCTGGTTTGTCAATTATGAGAGGTTCACATTTTAGATCCGGTTAGGGTCAACTCACTACTGAGGTGTGTATTTTCCCTAAACAGGGTCGCCACATCCAGACCCTCTTTCCCCAGCCCTTTCCCTCTTGGGGCTAACACTAATATCACAGTTTTGGTGGTTTTTTTTGTGTGCTTGGTGGTCAGCAGACTTTGAGTTTCCTTTGCAGTATGTCTACAAAAAAACATATCTCCTAACTACTCAATCTTGAGGTCTGATCTGATGCAGTTGTCACTTGTAACCAAGCAAGAGTAGACAAGTGTGCTGCATCTTGAACTATCTACCAAGAAAATTTAGTTCCACGAATATGGAATAGTATTGGGTGCAACATACTTCTTGGCAATGTTGGATGTAGTAGCTCTTAAAAGGGGATTTGAAATCCAACATCATAGGCTTACTTATTTCTTTTATATCTTTGTTCTACTATTTGATAAAGCTTTAGGATTATATCTTCATAAACTCACTTAAATTCATTTTGAACATGTACTACAGAGCTACAGCCTTAAACTACAAAATAAATGTACGCACAGTACAATAATAATGGTCATGTTCATTGGAATAATCAATCACATACCACTTTACGTGAACACAACAGCACGCAAACTATTATATAATGATTCCATTGTTGTGGATGGTAAAACCGGCCAGATCATCTGTTAATTAGGCCTATATATATATATATAGACATTAGGACATTTTTATAAATATATGGTAAGGTTACTTAAAAAAATCAGATTTGATTAAGTATGAAATTGTTCAATCTCATTTGTCTTTTGTGAAAAATATGGGCAAATATATTTTCATAGCTGTCACATGATATTTCTAAGTAACTGTCATTCAATATTTGGTCATTCTTCAAATAATAATTGTGCATGGTAGTTCTGTTGTTTAGAATTATATTACAAATTAATGGTTTAAATAATGCGATTTTACTGGTTTAATAGCCACCAATTAAAAAATAATAATATGTCTAATAAATAGTGTACCAAACAAGGTCATTAGTAAAATATTTGAGAAGTCCTGGTTCTATCCTAAAATGTACCAGTACCAAAGAAGGTGTTTACGAGATTCAAACACTTTCTGAAAGTGTTTTGAAATATCTACTTTTGTATTCTTCCTGAATACCTCACCTAATTAAATTCACTACAACTACAACACCATTATATTTAGAAACATTTATTTAAATAATTACTTCAAGAGTGATTGAATGCTACAAAGAATTCTTTCCCTCCTAATTTCTCCATGATCCCTGAAGTCAGAACCATCCCGCTCCCCCTCTATTCTCTCCCTTCCTGCAAAATAGTAATGATCTAGAAATGGCTCTAGTTCTTATCAGTTGAAGCACTATCAGCACTAAAGCTTGAGTCTCACTTTCGCTGAAAATAGAAAGCAGAATCTGCCTGAGAGGTGCAGAAAGTCATTCACTGTATGTTGACCCATGATACATTGCAACTCTAACTTAAAACAGCCGATTATCAACACATTTTATTTTCTAGTGGATATACATATCTTTTAGATCATTCTCAAGATGGATGTTTTCAAAGTATAACGCTGTATCTTGGTACAATTTAATACATCAATACACATGCTTGCCATTACCGGGCTATTTCAAATCTCCTCACAATGGCCAATGAATCTGTCTGCTTGCTTCTGGCTGTACAGCGCATGCATTGTAAAATGAATATGCGCATTGATTTGAGATGGTTGATTGGCTCTCCTGTACCGAGCATCTTAGACAGAATGGACAAAGTAGAGATGAGTTGAACTTTAGCAAAACAGTTCGCGTCGATGATGTGTAAATCTTGTGATTGCCTTAGAGCTCATAATGTGACCCCATTTCTGTTATGCACTTGTTTTTCAGCGAACATGTAACTCCACAGAATTCAGTTTTTCGAACCTACTATTCATAGAAACCATCCAAGTCTTGATGAACCTGCAGGGCTACTAACTTGTTATCAGAGAAATATCTAATAGCATAAACTCTGCTGTGGTCAATTAGGAGTCAAAAGAAGCTCCTCAGTTTCTTACTCTGCAATCAAGTAACAAATATTCATGGATGTCACTAGCAGGAAGGACAGGAGGAACAGGGGCAAATGCATCCAAGGATCCTTTTGGATACCTTGGGTACCTTTTCGGGCACCAATCTACTTGTAAATTTATACAAGGTCCCTCGGTCATCCATTGGCTCCCCATTATACTTTGACTTTTATTGTGTACATATACAGGGTTGGGCATAAATACCTGACATGTTTTAAAACTGAATTACAAACATATAATTGGTATTATACATTTTTAATACCATATTACATAAAACTGCGGAAGCCATGTGGGCTGTGGAGCCATCATGCTAGAACCAAAGAGATTTTCGTTGAGAGAGAGAGTTGATTCTTGGTGCCAAAAAGTTTTTGATCATGGCTGTGTATCAATCGGCTTTGACTGTTACAATTTTACCAGTATCCCCTTCAAATAAATAAAGTCAATTATTCAGAAAGTCAATGCAGCACACCATACTATAACTTTAACACAGTGCAAAGGGCTCGGATGAATCTCTCGGGGGATTTCTGCGGCAATTCTGTTTATTGACTGCTCCATTAAGGTGAAAGTGAGCTTAATCCGTAAAATATAAATGGTTCATCACTCCAGGGTTCTTTGTCCAGAAAATTATCAGAACTTTACAACTGTTTATTCTTTGTTCTTTATGTTGATTTGTGAATAAATGAACCATTTGGATCTTGTAGGAATGGAATTTTAATCCTTAATCATCCATCTAACAGCTCAACTTGACAGATTTATAGCAGAAACTTGTTTAACTGTAGATTGTCTAATAGGACCTGACTTATTATGGTGGGCGAAGAAAAAATACAATTTTGATGGCGGAATCCTATACAGATTGATTTTCTACAAAGAATGTTTCTTTTCTAATTAAAAGAGAAAAATTTTCATTTTGTCGACTTCCCCGATGATTAATAGATCGAAACACCCAGGGCCATACGCACGGGGGCAGGGGGGGATGTAGGGGGTTAAAATCCCTCCCATTGAGAAATAAATTAACCCTTGATAAAACAATATCAATATGATAAGACAAGAACAAAAACTGTTGCAGTAGTAGATTCCAGCGAGAAGCGATCTTTGTAGGACACCAACTTAATAATTTCTTCCCTGAAGTTTAATAGGGGAGTTTTCACGATTGATTTGGTTATGTCTTGGTATCGAGGGCTTAAGACCAAGTGGTTCTGACCAAGTTGAAGTGCGAAAACGTTTTTCAGATGTTTTTCCTAAACAAAAATGGTGGTTGGTTTGGTGTAGATCTAACAGCTGGTAAGCAAATTTATCTAATCCTACATGTACTAAAAATCGACGAAAAAAGTTATTTTATTTTATTTTTAGTTAGATTGGTGCTTATCTTGACTAGTCTTAATATTTCACAACCTATCAAGATAAACATACCTTCCCATAAATAGCCTTAAAAAACAAAGTATGTATGTGATATTAAATAGGTCTAGACCATATAGTACTTTCTTTATTTTATACATAACTAAACAGTATTTAAGTACCTACTTACTGTCATGTACTTCTAAATAGTAATTTCTCCCCATTTTAATTTACAAAAACTTCAAATCCCTAGATTGAACTGCTCCTCAAATATTTATGTCCCACCAATCTAGAAAAAACATAGAATAAGTAAAATATCTATATTTTTATAATAAGCGATATACATTTTTTTAACATTAACTAATAAATGCGATTAATATGACTTGGTCACATTCTAATATTATTTGAGAGTACTTGTATAGTTGTGAGTTTATAATATTCAAAGCTTAATTTTTAATGAGGATGTATGTGGTTGACTTAAAATTGCCGCAAGATTGATCGGTTGTCGACACCTGCTCTAGTGGGATGGTGAATGGTTTTATTAAGAAAATTGAAAATCTACTTTTTGAGCATTGCGTACATGATTTAGGTAACATTTTTATATGAATTATATAATAATCCCATTATCACATAATTCATCTTTTGATTTGTGTAAGAAAACTTTAAATAACTCAGGATTGAGGGTCCGTTGGAGACACCCTATCCCTATTTTGAACTAGCTATATTCAGTTCACCTAGTTACAACCTATCCCTATCTTAAGCTAGCTATATCCTGTCCACCTCATTACGCCCTATCTATTTCAGGTCCATTCTAATGTTATCTCTCCATTCCTGTAAATAACAATTTAAATGCCAAAGCCCTTCTATCAACGCGCAATACATAATCAAATCAGTTTAAACCTTTTAACATGTGCCATGTGTGTTGATTAATGTGAACAATGATGTACCTGGTTGAATTCTCCGGGATTGTAACAAAGGACAATTCCTTTGTCGACTCCTGGTAGTGACAACACTGCCCTCTCTACTTCAGAGAGATCCACTCGATGACCTCGAACTTTGACTTGCGAGTCTGTTCGACCCTCATACAGCAACGTCCCTTTCGATACCCGTGCAAAGTCCCCGGTCCGGTAAAGGCGTGAATAACCTACATGTTCAAGATACAAGCTATAAACATATTATTTAGACATTTAGAATGTATTAATGTCCAAGAATGGATAGCAAAACTGACAAAGTAATATAAATAGGATAGATACATATTATTTTGTTGGAGGCAAACAATACTAAAGATTATTAATCACTTAAAACTAGGGAAGATACCATAAGGCAGGCCAATAAGGAAATGGGAGGAGCAGATAACAGAAAGTGTGCAAGTGAGAGGATAAGAATGGAATAAATTAAAGGAGGAAGAGTGGTGGAAGGCTAGAGGAAGATGGAAACATTTGACTAAACTGACCCGGCCACAGGCTGGAAACCGATTATGATGAATCACTTAGAACTGAAAATATTGATGATTGTATTCATAACTATTATTTTAAAATATTTCTGGCTTTTCTATTTCTTGGTTGGGTATTTGTAAATAAAAAATTCTGTTAATTTTATGCATGAGTTTTAGCCTTAGTATAAACTGATAAGCTATATCTCTTAAACTATGCTTATTTGCTCCTCCAAACTTCTGAACCAATGGTTATAGACAAATATATCACTGAGGGCACTTCTAGTTTCAATTTATTACAGTAGTTTGGAGATTGATCTTAAGTATTATTTAAAATTCATATATTTAGCTATTATTTAAACACCTCACGAATTATTATAAATATAGTGTAAAAAAGATACACACAGTGGAAATTTTAAGGAGTATAATGTTTGATTTTCAAGATAAAGTAATTTTACTAGGTTTGCATAGTGAATATATTTCTTCTAAATCACAGACTTTGATTAAAATAATTATACACAAATATCTCAATAAATCAAGCTAGACACCATGTGTAAATAGTTATATGATAATTGTATATCAACTTGACTATTTGTATCGTGTTGAATAGTAAGTATGTTATACATTAAAGACTGATAACACTATCAACAGTGGCCATGCTCGTTGGTGGTAAAACGGTGGAGCAGGTGATTTCCAACCTATAATAATTCTACCCCCTATATATGTATTTAACTCCCCCTGTGATATTCTCTAATATGAAATTGAAAGATGGCCTTGGGCCAAACTCCGAACAATATCTATAGGCTTCCAATTTACAAAAGGTTTTCAAGGAAAGACTACTCTAATTAGTTTCTCTAGACATATCCAAATTTTAAAAAAATATGTTGGGAATGGGGATGTGGTATCGAAAGAAAAGTATCGTTACTAAACTATTAAAAGTATTGGAAGAAAATATTGATACCATACTGGTACTGAACAAGTATTGATATAAAAGTTTAATATGGATTTTTTTTTATAGTACCGTAATAATAATTTCAACTTTTTTTATCTTAGTTGTATTTTCATATTTATTTAAACATTGAAAATTATAATGGTTTTTAATACTTTAAAACAAATTTTAGAGGATTTTTTTTACAGTATGCATCTTTTTAAAAAAACTTCCATAATTCACTTCTGGGAGGTGCCATTTTTTAACTACATTTGTCGTTTATATACTAATTTACTCTTATCAAGATAGATTATTAACTATTGACAAACAATTGAAGAATGGATGCCCTGCCCTGCTTCCTCTGCTTAAACAACGCATCTAAACTTTTCTGCTTCGTCTGCTTGCAGCAGATATTCAACCTTCCCCATTCTTAGCCCATTAGCGTAATTATCTTATCATGCAGAAAATAAGTGTTCTTTCTCCATAGTCCCCATTGTAAGCATTGGACCCCAGCATGAGTGAAGATGACAAAAAACTTGTTTCTTTTGATACCATTCTGATACCGGTGTGTTGTATCAGTAAAAGTATCGAGTAAAAATATAATATTGAAAGGAAAATATATATATATTAGTAAAGTATCGAATACTTTTTTCACATCCTAATTGGGATAAGACCACTATTATACTTCCTTGAAATATCCAATGTTTTTAACATTTTTAGACAAAGACTCTTTTAGACTCATCGAATTTCTAACAAAAACTCGGCCGGGAAGCCCTTTAAATAACTTTTAGGTCTGTTCAAATTACAAAATATTTTTAGGGGAGAGGCTTTTCAAATAGCTTCTAGAAAAATTAATTTAGAAAACTTCCAAATGAGAGACACTTAAAAACTTTTAGAGGCATCCGATCTTTAACCAGTTGATGAAAGATGTGGGGATGGAAGGTTAGGACATACCCCCTCTGATTTGGTGTACAAGGTACCTCACAATCCTTTATCTATTATGGATAACTGTTTACCTTACACAAATAAGATTCTATAGCCATTGTGTGCTTGTCCTAATCTACAAGCACTCACAAGGGTCCCTTTTGTTGACATATACCAGTCTACAAGCACACGTTGTTGACATATACCAGTCTAGAAGCACTCGTTGTTGACATATGTCAGTCTAGAAGCACTCGTTGTTGACATATGCCAGTCTAGAAGCACTCGTTGTTGACATATACCAGTCTACAAGCACTCGTTGTTGACATATACCAGTCTACAAGCACTCGTTGTTGACATATATCAGTCTACAAGCACTCGTTGTTGGCATATACCAGTCTACAAGCACACATAGTTGGCATATACCGTCTAGAAGCACTCGTTGTTGACATATGTCTCAGTTCTAGATAGAGCACTCGTTGTTGATAAATACCAGCCTACAAGAACTCGTTGTTGACATATACCAGTCTAGAAGCACTTGTTGTTGACATATGCCAGTCTAGAAGCACTTGTTGTTGACATATGCCAGTCTAGAAGCACTCGTTGATGACATATATCAGTCTACAAGCACTCGTTGTTAGCATATACCAGTCTACAAGCACTCATAATTGACATATACCCGTCTACAAGCACTCGTTGTTGACATATACCAGTCTACAATCTTTCGTTATTGGCATATACCAGTCTACAAGCACTCGTTGTTGACATATACCAGTCTACAAGCACTTATTGTTCGCATATATCAGTCTACAAGCACTCATAATTGACATATACCCGTCTACAAGCACTCGTTGTTGACATATATCAGTCTACAAGCACTCGTTGTTGACATATACCAATCTACAAGCACTCGTTGTTGACATATATCAGTCTACAAGCACTCGTTGTTGGCATATACCAGTCTACAAGCACTCATAATTGACATATACCCGTCTACAAGCACTCTTTGTTGACATATACCAGTCTACAATCACTCGTTATTGGCATATACCAGTCTACAAGCACTCGTTGTTGACATATACCAGCCTACAAGCACTTATTTTGACATATACCAGTCTACAAGCACTTGTTGTTTACATATACTAGTCTACAAGCACTCGTTGTTGACATATACTAATCTACAAGCACTCGCCAGTGTCTTCTTGTTTACATAATACTAGTCTACAAGAACTTACCAGGGTCTACGGATAGAGGATTGTTCATGAAGCGATCAGGGTCCCTGTTGTTGACGTAGCCGTCAGCTAAGTTGAGTCCGCTAACAAACAACTCCCCCACCTCCCCTATAGCCACAGGGTGATATTGTTGGTCCAACAGGTACAGAAGCGTGTTGTCCAGAGGGCATCCTGACAACACAAGTGTGTATTAGATGGTACAATACTGTGTTGTATGTATTGTACACTTTGTCAAGTAAACACCCTGGTACACACAGGAGTTAGCAATACATTGGGAGAGTACATAGGCATTGGTAGTGTTGTAACATGGGGGCACATATTCCCAGATAGTCTGTTTAAATGAGACTCACTCACAGCGACATTTTTTTTCACTAAAATCTTTCCTGGTACAAAGTATAAATGATTATGATAGCTTATTTACAAAGTGCCAGAACTAGGGCCGTACGTACCTCCCTGATCTCTACAATAGTTACATATCCCCCTCTCACCACACAATAGCTACGTATCTCCTGTCCCTCACAATAGCTACGTGTCCCCCCCCCCAATAGCTACCTATCCCTCCCCCCTCTCACCCCACAATAGCTACATGTCCCCCACAATAGCTACGTGTCTCCTGTCCTCCACAATAGCTACGTGTCCTCTGCCCCCCCCCCCCCAGAGCTACCTATCCCCCTCTCACCCCACAATAGCTACATGTCCCCCACAATATCTACGTGTCTCCTGTCCCAACAATAGCTACGTGTCCTCTGTCCCCCCCCCCCCCCCCCCAGAGCTACCTATCCCCCTCTCACCCCACAATAGCTACATGTCCCCCACAATATCTATGTGTCTCCTGTCCCCCACAATAGCTACGTGTCCTCTGTCCCCCCCCCCCCCAGAAGCTACCTATCCCCCCCCCCCACAAAGCTACCCTGTCCCCCCACCCCAAAGCTACGTGTCTCCTGTCCCCAACAATAGTTACGTGTCTCTGTCCCCCCACAATAGCTACGTATCCTCTCCCCCCCCCCCAAGCTACCTATCCCCCTCCACCCCACAAGCTACATGTCTCCTGTCCCCACAATAGCTACGTGTCCTCTGTCCCCCACAATATCTACGTATCCCCCCCACCCCCACAATAGCTACACCTCTCCCCCACAAAGCTACGTGTCTCCTGTCCCCAACAATAGCTACGTGTCCTCTGTCCCCCACAATACTACGTATCCCCCTCTCACCACACAATAGCTAGTCTCCTGTACCCCACAATAGCTACGTGTCTCCTTTCCACCACAATAGCTACGTGTCCTCTGTCCCCCACAATATCTACGTATCCCCCTCTCACCCCACAATAGCTACGTGTCTCCTGTCCCCCACAATAGCTACATGTCTCCTGTCCCCCACAATAGCTACGTGTCCTCTGTCCTCCCCCCCCCCCAGAGCTACCTATCCCCCTCTCACCCCACAATAGCTACATGTCCCCCACAATAGCTACGTGTCTCCTGTCCCCAACAAAAGCTACGTGTCCTCTGTCCCCCACAATATCTACGTATCCCCCTCTCACCCCACAATAGCTACATGTCCCCCACAATAGCTATGTGTCTCCTGTACCCCACAATAGCTACGTGTCTCCTTTCCACCACAATAGCTACGTGTCCTCTGTCCCCCACAATATCTACGTATCCCCCTCTCACCACACAATAGCTACGTGTCTCCTGTACCCCACAATAGCTACGTGTCTCCTGTCCCCCACAATAGCTATGTGTCTCCTCACCACACAATAGCTATGTGTCCTCCACAATAGCTACGTTTCCCTGTCCCCCACAATAGTTACATATCCCTGTCCTCACACAATAGCTATGTATCCCCTGCCCCCCAGAATAGTTACATATCCCCTGTCCTCCACAATAGCAACGTATCCCCTGTCCACCAGAATAGCTATGTATCCCCTGTCCCCCAAAATAGCTATGTATATCCTGTCCCCCACAATAGTTAAGTGTCCTCCACAATAGCTACATATTCCCTGTCCCCCACAATAACTACGCTCTCAAAGCACAATAGCTAGGGGAATAAGTGAATTATGGTTTGTATGTAGCCCCTTCTCCCCCCCTTTCACCCCTCTCTCCACACTATCAATATCTGAGCGGAGAGAATGGCAGGTTTTATTAAAAACTGTGCACTGATTTACTTACGATTCTCATCGCGAACAATAGCAGTGAACAAACTTGATTAGTCACATCCTTTATTTGTATGGATTAATATTTCTTAATATAGACAATATATGAGGCCAACAAGTCCCTGATAGGGTTTTATAGCTATATGAGAAGAATGAAAATAAATACACCCTATTTATAAGCATTCTTTCAGTTTAAACAAGTGCCAATGTTTTGATCAATCAAATATTATATTATTATTATTATTATTATTATTATTATTATTATTATTATTATTATTATTATTATTATTATTATTATTATTATTATTATTATTATTAGCACCGCGTCTTACTACCCATTCGGGTTATACGCACAAATAAAATTAATGTTATAGCACAATTGTACAATGTTTCTCATAATAGTGTATTATAGCTTGGATCAAACGTTTCATAAATAGGTTTCCATTGAACTATCCTTATGTATGTTTTACTCAGAAAAATAAACATCATCTTGTTAATCATAAGAAACAAAATTATTTAAACAACTTTTAAAAAAGTCAAAATTTCAAAAATCAGTTAAATTATTGTAAGCGAGCCTCATTTTTTAATGTATTTTGTTTAAATAAAATGTACTATTATTTATCATGAAAAACAATTCGCAGATACTCATTAGTTTAACTAAATCTTATTATTATTATTACTAGCACCGCGTCTTACTACCCGTTCGGGTTATACGCAAACTAAATCTTAAAGGCCATTTTCGAAAAATTTCAAACTTTCTAAAATATGCCATAAGTAAGCTACCCTTAAATTATTTATTTTAGAAATAATTTATTTTAAACGAACTTTACCTAAAAAGGACGTAGGTTTGCAAATGTTATGTTTCAGATAAAGCACTACTTATGTACAGGATATCTAACTTAAGCAAAATCTTTAGGGATATTTTTGAAAGATTTGGACTTTAAAAAAAAGATTTACTTTAAATAATAAATGATGAAAATGAAGGTAAACATAGACAACACTGTAAGGGATTGGTTGCCATAGTAACATGACACTTCTAAAGAAACCAAAAGTTGAAACACTAGCGTTCGAAGCGGTCACTCGACAGAACTAAATTTATCGAGACTCAGTGGAAAAACCACCCAAAAAAATTTTAGTAAATATTTTAACCTTTGATGTATACATTTATCTATGATTTAATTTTAGGTAAGGGGTCAAAATAAATAAAAAAATGTACCTTAAGTAGATCCCTACAAAATATAAATATCAGGTTTGAACCAAATCCATCAAACCGTTATGGATTTGTGCTCAGTGAAAGACATACAATTTGCAAAATCCACTTTTTTTTAGTTCAGGGGCACATGAAACCTAAAGATTTATCATAATCTCTAGCTCGTTATTATCAAGTTTAAAATAGTACTTTATTTTATATGAGACTGTGAAAAGAGCAATAAATATCAGGCTGAAATAAAAGATAGAAATACTTTGATGTGCTTTGCTAATTTATGTTCACATAACCTTTTATGTTTTTAGTCAACCTAAATTAACATGAACATATTGTAATTTTCCATCATTCGTGATGTCTTAACAGATGATTGACATTTGACATGTTGTAATGATATTGGTGAGGATCAATCTAAAATATATAAAAAGTCATTGATGAAGGTAATTTTTCTCTAAAGTAACATATGTTGAGTATCCTTTTATGATTCATCCATGAAGAAACACGCGCTTCTCAGAAATAATGTGAAAAGGATTTTACCAGAAAAATATATTTTTTATACCATTCTTCCTGTTAAAGGAACAACTCCGCAGTATTTGGTAAAGACGCCACTTCTCTATACTAATAAGAAGCTAGCTTCCACAACACCTGTCGCCAGGACTCTTTCTATTAATTAGTTTTTACACTGTTGACGAAGGGAGAAAGATGCAAGGGGTATGACATATATAAACCGTTTGTGCGTATCAGCCAGGCATCCCAAACATCCACACCAGGGATCCATCCACACGCACAAGTCAGTCAGAGCCACACACTGCAGTAACAGTCTAACACAGTATAAAATAACTAAAATTAATATCACAAGTGTGCATTGATATAAAGTATTTAATTGGAATATGTATAAGTAATTAACAGATGTCATTTAAATAAACTGTGTGTGAAAAAACAGCCATTAACAGTTCTCTTTCTTACATTTAATTAATTAAATCGATGCCGATACAGCTCGATTGATTCAATAGTGTTGTAACGTTGATGGACATCAACATTACAAGCATGAAGGATATACTGGCGAATGAACACTATTTCAACAACACCGAAGAATAAACAATATTGTACTCACCAAAAGGCCCCGTTCTCCATTAATGTGTCTCGAGTCTCGTTAAACAACATCCCTGTCCGCGAGCACTATATCCGCACGGAGTGTGAAAACAAGACTAAACGAGTGGTAGGTGTGGCAAGTTGAGCGCGAGGTCACCCGTTGCATCATGGGAAATGACCTCGTGATGGACACATGATGTTCTACGCTCCCCTCCAATGATCTAGTTGTTTCCTTTGGTGACTTACTGTCCCTTCCCTCTGTTTCGTGTGATTGTTCTTCGATGTTCTTTTGTTCCCCCTATGTTCCCCTCCTCTCAGAGAATAACGGTTTATATACTGGTGCTGTTGTGTTGTAAACTTCACTTCTTGAATCAACCGTGTCGTTAGACACTTGCTCTAGGATGGGATTTTTCCCAAGGTATATACAAAATTAATTGTGGGCTTATTTTCTGTTATCTTGGGTTAAATCACTATTTTTGTAAACATGACGAATTACGTAGCCCAACGTGGCGTAATATATTTTATTACAGGTTAAATGTATTATTGGGAGTTTTTGCCCTTCCGGCGTGGTAAATAATGGTTAAAACCATGAGGGAAATTATCTTTTGTAGTTTTTTTTATCTTACATCTTTTAAGGCATAATGCCTGGATAATATGGGAAATGTTTATAGCCCTTAAGGCTAAATATTGTTTGTACTTATTTTTTATGGCTAAGTCCATGATTTACTATCTCCTTTAAAAAGATAGATTTTGGTTGCCATAAATAGTTGTGTTTGTAAATTGTAATTCTAAGTCATAAGATACAATCCGGTTTTGAAATGTGGATTGTTAGCCTGTGGCAGCTAGTTATTGTTGTCATTATACTGCGGGTTGCCGCGGAGACCCATAGAGGGGTCGTATATTAATCTTGAAAATAATTGTTAGGACAAATGTTGTTATGGCAATGGTACAACAGTATTATCATGGGCATAGCCCCGTTCTTCATATATCTATATAAATATATATATTTTTTATTTATTGTTACCTATATTTATATATATATATATATATATATTGTTACATTTTTCAAATAAATATTTATTTACTTCACATGCAATCTTTAATTTACTATTGCAGGTAAAAAAAGTCATTGTTTTTACTCTAAGGAATCTCGCCCCTTTTTCCCCCTTGACTGATAGTACGAAATAACGGGTGATGGTTGAGGAGGCTTCATGACAGCAAATTGTTGTATAGGTCAGACTGAAGGCCTATTCGCATTTATGTGGTCCTACTGCTCTTCTGCAATTAATCATTAGTTATTTTTTTATGCCCTCTTTAGTTTATGTATATGTGCGCCTGCCCTTGTCCATTAGAGGAGAAGGAGGGCGGTACAGTGTTACAATTGGCGCCCAGCCACGACGCGAATCTGCGAATCCCCGAGACAAGAAAGAGACTCCACCGACTGAAAGACGCATGGCACACAACAAGGCACACCAACGACGTACATCCATCCGAGAACCGAGGTGAAACATACGTTCCACGCACGGTACACTACAAGGCACACCGATGGAGAACATCGTACTGAGGCGGAACAATCTGACCGAGTACATCAAATTAGTCAAATAAGCCTTAGATAAATGTATATTATTTTTAATTAATAAATAAGATTTAAATAAATTTGTTTTAATATTTTATAATCATTAATTTTAGTAAATTTTAGAAGGGAAAATGGCAGATTCAAATGATAATAGTGATGCTAGTATCTGCTCTGATGAGGTAGAATATGAAAATAGACCTAGAAATCAGTTAGTTCTAGGGCAATCAAATGAGGAAAAGAGAGAAAGTGAGCAGGACAATGAAGAGTCATTTGCAGAGGGAGAGAGAGAAGATAGGCCAGAAAAAGATACACAAATAAATGTTATAATGGATGAGGAAGGGCTAGAAAATAATAGGGAACAAAAAATGGAGCAACCCATAGTAGATTTAAATCAAACTATGAAAATTTTACAGCAAATGGCAGCGGATATAATAGACGCAATTAATCAGAAAATAGATAAAAGTAGCCAGGAAACTAATCAGAAAATATATGCAAGTAGCCAAGAAACTAAGCAGTAAATAGATACAAGTAGACACGAAATTAATCAAATATTATATGCAAATACCCAAACAACTAATCAGAAATTAAATACAAATAACACTAAACTTGAACCAATCAATAAAGAATTAAGTGCTAAAATAGAGTTAAGTAAGGAGGTTTGTGAGCAGAGATTTGGTTATTTAGAGCAAAAAATTTACCAATTAGAGACGGTTCATCAAAACTTAGCAGGACAGTTAAATGAGGTAGATAAAAAAAAGTACTAGAAGGAGAAAATGTAAAAAAGGCTTTGGTGGAAAAACAAGAAAATTTAAGGAAGGAACAATTCAAATTAATGGGACAGATTACGGCTAGTAAAAATAAAATAGAAACAGTAGAACAAAAACCAATTAAAGGGTTAAAGGAATTAGAAATTAAAGTTGGGAGTCTAGACTTTCAGGTAGAACACACAAAAACTAATGTTAAGGTAGTCCAACACAACCTTGAAAAAGAAATAAATCAGGTAGAATCAGTACTTGGTTCTCAGCAAGACACGAATAAAATGTTAATTAAAGAACAGATGTATGGGATCGTTACCAAGGCGATAAGGAAACTAGTTAAAAAATTTACCGATTTTGTGGTTGAAAACCATCAAAGAAATCATGAAATCAATTATCAATCAAACAGGTATAATATTGATAGGCATTGGCAATAATCAAACCCTCAAATCAGAGAAATTAATAATAAACAGGATAGGCTATATAGATATCAAACACCAGAGCAAAATAGAAGATATCCACATCCTAGTATAGAGTATCGACAGGATAGGAACCAAGGACCTTCGAGGCAAATAAATTCGAGTGATAGACAAATTAATAGAAATAACAATGCAGGTCACCCCAGATTAACAACCAATCAAATACATCAACATCCAAATTTTAATTTTGCACCACAAATGTCAGGGACATCAAATTTAAATGAGTTCGACTCACAAAAAAATATTCTATCCAGGAGGCAGTTAAAGAAGCATTTAAATGTAAAAATCAGAAGTTTAACTAAAGATTTGAATTTTAAATAATTAAAATAAGGGTAACTATAATTATTTAGACGTAGTAAGAGATGTTAAAAGTATAAATTCTTTGTATAGATTCTAAACACAAATTCAGCGAATTATAACTACATCTTTTTCTGGAGAAAGGTAAGAAAGTCTCACACCTAAGTCACACCTAAATCGAAATTGTAAAGAAGCCATTAACAACCAACTAAGGAGAAGTAAAAATAATCCTTCTTTTGTAAAAGATAAAAGGGTTATGTTGTTAACTTGTACACTATTCTTAAAAACAAGTTGTCAAAATCATTTGTTATTTTCTACGCTCCAAAACATGATTTAAAGGTAAACATTAATTGTTAAAAATAAGAGAGGAAGTAGTACAATGACAGTTACTTAATTTCATTTGGATTTAAAATAGTTACTGTAAATTATATATATAAAAATAGGAGAACAAATAGGGAGGGGCATGATCCCTCAGGAAGAATGCACAGGTAATAATCATATAGAAAAGTATAGTGAGGGGTTGGTTACATTTTGTCAACTAGTTAAGTTTTATGTGAGTAAATTCAAAGGATAATTTTAAGTTTATAAGAATTTAAATAGTTTCAGTTTAGGAGAAAGTTAGGAAGTTTGATTAATTAATATATGATCTTGGAAATCAGAATAAATATATTATTTCACCAATGATGCATTTTGTGAATGAGAATTAAGATATGAATCTTAATATTTGTGTGTGGAGTTATTTTAATTTAATTAATTACATTCCAATACATACAACAATATTAATTAGGTTATTAAAAGAATCACAGAGTAAGCCGATGAACTGAATGATAATATTTAAGATATTTAAAGAAATTAATTTGGATATGCACTTGAGTACGGTATTACAGTAAGTTAAGGTGAGTGGAAATAAGAGGCCAGTAGTGTCTTGTTTAAGAGCATTTTTTTTAAGTAGAGGAGTTAAGGTGTATTAGTTGAGGAGTTGAGGTGTATTGGTTGAGGAGTTAAGGTGTATTAAGGTATGGACTTAGCTATGGGTAAGCCATGATTATATTATAAATCATCGTAATAGTTTAAAGATGACCTAGGCATCTAGCAGCGTTAGAAGTTGAGTGTATGTCGAGAGTTAAGTGTATTAAGATGACTTAGCTATGGGCAAGCCATGATTAATAATTCATTTTCTGTGAGGAAACGAACCACCAAGGATCAGATAGCAGGTATTCACAAGCATAAAGCTATGGAGATGTCAATTATAATATTAATGAGGCAAAGACCGAAGTTTTCCACTAATGTAATATATATGCAAAGGTAAAATCTACATTGAAATTGATAGATATGGAAGAGATTATGAAGAGGTTTAAAAGGGTATTCTGTGATTGCATGATGTAATATTGATGTATCAACAAGGATAATGAGAGCTAATTAGGGTGTTGAACCTTATTAGGCTACTGTAACAGATTTTCAATTATGATTTCATTTTATTTATGTACCCAAGGCAAATAGGCAACATTCAAAAGTTTTGATCAAGAGAGATATATAGTTAAAGATTTGTTCACTAATGAGAAAATAATTACTCAATTAAAAAAGGGAAAATTATTTTCAATATTTCACAGTAGTGTGACATATGAATTCATACTAATTTCAAGCAAACTTTAAGAATCCAAGATTGTCTTATATCCATTTCAACTATTTTAAACAAAATAAGGTCAGGTTAATATTGTATGTTTTTGTCACTCACACCAAAGCAGGTTGACAAATACAAAGGGTAGAAAAAGAAAGAAGGTAGAAGGGTTTGACAGCTGTCTCACTAGCAAGGTAAAGAAAGTAAAAGGGTAGTTTGACCTTGAATAAAGAACCAGGGTTTGCAAACAACTATATACTATAAAAGAACTGATGTTAATATAAATTGACTGAAAATGTAATAACTGATGTTAATATTAATAGATTGAGAATGTAATAATTTAATAACTGATGTTAATATTAATTTACTGAAAATGTAATAATGCAATATGCCTTGCTCAATGGCAAGATATTAATAGTTCTATGATAATAAATTAAATGAGGTCACATTAATAAATAAACATTAATCAAATAAATAAAAAGTTAAATAAATATTTGTGAGAAACTTGACCTATTTTTCAAGTAGATTTAAGGTATCTATTAAGAGTATGTAAAATAAATTTGTATTAAGAACAGTTTAATTAAGTCAATTTATAATTAAATTTATGTTGTTCCCCAAATGTTTACAGCAAAGAATTTGGTAAACAGTGATTTATTAATAACTAACAACACACATTAAGATTTGAGTTTTATAAAAAATAATTGATTTAATGATGATTAAATTAAACATTTTATAAAAATAATTGCAATGTTTATATTTTTACAACAATTTAATGTTTTAATTTAATTTAAGATACTTTAAGGTATTTCAGTTATAAATTTATATTAATTTTCAAGATTTTCGAATTATTCTTGGATTTGTTAAATTTAAAATTAAACTAATTTTACCTAAACTCAAATAAAAAGTTGATTATTCAAACAAAACAATTTATCATTTTATTCAAATTTGTATGTGACATAACATATTAAGAACATAACAACGACAATTGCTACAATTTTTCAGTGAAATCAAGAAAATAAGTAAGGAAAATAAAAATGAAACATTAAACAGGAAATTCTTTCTTTCCGTTTATTCATCAAGAAGACTGAACATTAAAAATAATCAAAAGTGACAACGGATAAATAATGTATCATAACTTTGGTATTGTTATACATGTAAATTGTAATCAATGTTTACACAAATGTAAAATTTATGTAACTTACACACAACAAATTTATATATGTTTAATTTTAAGAATTATTAAAGGTTAAATATGACATAACTCTTGCACAGTATGGGATTGGCTTCTATCAAAATTCATTAAATTTTTTTAAGATATAAGCAAATGAGGGGTATTGTAATGATATTGGTTTGGATCAATCTAAAATATATAAAAAGTCATGGATGAAGGTAATTTTTCTCTAAAGTAACAAATGTAGAGTATCCTTTTATGATTCATCTATGAAGAAACACGCGCTTCTCAGAAATAATGTGAAAAGTATTTTACCAGTAAAATATATTTTTTATACCATTCTTCCTGTTAAAGGAACAACTCCGCAGTATTTGGCAAAGACGCCAATTCCCTATACCAATAAGAAGCTAGCTTTCACAACACCTGTCCCCAGGACTCTTTCTATTAGTTAATTTTTACACTGTTGACGAAGAGAGAAAGATGCAAGGGGTATGTCATATATAAACCGTTTGTGCGTATCAGCCAGGCATCCCAAACATCCACACCAGGGATCCATCCACACGCACAAGTCAGTCAGAGCCACACACTGCAGTAACAGTCTAACACAGTATAAAATAACTAACATTAATATCACAAGTGTGCATTGATATAAAGTATTTAATTGGAGTATGTATAAGTAATTAACAGGTGTCATTTAAATAAACCGTGTGTGAAAAAACCGCCATAAACAGTTCTCTTTCTTACATTTAATTAATTATACCGTTCTAATTAGTGCTCAACCACGGAGCTATAGACAGCTGGTTAAATGGTATCTTTTCTGTACAGTGATGATAGGCGCTTGATCACGGAGCTATAGACAACCTAAACATCATCACGGCATTATTATATCAGGGAATTAATCCGTAGTGTTTCAATCGACGCCCGATGCAGCTCGATTGATTCAATTGTGTTAGAATGTTATCACTAACCTATTGTCCTTTTTCCCATCCTATGTGATGTCTTAACACATGATTAACAATAATACACATTATTACTAACCAATGGTCACTTTCCCATCCTGTGTGATGTCTTAACACATGGTTAACATTATGACACACTATCACTAACCATTGGTCACTTTCCTATCCTGTGTGATGTCTTAACACATGATTAACATTATGACACATATCACTAACCAATGGGCACTTTCCCATTCTCTGTGATGTCTTAACACATGATTAACATTATGAGATATTATCACTAACCAATGGGCACTTTCCAAACCTGCGTGATGTCTTAACACATGATTAACATTATGAGATATTATCACTAACCAATGGGCACTTTCCCATCCTGCATGATGTCTTAACACATGATTAACATTATGAGATATTATCACTAACCAATGGGCACTTTCCCATCCTGCGTGATGTCTTGTGACGAGGCCATGACATGGTAGGTGACGTCTCCCATGACCTCGGTGCTGCCGTAGAAGTTGCAGAGCACATGAGAGCCACCTGGGAACTGCTGGAAGAACTCTAGAGCTAGCTCGGCTTGTAGGGATTCCCCACTGCACACCCAGACTTTGAGGTGGCTCAGTAGCTGAGTGTTGGACTTGAGTCTCAGGTAGAGCAGAATGGCACGCAGTAGGGATGGCACGAGGACCAACCTACCCACCTACACACACACATACAACCCACTGGGGCTCAGGGCTAGATCGTAGTTTTACGGGTAATGCATGATGGGAGTCATGTAAAGATGAGCCATTAACAAACACCACAATGATTCCAAGGTGTACTGAAATATGCTATACTGAGGATACATAGTTTGTAAAGTTGAGGAAAACAAGATCGAAATAAAATTATTTGATGGAAGTTCCGTGTTTCTATTTCTAGGAAACAGAAGATTTGTTTTGATAAACACTATTTTTTAAAGACAACATCAGTTTGAATTGATAAAATTATGTTTGTAACACCACCTAGCTATTAAAATCATCACTGCGTTATACTACCCATTAGAGTTATGCGCTCCTGAGATGTTATATTGTTGGTGGTATTTCCATTACTATGTTATTAAAACACTGTGTATAGCCATATCCAGTGGTGGTGAAACCTTATTTGTGTAAAGGAGGTGGAGTAAGTGGCTGCAAGGGGGAGCGGGGAGAGGTTTTAGGGACTTTTCTTTCACCACCACCCTATCCCCCACTCCCCAATAAATGTTTGAAAATTTGATGTCTCTAAAAGATATTTCGAGTGGTCTCTAGCTTCTATTTTTTTAAATTAGATTCTTTTTATAAGCTATTTAGAGTGATCCTCCACATAATTATTTTGAAATTTGGATGATTCTAGAAGTTATTTGGAATAGTCACCCTTTAGCAAATTTTTGAAAATTTAATGCATCTAAGAAATAATATTGAGCTTTATTTAAGGCAATCTTTCAAATTTTTATTCGTTAGTACCAAATGGTTTTAAATATATCTGGGGTGAGGGGCAATTTTTTTCAGGGGGAGGTAGCAAACTACCCTTAGTTACATCACTACAGTTAAAATACTAATTACAACTAAGTATCTAGTTTGAATGGAGTTTTTTTCATATATGCTTATGATATGAAGTTGGTGGTATGAAATTGCAAAAGTGTATTACTATTATTATATTATTATTTAAAAACGCATCATAAGATGAAGTAATAAATGCCTAAATGTAGTTTTATTTAATATTTTAATAAACCCTTTCATGGTGATCATAAATAGTTGGTTCTACCTTGTGCCACGACAAGAAAACTCCCAGATACATCCAGCGAATATTAAGATCAGACGCGTGTAGGATGCGTGCACGCATAAACATACATACCCTGTGTTGCTCAAGTAGAGCTACAAGTCTCTCCGGGTCCCTGGTGACATCTCTGGGTACAACTAGTATTGTCCTGCCGCACAGTAAGGGGCCCCACATCTCACTCACAGAGTCCACAAACGTCAGGGCGGTCTTGAACACACATATGCTCTCTTCAGGGCCGTATGGGAATACTCGCCATTGCCAGCACAGTCTGTTGAGGACTGTCCGGTGCGAGAGTCGGACACCTGACAACACCCACACGCGTTGTTAAAAGAGCGGGGAAATAATTATAATATCTCTAAGGGGAGTGATGGGTCCACTGGGTAATGGTACCACACATTTAGCCAATACAATAATGTATGCATATAGAGTATCCATGGTCGAAAGTGCTGGTATCTGACCTCAAACAGGAGCTTCTTTAATGCAATCATTGACTGAAAGTTACTAATGTCAAACTATTCGGAAATCATTATTATTTGCTTACTAATACCACATTACCAATAAAAAAAATGTTATAAAACGAGTCTAATAATACTTCTCTTAAATTACTGTATAATTGGTTTTCATAACGTTTCCATATCCTTTGTTTTGCTGTTGTTTCAACAAGAGATATTGTAGTGTACGAAATAATTAGTTAAAAAGTATTATATTCACACTTGTATCTTGTTAGATCTGGTCACCAAAATAAACAAATGTTTTATAACTTAGAGAGAGAGAGAGAGCCATACAAAAAATATTGTTTCAAAATAAAAAAATTATTTTGTAAACAGCAGCATGAACACAACTGATAAGAAGGTTTATATGATGTCATCAACCACCCTTGTTTCATCTGGCTCATCATCATATCAGAAGAGCTCACCGCATTTTAGAAGCTCTCGTTTGAAAAGCGTTTTTTAAGTGAGTCACAAATGCCATTTCTAAACAAACAAAAAATCCAAACGGATATCTACACAAAGTTCGTTTTTCATTAATGTATAAAATGTAAGTATTTTAAAACAGTTTGTTCGTGTGAATGTTCTGAGTTACAAAAGTAACATCAAATCAACATTTGTCTTGCAGACCATCTGATCTGGCTAATGAATATATGTTAACTTTTTCCATCCATCAGTTACCACCTCTTTTGTCGTGAATGTCTTATATTATACATAACACACAGATTGAGGATGATAATTCAGAGATAACTGCGAGTAACATATAATTTGAAATGATTAATGAGTTTAAATATTTAAGAACAATTTTTACAAGCAATAAATATTCTGAAAATTGAAAAATGACATCTGGACAGGATATGATATCTGTATCCCTCACTAAATGCATACATAATAGCTTTGGCTATTTGATTCTTAAGCAATAAATGTATTAAAGTGAAAATTATTAAAATAATAGTCAGGAAATATATGGTTGTACTCTGTCAGTAAGTTGTTGACATCTCGCCTGCTGTCAAGGAATGTAAAACTCAGAATATATAAAACAATTATTTTACCGGTTGGTCTTTATAGGTGTGAAATGTGGTCTAATGCCTAACATGACGAAAAAATATTAATGTAGGCTGTTCGAAAACAAACTGCTTAGGAAGTTATTTGTTCCAAAAAGGGATGAGGTTACTGGGGAGTGAAGGCGGCTACATAATGACCTGTTCTCATCACAAGACATGATTAGAGTGATCATATCTCGTAGACTACGGTAAGGAGGACATGCAGAGTGAATGGGAGAATTTAGAAACTTGCTCAGGGTATTGACTGGCAAACCCGATGGTAAGAAACCATTGAGGGAGGGTTGTTCCACAAACGTTTAATTATTCTGATATAGAGCCGATTTTGTATTTAATTATAAATCACCCTTCAAATCCTGTTATCTGTATGGACTAGTTTTTATTACTAATAGCCTCTACTAGCATTATTAACCCTCTTCATCCTGTTGCGATAAAAATTAATGTATAACTTGACTACCTTTAGGAACTCCGGTACTGCCTGAAGTGTACAGCACAATCGCAAGATCAGCGCTAGCACCTGTCAGCATCTCCAAGTCAGTCAGCGGCCCCGTTGACAGATCTCTCGTCTCGTGTTCCATTTCAGCGTACGTCACAGCACTGACCAGACCTTCATATCCTGCCGTGTCGGAAACTGGAATATAAACAGTCGTTTAGTTCCTCTACCGCTGTGTCTTGGATGATGAAGGGAAGGGGCGGGAGGGGGGGGGGAGCTTCAGGTGTTAGCTCAGGAAGTGGGGGAGATTGGCTTGGGGCTTCCACAAGCCGTAACAGCATTTCAAACTAAAACAAGCTATTTATTCTGTTTGCTACTGATCAGTGTGTAGCTTAATACTTGAAATAATTTCCATCATTAATTATATATTCACCCCTTATAACTCGTTTGTAGAATATTTTCTAAAATGAAAATTTATTATGCTCGAAGAGTTTGTGTGTCAAGAAATAAAGGAACAGGCCATATATTAGAGACTAGTTGAGGTACTTGGCATTGCGCGGGATAAATTATTTAGTTTAATGACTATACGTGGACAGTAACTGCAAGCCCTGCGTTGCCAGCGGCCCAATCTAGGTAACCAAAATCTTATTCGGTTTCATGCAAAGGGGCTATTCATTTTTAAAACGTCATATCCCTACGTACGGTAGATATCGCACAATGCTCATGACAGACAAACAAACTCTTCATTTTATGAATATGGTATATATTTAATTTGGGTATTGATCAACTAGTGTAGTAGTTTATATCTGTTTGAATATCAAGGAGAATTTACTTTCATTCTCTTAATGTAGCCTCTTGAGTAGAAGCTACTCTCAATACTTACATGTATTGCCAATAAAGAACAATCAGGAGTTCAAAATATTCTAAAGTGTACAGTATGTAGCCTACAATAACGGATCTATTGGTTCACTGCACAAACGTTTCTCATCCGTTATTATCTTGTATTTAAAGAGGTAATACAATCGTTATGGGAGTTGTTAACTGAAAGAGGGGCAAGTACAAATAAAAGGTTTTTAAATAATAGGTATGAAGAAATGTTGGTCAGTTTGAACTATTTTCCTTTATTTTAATTATAATAAGCCCTCTTTCATGCCACATGGTTTAAGCAATCACTCTCATAATAGATTATAGCCTACTGCCGATGATGGAGAGATCGGGGTTTGAATACCGGTCGCGTGGATTGAGGGTGTTTTTTCTAGATGGTTTTCCACGCTCCCCTTATGCAAATGTGGATGAACTTCCTCCAAACTCAACCTTCCTTATCCTTGACACATTAGCGTAATTAGTAAAGATGCGTACCAAACGCGTACCCAAACGAATAGTTTGAGGCGGTGTTAAAATAAAATTGTAAAAAACAAGCGAACCATTTTATTAATTCTGTTTCATGATAATAACTAATTATACTACCAGTGATTTATTTACTAACTTTCTACAAACTAACTTGCAACGACTCACATTGGTGATCATGTGGACTGAATGTCATGATTATCTAGTCTGGTTTTCCTGTAATTGGGAAGTTAGGGTTCGAGTTCAGCTAAGTGCATTTAGGGTATTTTTCCACATAGTTTTTCTGCCTACCTACACGCAAAATACGGTTACATGTCCTCTAAATTCTACCTTCTCCATACCTATCATACTAGTGTAGTTAAATGTGGTGGAAAATATTTTTTTTATCGTGTGTCAAAAAATAAAATATTATTCACCGTAATTGTATTTCCGGTAACCACTATAATTTAAAAGAAATGGCTCTTAAAAACCATTAAATTAACCAAACTATGAGAGCAGGATAAAACACATTTTAGCATTACGTCTTACTACCCGTTTGAATTTTACACTTATATATTAATTACGCTAATGGTTTTATTGATTTGCACTGTTATTTTTACAAGAAGTGTACCCGAATTTGTATGGTAGGAGAGTGAAAACCCATTTGGGAGAAAAAAAACTCAGTACACATAGCCGAGATTCGAACCTCGATCTTCCCGTCATCGCCAGTCAAGTCTACTGCGAGAGTAGCTCCTTAGACCATGCGGCCACTGAATCGGGTAGCAGGATAATTAAAGTGCATGCTTACTAATTGGTATCAGCCTACTAGGCCGGAGGGAGGACATAAAAAACTTAATTGAGATGATAAACATTCGAATTGAACCCGGTCATGAACCAAACTGCGGCCACCAGGATCACAGTTGGGCACCCCATCACACTCTTAACTATTCCGGTTGCTTTGACACATCCATTATCTGTAACATTCGACAGTTACTAACTTTAATGGAAGCCTTCTACGCTCTCTAAGATTTATCTGTCTTTAAGGGCACGCTTCAGCAGATAATCTTCATTTTAACGTCTTATTTAATTAAGCATTACCCGCTTCGGTGGCTGAAACCAGTTAACGGATTGAGCTGAAACTTAGTATCTAGGGTTTTCATAAGTATCCTTTTAGGTATTTTTGGAATTAGATATCTAACCCTAAAATTAAAGGTAGTTTACTTAAAGGCAAAAAAAGACTAGATTTTGCTCAAAATTTACTCTAACGATTTTGATTATTTTTTGTGTAGTGTTAGCTTCGATAGCTACAGCACATGTTCAACTCACTAAGCTCCTGCTCAATTTCCCAAGACTGCTGTAGAACATGTTGACTGGATATAGCACAATGTTGGACTGATAGCACTCGCTAGTGGTCTAGCCCCCCTCCAAATACCTTGATTATCTTTCCTTAGCTTATTGGAGATGTTTTGAAATCCAGGCTCTTCATTGGTCCTTTCTGGTTCACATGAGCATTCATTGTTTTCAAGTCAGTGAAATGTATTTGGCTACGGTAAATACAGGGGTAGTTTGGGTTGCTCAGACACACTCAGTTCTGCACGGTTTTAGAGGCTGCTATGGTATTCCCATCCATCACTTATTTTCAAATTTCTCTTTCACACAAAATATAACATATTGATTCATTTATTTTTAACTTTTCAAAATTGATTCTCGATTTTAAACTCATTACCCTTCTGGTCATTATATTATATAAATAAATATTTATATATATTTATATATATATATATATATATAGATTAATTACTATTATTATTATTAGCACCGCGTCTTACTACCCGTCCGGGTTGTACGCACTTACGCTAATGTGTAAATGGTAGGTAGGGGATTGTGAGTATATAGATTAATATATACATATTTATATTCTATATATATGTTGAACCCGAGTTGTTAAATTTAAATAAGTTATAAATATTTAACTTAAATTTAGTGCGATTTCATTTGTATAGCGAAATCTGGTACCTTAAATAATTATTATAGGTCGTTTATATTTAAATTCAACGAATTCCTTGGGGTTGATTCAATTGTACTGTACTTTATAGTTGTTGATCAATTTAAATAAATTAAATTTATTATAATTGGGATTTCGTTTCGTTTTGTAACATTAATCTTTCTTAAATTTCATTTTGAAGATTTCTTGTTTTAATTTTAACTAAACCTGTACAGGCCACCACCGTGGATCGGATTCCACGTTAAACTGTAGGTCCTCCATTTCATCTCACAATCACCCTACCATTACACATTAGCGTATGTGCGTATAACCCGAATGGGTAGCAAGACGCGGTTCTAATAATAATAATAATAATAATAATAATAATAATAATAATAATAATAATAATAATAATAACTAAACCTGTGGGACTAGATTACTAGTTATTTATCACTCTGACCCATTTCAATGCGGTTTATTTAACTGATTTGCCTTTTGTTTTATTTCTTGTTTTAAATATTGTTTTCTGCCTTTTCTGCTTGAACCATGTTCAGTATGTAAGGATTTCCTTTATAAATATATAAATAACTGTTGTCTTATTGAATAAAATCTTTCTGTGCTACTAAAGTATTATATTGGCTCTTATTCTGGCGTATTTGTATCCAAGCACTATTTAACATTACAAACAAAATGGCAGTTTTTTTTTTTTTTTGCCATTTAAAAGACTTTGAGGGCACAAATAAGCGAAAACTTCCAATTTTGATCATATTCACGCAACTATTTAAGATACAAAATACCTTACCATTGCAAGGCGATAGTACTATTAAGTAAAATTCTTTTATTTGAAATATTTCTTATAAAACAAATAGTTTCTGAGCTAAATCAAATATATATATATATATGTTTGTATTAGATCTTTTAAAATGAAATTGTTTGTTATGATCTTTGGTAGACAGATATGTCGCTCTTTTCTCAATGTTTCTCTAAAGGTATATATTATTTCATTTATGATCTTTGGTGGAGGGTTTCTACCCCAATTTATATTATTTCTTTTCACAAATCTTTCACGTTTTTTAGAAAAGTTCTCTTTATTAAGATAAAAAAAAGAGAATAAATCTGTGTGGTACACCGTACCATTTATTTAAATATAATATTTTACTTAAAGCAAGCACTATTCCAAACACTTGTGAGTAGTCAATTATTCTTACCACGCCCTCGGATTATTGCTACCCGTCCGGCTTGCCCGCATATTTAAACTCACTGGGCATGGTTGGGAAAGGTACACTTTTAGATGAAGAGTGCCCACATTTCTGTGGAAGAATAATGAAAAACATATGGGAAAAAATCAGTTTTCGAACCTCTGACATCCCCATCACCGTAAAACCAGACTTAACGAGACAGGTGAATTTTAACACATTCCTACTATAACGTGTATTATTTTTATTTTAATTACAGCTTATTTCGAATAAATATTTAAATTGACGCATGCGCGCTGGAACTGTTCCTTGGTTCTAAGCAGCCTGTACAGTGTACTGCACATATAGGTTGTTCAGGGCAAGTTTATTATATTGGTGACCCAACAGACCTTGACTATTAGAACTTCTTGAATAGAGGGCATCCCGTCCCCTCGTGACCAGACCTGACCTCTCCTGTTTGTCTAGATTCATTTTAAGGGTCACATCTGATCTAGGCTACACCTGGAGACAGTCTTCTTACAACGTGTCTTAGTACACGGTGGGGTTGCATCAATATTTATTAAGCATGCTTATAGTTCAATGATTAGTATGGGTTGAATTTAGAGGTATTGTATTGTGGAGGAAGAGAAGGAAACAAAACCTCCTCAGTACCCCCAGCCGGGACTCGAAGCCCGACAAGATTGGTTCAACAACAGAAAATTCAACTTAGATGTTCAGCTCTGACCAGGTAGGTCAGGATTTGGCTCAAATCCCGCTAGGAACTACTTATTATGGTTTTACCGTCACTTTACAACCAGAGGTTTATCCAGAAACACGAATTAGAAGAGTTCTCGATGTATGGATGGACCGTGTGGGCATCAAAACAAGGCCAGAATTTTTTTTAAAGTAAAAAAAAAGGTGGGATTGTTAAAATATAAATACAGCAGAACTTCTAAATTCAAAATCCAAGGGATATTTAAAAAAATTCTAGGTACCAAAAATTCGAATAAACCATTTTTATGAATATTTACGCAGCTGGTACACTATATATCAATAACCTCAAAATATGTTACATATAATCACAGACATTTTATATATGCTAGATAAAACACACATAAACAATATATACAGTATGTACAGTACGTGAAGAAATAAGAAAAATTTAAACACAAAATTTAAATCTTGAAAAAATTATCATACAAAAATCGCAGACTTAAATCATTGAGGACGCGCAACATGAAAGTTGCCCCCTCCCATGCTGGCCATCGCGTGATTGATTACATTGTTACACAGGAGCGATGCAAGTCAAGCCAACACAAGGAAAATTGACATTATTGGCATACGAGGGGATTTAATAAAGATCGTTAAATTAGGTTTGAAATTAGTACAAACTCGAAAATTAACAACCTATAGACTTCAAATTATACAAAATTAATATTTCCATCTAAAATTCGAATTAAAAGCTTTTATTCATAATTGATTTTAAAAAGAAATTTCATGTGGAATCAACCATTTTTTCGAATTAATCAATGTCAAATCAACCAGATGATACTCTATTTTTTTTTTAAATGCAGGCTAAGTTTTACGTCTAAAATAAAATAGAAATACATCGACTGAAATCATTTTCTATGCATTTATTGTGATAGTTATTAAATATAATGCCTTAAAAGAGTTAGTCTATCAGGGCATATAACAGTTCCTCACCAGTGTCGGTTATGAGCAGCACCGGTCGTGACTCCTGCACGATGTGCCTCACTCTGGAGGCAGGGAAGGAAGGATCAAGAGGCAGGTAAGCCGCTCCAGCCTTCCAGGCCGCTAGCAGCGTCACCAGAAGCCGGTCGCTGGGCTCCATGCTCACCGCCAACAAGCAGTCCCCGTCATTATTGGCCTCCACCCCAAGGTTACGCCCCCTCCGACAGATACCCCGTGCCAGACGAGAGGCGGCGGCGTCCAGCTGCGCGAAGGAGGTGCGCGCAGGAAGCAGCGCAGTGCGTGCCCCCCACGAGGCTAGTCGGCTCTCCAGGAGACGGTGCAGGGTCGGGTCGAAGCCCGGGGGCCTGTGCTCGCCACGGAGTATGGACAGCGCCGGAATTGAGCTCATCACTGTTTACTGAGGAGACAAACAACACCATCAATAAAACTCGCAATTTAGAAACAATACAAGTGCATGTCTGGGTGCACAGGAATGTTGATGTTCTAGCACGTGGGAGGAGCAAAAATTTACTATGTATATTGCGCGTCTGGGCTGCGATTGTGAGAAGATTAGCAAGCATTAATATACCGTTGTCCAGGGGACGCCTGAATGTACTAATCGTACATCCTTTCCGTGGATGATCTTTCCATGTTATATTCTGAAAATTGAAAAATTACACCTGGACACGGGAATCTAACCCGGGACCTTTGGCTTAGTACGCCAATGCTTTACCACTGAGCTATCCAGGAGTCATTCTTCACTAATATTATAAGGCAGAGTCTATGATGGACTTGTGGAAATAGTCAGCTTTATTCACGAGCTATCAGATAAAGACACCACGGGGTCGGTTAGTTACAAAATACAAACATGCTTTATTCAGACGGCAGTTAGAACATTTTACTGTGCTATTTATCAGTGGAGGTGGGGCCTTATTTTGTGAGGGTTTAAGAAAAATAAGGATTATGAAGGGATATGGACCGCTAAGACAAAGGAGGTGAGGGGTATAGTGAACCCCTTTGGTAAAAAATTTGAAAATGGGATTCCCCTAGAAGATATTTGAAGTGGTCCTCGTATGTAGATAGTTTAAAAATTCAGTAGAAAATCCCTTTAAATATCATCTTGGAGCATCCATATTTAAAAATATTTTCAAGAGTAGACCGTTCTAAATAGCTTGTCTCTTCTACAAGCTATTTAGATTGGTCTATTTCTAAAGATACTTATGAATTTTAATGGCTCTAAAGGATATTCAAAATGGTTTTCTTATGGAAATTAAAAACAAATCAAACGCCTATAGAAGTTATTTGGAGTTTGATGTGAAGACGTACTTTAGTTTCATACTCAAAAATATCAGAGAGGAGTGAAATAAATCTAAAGGGGGTGAAACAGATTTCAGCGGTAGATATCCCTCCTGGTCCCACCGCCAATGTTATTAATATAGCATTGTGCTACATTTTAGCTCTATCAGTAGTGCATTTGCTTATTGAGCAAGGATCCTTGGAATCAATTCCCAACATGGACAATTTTACTTTTTTGTGAAATTGGGGCTATTCCTTTCACGTTAATAAGTTAATGAATCAACGGCTGTTTCATCTGCTCTAGAATTATGCTAGTTTGTAAGTCGTTTGCTTATATAATCATTTTGTTAAGAAAGTGCATGTTAAATACTTCGAATGAAAACGGAAGTGTTATTTTATAGGCTACGTTTATCTAAACCGCATTGGTGGACGGGTGAACTGTTGGGTTCATCCAGTATGGTTTGTTGGTGTTGTGGAGTTCAGGGATGAGATCCCGGGTGGGTTTCTCTCTCTCCCTCCCAGTTGCGGATACATTTAATCTAAAATTACGCCTTTCATATCCCTACCCAACTAACGTAATTATATTCGTATAACTCGGATTAATGGTAAGAAGCGGTGGGCTAAAAAAAGATCTGCAGACACTATGATTTAACGCAACAAATATATTTAGTCAGACCTCCATATATCGAATTCGATGGTTCTATAAAAACATTCGATACATAGAACGGTATATGTATAGAAACTATTTTCTTTATATATGTATTGCGTAGTCTATTGTATTTAGAAACGATTCCTAATCAATGCACTCATTATAATTGAATATGAATCTCATTATGTAGGCCTACAAGTTATGTTCATAAAGTTAATTAAAAACAAACAAGAAAAAAATTGTGTTTAAGATACCTTAAAAACAATAGCGAGCACAAACTTTCGGTTAAATATACTGAAACAAACTGAACCGGATTTATAGAGGAGGATGGCTACTTTGAAAAAGTGGGGAGAGGAGTGTGGCGACAATGCCACCCCACTAGGTGACCAGAAAGAGCTATATAAGGTCACAGGAATTCACCAAAACCTCTATACAGAGAGAATTTTGATACACACAAGTTCGATATATGAGGGTCCTACTATATATAGTCTTACTACCTAGTCAGACTATACGCATACGTACTAATCACTCTAATGCATTAGGGATTAGGGAGATTAAATATAGAGGAAGTGTTCCCACATTTGCATGGAAGGAGAGGGGAAACCATTTTCACTACACACGACTGTGATAAGAGCCCCAATCTCCCTGTCATCGGTAGTTTAGTCTACACGAGAGTGACGCCTTAGATCATGTGTCCACCGAAGCATATAAGAAAGGTATAATAAAGTGGTGTTAGTTGTGTCCTTGCTACCTTGATAATGTCCTTCCTAGTTCCTATCACGTTTATATTATAGTTGGCATTTGGTCTAGCCAAGCAAACAAAACATGCAACTCCTAGAACGATCGATTTATTCTCTCTACACCCGTAAACTACCTTTAATTTTAAAGTATGATCGATAGTTAAAAGGTGACCTTTGGTGGTCTAGGGGTAAGGTGTTGGACTTTTGTGCTGAGGTCTGGGGTTCAATCCTCGGTCCCGGCACAGATTTGTCTGATTGCCAAACCCTTCCTTCACCTCTAACAAGACGTGTATTATTCACAACTTGTGAATGTATGGAATGCCAGGACTCCACCGTGGTTCGGACTCCACCGTGGTTCGGATCCCACGTTAAACTGTGGGTCCTCCATTTCATCTCACAATCACCCTACCATTACACATTAACGTAAGTGCGTACAACCCGAAAGGGTAGTAAGATGCGGTTCTAATAGTAATTATAATTAAAAAAAACTTCTAGAGAACTTTAGGGGGTCTATTAAAACAAACCATATCAAGTTTCAAATTAACACGAAATTGGTTTTGGTGGTTATAGGTAAATGAACAGATAATAAACCAATTTAGGGGCGCGAGGGGGCTTATGGGATCATGAAACCTCCACATCCATTACTTTCTCGAATTAAATTTTTTTGTCGATCATAATATTTGTACACTTCTACGGGTTCATTGGAAATAAAAACTAAGTACACTATAATGTTTATACTGACATATTATCTGAATGTTATATTTTTGTTATAAATGCATTTAATCCCTAGTCGGTGTTAAATACGGTTCAGTAGCTGTTATGAAAATTATTATATATTGAAGTAGCTTACGTCTTATTTTCATTGATATTAATAATAATAATAATAATAATAATCGACTTTAATCACACTTAACCAATACAATTATAATGTTGTTAACAGAATGATATACATAAAAACACACAAATAATGAGCTAGAGCCAAAATACACATTGGTTACATAATATGAGAACCAGAGATCAATTTAACACAAACATAAATAATTCACGTGCGCGCGTGCACACACACACACACACACACACACACACACACACAAGGTGTGATTTCGTCTCACCCCTCTCAATCTCAAGAATGAGCTTCCACACGCAGATTAGTTGCGACTTTTCGCTTGAAACCATTCAATTCTAATTTCTTTACATCGTTGGTTAGGGTATTCCATGAACGAGAAGCTGAAACAGTGAAATAATTTGAGTAATGATTGGAATTATGAAGAGGAATGAATAAAGTTGAGTTTTTTTTTTGTGATCGAGTGTTGAAATTATTATTAGAGTTGAAGACGTGAAGAAAGGTATTGTGGGGAGTTGGTAGTCAATAGTTTCTTTATGTTGGTCATCGAGTGTAGAGCTCGTCTCTCTTTAAGTCGTATGATCACGTGGCCGGAGGTCGAATATAAATCTAACACATATGTTCTGGAGTCTTTGTAGTCTTGCCACAAGATCAGCTGTCAGGTCATTTTAAACTACATCACAATAGTCGAAAAGCGGGAGGATAAGGGATTGGATAAGAGTGGATTTAATATTCATTGGTATAAATTTTTTCAGGCGCTTAAGTTAGTGTAAGGCAAATAACACTTGTTTACATATTTGTTTCACATGATTATTCCATATTAGATTTTCATTTATACGTAAACCAAGGTTATTAACAACCGGCACAAATGAAATTGGGCTGTTATTTAAATTAATTTGTTGTACAGATGCGAAATTCAATTAGGATAGTAATCTTTTTGACCCTATAATAATAAATTCAGATTTTTTAGGATTGACATTAAGACCATTTTGTAGTGACCAATTATGGGTTGCATTCATATTACCCATCAATGTGAGAAAGAGAGGATGATAAATAAAGTTGGAAATCATAGGCATGTAGATATGTTGAAAATGTTGCAAAGTGCAGACTAGGCAGATCATTTATAACCAAACATTGAGAAAAGGAGTGGGCCAAGGACCGAACCTTGTGTCACTCCAGATGTCACAGAACACCATGTTAACTTAGTGTCACCTATCATAAGATATTATTAACTGTCAGTTAGGTATGACTGCATCAATTGAACTGAACTTACTGAAAAATGAAAGTTCGTTTGTAATTTAGCAAAAAGAATATCGTGGCTAATGGCGTCGAAAGCTTTGCTTAAGTCCAAGAGTGCCAACATATAATATATTATTGAAGTAGTCTTCTTCCATCGAAATGTTTTAAGGATCAAACGATTATTGTGGATGTCAAAGACAGGGCAAATTAGATTTAACCTTTGACTTTGACATTTTGATGATTCGCACTCTCATACTAATTATACGTAGGCCCTACTATGCAATAAACTTCACAATTATAGCCCATTGTGATATATTAAATACATGTTTAAAAACACATTTGCTTGTGATTTATGATAACGTTTGAAGTGTGCGAACCTAAGACTATCTTACGCTAAGTTTCGAACCAGATGAAATAAAAGTCCAAACTTTTATCAACAGTTGTGCTAACAGTTTAACCACGTCCTTTGCCCCATGAAAATTGTCTACCCCAGAAACACAGAACATAAATAGACTACCACCGCCTGATGAAAATACACCAACCAAACGTTACAGTAATAAGGTGCTGCTATTCCTGAGCGAGAATTGACCCCGGAAACTTAATATCGGTAAACATATGTGCTCCCGATTGAGCCAACGATTTCGGAACTAACCAAGTAGTTCCAATCTCCGCCGTAGGCTCTGCACTGGTTTCGCCAGAACGGCCTCCACTGAAGACATTGGTGTGAGATTAAGTGGAAGGACTACCTTGTAAAACTTTAAAAGTTCTATCAGCGCAACTCCTAAGAAACGTCCATGTATTGAACTATTTGAATTGTTTAAGACTGAGCCTACCCATAAATGCACGGTTATAAACAACAACAAATATTTAATAATTCAACATTGTTGTTTTTTATTTATTTTAGTAACATATCTGGGCATCTTTCATAATTCTTATGGAATTTTCAAACTATGCTAAAAATAGTTATTGAAGTCGACACTCTAATCAAAATAAATAGTTTTAAATACAACTTTTCCTTCTACAAATAGTTATCTTAGTTTATAATAGGTGCCGTTAGTATGATCACTACCCATTTACCATCTAGTATAGTTTTGCAAGTGTTGGCTAACCTGCTGTATCGGAATTCAGGCGGCAGTGAAGGGTGAAGCTAATCTCTGTGACCTTCTTGAGTCAAAGAAACATTAATACCATTTGCATTGGGATAAGAAGGGCCAATGTCCAATCATGAAAATTTGCGTAGTTAAATATAAACATCTTAATATATTCAGTAACTAAAATATTCACAAAGTCTTAACTGCTGTGTGAATAGCTATAGTTGGTCCCTACTTACTTCAATGAGAGTATTACTCTAGTGATACATTATTTTCAAAGAAAAAACCACATGCTTCTCCATATACAAAGTTTTATGATATTAGCCCTTATTTACCTGAGGCAGTAAAACCTGTACAATTCTTCACTCTTATCCTACATTATTTCACGGGTTTTCTCATTCTTGAGCACTACACGTTGTAATAATAAATGTTAATATTCAGAGTAAATGAAAACTACTGTGCATAGAATTTTTAATCCACTATTATGATAAATAAAAATAAACATTCCTGCTCATATCAAATAGTTATTTTAAATAAAATTGGGGCTAAATATAATTTAGAGACGTTCTCAGTATGTTTTTATCTACTATTTTTATTTTACGGTCTAGGATTTGACTTTGGAACAAGTTATTTTTCCAAAAATTAATAAACGAAGTTTTTGGTACTCAAAGTGTGAATATGTTAATCTTATTTTATTAGCTTGTTAAATGTGATTACTTTTAATTTGACTCTGTTGCATTCTCGCAGTTTGTGCGCTATTTTCAGAAGAAATGTATCGAATCCCGAACATTAAATAAGCACGATGATTATTTTTATATAATTAATAAAATGTTACTATTTTTGCTTTCGAAAGAGATCCAATGGATTGTATACATTTTTAGGTGGAAAAGTCCTTATACACAATATTATTTTATATTCTTGTGAATAACAAGTTTGTGAAGCATGGGTCGATGGAAGAAAGGGTGCACAAAGAAACTCAAAGATATAATTGATTATTTAACTGCTTGTCGTAAAGGGCAAGTTTTGTTTAATGGTATCATATTACTGGCGTTTAGGCTATTTGTATTTATTAATTTAAGTACAACGGATGAGTAGCGATACTATTTTATTTACTGTAGAAATAATATCAAAATTAAGATACAAATAAATATTTCTATATAACAATGTAGTGATTATTCTGATGTTTCAAGATTTTTTTTTTTTAGGTTCTTAGCTGAAGGTAGATGCTACTAACACTCTGCAACGCACTTAAAGTATGTTCATAATTTTTCTTGTGCTTTGACCGAGTTCGTATCACGCTAGTAATAAGTAGTTTCAACCTTACAGGAAATCGAAATAGCAAAGTTAATATAACTGATTCATTTACGCAATCATTGCTCAGTCATAGCACTTTAGCATTCTTGACTACGACATGGAGTCGATGATAAGTAAAATATATTTTAAACCATTAAAGTTAATGAACTTTTGTGTCCCCAATGCCACAAAGTAAGTAAGTAGTTGATACCCAACAGCCTCTGTGGTATAGTGGTCAGATTTACTAACTTCAGGTCCCGAAATCCCGGGTTCAATCCCAGTGCTTCCAATTCTGTCTGCGAAGCAGTGGGTCTGAAACGGAACCAAAATCTACCTCGTGAGGACAAATGAGGAGCTACTTGAATGAATTAGTAGCGCTTCAGTCTAGAAAACTGAGATGGAAGGCTGGAGGGTTCATTGTGCTGACCACATGACACCCTCAATCCGAAAATGTTGGCACTATCTTAGCCGAAAATGTTGACACTATCTTCGCCAACATACGGCAGCCTCTCGATTGGTATAGCCTGCTTGCAGGCTGACACCATGGAGATATTACTCAATTTAAAATCTAACAATAGGATGAAAAATTATTCCCAAAAACATTTATTTCTGGAAAATTGTGTAAATCCTATAGATGTTTGAAAACTGTAAACACCGTATTAAATAACAGATACAAACTTCAGTGGCCGAGTGGTCTAAGACGTCACTCCAGTGTTAAATTGGCCTGCTGATAGCCGAGCGCTTGGGGTTCAAATCCTGGTCGGGTATACTGAGGTTAGTTTTTCCTAAATTGTTTCTCCAGCTCCCAAAATAAAAATGCTGGTAGATAACCTCTCAAATACTTCTTTCCTCATTACTACCCAATTAGATTAACATATATGTGTATATGTGTATATTTGTATGTGTGAACAGGTAGTATGACGCGGTGATATCAGTAATAAAAATAACAGATATATTTATAGTCAAAATTGTTCTAGTCTTCGAAATGAAACTGCTTTTTAAATATTTTATTGCCTATTTAGCCTTTAAAGTTTAAAAATTAATCAAAGCACATTGGCCAAATTTTGCACATTAATTTTTAGTTATATTTTATTTTACCTGCTTACTAATAAACTCAAATAAATGGTACGACAAAATCGTAAGCTGCATACTCTCTCGTATAGGTCATTATAGTTAGTGACAAAATCTTCAAAAATAAGTTATCTCTAATTTTACCTTAAATAATTTTTTTCTGATAAATAAGTATACAGTATTATTTATCACTACCCTCCCCAGATATTTATTTGGAAAAAATAGTTCAAGACTCTTTAAAAAGGTGATTTATAAAGCAATGACCTGAGTTCGTTTCTACTCTGCTCAGTAACATGATCCGGCTGCTAGGCCTTGTATCTATGGCCCATAGTTGTTATTGCAAGGGGCCATCCTAAAATTACGTAAGGCTTTTTACATGATTTTAGATCCTCCCTCCCTCCCTCACGTAAGCTCTCTCCCACCTCTCTAGCTTACGTAATTTTTAAAGAATTGGGAGATCGTGGCTCAATCATGATCGGGTGATATTTCCTAAATATTTTCCCACTCTCTCTCCACGCGAATGCTGGTACACTTCCTCTAAATTGAAACGTATTTATCCCTAACCCACTAGCGTAGTTAATTCATACCTAAACCGGCAGAATTAATGAAGGAAATGTACCCACATTTGCGTGGGAGAGTAGAAGGAAACGATTGAATAAGATCTCCCCAAAATACCCTCAGCAGGGATTTGAACCCCCAGGCAGAAGCGTCTAGCTGGCTAGGATGGATAGGCTAATTTTTCTGCTCGAGAGTATGATTGTATCTTGACGTTTTATCTATCCACGTTTAGTCCAACTTGGTCGCCTACACACTTTACGGTCCTGCACTACACTTCTTATATCTATCAGTTCTAGGAAAAATTTGCTTGCTGCCTTTACTGATTACCGGTTGCGGTCAGCCAGCCACCCATTTGTTTAAGGCCCTGCCTACCCATAAATGCACGGTTCTAAACAAAAGAATTTAAAACAAAATATATTTAATAATTCAACATTGTTGTTTTTTATTTATTTTAGTAACATATCTGGGCATCTTTCATAATTCTTATGGAACTTTCAAACCATGCTAAAAATAGTTATTGAAATATTTTCATTAAAATGTTTCCATTTCAATGCATTTTAAATGGGAAAACAAAAATTATTAATGGATTTATTTATTTTCTTTGCACAATTAAGCTAGAGTGTTTGTTTATAACATACTATTTAATGAATAATTTCTTTTTCTTTTTAGACATATTTTTTAATTTGGGTTAGCTTCAATAATCACGACGATATTGAGCTCTAACGACTCCCAAGTCGACCCTCTAGTCAAAATACATGGTTTTAAATACAACTTTTCCTTCTGCAACTAGTTGTCATAGCTGATAATAGGTGCCGTTAGTATGATCATTACCCATTTACAAGCTAGTATCATTTTGCAAGCGTTGGCTAACCTGCTGTATCGGAATGCAGGCGGCAATGGAGGGTTAAACTAATCTCTGTGACCTTGAGTCAAAGAAACATTAATACCATGTACGTTAGGATAAGAAGGGCCAATGTCAAATTATGAAAATTTGCGTAATTAAATATAAACAACTAAACATCTTAATATATTCAGTAACTAAAATACTCACAAAGTCTTCCTGCTGTGTGAATAAATATAGTTGGTCCCTACTTACTTCAATGAGAGTATTACTCTAGTGATACATTATTTTCAAAGAAAAAGCCACATGCTTCTCCATACACAAAGTTTTATGACATTGGCCCTTATTTACCCGAGACAGTAAAACATGTAAAATTCTTCTTGGGTTTTCTCATTCTTTAGCACTACACGTTGTAATAATAAGAGTTAATATTCAAAGTATATGAAAACTACTGTACATTGAATTTTTAATTCACTATTATAATAAATAAAAAAAAAACATTCCTGCTCATATCAAACATAGTTATTTTAAATAAAATTTGGTCTAAATGTAATTTGGAGACGTTCTCAGTATAATTTTATATACTAGTTTTTATTTTACGGTCTAGGATTTGACTCTCATTGGACTTTGGAATAAGTTATTTTTCAAAAAGTTAATGAACAAAGTTTTTGGTAGTCAAGATGTGAAAATGTTAATTTTATTCTATTAGCGTGTTAAATGTGATTACTTTTAATTTGAACCTGTTGCATTCTCGCAGTTTGTGCGCTCGTTTCGGAAGAAATGTATCGAATCCCGAACAATAAGTAGCCACGGTGATTACTTTTTATATAATTAACAATATGTGACCTTTGTTGCTTTCGAACAAAATCCAAGGGATTGTATAAATTTTGAGGTTGAGAAGTATTTACAAAATATTATTTTATATCCTTGTGAATAACAAGTTTATGGAGAAAGGGCGCACAAAGAAAATCAAAGATATAATTGATTATTTAACTTCTTGTAGTAAAGGGTAATTTTTTTTAATGGTATGCATATTACTGGCGCTTAGGCTATCTGTATCTACTAATTTAAGTACAATGGATGAGCAGCGATACTATTTTATTTACTGTAGAAATAATATCAAAATTAAGATACAAATAAATATTTCTATATAACAATGCAGCGATTATTCTGATATTTCAAGTACTTTTTTTTTAAAGAAAAGCTCTTAGCTGAAAGTAAATGTTACTAACACTCTGTAATGCACTTATTGTATGTTCAAAATCTCTTGTGCCTTGGCCGAGTTCGTATCACGCTAGTACTAAGTAATTTCAACCTAACAGGGAATCGAACTAGTCAAGTTATTGAGCTGATTAATTTACGCACTCGTGCTCAGTCATAGCACTTTAGCAATATTGACCACGACATTAAACCGATGATAAGTAAAATATATTTAAAACCATTAGAGTTAATGAACTTTTGTGTTCCCTATGCCATAAAGTAAGTAAGTAAGTAAGTATTGATACCCGACCGCCTCTGTTGTATAGTGGTCAGATTTACTGTCTTCAGATACTGAAGTCCCAAGTTCGATCCCCAGTGCCCCTAATTGTGTCTGTGAAGCAGTGGGTCTGAAACGGAACCAAAATCAACCTCGTGAGGACAAATGAGGAGATAATTGAATGAATATGTAGCGCTTCAGTCTAGAAAATTGAGATAGAAGTCTGGAGGGCTCGTTGTGCTAACCACATGGCACCCTCAGCTTGAAAATGTTGGCCCTATCTTTGCCAACATACGGCAGCCTCTCGATTGGTATAGCCTTGCAGGCTGACACCATGGAGATATTACTAAAGTTAAAATCTACCAATAGGATAAAAAATTATTCCCAAAAACATTTATTTCTGGAAAATTGTGTAAATCCTATAGATGTTTGAAAACTGTAAACACTGTATTAAATAACAGATACCCACTTCAGTGGCTGAGTGGTCTAAGGTGTCACTAGTGTTAAATTGGCCTGCTGATAGCGGAGCACTTGGGGTGCAAATCCTGGTCGAGTCTATTGAGGGTAGTTTTTCCTAAATTGTTTCCCCATCTTCCAAAAATAAAAATGCTGGTAGATAACCTCTCAAATGCTTCTTTCCTCATTACCACCCAATTATATTATCATATATGCGTATAACATGAACAGGTAGTATGACGTGGTGATGTCAGTAATAAAAATAACATATATATTTATAGTCAAAGTTGTTATAGTCTTAGAAATGAAACCGCTTTTAAAATATGTTATTGCCTCCTTAGCCTTTAAATTTTAAAAATTAGCCAAAGCACAGTGGCCAAATTTAGCACATTAAATTTTAGTTATTTTTTATTTTACCTGCTTACTAATAAACTCAAATAAATAGTACAACAAAATCGTATAGGTTATTTATTATAGTTAGTGACAAAACCTTCAAAAATAAGTTATCTCTAATTTTACCTTAAATAAATTTTTCTCTGATAAATAAGTGTACATTATTATTTATCACTACCCTCACCAGATATTTATTTGAAAAAATTTCAATAGTGGTACAACAGCATTAACCTGGAGTCACGTGACACTTTGATAGGCTAATTACTCAAAATGGGTACGGGTACAAAACTTTCTCTTTGTGGTACAAAACGGTACAAAACTATTATAAAACTTTGGCATCAAAAAAAGTTCAAAATCAAAAGGGGTACAACCGCATTTACCTGGAGTACGTGGAGTACTCACTTTGATATGCTAATTACTCAAAACGGGTACGGGTACAATACTTTTTCTTTCTGGTACAAAACGGTACAAAACTAGTACAAAACTTTGGCATCAAAAAAAGTTCAAAATTAAAAAGTAGTAAAACAGCATTAACCTTGAGTCACCACTTTGATATGCTAGTTACTCAAAATGGGTACGGGTACAAAATGGTACAAAACTAGTACAAAACTTTGGTATAAAAAAAATTCAAAAGTGGTACAACAGCATTAACCTGGAGTCACCACGTTGATATGCTAATTACTCAAAACGGGTACGGGTACAAAACGGTACAAAACTAGTACTAAACTTTGGCATCAAAAAGGTTCTAAATTCAAAAGTGGTACTACAGGTTAATGGACGTCTAGCTGACTGGAATGAATAAGCTAATTTTTCTGCTCGAGAGTGTGATTGTATCTTGACGTTATGTCTCCCCACGTTTAGTCAAACTTGGTCGCCTACACACTTTACGGTCCGGCACTACACTTCTTATCTCTCTCAATTCTTGGAAAAAAGTTTGCTTGCGGCCTTTACTGATTACCGGTCTTCGTCGCCAGTCTCCCAATTGTTTAAACAAACCAGTAATTCTGCCAACCTGATGGCTGGAATCCACCAGTTTGTATAACGTTAGCAACGCCATCTATTTTAGAGCTGAAAGCTCAACACACCGCCAGAGAGGGTAGGCAGGGCCTTAAACAAACCAGTTTTTCTGCCAACCTGATGGCTGAAATCCACCAGTTTGTATAACGTTAGCAACGCCATCTATTTTGAGAGCTGAAATGTCAACACACCACAAGAGACGGTAGGCAGGGCCCCGACAGCGAACTAGAGTTGCGGTGTTGTCATATCTGTCAAGTTTAGTTCTGAAAGAGTGAAGGGGAAGCGAGCTAATCTGTTGTTTACATGGGTCAAGTTTCTTGGAAAGGAAAGGCCAAAGTGCGGCTTTTATCAAAGACCACTCACTTTGCAGAAATCTGCTGCTTTATTTTTAGGTTGAGCTCAAATAATCAGTAGTATGGTTTTCTTTATATTTCTTACCTAGTGGAAGAAAACCGTTTTCATTCGACTTTCTCGTATTAGACTGGTTTGCTGGTGACGAGATCGGGGTTCAAATCCCAGTAATGTACTGAGGTTTTTTTTTTCTTAGAACGGTTCCAAACACGTAATTTATATTTATTTATTTTTAGCACCGCTTCTTAATATCCTTTCGGGCTTAACGCTTATGTAGTAATTACTCTAATGTGTTAGGTTAAATTAAGAGGGAGTGCATCCGTATTTTCGTGGAGTGAGAGCGGAAAACTATTTAGGGAAAACCACTTGACCGGAATCGAACCGTGATCTCTCCATCTTCAAAATTGTCAGTTAAAAACGGTGGGACGGTGGGTAACACACACTATTAGACTGGATTGCTGGTGGTGGGAAGATTGAAGTTCAAATCCAAGTAGGTTGTAACAAGGGTATTTTTCTCTAAAATAGTTCCCCATTCTCAATCTACGCAAATGTGGTGCATTCAAACTAAAATGTCACCTTCCTCATTCCTAATTCATTAGAGTATATTGACGTATGTGTATAACTAAACGGGTAGTAAGTCACAATGAAAAAAAACCTATTGTGATGACTACCATGAGTGTCGACGAAACTTTATTAGTGTCGGGCGAGGTAATTTGTAAAAAAAAAGTTTGAAGAGTTTTTAAGGGATTGACGCCAAGCCAGGTCCCTTAAGCATTTAGAAATAATAATAAATTGTTATAGAATCTTTTTGAAGTTTGATGCAAACCATATTTCAGCTTCAAAATCGAGTAAATAGAGGGAAGTTTAATAAACTGGAGGAAGGCACATTTCGATTTCCAGTAACACTGTATATAAAACTATCGACAGACACACCGTGGAATGTAGATCATTTCCTCAGCGTCCGACTTAACCCAAGCTATGAGGAGTTAGGACAGTGTCTAAGAGTCACAATGGTTACTTAATTTTTTTTAAAAGATTCATACGTCAGTTATGTAATGACTTTTGATGGAAAATATAAAAATACAAATGATAATAACTGTAATAATAATAATGGTAATAGAAATATCTTTTCAATTGACATATAAGTATTTTCATTTTTTAAACCTTCTTTCATGGACATATAAAATTGGGGGGCAGTGGTATGGACCCCCCTTGAAAATTTTTAGAGCCCTTAAAAGTATAAGGGAAGGGGGGAAGAGATATACGTATACATTATACATAAGAAATTGCGTTTTTTACTTTTCATTTTTGTATTACATAAGCGAGATACTAATTATTAATATTATCATTATTATTTATTATAAACTTAGAGATGCACTAAGAATTCCTATTGTAAAACTAGCTTTACCAATATTAGCTTTTAACATCTACAAAGGTGTAACTATGCAGTAATGGACCCATGGGGGGTCCCCCGAGAAAAAAAGACCCCACCATCCCCAAATATTATGTACAATTGTAGATTATAAAAACACTTTGACATTTATTATTGGAATTATTTTATAATACGTAATAATATAGAGTAGGTATGTTGAATTTAGAGGAAGTGCACCCACATTTGCTTGGAGAGATAAGAGTGTAAACCCTTTGAGGGAAAACTACCCTAAGTGCATTACTATACAGCAATAAAAGTTGATAAAATTGTTGCTGAAAAGTTTCAATATAATTTATAAAACTTAATCTGAATTAAATAAAACAATATTAATTAATATTATAAACAAATCTCTAATCAATTATCAATATTAACACTTATAGAGGCTAAACAAACATTGATCTCTGAAATTGTCTACATTTTCTCCTAGGACAAGATACGGGCAGTTGCTCAACAGACAACATAGCTAATCCCTGCAGCCTTTCTTGATTCATGTGATTCTTAAATAAATTTTAGTAAAGTTTCAAAAATAACCTTTCAGCTGTTACTGTTGATTTTACAGAAAAATATGTACATACATTTTTTGTACAGCATAAATTATGCGCAATAAAGTGACTATAAGTAATTTTTGATTGAATAATTAAATCTTTACGAAACAAATATAAACTTAAAAGACAACGCTTTCATCTCTTACCAAATTAATTTTGGGTGGGTGGACCTGCGTGGTTGGCCCTATTTTGGGCGGGGGCCTGCGGCATTTTGTCATCACCCTATAGTTACACCACTGAACTTGTAACTATCAAGAATTTAAAACTCTTTTTACCTATTTTTATTAATTATATTCGATTATAAAATATAACTTTATCGGCTTAAACATATTTGAATATGTCTAACACTGACTTTGGCGGCCTCATGGTCTAACGCGCTACTCTTGCAGTGAATTAGACTGCTGATGACGGGGAGATCGAGGTTCGAATATCGGTCGGCTGTACTGAGATTGGTTTTTTCAAACTGGTTTTGCCCGCTCCCTTCCCGCAAATGTGGTTAGACTTCCTATGAATATAACCTTCTTGATCCCTAAATCCATTAGCGTAATTGTTGAAAAACAAAATCTAATCACAAATTCTCTGTTTATTTGACAAAAATTTGAATCTGAGCATTTTCCTACTGAAAGAAAATATTTTGACCAGACTACATAATATTATATATATATATATATATATAAAATTTTGACCAGACTACATAATATTATATTTATATATATATAATATATATATTATATTTATATATATATAATTTAAATAAAAATATAATATTATAAAATACATATTATATACATCTATATATATAAATAAATATATTCAAATTTGAAGATAGCATATAAAACAATTTTCTGCCAAAAGAAACATTTCATTTTTAAAAATGGATACTTTGTATGGAATAAATATTACATAGGTAAACTTTATTGCCTCTACTACAAAACCTATAAACACTTACTCTAAAAAATAAGTATTTAAAACTACAATAAAACACATAGAAATATACTGCAAGAAAAGGTTTTTCGCCCAATAGTATGGAAAATATATATTTATCAATTTTGACCAAATATTATAGGCTTACATACAACTTTTACATTGAAGCATGATAATTAGATAATCTATGTGTCCCTTATCAATAACTTTTGGGTCAGGGGTGTTCATAATATCTACTACATATCACTAGCTATTTTATAATTTTTGCTACACACAATATATAATAATACATGCATTCTACAGCTTTAAGCATTCAAAGTACTTCATCAAAACCTCTACAATGAACACACTTAAAAATATGTTTTAATTTCTATTTATCGGGGACCTGTGCTACAAATTTCGGTTGATTTTTTCTCGTGATTGCTCATTCCCTCTACGCAAATGTAGGAACACTTTCTCTAAATTACCGTATTTAATATCCACAATGGGTGACCTGGTGGTCTAGGGGTAAGGTGTCAGACTTCTGTGCTGGCGGCCGGGGTTCAATCCTCGGTCCCGGCACAGATTTATCTGATTGCCAAACCCTTCCTTCACCTCTGACAAGACATCTTGTGAATGTGTGGAATGCCAGGCCGCCACCGTGGTTCGGATTACACGTTAAACTGTAGGTCCTTCATTTCATCTCACAATCACCCTACCATTACACATTAGCGTAAGTGCGTACAACCCGAACGGGTAGTAAGACGCGGTGCTAATAATAATTAAATAATAATAATAATAATAATAATAATAATATAATAAAATAATAAAATAATAATAATATAAAATATCCACACTATTTCATTATTGTAAATTTACGGATAACAATGAAGGTAAAAAGATGAGAAATATTTCCAATATCACAAGAACAAAAATATGAAATGGAAATAATCTTTACAATGCACATTCTTATATGTGTTGAGTAACATCCTCATCTTAGCATTTGTGTTCCCTCTCCCCTTCCTCTCTAAAGATTACATTATTTCCATTTATTTGACTTGGCATGCTATGGCACCCGAGGGGTGCGAGTAGGTAAGAATGATATCTATGATTAATTTATTGTGCCAAATGATAATTGTCAAAATGAAATATGGACCTGTGTTAATTTTATTAATTTTAAAAGAGTGGTGGTCAAGGCATGTTCAATAGCACTCCCACTCCCTAGCAAAATAGTTTCTATTGTGACAAGTGTATTTCTTGTAAAAATTGTCAACAGTACATAATGATTCAGATATCCCTGTTTTGTCAATAACAAATTATTGACTCTGTTTACAGATCAGATTAACAAAGGTAGGGCCAAAGTGTTTGATTGGTACACCTAAGTGAACCTAGCCCATGTGGATTTTACGCCGATGTACTAATTAAGCTAATGTGTTATAGAATAGTAAGGTTGCTTTTAGATGACATATACTCACATTTGTGTGGAGGGTGAGTGGAAAACATTTTAGGAATAATAACCTCATAGTTCCCAACTGTGATAGAACCACGATCCCCGTCCTTGGCAGTCCAGTTTATTGCGAGAGTAGTGCCTTAGAACAAGCGGTATACCAAAGTGAGTCCCGTAATTATATTAATTAGGTATTATACGTACATGATTTGAAATTAATGGATGAAATATAAATTACAGTATTAAAATTGTATTTTCCATGCAAAAATGATAATACATTCATAACACCTTTTTCTTTAATCTAATTCACAAGAGGAGAACATTTATTTTTCTTGCCTCTGGTTGAGAGATAAAGTCGGTTTTTATTTTATTTTCTTCGATCTCTTTTTACAGAAACGGCTTCCATTGCAAAACACATCGTATTCACACAAATGATTTCTTAAATGAACGTAGTCGAAATTATATTATTCCTGCGAACATCTATGAATCACAGTGCAACGCTTGGCATCACTGCCTTGAGTTTCCAAGAAAGGCTCATCTTGTTCAACCTTACACCGATAGGTCAGAGACAGCATATAACACCACAACACTTTATTGAATTAAAATAAAATTGTACCACTTTGTTTTGGTTTAGAACAATAAGAATGTTGAAAAATAAAAAGATAATTATTATTAATCATATTTACTAGGTTTATGCTTTGTCTGTAGATTAAAAAAAAGAACATTAAACCAAGAAAATATGATCATGTAAAAATAATTTAAACAAATCTGCTTACAAATATTTTAACTTTTAATTGGCGTTAAAATGTACTAAATATAGATAAATGTGTTTATTGTAGTGTAATGAAAACAGTTTTAGTCTAAGTCTTCCCACATTTCACTGACAAGCCCAATTTTTTTTTATGCAGTGTTCTTTAAATTATTTTTTTAAACTTAAATTTGAATTGACGGGGTGGATATGAATAAAACATAAAACATGTAAGTGAATTGATCTTTACAGTAGTAAAAACCCAATTCAAATGTGTATAATAGTTTTCTTAGTAATCAGGTACAGAGGAATCGCCTTAGAAACCAGCCGCGCTCATCTCTCATGGTGATCCACCCCCTTAAATAAGATTGCATTGTTGACGTTACGTCATTTTCTCCAGCCAAGGACAGAAACTTGGCGCACTTCCAGGAGAAGGGAAAATTTGTGCGAACACCTTTATTTACAAACAAGAGGGTTAACGAGTTGTTTGCTCCGGTACGTTATTACGGTTTTATTCGACCGAGCCGACCTTGTTTCAGTTACTTGTTTTTTCTTTCTTTAAGTGAGAGACATATCAACAGACCATTGTTTTATTTTGTTTTAGATTTTCCTTTATCACGTCTTAATATCCATCTGGTCCCGAAACATTTAATTAATTCCACTTACGGGGCAAGGATGATGAAAGCATTGCGAAAAACAATTCAATAAATAATTCAATATACCCCGTTGGTATTCGGTCACCAATCTCCCCAATACCAGAATACTTAGAATGGAATTCACCCTACGTACCCAGCATGAAATATGAGGTTTAGTAGGTTAAGGTGGGGATGTAGGGGACGCGAGAAAAGTTTTTATCTACAGTTTTTATATCTAAACTTTTTTGGTCAAACTAAATCAAACATTGCTTCTATACAAACAAAGAGTATAGTAATTTTCTTTACATGTTGATATCAATAGTTGTTGAATATCTCTCAAGGGTGTTCTGGTATTTAGTTTGTCATCTAACGCCACTATGCTCATGACAGATATTCAACAACTGTTAATATCAACACGAGAAGAAAATTAAACTCCATGTTTCAACTGGAAAAATATTCGATTTATTTAGGAAAAACAAATATTTTGATATAAAAACTGCGAAAATATCGCCCTTAGCTCACGTCCTCTACACTCCCGCCTAATTGCGCCCACATTAGTGAACACGTGGAAAAATATATCTATCCTGCGTTGCAAGGTTCGCTGTTGACGAGGACGCTGAGGTTCACACAACGGCAGGGCATACTGATGGTGGTTTTTCCTTACTGGTTTCACCTTCTCCAGCCAAGAAAATTCAGGTACATTTACCCAAACTATACCTTTACTCAATCCTACCCCAATATCCTAACTAGACGTGGTTGGATAATAAAGTGCAATATATTCCAACAAAATAAACTTAATATCAACATTATTTACATTTGTAATTAATTCATAGCAATGACCTTGTTCTAAAATAAACTGCGGCGTTGTGCATTGACTGTTTTATAACTATTATAAAGGTTCAAAATAAGATGAAACTTTATTTTCAAAGCTCATTTCAAAAATAAATAGGCAGATACAGAGCCCACTTCACCCCCACCCCCCGGTTAACTCTTAACTTCTTATGTAGGTAATAAATCTTGTGTCAAAACTCGCATCGGTATGCAATATTATGTGTCCTACTTTAAATAAATAGCAGAATCAAGACTAGTAGTACAGTTTTACCATATTTTAAAATACACAATCAAATAGAATAACAATTATGTTAAAAACAAACACTAAACTGGTTCTAAATTGCCTGTCACCATATGAAATATGTAGAAAAGCGTACTTCCCCGGTTAATCGAACATACTATGGGCTCTTGTGATTGCGTGTGGCATGCAAAGGTAGATATGAGCAGCGGCATCTACTAACCTTAGAAGGCCATAAACATAGTTTTTATGTTAAAAGTTGTTTAAAACACCCCCCTTACGCTCCTAAAGTACCACAACAAGCTCTAGAGTCCCCCTCAGCAACCATTTGACACCGCCATGTTGGGTTTGTTGCGCTACCAACTTAGCAAGCGGAATAGTTCCAAGTCAATGGCCGATGAAGGACGCACGTATAGCGATTTGGAGAAATAATCAACCATTCTAGCAAATCATAATAATACCACAGTTCAGGGCCACCCAGAGGGGGATGTGATGGGGGTAAATGGAGTGTTTTACCCTATTCACCCCCCTTTTTTTTCAAACACTCCACATATCTCGCTTACAGTACAATCTAATGTTCATAATAATATAAATATGACACCTAGAAATATTACTAGATCTATTTTCACGTATTCATACGCCAAGCTATGTGATCTTCTGCTGTCAATTTTGATATATAAAGTAAATATTTATCGATTTTGGCCGCAAAACAATATGTTTGTATTTTCCAAAAGGCCACTCCCTTTCCTAAGAAGATTTGATTGCATTGAGTGTATTAGAGTTCATAAAGTAGGCTGTAAAATGTTTTGGTAACATATTTTCTAACCCTAATTTACTTAAAGATGAGTATAGTGCAGCTCGTCTATGTTCAGGAAAAAATCATTAACTCCAAAAACACTCTTTTGAGAAAATGACGTCTAAAGTTTGTCTTTACTGCACTGTTGAACTAAAATGCTACTTTCTTCCACAAGTGAAAGTATTTATGTAATATTTTATCACTAGCATAAAATTCATACTTTCTGGTTTGGTGTACAATTGTTAAATAAGATTTAGTTTACCATTAAAACACTAAAATAGGGTACTGAAATATATACAGAGAGTTGGTGAGTTTTGCTTGTTAGGTATTTTCCAACATTGTAGTTTGATGTTGCACTTATTTACTCACTAAGGTACTTACATTCTAACTTAAATAGCCAAATGAGTTTTTTTTAAATAAAATTATTATCTAAATAAAATTATTATCTAAATTATTTATCATCACCTGAATTATAACTGAAAAGGGTCCATGCAAACAAGCAATAAGAATTATTAAACATTAGGAGCACAATCGAATATAACATCATAAAAAACTGTAAAAATAAGTCATTTCATTAAATTTAGTTTCCATTTATTTACAAAGTTACCAATTTTATATAATAATTATTAAACCTAACATTGTTATTACTGAAATTATATGAGATATTTTATAAAATTATGTAAAAATCAAGGTAAGTTTTTACATGTTTCATTACAAAACTAAAAACAGAAATAAAATATATAAAAATACTTAGTCTTCTTCACATTCTGAATTACTTTCCACGCTTGACTCTGGGTTACGATTTCTTACTTTTATTGAATAAGGCAATGACAGATACCAATGATTAAATCCATTTGGAATAACACCAGAATTACATAGATTTTTCAGGTCATTGTACTTTTCCTGGGAAATAGGTAACAAAGAGGAATACAATTTCTTTAGTTCTTGAATAGGGACATGCGGCAGTGGACCTAAAATTATAAGACCTAAAGTCACAACTCCTAAACTAAATTTCTTAACTTCATAACACCTAACTTTATAACACCCAATTTTATAGCTCCTAACTTTACTAGACCTAACGGCACTGGACCTAAAAGCACTGGACCTAAAATTAATTTTTCATATATTACTTTAAAAATCCTTAACTGTTCAAGCAGGCAGTGGACCTAAAGGCACAAGACCTAATTTTATAAGGCCTAATTTTACAATACCTAACTTCACTGGACCTAATTTTATAAGACCTAATCACACAAGACCTAATCTCACAAGCCAACAAGCACAAGACCTAACGGCACAAGACCTAAATTCAAAAGACCTAAATTTGTATGGCATGCCGGCATAAGTCCTAAAACAACATTCTTTTAACACACTGATAGGAACACAAACAAAGGCGTGAGTCTTGTCTTGTCTCATCTAGTTTTCTGAGGAATGGGAGGTCATAGTGTACCGTGGTCGCATACTACACCGCCACCACTTAGTTCGCCTGGCTACTCACCCTGTTTTACTGCCCTGTCGGAGAACACATTCGAGGCCGAAGGCGAGCTTTTTCGACCAGTACGATCCACTCACACAACAAAACAAACTCTATCTAACGTCCTGGAAGAACAACCTGTGGTTTCATCATCAAGATAGATGGCAGTGAATAAAGCGCGTGCGCGATCTGATAAACCTGGCTAGCTCTCAATCGTCGTGTACTCGTCACCACCTCCCTCCCCCGTGATCCAAGACCAAGACTTCATAGCGTTCTGCGCAGGCGCCGATGAGGTCTTCTAGTCGCCGATTGGACAATATGATATCGAATTATGGCTATTCATTCCAACCCCCTTTTTTCCCCTCTGAATTCAAATGAATAAAGGCGAGTGTTTGACATGGGAAAAATCACTCTTTGATGCCACTAGCCGTTAGAGGAACTAATACTCCCAACAATGTAAGTTGACATAATGATGACGAGCTAGTTAGAGGTATTGCATCGTTAAATGGTAGACTGTAGGTTATAAATTGATTCTCCAGTATGTGAACAGTTTAGCAGTACTAAATGTAGTACTTTGGATACTTGTTGTACTTTAATGTTTTGATTAGAAATTTAGGACAATTTACTTTCAATATGTTTATATATCTAATTTCGCAGGTTAACCAAAATAGGTTTTGGAGAACTAAAGTTAGTTGCTTAGATATTTGTCATGTTATAATGTTATGATTAGAAATTTAGGACAATTTACTTTCAATATGTTTATATATCTAATTTCGCAGGTTAACCAAAATAGGTTTTGGAGAACTAAAGTTAGTTGCTTAGATATTTGTCATGTTATAATGTTATGATTAGAAATTTAGGACAATTTACTTTCAATATGTTTATATATCTAATTCCGCAGGTTAAACAAAGTAGGTTTTGGGAAACTAAGTTTAGTAATTTAAATATTTGTTATGCTACATTGTTTTGATTAGAAATTTATTTCAAGTAACTTTCAATATGTTTATATATTAAATTCTGTGGGTTAACAAACGTAGGGTATGCTAGTTTAGGAGAACTAAGTATAGTATTTTAAGTAGTTGTCATGATATATTGTTTTGACTAGTTAATCAGGAGTATCTATGTTTTGATGACCAGAGCGAGTAAGAATGCGCCAAGCTTAAATTCTAAATATTATGTCATATATATATATATATATATTTTTTTTATATTTTACATCTTGTTATATTGTTAAATAAACTGGCCAAGGCTTAGTATCTGGTTATCTCCTGTTTTGTTTTTGCGAGGTCCCTGCCTTATATACAAGTTGTTTACATAATAAAATAGGGAATATTTACTTAACTTGAGTGGTGATCAATAAGGATCCCTGTGATTTAACTAAATAAATGCCTAAACCATTTAAGCATGGTTGAATAGTTCAAATCCTGCTGGGTGTATCACTCTCTTCATATAAAACATACCTTTAGAGATAAAGTGTTTAATAAACACGGCCAAAACGCTTGGAATGTGGAATAATGTCAAGCTCATCTAATCTAGTTTGCCGCTGACAAGGAAGTTGATTATAATCTCGGCCGAACGTACCGAGGTATTTTTCCTATGACTCCTCACTCTCTTTTCAAGCAAATGTGGGAACATTTCCCCTAAATTATTCCTTTATTAGTCACTTTAAAATATTGAAATTAAATTTGGATAGTTCGAACGAAAAGTAAGATTAAAATCTCTGACAGGCAGGATTGCCTCATTGTTAATAATCTCGACTGACGTCAGATTTTATTTAGGAAGTTAATATTTGTCTATCCTTTTCAGGTATGCTAGGAGTGTTTTCCCATTTATTTGTCTACTCATTCTTTCTTCACGTATTTTACCATATTTAAAATAAAAATATATTAAAATAAGTACTGTAGGGACATAATTATTATTAACTAAAATAAAATTTAACTTTGCAATAATCGTGGCCCAAATTTCTATGACGTACGTATCACGTATTTACTAGCACGCTCAGGCTCTCCACATATTTTCACAAAGATGTAAGAAAGAGAAATGCAGAATTTAGAAGATATGTACTTTCATTTGCGTGGAGGAAAAATAATACACAATTTATTAAAACTCACACTCAGGCCTAAGTACACTTGACAGCAATATGTACCCGGTCTCGCTATCATCAAAAATTCAGTCTATTCTGTTAATCATTCGATCACCGATGTGGGCTAAAGTGCACTTATTTTTTCTAATGATTTACCACTACATTTACCATTTACATGCAAATTCGCGTACATTACATATAAAACTATTCTTTCCTCATCTCTACATGTAATAAACATAATGTATTATAGCTCGAACGGGTACTTATACATGGTATCAATAAAAAATTACCATGGGCGTAGTTTGATTTGAAATATAAGGGAAACAAATTTTCTTGCAAGGCCCACTTGTTTGTGTTTGAGTCTACATAGAACGTAAAGTTTCATAATAATCTCGACTGTTTTTTAATCAGGTCTTACTGCCTGTTTAGGCTATACACATATTATATGATAATTACTCTACTGGGATCGGGATGAGGAAGGAAGTATTTTTAGAGGAAATCCATCAGAATCTGCTTGGAAGGAGAGTAGGAAACAATTTTTAAAAAACCACCCTCATTGGACCCAACCGGGATTTTGACCCCAATATCCCCTTCCTTAGTACCGGTCTAACACGAGAATGACGCCTTAGACCATGCGGCCATTGAGGCGAGTAATCTTGAAGAGGAAAATGGTCTTCACCAACAGACGGCAGTCGCTTAGTCTATATTGCTTGCGTGCGGGCTTACGCCATTGATTATTATAGTTGATATTTTTTTTCTCAATATTTCTTATAAGGTGAGCCCTATATGTCGTTGTATCCATAGTGCCAATTATAGATCTGTCAAATTCGACTTCAATCATAAAATAAAAACTAAAGTGAGCGAGCGCGCAAGCGACTGGGTGGCCAGACTGGCGAGCGCGTGATTAGCAGATAGCTCTCGATAGTTGTTGACGAGGAGGCTCCGAATCTTTGCTCAGTGAACTGAGGGTGATTTTTAACCAGTGATTTATTGTTGTGGTTTTCTCTCCTCTCTCCACGCTAATGGTGATTCTTATTTGTAAAGGCCTAGTATTTTAACATATCAGTTTTACATATATATACACATATACATGTATATATATATATATATATATATATATATATATTGGTTTATGATCTTACCAATTAATATAGGTCGTTAGTAGCAAGTGAGCTAAACCTATCGATAGTAATAAAAATGTCAAAATGAGAAGTTTTTCTAGCACTCAATGAACCAACACACAACAATATTGCCTAGCGCCTGTAAACTAGACTGTACCGGGTCAAGCTCGCGCGCTCAGCCGCTCACTCGCTCGCTCGCCCAGTCTGGCCACCTCTCATTACAACCAATGTGTTCTATTTTATATTTTAGTTGCTCACGCACTTGCTCGCTCGCCCAGTCTGGCCGTACCCTTAAACATTTTTCGGGGGCTGAGGAAGGAGGAGGAGGAAAACTCGCTAAGGAGTCAGTATCATTTGGCTTACTGGTGACGAAGATTTGGGTTCAAGTCCCGGCTGGAATCACCCACTATACTGGAAAGGATTTTTTTATCCTTTCTCCATGGATATGCTGGTATACTTCCTCTTGAATAAGCTCTTCATACTTAAGTAGGGAGATTCAGATACTTCTGGGGGGAAATTTTGATTAAAATGGTGAACATCGATGCGCTCTCCTCCCCCTGGCGTTGCGACTCCCCCACCACCAACGCCACCGCCCCACCTCTTAGTCCCTTATTAATTGCATTGATTAATTAACTACCCTAATTAATCGCTTTATAAAATTCAAAATTGCCACCAAAATACCTTAAAACGTTATGTTAAAATCCAAGAGCTAATAAACCTTACAACTTTATATGAAAATCCAAAAGGACCGCCCTATACCTTACAACGTGATGAGGAAATTCAAGATGGCCACCAAAAACCTTACAACTTTATATGAAAATCCAAAAGGACCGCCTTATACCTTACAACGTGGTGTGTAAATTCAAGATGGCCGCCTCCAAAATCAATGATCACCACTCCTATACCTTATAAGCAGAGTGGAGGCCAGCCAGACCCCCAAAGCACATCAACGTGACCTCATGATAACAAATTTCCTACGCCCAGCAACGATTTTTCATTATCTCTCTAGGCAAATGCTGATGCACTTTACATATTCTGAATACCTCATCTACAGCAAATCCTCAATACCCTAACCTCATAGCGGTAAATTACCAACGTTTCCTCTTAAGGTTATGACATTTCTTCCCTTTGACTTACCTTTTTCTCCCTGACACCAATTTTTGATGCAAAATTCCCTTTTTGATACTATTAACGTTTTTTTACATGTTTTGCCCCCCCCCCCCCAGCCCTAGAGCCCACAACAGTGAGTTACCCTTGACGCTCTGACACCCCCTCCAACACGATGTCCCGACGCCCCCAACACCCGGACCACATAACAGTAATTTACCCTCAACGTCTGGACGCCCCACGAACACGACACTCCGGCACTCCCAACAACTCGAACCCATAGTGGTAAATCCCTGGCGCCCTGTTGCTCCTAGTAACTCAAGCCCATATCAATAACTCCTCATCCTGACCCACTCTCTCCCAACCTGTGCAGGTCTCGACAGGCTTTCCACCCCCTTTCCTCTAACCCCTGGCTCCATATCCTCATCCTCTAATCCTCACAACAGTTTAGAGATGGTGGCATGGATTTAAAATAGAACTAAAATCTTACTAAAATATAATTAAAGTTATATTTAATCTTATAGCGTTATGTGGAAAATCAAAATGGCTCAACCCCCCCCTCCCCTTGTACGCAGCCTACGCAGGTCCTGATATGCACCCAAAACCCCAGGTTCTATAGCCCTCAAGGCAAGGTCATTGGTTCTAAAATCTAGGAGGTGATGGATTATTTTAATGTTGTTTATTTGATGGTCATGATGGGACTGAATATTTGTAATGAGATGGAAGTTATAATTTATTACACCTAGCCTTATAAGACCTAACGGCACAAGACCTAATGGCATAAGACCTAACGGCACAAGACCTAAATGCTATAAGAACTAAACCCCATAATACCTAACTTTATAAGACCTAACTTTATAACAACTAATTTTATAGCTCCTAACTTTACTAGACCTAAAGGCACTGGACCTAAAAGCACTGGACCTAAAATTAATTTCTCATATATTACTTTAAAAATCCTTAACTGTTCAAGCAGGCAGTGGACCTAAAGGCACAATACCTAATTTTATAAGACCTAATTTTACAAGACCTAACTTCACTGGACCTAATTTTATAAGACCTAAAGGCATAGCTCCTAAACTTTAGGTCTTGTGAAATTAGGTCCACTGCATGTCATCCGGGAGGAGCATTCTTCCTATTTCTTTTCGAGCGGGCTCAGCGAAAAATATTTATCCAGTCATGCATGGTATAGATGACTACATGTTTCTTTTCCGATTCAATTGCACTATGCATACTATCACAGTCCATCATGGATCATGGAGTGTCCAGACTCCAAAAGCTTTTGTTCTATTAATTGGAGTTGTGTTGTTTGGACAGTATGCATAAGCATCGCAACCATATTTTGGTTGTGGTTTTGCCCCCCCCTCCCCCACCCTATGTGTCACTAAACAGAGAGACTTCTTTCACAGAATCAGGCAACTCTCCGAGAAATTTTTGGAGGCACGTGCCAACTTTAACACGTCCACGTTTACCATTTACTTCATTCCACACAAAGCAATGGGCTTTATTAGGTGGAGCAAATTCATAAACTGTTAAATTAAAGCAGTTAAGTTTTCTGCTATAATACATAATTGATGCCTCAGTAGATGGTACCTGAAGCACGCTTTGCATATCAAACGTTGCCGATACAAATGTCGGATCACTGGCTGCCCTTTCTTTGTCGCTTGCTTTTGCAAGATTAGTCTCTTTCTCTCTTTCCTTGGGATCCAGGTAGTCTTGCTCAATTCATATTTTCTCGTCTTCCTTGGCATTATTATATTTTGTGTATAGGGAGCACTGCTCTTTCTTAGATGAAAAGAAGGCGTAGTTGTAAATTATTGCAAAATATTCTGTTATATGTAGTAATACTCGGTACCATTTCATTACGCACTTCACACTGTTATTTATACAATGAAAACATCTTATTCATCGAGAGTTTACTGTCTAGATAATTTCTTGATGTTCCCCTTCGACAATAGTGGGATTCTGTAACAGGGAACTGCTCAAAATGACTTTTTATTTTTCTTCTTCCGCATCAGACAGTTTATTTGCAGGAATGTGTTTCCCTCGTTTATCTTCACCTGAAAACACCAAAACTAAAGTACTAACATCTTTGAATGCAGTATTAACTGGGCCATTGCTAATTGGCAATGTATTTAAAAAAAAGTTTGACACACTCTTGTCTCAGTGCCATTTAAAAGAAAACTATACTTTTTAGAATATTTTCGCTGCCTTCCAGTTTCAAGCTTTGATCGACGCCGTTCAGGTTCTGTAGATTTTACATATTTTAAAATATAATCTTTTTTTCTGTTATATGATTCAAGAGACCAATATTGAGAAAAATATTTTTTCTCTCTTTTTTACTAAAACTATAAGTAAACTTATACCTACAATTAACACTGCATGTTTTTTTGTACCCTTGCATTAAATTCTTTTATCTTTGTCTTGTTGAGTTGGCCTGAATTTTGTAATTTATTTTTAATAGACCGAGACCAACTTGTTGGATCAACTTTTGACCATCTTTTTCGTGTTTTTTTTTTATGTTGATTCACCTTATGAAACAAAACGGATGCAATTAGCAACACAAAAAATAAAGTTATATCGTTCTTGATTATGTTTTTTTAGGTGAGACAATTCTCCAAAAAGCATGTTCCTAATTCGTTAATTCTGTCACATTAAAAAAGATTAAATTTGGTTATGTTAACAGCTCTTCTATGTATGTGGTGTAACCAAGCTCAGTTAATAAAGGCTACTATGTCGAATTATTTATACATCAGGGTTTCAAAATAGTCAACTTTAAACTAACCCAACATCCTAAAACAACATGTTCATATAGGTTTGCAAATAGCATACGGAAAGTTTTGTAAATAGTCAAATAATTATAAATTACCTAACACTACATCAGTTTCAGGACGTTCCACTCTTACTGCTTCCTCCATTGATTCATTATTGCAACGCGTACGTCTTCCGGAAACTTTTAAAGTTGATAAAATACTACGTCTTAAGGGTAAAGGAGCAAGAAAGAGAGTGTACGTGCAGTGGAAAGGTTACCCCACCAAGTTTATTCTTGGATTCCTGCCAGTTATGTCAGCGCCCTATCGCGAAGAACCAGTTTTACATCACTTTCCGAGCAACATATCTATGGGATATTTCCCGGAAAATACCCTCGCGAATTTCACCACGCAACTACATTAGCGTCTAACACTCGAAGGCCAGTGGGATGTCGCACTCACTGAATTCCAATGTCCTCGTTCTTTCATCACCATACGAGGGCCAAAATATTGTATGGTACAACTGGGTGAACGCTAATTGCGTGGAACAAATATTCAAGGATCATATCCCTCTGTAAACTACAGCAATATCCATGAATTGATCAAAGCTCTAAAAGAAGTAGAGGCGTTTAAAGGGGATTCCGGAGTGGTATTCAAGTACACAAACCCCAACAAAAAAGTGGACGTTGTTTTTATTTTTATTTTTTATTATTATTATTATTATTATTATTAGCACCGCGTCTTACTACCCGTTCGGGTTATACGCACTTACGCTAATGTGTAATGGTAGGGTGATTGTGAGATGAAATGAAGGACCTACAGTTTAACGTGGAATCCGAACCACGGTGGCGACCTGGCATTCCACACATTCACAAGATGTCTTGTCAGAGGTGTAGGAAGGGTTTGGAAATCAGATAAATCTGTGCCGGGACCGAGGATCGAACCCCGGCCGCCAGCTTAGAAGTCTGACACCGTACCCCTAGACCACCAGGTCACCACGTTGTTTCTTCTTCACCAAAAATATACATCTGCTGACTCTATCAAGTCAACTATGTCTACAGCTCGGTTTCGATCCTCTAAATAATCTGATAAAAGTCCCAAAGTCACCGTACTCCGCCAACATTCTACATTGTATATCTACACGGATATCATTGATTCTAAGCCCATGGGTGACATTATGGCACCGCTTTTACGTATCGTCAGTATCAACAACGTAAACTATCTTTACGGCGTACATAAGACAGTTAGCTATGATCCGTTGCAATACATGCCCATACTTAGAAGGGAAATTGAAAGCTTAGATATAAATATAAGAACAGACACGGGTGAACCTGTACCATTCGAGTTTGGAAAAGAGTGCGTGAAACTTCATTTTCAACGCTACTCAACATGAACATGTCCCTACTAAAGATACTACGTCAACCTTGCTGGAGCAGGTCTTCGATCTACCACGGTGCTCCCTATCAACGTGGGCATGGGATAGGTAGTTTTTCCAGCGGCCTTTTCAAAACGTCGTACCGTTGCTAAAAAGCGGCGCTAAAGCTATTGGAAAAACAGGTGCTTCATACGGGTATCGACGTGCTCTCCGAAGTTGCCAATCAGTGTCGTCCTTTCAAAGAGGTGCTATGACACCGTGTCAGCGAGGCTGGAACTAACCTGAAACGCAAGGCGGAGCAAAAGATCGACACAGGCTATAAAGGACGTCGTAAGAAGCACCGACGTCAGTCTTCTGTCGTTGCCCGACGTAAGAAGGTCAAGATAGAAGTGGTAGATAATTTCATTTGAAATGTTTCTACACCCCCAGTCCTGCGAGTGTGCCAATAGCGAACTCGATTTCTTTTCCGTCCCACCCACGCAAACCAGTCTTGAAAGTAAGCAATGGCTCCAGTACAAACCTGTCTCTTCCATCACCGTTGATACGCCCATCAAATTTACCGTTACCGGACAAGGCGAGATTTATATTGAACTTTCAAAGACCATGCTCTATCTCACGGCGGCCATCATGAAACCCCATGGTGACGCTTTAACAGAGGTGGATCAAATCGCTCCCGTCAACAAATGGTTGCATTCGCTGTTCCCACAGGTGAATGTGTTTTAAAACAAAAAACTAGTCTCATCGCCCAGCAACACGTATGCTTATAGATCGTGCATTGAGACGTTGCTTAATTACAATAGTGACGCCAAAAAACACATTTGACTTGTGGTATGTGGTTCGGTAACAGCCCTGGAAACTTTGAGGAGGCTAACGCCGGCAACAGGTATTTGAATCCCGTCGTAGTCTCACCGCAAAAAGTAAAACGGTGGATCTTTTGGGGTATATACATGGTGACGAGTTTAACCAAGAGAAATGCCTTTTGAACAGAACCGAACTCAGAGTCAAGTTGGTTCGTTCCCGAGACGGGTTTAGTCTTATGGCCGTCCCTGGACTCCCTCAATTTAAGGTTCACATCGCTGAAGCCGGTCTTATGGGGCGACGTGTTAAGGTAGCACCTTCTATACTGTTGGCATATACCAAAGCATTAAAGGTTAGTCCCGCAAAGTATCCCATCACCCGCGTGGAAGTAAAAACACTCACTATTCCTACGGGCGTACAAGTGAAATCATTGAACAAAGTATTCACCGGATAGTTACCAAAACGATGCATCGTGTGATTTGTTTCAAACGCGTCATTCAACGGAGACGCCACCAAGAACCAGTTCAACTTACAAAGTTACGGCATGAACCATTTCTCTCTATACGTGTATGGGGAACAAGTGTCGTCGAAACCGCCACAGCCCGGTTTTTCAAACGGCAACTATGTCATGTCCTACCACACACTGTTTTCTGGAACAAGTATCCATTTCATAAACGAAGGTAGCGACATCACACGGAAGCCTTCTCAAAGGGATATCATCTCATGACTTTCAATCTTACACCTAATCTTTCCGCCCACATGACATCGCATTGGAATTTGACGAGGCACGTCTCTCTGAGCATCAAAGTGAGCTTCACCAGAGCTCTCACCGAAACCGTTAACGGTATCGTGTACGGTGAGTTTGCCAACATCATCACCATTGACAAGGACAGAACCGTCGTGACCGATTATGGGAGTTGATATAAACGGCTTCTCGCCACTTACACTCATTATTTAAATCATGGACGTCATTGTGGATTTCCAGAGCTTCATAGACGACAGTAAACAGTCTATCCTCAAGGAACTGAGTGTTTTATCTGTATTCGTTACATTACTTCAACATTGGGTGTTAAAACCCCCATACACTATCGAGGAACTTTCAGCTACCACTAAAAGCAAGCCGACTATATCGTCAACAAACTGCACGGTTTTCCATGGGATAGCGGTGATATGGATTACACCCTGCTCGAATCCCTCATCTCCCGTGCCACAAAGCATGCAGAAACCATCTACGTCCAGAGGGGCAAAAAAGAAAAAGTTTCCTGTCAAATACACGTCTACACCCATCGTAGATCTGTACGACAGAAGTTGTTCGTTTTTGAAAACACTTAAATCGGGCCACACCATGCACATGGCACATAGTTTTGTATCGAATTTCTGTTCGGCCTCTATCGTTTGGGGACTTAGAGATTGGATGATTGAAGATGAACACGCACACTATAAGACGTGCGCTTAAAACAAACCCGTGGTTCCGTTTTGAACGGTCGGGTGTTTTCCCTGCTGATCAACTACCCGCAAGAATAGCTCGACCTACCACTCTAGTCCTCAATACTGATCCACACACCAATCCTGGGACGCATTGGGTTCCTACCTTTATCGATAATAACGGTGTGGGAGAATATTTTGACAGTTATGGTTTTCCGCTCCGTATAAAGTCACATATAGCATTTATAAGCAAAAACACTTCCCGTACGTCCCATAGCACGCTACAACTTCAAAGCATCGCCCCAGTCGTTTGCGGCCATTACTGTCTCAAGTACCTTCTCTATCGTGCCCAGAACATTCCGATGAAAACTTTCCTAAGCCTGCTCTCGCCCACCAATCATACAGGCAATGACGCTAGGGTGGTGAGATATTACAACACATTTTTCAGGACTGTAGGGTCCTGCACCCTTCAAGAGGCTGCGTCCAATCAGCGTGTGCCTATAAAAAAAAAGGCGTCCCGCGACAGTCGTCGAAACGAACAATCACCATGGAAGGTCAAGACGTTTGCACCCGCAAATCAAAGTCGTTGAAGCCACTCGCTATCACCAGTATTTTCAAGACTCTTTACCCGCTGGACGAAGTCGATGCCAAGCGAGTCATCGTCGGCATGAGTGTCAAGAAAACTTTACGCCTAATGTCCATCTAGAAATATGCGGAGGGAACTGTGTGGTGTGTAATCGTACAGAGTGGCAAGAACTGGGCAGCTACAAGTCGGTCATTTCAAAGTTTATCAGCAACACGCAACTTCCTCATTAGATTAGTCTAACTAATAATGACATCTCTCTGAGACGCATGTGTGGTGACTATATTTTCGTCATCAGTGAGAAACAAGACGCCGGACTCAAATGGGTCGCCCATCTAGCACCTATTTGGGCACGCCTTTGTGATGTGTGGGACCTCATCGACGTTGCCGTCGACTGACGGGAAATGTGGTCGACACCCGTCGCACGCTATTGCAACGATTTGATCAACACATTCATCGTGGATGTATGCGACACGATAATAGAATCAGCGGATGTCATTGATCTCGAACAGCCTACGGTGGAAACGCACATCAAAAACCTGGATCTTATCAGTGCTACCTACTATATACGTCAAATTATTGGTTTGGACAATTTTACTAACGCATCTAAGAGACACTATAGAAAAACGTATGAATTAATATATGCGGCATTCCTGTAAAAATGTATGATAAATAGTATTTATGATGTCTGTAAAACCTTTAATGTTTAATATATGTATGTCTTGTAATATCGTGTTTTATTCACGCCAAACCTTTCTGTCCCCCCTAACACGTAGATATGGGTCCCGACTTGTCCACTCGTCAAACTGTCACCAAACATGAACATTGTCAATGACCTAGCTCACAGTTTCAAGGTCACGATCTATTCTTGTCTTGTCGAGCCACCAAACAGGCGCCAGTCATCAGGGAAAACCCATTGTGGCATCATTCAAGGTCACGATCTATTCTTGTCCCGACTTGTCTTGTCGACCCGCTAAACTGGTGCCACGTATGAGTCACCGGGAAAAAACCCATTACCACATAAGGTGTTGCGACACCGGAAAAACACATTACCACATAGGGAACGGTGGAGGGGATTGCGACACATACCTCTAAGGAGGGGTAGTGAGGGAAGTGAAAGAGTGTCTCGCGACTGCCAGCTGCTCGGCGACCCACACTCATCTCTAAGCGACCGGCCAAAGAAGATGCTAGCGATGCCTTGCCCTTACGCACTCTGCACCCAGTCAGTTGTTCAGCCGTCACACTCTATGCTCTGCTCCCGGACAAAGAGGATGCTCACTAGCGATGCCGCCCAGCGCTTTGGACCACATACCAATAAAAAAACTCCAACGCCCCGTCCCAATTCTAATCAATAAATAAAAACCCTTGATCTCAAATAGAAAGGCTATGAGTATACATAAAAACTAGAAATTACAAGTACCAACATGTTTGGAACAAGAGCCAACATGTCTAGATCACAGGAAAAGAGGTGAGGGGAAGGGGTTCAGGAGGGGAGGGGGAAACCAACAGCCAATCAGAGAGTGAGGAGGTGTGGTCACGTGACCAAATTCAACCAATCCCGAGCTGTTCCAGGTGGTCTTGTTAGGTAGTACCATCTCTTGAACTGGACTATGGTTGGGAAGCTAGTAATGGTTATTATGTCCTGAAAATTACAGACATGCTACCAGCACCTTCAGAAATATTTAGAGCTCATAAAATGCTCTTGAAAAACAAATTGTCTCTTTAAATTGTGCTCTTGTTGCCGTAGCTATCTCCCGTGCACCGATATGTGTTTGTGTCCAAATGATGATTCTCAGAAGTGTGAAAATAGTAGCCCTCTTTATTCCCATGATGAAGAAGACGGTGATTGTGATGACTTAGAATTATAACACAGCATTTACAAACGATATTCTAACGTACAGTAATAATTTCCTATTATTTTTACTGTGTATTTTTTCTATTTACACTGAATAACAAATGCATGAGCAGATTCCCTTTATTTTCATGAATTACTATAAGGAATATGGTTCAGTAAATGTTTCAACTTATATATTTTTTTACTTTCCAAAATAAAGTTTTTGCAAGACCACTTAATTTCTAGTAAGCCTTGAATGTAAAAGATTTTTCCTAGTGCGTTTATTTAGAGTTAAACACAGTTATTTTGATAAAGTATAACATTTTTCGAAGCCAATAATCCCATTGAACCAGTTAAGTTATTACATTAATGTGCACATCTGGTGAGGGAATATTAATCTAATATTTTCAGAGCTGCTGGATAGAGAGCCACTTCTGGGCCCCTTAATGTTTGTGATAGAAAGGCCGTAAATATTTCAAACTAAAGAGAGTTAAACAAACCATTATAGTTGTTACCATTAGTAAATCTAAAAACATTAATTTGCTTACTACCACCAAAGCTAATAGAGAAAAAAGTTTAAATGTTTATCGTTTATTAATATTTCTGGAGATAATAAGTTAATCACATGCTGTCAGCCAAATTGTAGATACATTTATTAGATTTAATTTTAGTTATTGTGGACTTTTATATCATAAAATCTATGGAAGTTACAGTCAATAATGTTGTAGTAACATGATATTTCCTCTTCCCTTGCGCCATACATCCTAGTCCTACTACCCCCCCCCCCCCACCCCCCATTGACCGCATGGTTTTCGGAGATGGCAACATGTGTTTTTGAACTATATGGGGTGCCAATTAATAACTAAAAAAATCAAGGCAATATTGTATCACAAACTCACACGGCAAGCCAGTTGCTCCCCGCTAGGAGAGTCCAACGACTTGATTTTTTTGTATCTTGAATATTTTTGTCTTGCTAATCTTTTATGGTGCAAAACATGACTTTTATTTTGACATTAAAAAACCCAATTATTGAGTTGGGGGGAAGGGGGCTACACTTGTGTTAGGGTGCAAAACGTAATACTTGGGTGCAAAATAGGTTCAAAACAAAGGTACATTTAAATTTAAATTTTGATGGGGGGGGGGGGGGGGGAGGGCAACTTAAGTGATCTCCCTTTAATATTGTAACTATGTGCTACAACTATAAATACACTTTTAGCATTGTATTATTGGCCGTGGTTGATGGAGACTACAACTTTATTTTGGTCAATGTCGGCTGTAAGGGAAGAATTTGTCACCGGAGAGTTCGCCAGAATTCTTTGCTTAGGAAAAATATGGAAAATGGAATACTAAACTTACCACATACTTCATGTCTGTTGGGACAAGACACGTTTATTAGTTTTGTTTTCGTCGTGGGTGATTTTTTCCCTCTCAGTGAAAATATTATCAAACCCTACCCATGACCACAACAAACAGGATCTCATGAAATAATATATAATAATTACATACTATATCGTGTGAGAAGGGTTCCAGAGAAAGCTTTTGATGTCCTTGCATCACTGTTTAGTGTTTTAGGGTTAGTTCGATGAGTTTGTTAACAATATCTTCCAACCACATTACTAAAGCTAGATGATGACATCATTTTCTCTAGAAGCAGTCTCACGAAGACTGGCTTTGAACCGGCTCCGAGCCGTCTCAAAGACCTCGGACTATGTTATGTTACCGTCTCCAGAGGAAGCCCAACGAGTTCCAAGGTGGCTCCGAAGCACTATATATCACCGAGAATGTAAAACTAACAACTCTCGAAATGGTTCCGAACCGGTTTGAAACTTAGATGTGTATGAACCTTGCACACCCTAATGAAACATACTGCGCGCGTCTCTAACCGCCATTGTTATGGATGGCAAAGATATATATATATATAAACACATATCGATTTATTCACAAAAATATTGATACATTTACAGGGATGTTCCAGTATCCAATATATCAATTAATCTATCGATGTCTTTCGAAGATTTGACTATGTTTTAAGGTTTGTGAATAAAAATAATTGAACAATTTTTTCTCTATTTTTACTAGTCGCGTCGATTTTTTTCATATTTTTACTAAGCTCGTCTGCTATTTTAAACAGCTATATTAATACACTAGAAAGGGAAAAGTGACCAAGAATAGCATTTTACAACATCGACTATCTTATTAGGTGACCTGGTGGTCTAGGGGTAGGGTGTCAGACTTCTGTGCTGGCGGCCGGGGTTCGATCCTCGGTCCCGGCACAGATTTATCTGATTACCAAACCCTTCCTTCACCTCTGACAAGACATCTTGTGAATGTGGGGAATGCCAGGCCTCCACCGTGGTTCGGATTCCACGTTAAACTGTAGGTCCTTCATTTCATCTCACAATCACCCTACCATTACACATTAGCGTAAGTGCGTATAATCCGAATGGGTAGTAAGACGCGGGGCTAACAACAACAACAACAACAACAACAACAACGACTATCTTATTAGCACCGTTCCAGTTTTCCCAAACCGATACTGTCGAATATAGAGGAAACACCCGATATATCGATATAATTTGATCGATACATACTAGCTTTCAATATATATCTTGCGGTATATTAAATGATAAATACATCAGAAATCAAATAACCAAAGTTATTATTTTATGATTTTAGTGAGGACTACTCCATCTAGATATCATATTCTGAAAATTGAAAAATGACACCTGGACACGGGAATCGAACCCGGGACCTTTGGATATGCAATCTTTTACAATTATAATAATTGTACAAGTGGCAGCAATAAGCCAACTACCGAGTCAAAAGTGGATGCATTATCTGATAGATCGTGATCTTAATAAAATCACACATTTGTAGCCGACGATTTCCGCACGTCCATCACAGACTATGCCTTAAAATATGAGTGCATAATGACCATGGGCACGGGATGACTCCTGCTTAGCACAGTGGTCAGAACATTGGCGTACTAAGCTAAAGATGCTGGGTTAGATTCCCGTGTCCAGGTATCATTTTTCAATTTCCAGAACATGATAAATACATCGTTATATTAAGAAAAAGTGCCATCCCTAGCAGTTACTATGTTTTTTTTATCATTAGGCATTACACGTATAAAATGTGTCCTGCTTTATCAACTGCAATCACCATCAATTAAGAATCGCCCTTGATTCATGTTTTTAAAATACAAATTATACATTAAAATCAAGCATGTTAAAACTTTGTATCTACTTAATTAAACCTTGAAACCTCTACTTATTTATTTAATACATTTCCGGTACATAAAAAGCAATCTATTCTTATTAAATTATCTGTAATATAAAAACTGTCTCCTTCAGCCTAATATTTAAGTAATTAGAACGTTTTTACGGTTACATGGCATGCAGTTTATAATAATAATAGCGGAAATAAACATAAGACACGCCAAGATTAAGATTATCATGACAAATATGCCAAATAAAATACATTTCCATAGTTGTTTCTAATTGAAGCATGCAATTAGATTTCGTAAGACAAATAATTATTCATGGATAACCTGAATTAAAATTGGTTTTCTAGTAATTTATAAATACATAGCAATGGAATTGAAATTGATTTTAATTGAGATAAGCACTCTTGTTCCTGAGTGATTAGTATGTTTTATTGTTGTTCGCCGCAATATAAATGGAAATAAAATAAATAAGGACATACAAAATCATGAACATGATACAAACTGAAGCACAGGCCAGGGCTAGATCAGTCACATCACGGATAAAACCTGAATAAACATTCCCAAATAGTTGTTTTTATCACCGCGTCTTACTACTTGTTCAAGACAAATACGCTAATACGCTAATAGGGTATTCTATATTGGAACAAAATTTAAAGAAATACTATTTCAGTATACTATCACTAAGTAAGCTATCCTCATAAAAAAACATATCACTTTGCTAGTCATAATAAACACCCTTCATATTTAAATTTTAGACAAAGTTGATCAAAATTCTTCCACTATTGTTATATCTTAAAAAATGGGTTATTTTTTGTAAACTAATCTCAAATTATTTTCTGTTTTTAAGAATAAAACGTAATTTAATTGTATGATGTTGTGATAAATTAGTGGGTGATAGTAAAAGTAAAATTTAATCAAGTTCTAGTGAGTTTTATGCATTTTTGATCCAGTAAACAAAAAAACATGATTACATAAATGATAACATTAAAAACTATAGAACATACATTAAGTTAAAAAATCTTTGTTAGTTAAAAATAGCATATGAAAATGTAATAAAATTACGATAAATACAAGTCTGAGAGTATAGGTAGTAACTAACAATTTTTATAAAACATTTTATTAATTGTAGGATTGTGTTAAGTTTCTTGAAAAACAATAATACCGTTTTGAGTTATTATAAAAGATCAATAAACTTGATTTAAGATGTGAAGATGGTGTTATATAAGCTGACTCCAGCTTGCTTCAGTGGTCGAACGGGTTGAGGCTTCACGCTCGTGTTAGACTGGACTGCTGAATACAGAAGATCGGGGTTTTAATCCCAGTAGGGTCTACTGAGGGGAATTTTTCCTAAATGGCTCCTCACCCTCCTTCCACGTTACCGAAGGTAGCTTACCCTAAACGCTTCCTTCCTCATTCCTACCACATCAGAGTAATTATCATATATCAGTATAACCTGAACTTGTAGGCTAAGACGTGGTGATAATAAATTAATAAATGACTTTTGAAGCTATGTGTAGTTTATTTTTGTATTAATTAATGGCAAGAATTACATATTTTAAGCGCTATTAATGTGTTTAATATTTAGAAGCTTACATAACAGCTCCTCCCTCCAAGTTCAAAAATTTACGCTGAGCTATTTTTAAATAATGGCCTAAGGGGTGGCAAAAGTAAAATTGTCGGAGGGGCACTGCACCATGAAAATAGTTTTCACCCTTGGTGTAGTCGACTACTGTTACTCGATTATTCCCATCACTAGATATCACTGAGAATAGGACGTAAGCAAAGCAGTACTGACAATTCACATTAATAAAATTCTTGCCAGAATTCATAAACAGTGTATCGTTTCTCACTAGATTTGAATAAATTAAAGCTAGATTTTCAATAATCATTTTTTAACATAGTGGCTAAAGTCTGTTGCCAAATAAAATAATTGATTTATTTCTTTAAAATTATAGAAGTCAATACATACTCTAAAATATATTGACCCGAAAAAAAATCTTGCAAGTTAAATAAGGTTGCAAATTAATTTTCTAGTATGCACTGCAATCCTTAAAGAGAATGAATACTTCATGTTTAAGAAAATGCTTTTACAGCCCTCCTGAAAAGAGAATTAGAGCACTAATGACAAACTTAGTGTAAATTCACCTATATCGATTTGATTATAAAAGAATTTTTGAAGCATCTTCAAAGAAAAATGAAAAACTATGGTTAACAGTGATAATATTGATACAAAGTTAGTCAATATCTATAAATAACAGTAAAGTAGAGTAAAATGTTATCAATGTTGACTGCAAACAATTTGTTTATATTTTCTAAAATAATTTAGAATATTATGCTTTTTAATATTCTATGTAATGTTGGCAGCTTTATGTGAGTGTACGAATTTCAAATAATTACTTAAACTTGTTTAAATAATTTGAATGGATATGACTGCACTCTAGTATACAAGTAGTAATTTAAGAAGATTCCATCCTGCTGCCCTCTACAAAAAGTGTGACAAAGCTTTTACGTTAAATATTCCGTCTGTTAAACCTCAAGTCGGCCATTTGTGGATATGATTAAGGTTTTTTCTTAAAGGTGTATATTTCAAAACGGTCTGAATGGATACCATTTCGAGTGGATACAATTCCAGTTTTTGTGGATATAATTCCAGTGGATACAATTCAGAATTTTCACAAAAGTAATTTATTATAAAACTATCGGAATGGATACAATTCCAGTGGATACAATTCAGAATTTTCATAAAAGCAGTTTATTACAAAACTATCGAAATGGATACCATTGAGTGGATACAATTCCAGGATTTGTGGATATTATTCCAGTGGCTACAATTCAGGATTTTCACAAAAGCAGTTTATTACAAAACTATCGGAATTGATATCATTTCAAGTGGATACAATTCCAGTTTTCATGGATATAATTCTAGTGGATACAATTCAGGATTTTCACAAAAGCAGTTTATTACAACATTATCGGAATGGATACCATTCCGTGTGGATACAATTCAGCTCCCCCTACAAGTGAAAAATGCGTGTCAACAAAACTAGCATGTTAGTAAGCTAATACTAGTAAACTTGCATTAGTCCACTAACATCGTGTCAACAGGCCTTAAGCGTTCCGGTCTGATGGGTAAATTATAATTTTTTATCATATCTCCGAAACTATTTGAAATATGAAATTACTTATCCTTGTAAATATTTAGATCTATTTATAATACAAATCTTTTAACTGCAACATATTTTTATAAAACTAATAATTCAATATAAACACTATATATATTAACTTATCGAACACACAAGGTAAAGTATTACAACCGTCAAAAAAATCTAACCGGGATCTTGATGGATGTCGACGTTTCATGACCCCCGAACCCTATAAGGTGGTTTTTGAAATGCCGTCTGTCGGTGTGTTTGTTTAACCGTAAAATTTAGAGTAGTTTTATAAAGGATGAACGGTGACCTGGTGGTCTAGGGATAAAGTGTCAGACTTCTGTGCTGGCGGCCGGGGTTCAATCCTCGGTCCCGGCACAGATTTATCTGATTACCAAACCCTTCCTTCACCTCTGACAAGACATCTTGTGAATGTGGGGAATGCCAGGCCTCCACCGTGGTTCGGATTCTACGTTAAACTGTAGGTCCTCCATTTCATCTCACAATCACCCTACCATTACACATTAGCGTAAGTGCGTATAACCCGAACGGGTAGTAAGACGCGGTGCTATATAATAATAATAATAATAATAATAATAATAATAATAATAATAATAATAATAATAATAATAGTAATAATAATAATAATTTCACTATGAAAATTAATTTTAGGATACTATACAGACGCTGAAATTTCCTTTTCTCCGCAACTATTTGTGATTCTAAATAACTTATTATTGAAAATAAAAAACTTTTATTTGAAAAAGGCTTTAAAAAACCGATGGTTTCGAAGATATTGACTAGTATATTCATACAATTTTGTGAGCTTTAGTTGTACATATACACTACTTTTAAGTCTTAACATAATAATTCACAAATTCCATAGAGTAGGTAGATAAGTAAGTTTCTCAAATGTTTATGTTTGACAACAATGATCCATCTCTATCATTTTAGATTCAATAGTCAATATTTACCCTCTTTATCGGTCTAAATTTATAAATGAGAAATTTAACAAAAATGCGATAACCATAAGATGTGCAACCCCTAATAAAATGCCGAAAATTTTAAACGGAATTTGAAATTTTAATACGAAGTGTTGACTTTTGTGGACCCAATATCGATCTTTTTTTGGTTCAAATGTACTAGTCAGGCCTTTGGTTCTTTAAAAGGAAAATCATAAAATTTAAATTCGGAAGTCAAAAAATGTTTAACGTAAGTATAACGCAATATTTCTCGGGTTTGCTTATGTGTATTATTTCATTTCCCGTATAGTACGAGTTTTGATTAAATATTTCCATTTTTAAACACTGGAGTGAGAAAGTCCGTGTGGAGTTCCGTAACATTTATTCTACTAATTCTTGAATATAAAGCAAATAAGGATATCATAAGTATTATTAATATAAATTTATTATCAATTATTTATTACTTTAAATTTATAAATAATATGTATTTAAAAATAATAAGAGTTCGTAAAACAGATCTAAATATATTCTCATTTTAATTAATAAAAAAACATAATAAACCAGTTTTTGTCTACTCCTAAGTTTATAGTGTTGCGGTGTTTTACTAATCGACCAGCGAATAAACATTTATTACTTTTTAACCCTAGTTATTAGGTACAGCGTCAAGAATTGTTTCTAAAGAGCCAGTTTCATAGTCAGACCTAGTACGTATCAAGTGCTACGCTATAACTAGAATGTAATGGGCCAGTTTCATGTGCGAGAAGACTGGCCCAGTCCATTCGAGTTTGAATATGAAACTGGCCCATTCCACTCGTGTATGACCATGAAACTGGTCCATCATATTCAAATTTGTCTATGAAACTGACCCATTCCACTCGAGTTTGACTATGAAACTGGCCCTTGCGTCAGTCTGTTTGGCGTGTTAGGATTGATTTTAACTGGTCTCCTACCAATACTTCCTTTTTCAATAATGAACAAATAGAGCTAAGTGTTCATTTTGGTTCCAAACAACAGCGTATTACTATAGATATGCACTCCAAGTTGAGTTTCCAAACGTGTTCGAACACCAAGGTCACGCAAATGCGTGCCATGTGCATGGCAGTAGGAACAAGGATACTTTTTTTTTTTATCGCCCGAGGCCAGTCAACATCTTAGAACTAAACTAGAAATATATAAACCAGAAATGATATCGATTTGTCAGATTTTAAACCAAACCAATAAAATCAATTCAAAAACTTCCACTTCAAATTTGGAAATTTTCTCTCCTTATTCTTGAGAGGATGAGTGTGAATCAAGTGACTAAGTAAATATATCAAGATAGAGTGTGTGGATTAACAGGAAGGGGTAGGACATGTAAGACGTGTCTAAATATTGTAGATAAATGTGAGAAAAAGAGACACATTAAGAGTTTTAAGAGCAAAAATTACTCAAGAGTATGGATGTTGTTGAAGCGAAGAGAGTATGCGAGGATATGGAAGTGTGAATAAAGTTAGTGAGGATGGATTAAGTACGGAGTCGTTTTTTGAGATATATGCAAAGTTTCTTGTCCACCGCAAAAGTGAACGGCGTGATTAGGTATGTTTTCTAATGTTATTTTAAAACAAGTTTATTACGAAACAAAGGAGGGACTATTTAGTGAAAGGATACCATTGAGGTCCGTTAACTAGCAAATCAGAGGATATACTTCTACGTAGATTTGATTACATCAGGTGTCAGCTTAGGGTGAATCAATAATAGCAATAACTATATTAGATTGTAAATTATGAAAAGAATACAGTCGGGAAATGTATGCTATCACTAACATTACCGGTTGTTCTCTGTGGGTGGGAGATCTACAATCAATTATAGAAGACTTCCATTAATATTATTATTATTATTATTATTATTATTAGCACCGCGTCTTACTACCCGTTCGGGTTATACGCACTTACGCTAATGTGTAATGGTAGGGTGATTGTGAGATGAAATGAAGGACCTACAGTTTAACGTGGAATCCGAACCACGGTGGAGGCCTGGCATTCCCCATATTCACAAGAGGTCTTGTCAGAGGTGAAGGAAGGGTTTGGTAATCAAATAAATCTGTGCCGGGACCGAGGATTGAACCCCGGCCGCCAGCATAGAAGTCTGACACCTTACCCCTAGACCACCAGGTCACCCGTTCCATTAATATCAATGTTTGATGTAATCTCTTATAAAAGTACATAACTCAACAAAATAAATTCTTAGCATCTTGAAGTGTAGCTACGTTAATTAAGGTACCAACCCACCATTTAAATAATTGTTAAACCGGCTACATGATAAATGCTGCTTATTAATATTATTATTAATATTAGCACCACGTATTACTACCCGTTCGGGTTATAAGCACTTAGGCTAATGTGTAATGGTAGTGTGATTGTGAGATGAAATGGAGGACCTACAGTTTAACGTGGAATCCGAACCACGGTGGAGGTTTGGCATTCCACACATTCACAAGTTGTGATTATTACCCGTCTTGTCAGAGGTGAAGTAAGGGTTTGGGAATAAGATAAATCTGTGCCGCGACCGAGGATTGAACCCCGTACCCCCAGCACAGAAGTCTGATACTTTACCCCTAGACCAGCAGGCCACCTGCTTATCGCGAAGTTACAAATGCAAAGAATACACTGCTCCCCCTCGAAGCCATTGCTAAGCTGACAAAAAAAAAAAAAAAAAAAAAAAAAACAGCAGCTATGTTTGGATTCTGATAGAAAGAACAATATCAACCAGATAACTTTGTGTGAAAGAAAATTCTTCCTTTAAAAATCCTACCGTAGTTCGCAAAACACAGTGGTCCACCTTCGAAATCATGTTTTCCATTTCAAACAACTTTCAACTCAACCATGTACTTGGACAAAAGACACTAAACCTTGTTTACGTCACTACTGCCAGCCACTGGACAGTTAGGAGGGAATGGCGTCAGTACGTCACTACTGCCAGCCTCTGGACAGTTAGGAGAGAATGACGTCAGTACGTCACTACTGCCAGCCTCTGGACAGTTAGGATGAAATGACGTCAGTACGTCACTACTGCCAGCCACTGGACAGTTAGGAGGGAATGACGTCAGTACGTCACTACTGCCAGCCTCTGAACAGTTAGGAAGGAATGACGTCAGTACGTCACTACTGCCAGCCTCTGGACAGTTTGGAGGGAATGACGTCAGTACGTCACTACTGCCAGCATCTGGACAGTTAGGGGGGAATGACGTCAGTACGTCACTACTGCCAGCCTCTGGACAGTTAGGAGGGAATGACGTCAGTACGTCACTACTGCCAGCCCCTGGACAGTTAGGAGGGAATGACGTCAGTACGTCACTACTGCCAGCCACTGGACATTTTTTTTTTATTCAGTGTTTACAGGCCCGGTATCTTACAATCTTTAAATCCGGGCCGTTTTTCCACACAACTTTTACTTAATTTACACAATTTTAATATGAATTTCCTTTTTAACATTACAACACATATTTTGGCCCTTAGCTTAAATGAAATTCAACCACCCTTAGCTCAATTTGATCCACCCCGGTTACATTACGCCCCCGGTACCCTCCCCCGCTAGGCCCTTCACAATGCCCGGGATTTCACTCCCGAGTCCGCCAAGCGCTCAGCAGAGGTGGGCATCCCCATAATAACCACCTGGGGAGGCGCCCTATCAGAGTTGGTGCCCCACCTACTTTCTACCCTTGGCAGCTGAATTTCATAATCTACCCCCTATCTAGTTCCCCCGTCCCTAATTGTCTATATTAACTACTAACTAAGCTAAGCTAAAATACTAAACTATTCTATTCCCATTACTGCCGGGGAACACCATCACCCAGAGGGCTGCAGGGCAGCCGCCTTTCTCCATCTTGACTCTGAGGGCCCATCAACCATAACCCACCTCTCTTGTTTCCAAGGTGGTGGGTCATACGGTGCATGGAACCCCTCAGAGTTCATAATCATTCCACTAACTTTTGTTCATACGACTGGAAAACTGTCTTCTGGATCTCAAGGGCATCCCCGTGTTCCTTCAGACACTCAAACGTACTGGAATCCAGTTCCCAGGGCTCGCGCTTGCTCCTCCCAGCACATACACATTTTTTTTTTTCCCCGGCAAGGATTGTTACAGCTTATTCCCTTTTAACAATCCTTTTTTCCCTACTCACTCCCCGCTGAGACCGCACTAGTGTCCGTGTCAGTCCCGCCCTCCGTGTCGCTGTCATCTTCTTCGTCATTGTCAGTGTCAACGTCCCGTCTTATTCGTCCCTGTGCCTCTTTAAGTCTGTCTATGTAGGCTGTCTTTGCTCTATCTGACGCTTCCAGTGCAGTCTGGTCTAAGAATTTCCAATAGATTGGGTCCCTCAGTACTTCGCCTACTAATCTTCCCTGGATCTCTCTCTGGTAGTTCCTTCTTGCTTCTAGTGTAATGACACACTCAAGCACCACATGTTCAGGGGTTCCCTCCTCACCACATTGACAATTCCCCGACTCTATCAATCCCAGCTTCCTTAGAGATGCCGGGTACGGTCCCTTCCCCGTGATGAAGTGGACAAGACCCCGAGATGGCTGGAGGTGCTTATTCTCTAGTCTCTCAACCACATTTGGGAACAATTGATAAGTCCTCCTACCTGTCCCACTTCTCTCCCAACGTCTCTGCCACTCCTCCAACAGGACTATTTCCGCCTCTCCAAAAGTTGTCACATCGGCACCATGTCCATGGACTCGGCGTTACACAAAGTGACGTCAATGTTGGAAGAAGCCCCAGCTCTCCCCTGATATGTAGGGGGATTATTCGGTTGGTTTGCAACCTCAAGCCCATGACCATAGATGAACTCCTCCAAAGCACGACCCCTTCTATCTCTCCCAATCACCCTATGACTATGCCACATGGGAGACTTAGCATTAGCATCAGCGGTAATTATGAGTAGCACACCTGCGTATATCCTACATATTATCTCCAACTGATCAAGATATGGCTCAATTGGATGCCTAAATTGAGAATATAGGTTTGCCACTATACACCTGCCTGAGCTAGTTCCCAGTTCTACGCATGTTACCCACTGGTTACAGAGCTGTTCAATCTCAGTTACGGCAATTTCCTTGTTAAACACCACTATTGCGCTCATTGGAGCTTCTCCACTAACAACAACTCTAGTGACCACCGGCATATGCGGAACTTTCCCTCTCAAGGTATAGGGTTCCTGAATACACACAACATCGAGTCCCATCTCCTCAGCAAGCTTGCGGACTTCATGCAACACGGTCACGCTCCTCATTCCATTAATCTGTCCTATTCTAATGGTGCTATCCCCCATTACGGATAGTATGTGTGCGCGTAGCACGCAGGCCATTCCACGCTGGGGTTAAACGTCTTGCGACCGTGTGCCGTCACAAATTGCCTATAAGTATTCTCCATATCAAAAGTTTCCTCTCTCCTCTTGAAGACCTTATCAATTAGTCCCCGCAAACTGTCCACGTCCGTTGGTAGATTCATAGATCTTAGTTGAATTCTATCCAACGACTCGGGAGAGGGAAAAGTGATACTGTCCCCCTTTTCATGACCCAGTCTCACCACGTGCCTCAGCGCCATGTGCAGCACTCTCTCTTCTTCTAGCCTGGATAACTGCATCGTCTCCTCGAGGGTTCCGTACGCCTGAGAGGGTACATCCCTCTCTCCTTTCAGCTGCCCCTCCATCTCCATATTCACTTCTGCTGTCTGGCTCCCCCTGCTGTTTGTGTTGTGATCCATACCCTTTTCTTTCTTTTTATTGCCATATCCAAATCCCCAGAGCTTCCAATATTTGTTTATGTTTCCCCCCAGATCTGCTTTTCCGCAAGTCCCCACTCCAGCTCTCTCTGGCGTCCCCTCCTCCTTTTACTCGCACCTGACTCCATTGGTTCTTTCCACCCATTCTCTATTCATGCACTCACATATGATACATATGTTCTCCACCCCCTGCGGATTTATTACCGCATTGTGCAGTTGTGATATCAGGGTGGAGGATGCCGCCGCCGAGTCCCCAATTGACGCAAACCTCCCATTCCAAAATTCGTTGCCGGGCCAACTATTTCCATCCCATGGATATGTAGTAACTAGGTAATATTCACCCTCCCCGAAGATCTCATAGGAAGCTCGCCGGGTCGATATTACCCGTATACCCGTATCCGCTAGAATCTTCTGCCGATCCTCAAAGTGCTCCATAGCCCCATCCATCCACAGCAGCTCTAACACCGCAACAGCACCCGCACCTGCACCATACTTCCCATAAGCATCAAGTAGGCATTCCCTTACTTCTTTATAAAATAGCTCGTTCTGGTGTCTCGAACCACTCCAAACTCCCAGACCAAATCCCACGATTTGCACATGTACCTTTTGTGAGACCTCCTTCGAGATCCTGTACGCCTCGAAGAACAACATCTACAGAATAATCCTTATCCTTTTTCTATATATGTACTCATAGATCCCGGTGCCATATCTGGCTGGAAAAGTCTTCCCCCCTTCTTCTGTACCATTTACAAAGTAATCCCTAATAAATTTTGCTATCGGGTCATCCCTCTGATTATGGCTCATGTACAACCTGTCTCCACGCCCCTCATGCCTAAGGTTTGGTCCTACCAAACCTATGATGGACCCTCTACTAACTACATCCTTCACTACTGGTTTGCCTTGGTTATCTCTTTCTCCTTTGTTTACAAAACACGTGGTCGACGAAACCCCGATGAGTCCGGACGCGACTATCTCATAGTCTCTAAGATAAGAAACACTACCATCCCGACCCGCCGCAACCTCGCTATAACCACACGACCTATATCCAGAGGAGGTACAGTAGTATTCATTCTCTCCGTAGAGTTACTTACATCTCCGCGTGAAAAGCCTACTGATGAAACCTTCCACAGTCATTTCCTGGTAGTATGCCCTAGTAACCTCAGGTCCATCAGAGGCCAGAAATTTGAGGAGTGCAGCCATAAACTCGTAAGTCCATTTGTGGACCATTGTACGCACAGATTTTATATGTTCCTTGGCAACCTCAACTTTAATTTCCCCTCTCTAACCATGCACCCCATATCCACCGATGGTAGTGGGATAACATGCTGCTTCAGTCTCCTCCAAAATTCCTTACAATTTCTTTCCCCTCCTCACCGCTCAGTGTTCCCCAGAGTCTCTCCTCTTGTCCTAGGTTTGTTCTCAACCAGTTTCTGCCCACTATATTTTTGCACTCTTTCCTTCTCCACCTCCCCATCTTGAATAACCTTTACAGATCCAAGCGCCATTTTCGCTGCCATCCTTTCTCTATGTGCTGCCGCCCTTTTCATATTCCTTGCACGTTTGGACGGAGGTATCCTCGTTCTACTCTCCATCCTGTCGTTCTTCGAGCCAGTCCGGTACACGTCTAGTCTAGTCGCTATCAGTCTAAGTAGTTCAACAATCTCATTTAGTATCTCAGTAACCATAGTCTGTTCTTTCCATTTGTCTCCTCAGTAATAGTTGATGTGTCGGACAGTCTCTTGTGTTGAGTTTCTTACACTTCTCACTGCGTTTCCTCGTTGTGCATGGAATACATATTTTCTCTCTACTTTTACATTCCCTTACCTTGTGGCCCTCCTTGTCACACTTTCCACAAACCTCCTCCTTACTCCTACAGTGAGCCATAACATGACCCAGATCCCTACACCTATAACACCTAGTGATCACCGTATAGTCCTTAATGGACACTGCGCTAAAGGAAATATAAACCCTACAGCTCAAGAGCAAGTTCATGATCTTTGGAGATACTTCCACTACATTATTTACTACCCGTCTGTCCCTTGCCCCTGTTTTAAATCGGGGCTTGAACCCTCCTCAAACTCCTCTCTAGATACCTTCCCCCCCATATTCTGCTCATACGTCATTCTGGTAAGCTCCCCCGTTGTTAGATCCCTATTCACATCATAAAATATTACCATTGGTCGCCTTCTCTTGGGCTCCACGCAGGCCATTGTCTTCGCAATCTCCTTGTTTTCCATAATCTTCTTAGCGTCCTCATCCGAGTCTGTCTCCACTATGAGTTTAGCCCTAGCAGGTCGTATGGACCGTATCCTAATCTGATCCTTTGCCGGGTCAATCTTCCCCATATAGGTCTTCCTCATATGATCCGTGCTTTCCCCTTGCAGAGAAGACACAAACACGCCCTATACCTGGGTTTCACCTGTGCTGTTCCCCCTACCTCTGGCTTGCGCCCTGCAGCCCCCGAGACGACCACCGAGGCAAAGGTGACTGATCCCAGCTTATTCGCACTAGTCCCCCTCATCTGTTCCCTTAGCTTCCTGTTTTCCTCCTCCAACATGTTTATTTTCCCCTCTTTGTACAAAACTTCCAGAATGAGCTTTGACATCCTGTCAATTATCTCCCCTGGATTCTCCTTGTTGACCCTCCCATCCTTACTACACCTCAATCTGACAAACTCCTCTGCTTCCTTCATCTTTATCAGGGCCCCCGCACTGATCTCCTCTTTCTCCTTGCCTGCACCTCCATCCTCTTCCTTCTTCCTCTCCTCCCTCAACTCTTCCTTCCTCTTATCTTCTTCCCCTCTCCTGATCTGTCCCACCATTTTCTTCTTATCTTCAGTCTTTTCCTTCTCCTTCACCCTCTCGTTCCCTTCTCTTAACTCACCTCCTCCACCTCTTCTGTCAGCACTCATTTCCGAGTGGACATTACACAAACAAACCATGAACAACGGACGACAATTTGGTTATATGAAGTAAAATCTGATTAAAATTTAATATGAAATACAAATTAAAACAATAGCTGAAAGTTACCAAATGTTACTAGAAAAGTTACCGAATGTTACTAAAAAAGTCATTAAATGTTTTCCAAAAGTCGCTATAATTTAATAAAAGTTATTAAACAAGTTGCTAGTAAGTTACTAGGGTTACTAAAAGAATTACCAGAATCTACTATTGTCCAGTGCACGTGTCTCTTTGAACTCAAATGAACTGACCTGATTTATTTTCCATGACGATTCCTTTAATAACTTTTGAATTCCTTATCCGATTCTCTTGGTTTCCACAACTACTTATGCAGAATTTTCCTCCGGATCTTTCTGGACTACTCTCAGCTCCCGGAACCTCCGGGCCTCCCCGAAAACCGCAAAACACTGCTGCGTCTCCAGCTGGACTCGAACACGGATGAGATTAGCTTCCTCAGGTGGTCTCTTCTTCTGCCCACAAGATGTTTTGGAAAGAATTTTTATTGTACTAATTTTACTATTTTTGAAAACAAAAACACGGAGCTCCACACTGACACGTCCACTCAGTGCAACACCGTAGCAGCCTCTGGACAGTTAGGAGGGAATGACGTCAGTACGTCACTACTGCCAGCCTCTGGACAGTTATGGGGGAATGACGTCAGTACGTCACTACTGCCAGCCTCTGGACAGTTAGGGGGGAATGACGTCAGTACGTCACTACTGCCAGCCTCTGGACAGTTAGGAGGGAATGACGTCAGTACGTCACTACTGCCAGCCACTGGACAGTTAGGAGGGAATGACGTCAGTACGTCACTACTGCCAGCCACTGGACAGTTAGGAGGGAATGACGTCAGTACGTCACTACTGCCAGCCACTGGACAGTTAGGAGGGAATGACGTCAGTACGTCACTACTGCCAGTCTCTGGACAGTTATGGGGGAATGGCGTCAGTACGTCACTACTGCCAGCCTCTGGACAGTTAGGGGGGAATTACGTCAGTACGTCACTACTGCCAGCCTCTGGACAGTTAGGAGGGAATGACGTCAGTACGTCACTACTGCCAGCCACTGGACAGTTAGGAGGGAATGACGTCAGTATGTCACTACTGCCAGACTCTGGACAGTTATGGGGGAATGGCGTCAGTACGTCACTACTGCCAGCCTCTGGACAGTTAGGGGGGAATTACGTCAGTACGTCACTACTGCCAGCCTCTGGACAGTTAGGAGGGAATGACGTCAGTACGTCACTACTGCCAGCCACTGGACAGTTAGGAGGGAATGACGTCAGTATGTCACTACTGCCAGACTCTGGACAGTTAGGAGGGAATGACGTCAGTATGTCCCTACTGCCAGCCTGTAGGACAGTTAGGGGGGAATGACGTCAGTACGTCACTACTGCCAGCCTCTGGACAGTTAGGAGGGAATGACGTCATTCCACGTGGAGTTTCCACTCGTGTTTCGCGTGATTCAATTGGTTCTCATGCGCGCATGGAAGCGTCAAACTTAAATGAGTTTCGGACCCTCTATTGCTTTTTTCCAATTAAAAACACGCGCGTGTACTACACCTATTGTGACACGGGTTAGTACCACTATGATACAACTCGGGGGAACCGACAGAGTTAACTGCACGGATAATGTGATAGTCACGGATAATCTGGTAGACTCTCGACTTGGAAGGGTGCGTCTCGACCTCTGGACGGAAGCAGCAAAGTAGGTTTACATCACATTGCGGACGTCGGTACGTTTTCATTAAAATCACCTACTCCCCTATTCCCATTGAGGTTAGTGAAATTATTAAGGTAGGATGAAGCTATTTTTGGTATTAGAGCGACCTATTGAAATAATATCTGAAATATTGCGCGTTTTTTTTTATGAATCCATGTCTAGAAATGAAACCTATATTATATTCCACTTACTAACTTTAACATCGTTAATAAAATGTAGACTTAAGCGGCTAGTTGAGGCGCTCACCTTGTAGTAACAAGGAATTATTCCATTTATCTCCGCCAAACATATTTAATGGGTCAGTGACAGCGAAGGCCATTTGGTCAGCTGGCTGAATAATCCTTCTCATTCTTGGCTGTAAGGTTTTCAATAACAGGTGAAGCGAGGTAAAGTCCATAAATAAAGCGTTACCACAAGGCACAGATTTTGTTGACATATCTTCTTTTTTTGTTTGTTCGTCAGAAAATGCTCATAAGTACATAAGCTTTGTACATGATTCCTTTATTGTAGAAATATTTATTTCACAGGTCATTTTTGGTCATTATGGAATTTTAGATCGTATTTTCTTGATTTTCGTCCTTTTAAAATAATTTTTTAGGCATATTTGAGTCATTTTAAGGCAATCATGTTGAATAAGTATTTTTTTAAATACTACAGATATTTTATAATTGCCTAAATGTTTCAAACACAGTTGTCGGAACGAGAAGATAATGTAGACAATGAACTTTGTAACTCTTTGCGTGTTCGGTCACTTGAGCGGGTTGCGTTGGAAGGGGGTAGCTATTACTTTTGAAGGACATTTTGTAAATAAATATTATCTTTAGCAGAGAAGGCCGCAGCCCGTTAATAATTTCAGGGGCGTTTGACGGACATATCTCAAAATTGCCGGAGGCTAGAAAAAAAATTCTAAATTCTAAACAGTTTCTAGAAGCTATCTGAAGTGTTTTCTATGGAAACATAACATAACTGCCGAAGCCTAGGAAAAATTATAAATACTAAACACCTCTAGAAGCTATTTGAAGTTTTTTTTACGTTAACACAGCCCTCCAATTTGTACTTTTACCTTAATTTTGATATTGTTTGAACCATAAATAGCCATATATATTTTGTTCATAAAATTTCGGGGGTTGAACTCCCATACCTCCCTCCCTAACTATGGCCTTGTTAGCAGAGCAAGAGTTCCGTTATTAAATAATAATCATAATATTTAGCACTTCGTCTTACTCCGTTATTAAGGACTTCATTGCATGGACAATATAAAACTGGACTTAATGAGAGAGCAAGGTTAAGTAATAATGAGAGAATAATGATAGATTATCAAGCGTAGCTCAGCACTTGTCTTCATGATCATGTTAAACTCTATATCAGATTAAATATGTTTGCGATCTCAGGCTATTGATAAGAAGTTCTCACTGTCCCCTATATGATTATTACAGTCTAATTTTCATAAGAAAATATTTATCTCATGGATAGAAAATATCCTCTATCTTCTTTCACTTAATCATCCGTCATATCATGAAATCAGCAGATGCCACTTTGGTAGATATTATCAATAAGTAATACTTATAAAATAGTCAAATGTTATCAATGTTGCTAGCATAAAAATAGGTTTTTATTTTCTAAAACAACCTTTCTATGGAAATTGGAGTATAGGTATTACGTTGCCCAATATTTTTCTTACAACTATGACAAACTAAAGCCACTCAATATTAATGTTTAATTACTAGAAATTAACTAACGTGAACCTTTTGAAACAACTTATTATATCAGTATATGACTCATAAACTAAATTATTTATGGAACAAACAAAACATCCAATCGTCAATTATAACGATGAAAGGAAAATTCCTAATTTCACCAATTATAAGATTTTTGTCATGCTGAGATTTGAAGCCGGCCTCGTAGCTCAGTAGGAAGCTACTAGAAGAGCTAGGTGGGCATTAGATTGATTGTATCTGACTTTGGAGGATCCGGGTTTCGCTCCTCAACTAGATACACTCTGAAAAATGTATTTCTCAAGTACAACCAGGGTCCTCAGGGCCAGTATTTGACCTCCCCACTCCCTCAGTCTTGGAGGTAGTCCAACATTATTATAGAGCCAAGGATAAACACATAATTTTAAAAAGTTTATTAAGATTTGAAAAGGGTTTTTTTTCCTGTGCACAGCAGGTTACTATTAGACCGAGCTGTTCTTAAATTCGCACTAAAAAAATAGGCACAAGGAAAATATAATCCAGAAGAAATGTATCCGATTTTGCATAGAGGGAGAGTGGGAAGCGGTTTTTAAAATAAAACGCCCTCAGTACACTACAGCGAGATTCAAACCCCGATCTTAAGTTTCATGTTTTGAGAAACAAAAAATAAAAACTTCAAACTTATTGATCTACTCCCCTGGCTTAGACCTGGCTTGAAGAGTTTAATTTAAAAGTCACGTGATATTATCCTAGTGGTTAAGTTTTCAATCGTCTCTCTTCTTGTCAATGAGGGGTACATTTTTTCCAGAGTAAACCTTCAATTAATGACGAGTTGAAAAAAGATGTGCTCATTCCTCTTCTCATTCTAATCCATGACGTATTTAAATTTAAATTAATTGGACGTCAATAAGTGTAATTGAGTAGACTTAAAGACATTCAATAGTGTTGGTTTATAGTTTTATACTCTTAGTTCGAATCCCAGATGAGGCGATATAATTGTTTGTTTATATGCCTAATATTACGAGTAATACCGATTTGTTAATATTCTAGACCTGCATCTAAATACCAATACATTTGACAACTCTGTCGGGACATGCTTCATCTCAACTTCATCTCATAGCGGTACCTGTGAGGTAGGAATAGAGGGATGGCAATCTTAAAGAAGTGAGGACAGCAGGGAAAACATATTTGCTTCAAATTGAGGAGTCTCTCGATAGGACATATACTAGTGCTTTTTATGAACCCTACACTTATATAAAAATGATGAGAAAGGCAAAATTAAGATAAAATGTACTTTCATTTGCATATAGAGAGTGGAAAACAATCAAGGGATAACAATATCCGAACAAGGTCTAAGCTCCAACCTCCCATCACCAGCAAAACATACTAATTAAAAATACCCTTTAATACCCGGACAAGGTTCGAGCCCCAACCTCCCGTTACCAGCAAACCAGACTAGATGATCTTGGTGTATAATCCGCACGTGCATCGATGTGGCCATCAATGTTGTTAAATTTATAGAAAGGAATTTAACAAGCAGTTTTCAGACTATCAACCAAACACGTTTCAAATTCAAAGTAATAGCAATTTTTAGACGTTTTCCTCGCAAATATTTGGGCGAATGTTTTACCAAATAAGGAACGATGATCCTTGGTAGTGTATAGCAACATAGCATATGACAGTCATATAATATACACGAACATAAGATGGGAAATAAAATATTCATGTTAACCGCCCCCTTGGTGTATTGGTCAGTGGATCTGGCTACGGGGTCCCGGGTTCGAGTCCCTGCTGGTACCATGATAATATTAGTTAATTAGTATTAAGGTATGTTTAATAAATTCCACTGGTTCCACACCTTCACACTCACTGCCACCATCACCTCATCTCATTTCATCGGGACACGGAAAGAACCTCATACTCACTATCACCATCATCTCATCTCATCGGGACATGAAAAGAGCCTCTACGGAAAGGATGTACGAATAGAATATTCGGGCGTCCCCTGGGTAATGGTAGGGGACTACATTACTAGTGGCTAATTTCCATAAACCGAACTACGTGTTCTCTTGAACGCAATAGAAACTGAGAGATTCAAACTTCACATCTGGAATTTCGATAAACAAAATTAAATATTCTTGAGCCTATTGTAATGTTACTGATTTGCCCCTAAAGAATATGTGAGAGCATTGACAATAATATCGTCCTAATTTTATAAACGTATTTAATTTTATTTGAACTTTATAATATATTACGTGGCGCTTAAAGCACTTCTTCTAAGAAGGCAAGAGCCATTGTCAGTGACGTCAGAGCGCGTGACGTCGGTTGAGTCAATATGACAATTTAAGGTTTTTAAATAATAACTTCCTGTTCTGGAAAGATCGAATATAAATTTTAAAAGGTAATTTGAGGCAGCTTCCGGCTCTCGGACCTTCTACTGCCACCGAGATGGGTTTTTTTTAAGTTTTTTATAACACCTTCTAGAATGTTCTTTTCGAAGCGAGTTATATATTCGGCATGGTGAAATAAATCGGGACTGAGCAGTGGCTCATTAGACTGGCTCACACACTGACTCCAGCACCCTGACTGTGACTGTCTGTCACTCCAGCCTTCAATACGTACGGTCGTGTATTAATTATCAGTCGCGTCTCTAAATAGTTAACGACATGATCAATTTTACGATAAAGACAATAGTGATATTAAAATAAAATCACATCTAATCTAATAATTGTGTATTATTTTAAAGGTTATAAATATCTCCCAAACACGAGGCAATTATCATCATCATAATTTAATAGTGTTATAAAAGGCACACAACGTAGAGGCAGTAACAGGATTGTTATACATGGGGCCCACCGAGGGGCGATTAATTCAATAGTTCAACAATTGGCGCTCGAACACGGGGCTATAATTACCAATTATATCATCAAGGTACCGTACCGCTTTAATTAGTGCTTGATCATGGGGCAATTATCAGCTAATTAAAACAGAAGTGTTATAAATGACGCCCAACACTTGGCGAGTAATCCCATAATACTATACTATTAAAAATACACCAATGATTAAGCATATTAGATTATTTTGGTTTTATGTACTTGTTTAATTTGAGCCCTTTTATCAATTTTTTTTTTTTTGTTGAAATCACTCTTGACTTGACATTAGACTGAGAGTATAGAACTAAAATGTTACGGTGACTCAAATCTAAACGCTGCGGAGTGTACCAAATTCATTGATTTAAACCAGCGGTGGCCAAACTGTCGTAAGTGTTCCACCAGCGGTACGTACAATTATTTCCGGTGGTACGTCATGAAAAGCCATACGAAATAAGCATATTGAAGTCGGAAAAAGAAAAGGCCTCATAAAAAGTACACCCAACCTAGATTCAAACCCTGATCTCCCCGTCATCATCAGGCTCGTAAAACATGAGAGTGACGCCTTAGACCATTCGGCCATTGAAGTGGGTCTAAATATGTAAAATAACCTATGTGTTATAATCTATAGCCGTTAAATAGCACTTCTTTTAAAACCTATCAATTAAAAAATTACCTCCAAATAGGAGGGAAGTGTTACTAAAACATTGTGCAACCCCTTAGATCAGTCAGTAGTCCCTCTGACTAATGATCCAAAGGTCCTGAGTTCAATTCTTGGGATGGTCAAAAGTCAAGCTAAGTTGGTATGTCGTGTGTTAACAAACTTATTTGATACAAGAAGTGCAAGTTAGATAAACAAATTCAAATGAAAATGTGTATTACAAAATAGAGATATCCTTGAATATATAAATGTAGCCCGAAGGAAAATAAAACACAAGTTTAAAGATAGAGGATTTGTACAAAATTTGGTTGTAATCAAGACAATTGTTCAACAGATATAGTCAAATACCCAACATTCACATATTTTTTTATTTTATTGGTAAATTAATAAAAGGTTAATACCCCAATATAGGTTGTGGTCGAGGGCTTAATTCAAATGACTATTTAGTTGAACTTTAAGAGTAGCTTCTTCGGAGAAGCTTATTTCCTGCACTGACTCAACCGTGCTCCAGATAGTTGAGATTTAGGTGGTGATAAAAGACCTCCTAAAGAGTTCAAGTTGAACTTTTCTCTTCACTTATATCGAAAACAGATGAGATATAAATAATAGTGTGATCCCAGGTGTAAATAGCCCCACTTCCACTAACATCCTGTGAATAGAAAAATTATCCTCATGCTGATTAGTTTGATTGTGAATATGTAAACAAACAACAGATTAGGCTAAAGCTTAAATCCTGCCCTCAAACCAAGAAAGAGAATATGTTTTTTTTGTTCTTGGCTGGCAAACGATGATAAATGAGGTCTTGTCACCCCAAATAAATTGAAACCGAGGCCGGCGGAACAATGAAGTGTGACAAAAGCAAATCAATTTATATTAATGTCAGGAACACTTCTAAGAGAACAACGAAATTGAACCAAAAATATCAAAAATGATGGTCTCAATGCGAGAGAACTAACCAAAGTGTGAAAATTAACTTGAGGAAAGGTGCTTTAGTGAAGTATTTCTCTACCAGCTCCCACTGAGCCATTGTTTCAAATACATTTTCATAAGAAGAGCCTTTTAGAAAAATACAAACACACTTTATTGCAGTCAACAATGATAACATTTTACTATAATAGTTATGTTATTTTATAGGTATTGATAATACTTTTTGTCACTGTTGGTATATAATATATATCCAGTCAATCTAGTTAGGTGTCGCCTTGTATTTAGTATAGCACCACATTTGAAACGTACTCAGTTTGACTATGGAACTGGCCCTTCATCTTACAAGTTGTATCTAAATGGAAGCAAACAAGACAGGCTTACTACATTTAATGGTAAACAAAGGGTACGAATAATGTTGATAATATTTAAAGATTCGATTTGCTTTTGCAAAACTTATAATGATGTTGTTAGATTTGAAACACGTATTCAATGTAGGCCCACAAGTTTCTAACCAACGTAAGGTGATTGATTTTAAGTTGAATCGAGTACCAATGTTACGTATCAGTAATTGAGATTGTCATAATCAATAGGTTAGGAAGAAGAAAGTATATGTCAATGCACTTCATCATAAATCCCTATGAAGTGAACATGGAACGCGAATTATTTACTAGTGATTTACGGAACTATATACATTTATTTTCCTCGTTATTTTTTAACTGAGAGCTTATGAATCAAGAATATGCCAAAAAATTCATATTATCTCAAAAAACGAGCATTTATTTTGACAGCAATTTAACTTTCTTTATTTAAATAAGAGCATTTATTTGAATCAAAGCTACAAATTGTCGCTATAGAAGTCACTGTATATAATGTACTATAATATAATATAGTTTACGTCAGTTGGTTAATGAATGGAGGTTGGTGTAGATTTGTATAAAAATCAAGAAACGTCGGAACTTATGCATGGCTTTACACCCTCTGACTTGGACACGCAATAAAGTTGACTGTAGATTAATAACATTTATTCAGGCCTGAATTAAAACAACTATAGTAAATTAAACACTGACTTAAGTATTTTTATAAAGTTTTATTTTAAAATATTTTCAGCTTTTTTTGTGAGAATCTTTGGGGGTATCCACAAAATGAATTTACAAATGAAAATATAGCAACTAATTTATTACAATTTTCTATGACATAATAATAATATACAAAAGTTAAAATAATATTTGGAATAAACTGCTTTTTAACCATTTTGGTAAGCGCATGGAATAAATGTCAAGCACATTTAGTCCGGTTTCATAGTGATGGGAAGGTTTGGGTTCAAATCCCAGCTGGGTGTTTTGCGAGGTGATTTTGCCGCGCAAAATCGGGTAAATTTCCACTCAAATATAGCTCCATCATTCCTACCACAATAGTGCAGTTATCGTATTATTTGGATAGACCGAACGAAAAGTAAAACAAGAATGTGTGGTTTCCTCTAGCTAAGATATTTTCAACCGTTCTAGGCTCGCGCACTCTTGTAGGAATTTTCGCACGAGTTTGGCTTTCACATTTTTATAAAAATTTTCATCAAAAGTAGAATACATCATATTAAACAATTAACAATATTTTAATTTTGTAGCTATTTAAAATAGAATTAAGCATTTATACTTACTCACTTACTGAGTTATTTGAAAACTATATATAACAACACTGAATGAAATACATAAATAGAGTTATAAAGTAAAATAATTTTGGAAATCAATAAACTAGCACACTAACCACAATGTGAGATCCATAAAAAATTAATAATAACACAAAAAATGAACCATATGAGTAGTGGGGGTGGTGACCTGACCCTGTCTGACCTACTTTGACCCCGACGAGTAGAGAGTGTGCATTGTGATGATTACTCAATTTTGTTGTCTGTCCTGTGATTGGTTGTTCCCCCTCCCAAGCGATGATTACGAAATTTCCTTCCCCTACCGCCCCTCCCCCCCTACAACCGCCCTCACCTACTACCTCGGACATGTTGGTTCTGGATGATTGCTTTGATTATTGTTGATTGATAATTAATTATTGGGTAGGATTGGGGCGTTGGAGTTTTTTATTTATTTATTGGTATGAGGACTACGGCGTCGGGCGTTCCTACCTCGTCATGGAGCACGAAGCTCTTCTGATGGCAGCGTGGCATAGAATGAACAACAGCTTCCAGTCACAAGACTCTGTTGGACTGCCCGGAACCAACAGTACGAACCTCTCCTGACGACCGTTTGGGGTAGTGTGATAAATGGTTTCCGCTCCTTGAGACCCCTTTCACTTCCCCTCCTTAGATGTATGTGTCGCAACCACTTATGAGGTAATGGGTTTTCCCGGTGTCCCAACCCACTATGTGGTAATGGGTTTTTTCCCGGTGACTCATACGTGGTGCCAGTTTCACTGGTCGACAAGACAAGTCAGGACAAGAATAGATCGTGACCTTGAAACTGTGAGCTAGGTCATTGACTCTGGAATCCCTCCCCCCTCGGCAATGGGTTATTTCCCGGTGATGTCGCAACTAGTCATCGCAATGTCGCAACTAGTCATCGCAATGTCGCAACCCCCTATGTGTTAATGGGTTTTTTCATAACTAGAGAGCATTGACACAGCTCTAATTATGCACAATCAGGGGCCTCGGAATCCTCAGTTAGGGGCCGCTATCCCCCACCACAAAAGACTACTAAAATTGGTTGTTTGGAATCGTCCATCGACATGCTTGGATGTAGACATCCATCATGGACCGGAGGAGTAAGGTAGAAATGTTCCAGCGTTTACGTGGAATGAGGGTGAATAGAAAACCCCCCTAATTCGCCCGAGTGAGATTCTAACCCACAACATCCCCTGCCATAACTATATGAGTGACACGTACCCTTTCTGACAAAACGTGCGGGTTATCCACATTAATAGGAAATTTACCCACATTTTCACGAAGTGTGCAGAAAACCACCTTCGGTCTACCCACCCTAGAATCGAACCCTGACCAAGAAAATACTAGAAAGGCCATGTGAGGGTTTGAAACAGACAGAAGGAAGACGTGGGGGCTAAAATAAATAAAACAAAAATTGGCCTCTAAGATTATTATTTGGGATAGACCGACCTGATAATGAAGTTGAAGGGCCTCTTTAACAGGTGTCGAACCTCCAGCTCCAGGCGCGGAGGGAGTATAGAAAACCACCCTAGATTCCCCTAGCGATATTTGAACTCCGGCCTCCACCCTCCCAACCCTCCTCCTGACACCCCTCCTAACCCACTTTCCCGTGTTCCAAACTTGTTGGTTCTTGTTCCAAATATGTTGGTACTTGTAATTTCTTATTTCCCGCATTTGCGCGGAGGGAGTGTAGAAAAACACCCTAGTTCACCTGACTGAGATTTTAACAGGGAGGAAGGAGTAAGATGGAAGAGGGAAACCATACACTTCAGTGGGGATTCAAACCCCTGCCATAACTAACCGAGTAAGTCACACGCACCCGGTGTTCCACCAACCGTATACACGGCAGGGAATTGATTCCAACATCGCTCCTTAAACGGCAAGTCCAGATACGGAGCAGAAAGTGTGTACGTTAATGGTGCGCGCAAAAGTATAACTTTATATATTTTGTTCTCTCTACCATGTGCCCACAACCCCCGAGGCCAAGATGCCCACGCTATAAAATCCTGTTTCTAGAAGCTACAGACATCTTTTGGTATTAACTCGATCTACGGTCAACAGCTTACCGCAGAAATAGCCAAAGCTCTTGATTGACACGGGATTCAAACTTGGGACCTTTGGCAAAGCGGAAATATTTATTTTCACACACTGAAAAGTTTACTTGCACACTGAAGTATAGGTGTAAAGGAATAGTGGTAGCAGTACTAATTTTAAAGAGTATCTACCAGATAGTTTCAAATTGACTAGAATTAAACGAGTAATAATCAAGTAGGTGTGCGTCCGTCCATTGTTCCCGACTTTATCTGGCCCGAGCTTAGATACACGGTCTCAAACGTCGCTCCCGCCGTCATAGACCGTAGTGACGCCTTAGACCATGCGACCATCGATGCAAGTATACAATGCATTGTGACGGTAGATTGCTACACACGTGTAAAGTGAAAACAACAGTTTTATTCCTCAAGCCACTTATAACAGAAAAAAATAATTTAATGTTCGCAACTATATTTTGTCGGAATAATGTATAGCTCTTTCATTAATTCATAGGTCATATTGAATTGAGTAAATTGAATTTAATGTTCGCAACTATATTTGGACGAAATAATATATAACCGAGTAAATTCTTAAGTAATATCTGGGCCTAAGAAGATATAAAATGTACTTGCATTTGTGTAAAGGCAGAACGACAGGGTCCACCTGGATTCAATACCCCCTACCTCTCCCACTAATAACCACGGAGTTAAGCTTATCGGTATTTAGATCTACGGCTTACAACCCGTCAGGAAAATCAAGAGTGAAACATGAAAACCATAGATACATATTTTGTAGAGCGGGACAAGGGGGGATATATGTACCCGCATCAGTATGATGGTATAACAAAAAATGTGTCTTCTTAATACCCATCCGGGCACAAACCGTGGACGATGAGGGAGGAAACCAGACTCAGTACACACCCACGATAGGGATTCAAACTAAGCTCTTCAGGCAAGCGTGAGATAAGAGCTGATTTTGAACAGGCTAAATGTGTTACTGCCCTTGCCAGGGATTGAAATGTGACGTAATTAGCGTTTTTTACTCTCTAAGGGACTTGAACCACATACCTCCTTATGTCACAAAGCGAGTTGTGCAACCGCATACGCACGTCATTGAAAACTGAACCCTCCAACACTAACTGGATATCTTTACCCAAATGAGAGAGACAAAAACAGAATAATAAAATTAGTGATATAGCATCATTTGCACTGGGTTGAAATGTGAAAACGGAAAAAGCTATTATTTATGCTTACTCTCTCATTGACACCTGGATAGGGGATTTGAACCCGGTACATTTGACGCAAAAATATATGGTTTGTATTTATAAAAGTAATTAGCGTTTATACCTCTAGACGGAGCAGAGGAAAAAGACGTCCATCCTCAGTGAGAGAGTTAGCGCGAATGAAATATAACGGTAAATAGTTCGGGCTCGGCGAAAACAATAAGGAGCTACCCAAGGATCTAGTATTTTTTTGCCAGTGATGGGGATCAAATATGGTCGCATGTAATAAAAATATTAAATGAATGTTATTTTATAGAGAGAAAGTTTGTTAGGGTTCTAGTAATTTAAATGAAATATAGTGATAAATATATCCTGGAGATAAAATTGAAATATTATGTCCAAAAGGTGAACAAAATCGATCATTATTCTATAATAATATTTCGGATTGAAGTATGTGATCAATTAATAAGTACTATGTTGTATTAATAAAAACAAACAAATACATAATTTTGTTGATCACAATAACTAATATGTAAATATAAATTTGAAACCAACTTGTTCTAGTATATTAACCAAAATTAAAATTTTCAAAACTAAATTATTTGAAAATTACCCTAAATTATTTGGTATTTGTAAAAAAAAGTTATTCTTAAATATCATGAAAAACTTATCTCTGATTTTCATTTATAATTCAATTTTCCCTGTTAATTTCCATAAAAAAATCAAATTAACGCTAATGGACTAGGAATTGGCAAGGTTGCACCCACATTTGCGCGGGGGAGGGGAGGGGAAAAATCAGCTGGTTCACCGGTCAGAGATTCGAACCTCTATCTCCCCCGTCCTCGGTAGTCTAGCTCAACACGAATCTGCCGCGTTTGCCAACTGCGTCCCCGAGGCACTGCGAGTCCAACAGGATTAGGAATCGGAAAGGTTGAATCCACATTTGCGTGGAGGGGGTGTAAGGAAATGTTCCATCGTTTACGTGGAGGGAGAGTGGGAAACATATTAGTGAGAACTACCAACAGTACACCTCGGAAGATATTCAAATCCCCCAACACAGATTCGAAACCAATATATTTTGCTGGGTGCGTCCGTTTACAATACACGCACACATACATACACACACACACACACACAACCTACCATCGTCCTACATGTCTAATATTTAAAACAAGAAATAATTAAGACTACCGCGTCTTACTACCCGTCTGGGACACAACACGTGGGGGATGAGTGAGGAAACCGAGCTCAGTACACATGCACGACAGGGATTTGAACCCTGAACTCCCTCACTCGTCATCATTTATTTAGCTAGTACGTGGTACACGGTGATGCTTTTATTCCTTTATATATTTGGTAGTATATTAAATAATTATTTTCTGAACTTCACTCATTAACGAACACATAATATAAGAGTTTAATTTTGAATAGCAAAGTAAAGGCCAGTACGCTATAATATTTATCATTATTAACAGGTGTTTTTTTAAAATTTCAACTATAGTGAACCAGACTGGAAACTAATATCGAGCAGGCGCTGGAGAGGGGGGCCTACCACCCGAAAAAAGCCTATCAACATTTGTTTTGTATGATAATTACCATGTACGTGTGAAACGATTAAGTACTAATTACGTTACTGCCTTGATAATTGAGAAGTTTGAATTTAGAAGAAGTGAGCCAGCATTTGCGTGGAGGTAGAGTGAAAACTAACCTACAGGTCTAAGACAGCACTCTCTCAGTATATCAAACTGCAGTGATTCGAATCCTGGTCCACTGGATGGCTGCAACTTTATTTGGTCAGTTAGGGGTCTCCAGCTCAAAGGATCATATTTGACATAGTTTTGGTTAACAACATAATTATTTTTATTTTGAAACAATGAAAATAACTCTAAGAAGAAAAGGACAAGAAAGTAAACCCCTCATTTTCATGGAGAGCGAGACCGGGAAGCACCTTACTGGAATACGATCTCCCGGGAAAACATCATGACATGGAGCTAATATCGGGTTTCGAACCCCTGACATGTGTATCTACTAAAAAAAATAGTTTAAGACCGTCTCTTTGCTTCAATTGGTGTACTAGTTAGGTCATTTTAGAAAACATTCTAAAATTTAAACAAGGAGCAGTAATAGTTATGGTTAAGACTTCTCAATTTATAGTTCATAACATTAACTGTGCTCTCACACGATGACCTTGTGCCATGAATATTGTACGTATGTACCGAAACATGTCGGCCAAAGTTTAATCCACTTCTAAATGATGAAACTTGCCTAAGGAGTAACGGGACTGATATCAAGTTTACGACTTCGTTTATTCACATAAACACTGGACATTTTAAATAGTTTTTTACGTTTTCAACCTTATTTTACATAATTTGTATTACCTTTAACTTTAGACTTTTACTTGTTTTTCGCCATTTAAATTAGCTATCTTCATTGTTTAAATTGTTTTATTACATGCGACCATATTTGATCCCCATCACTGGCAAAAAAATACTAGATCCATGGGTAGCTCCCTATTGTTTTCACTGAGCCCGAACTATTTACCGTTATATTTCATTCGCGCTAACTCTTTCACTAAGGATGGACGCCTTTTCCCTCTGCTCTGTTTAGAGGGATAAACGTTAATTACTTTTATAAATACAAACCATATAATGTTGCATCAAAAGTCCCGGGTTCGAATCCCCTATCCAGGTGTCAATGACGGAGTAGGCATAAATAATAGCTTTGGCCGTTTGGCCACTCTACCATCAGAAGAGCTTCGTGCTCCATGACGAGGGAGGAACGCCTGACGCCGTAGATCTCATGCCAATAAATAAAATAAACTCCAACGCCCCAATCCTTCCCAATAATTAATTATCAATCAACAATAATCAATTAGCAATCATCATGAACAAACATTGTCCGGGGCGGTAGGCGAGGGGGGTGGTAGGGGGAGGGGGAGGTAGGGGAGAAAATTTCGTAATCATAGCTTGTGAGGGGGAACAACCAATCACAGGACAGACAACAACATTGAGTAATCATCACACTACACACTCTCTACACGTCGGGGTCAAAGTAGGTCAAACTGGGCCACGTCACCACCCCCACTACTCAGATGTAACCATTAAAAGAGAAACAATTATCATCTCACATCATGTGCCGTGACACGTGCAATTCAGACACACACTAAAAGACCAAACTTTCTTCTAGTCTTTTTTATTTTCACTATTTTGTAGTATATGATATAACTATTTTCTTTATTATATTTTCCTCACATTTTACTCCCTCGAAATATTGAGGCACCCCTAAGCGCTGCAGCACACCGGCTGGGAATCCCTGCTCTAAACGGACTAAAGGTGTTAACTTTATCAATATAATTTAATTAAATGACCGCTTTATCATATGATTCTTGCTGCCACTCATGGCGGGTGTTGCTATTTAACACTCTTAAGAGACTTTATTGCTAGTAATTAAGTCAGGGTTTGAATCCCGGCAGTAGAAGGCCGTGACAATTTTAAAAGTGTTACTAGGTGGTAGGCCTATAAAGAAGGTTTCAGCAATATGCCATAATATTATCTCAATGGTGATGTTAATGTTTTATTTCGTAATAAAAGTTTATATATTTTATTTCAAAATGTTTTCCATTATTGATTTCAGAATAGATTGTCCACCATTTTCATTTTTGAATCTTGTAATCCTAACTGAAGGTGTTTAGTTGGTATGCAAGAACAAAGCTGAGTGGGTCATTAGTGTGAGTGGAACGGTAGTGATGTTGATTTACTTGCCAAGCACAGTGATTTGTCCAAGAAGTGACGTAATGACGTGAGTGGCGTAGATGTGCAGTCCAGAGCACCCTACTGCAGCACTACTGGCCCAATTACATTATTTTTCAATACTAAAACTAATCCATTCATTCTATTGAGAGGGTTTTGGAAATACAATTTGTTTGCAGGCTAGCATTTTGTTTGCTATATGTTATAAGCTACACTTTGTATAAACAATATTTTGTTGGGAGCGATCTATGTATGTTACTTTTCAGATTTAAATAATTGTACAATATACGTAGTTCTATAGGTCATTACATTATACATTACTAGACTTTAAAATAATGTAATTACCTGCATTTGTTAGGGTAGATTAGTTAAAGATAATTAATATAGGTTGATTGAAAATAGTTTTGAATACTAACAAATGCCCCTGATGTGACACAAAGAGGGAAATTGCCAGCTTTTGCCCAAAGAAAATACATCGAATCAAACCCTAGGGGTACCCCCCCCCCCCCCAGTGCACACTGCCGGAATTAGAGTTGAGTCAGGCCCACCACATGGCCGGTATCATGGTACCGGGGACTAGGGAGCTGGGGGGCCCCACCTGGGTTGGTGTGTATAATTATTATAATCTCAGATTTTAAAACCTTTTCCCTAACACTATAGTCTATATATTTGAACCTAATTTTGTGCCGAATTGACTGTTTATTGTTTTGAAGCAAATTATATAACTTTATAAAATAACTCGTACATCCACAACCTCTCAACCATAAAAATAAATTATTGTAAGATAACCATCACTTTCAAGCCAGGTAGGTTTATATTAAGGCTTACCATGTTTAAAACTAGCGGTGAAACTTAAACAAAACATCAAGATAATACTAAATTAGATATTCTGCACTTCCTGACACAGGGCCTAATGTTTTTAATAACGCAGTCCGGTAACAAATTGTATATTATTCTTATAAATATGAAGAATTTGTGAACTTATCTAATAAAATTTCAAAATATGTTACTGGAAAACCATATTCTGATTAATTACTTAGTTAAAATCTATTTACAACAGAGAAAAATATCCTCGTTTTGACTAGTTTGGAGTACTTCTAGAAACACACTTCACTGTCCTTAATGTATTTTGTTCCAAGAAAAGACTACTTCACCTTTTTTTAATCTAATTAATTTAACAAAAAGGAAGGATTTTCTCCAATTAAGTCCCTATGGAAAAAGTTGAATAATCGGTTGCCTGCTCATGAAAACAGCGCCGAGCACAGCAATCGTTATTGTAACGGGAAATCATTGCAACAATTCTTCATTTGTAAAGGAATAGATAGTGAGCTCCAAAAAACAGATTGCATGTAAAGCTGATAAGTGGAAAGCGATTGTGCGAAAGCTACTAGATGTTAGATTATTCTTAGCATCAAGAGGTTTGCTTTTCCAAGGGGATATCACAGAGGTTGGAGATGTTCGTAACATACATTTTTGGGGAACTTTAGAATTGTTAGGAAAATATGATGAGATAACTCGTGAACATTTAGCTAAAGTAAAGCACCTTCAATTACTAGGGAAAAGAATACAAATTCATGCACATTATTTACCCTGGATGGCTCAGAATGGATTTATTTCTCTCTGTGGTGACAAGGATTTGAACGCCACTCTGGAAGAAAAACAAGAGGCTATTTACTATGGATTAATAATTGATGCAACACTTGATGTTTCTCACCAATAACCACAAGTTTTTATTCTAACATTAAATAAACAAGCAAATTCGAAATTTGTGAATGGTTCGTCGAATTCTTAGACTTTCATGCAAAAACTGGTGAAGATATTATTACCGAAGTACTTTCAGTACTTGAGAAATCGAATCCCATATTAAGACTGTCGGGTGCAAGGCCACAACAACGGTGCTAACATGTGTGGTAGAGGGAAAGGATTTAAAACGAGAACTTTGGAGACAAATAACCAAACACTTTTTATTCATGTGGTGCGCATTCATTAAATCGTGTTAGTGTCAATGCTACTAAAATATGCCCAGAAGTTGTGATCTTTTAAGGCAATGTGGAAAGTATGAGGCATTAAAAATCACGTGCCATTATCTTTAAAAAAAATCGATGGAGTGAGACTGTAGAAGCTGTTCGTTCTCCCCATAGCGAAGCACTACCCAGGGATACTCAAAACACTGGATTACGTAATGCAAGAAATGTCAACAACTGTACAAACAACAATATACAACACTGTTGTAGGCTTGAAGAACTATTTTTATTCTTTTGAGGGCCTTATTATAGTAGTATTTTGGCATAAATTTCAGCCTTTATTTAATGAATGAAGTGTTATTATTCAAGCTCGAAGAATATCTCTTGAGGTTGAAGTCAGTCTCATGAAAGACTTACAGCAGGAAATGTGAAATTTAAGAGATTTGTGGGCATATATTCTACAAGAGTCACGTTTGGTCCCACATAAATGGAAATGCCACCAATTTCCCCCCAAAAATTGAATCGTTTACACAGTGTAGCAATACCAGACGCAGGCCAACAATTTACTGCAAAATAAAAGTTCAAAACGTGTGTAGTATGCAAGTGTTAGATTTCCTTTTGCAGGAACTATAAGACAGATTTAAGGCAGCAATTTCTTTCTGTTAGATTTTCAACCTATTTTTGAAATACGAGTATAGTTCTTTAGATGATAAAGAACTGAAGGCAAAGGTTGAAGCTTTAGTACAACAGTTTAAAGTGACTTATAAACTGATTTATATGATGAAATTGTGCATTCAAAGCATATTTCTTCCATTGTGTTTGGATCTAAGATTGAAGTTGGCCCTTTGAAACGACTGAATTCAATATATAAGATACATTTGGAACCAATATTCATGAATGTTTGCATTGCACTCCGTATGTTTGTAGCTTCCCCTCACTGTTGCATCAGCAGAGAGAGCCTTCAGTAAACTTGGTAATGTGTTGAAGACCTGGCAAAGACCACCAATGAGCCAGCAACGAATGAATTCACTGTGCTTACTGGATATATAACAAGACTTGACTTCTACTTTGGACTTTAAAAAAGTCATAAATTAATTCGCAAAGAGTAAAGCTATAAAAATGTAACATTTAAGTCAGTGAGCTAGTTACTAAATTTAAGAACGTCAACTGCATCTTATTTTATGGCTTACCCACGTTTATGAACATAATTTGTGAAATTGATTGTGTTGTTCTTTTACATTTCGTTTATTGAAAATTTACAACTTAAGAACATTAATTTTCGCTCATATACATTTTTCTTATTTTATGTACAAAATAAAAACACATTTCAAATGTACTAGTTTTTTAATCTCAAGTGATTTAACGTTCACAAAAAGTAGAAGTTAGTTTAGTATGTGTATTGAGTAGCTATATTTATGAAATCTGAATGCGAATGCTAATGAAGATACCTTAATAGGAGGCCCGTTACCTCACTTGGCACTGGGGCCCAGAGTGCCGATGTGGGAGGCCTGAACTGAGTAGTTGTCTGAAATTAGTACGATTTGGCAGAGCTCTACCAATAATTAAGATTATTTAAATTATATATATATATATAAATAAATACTTTTTGAAATCAAAACAGCTTTATAAGCAGTTTTATTAAGAAAAAGGTTTTTTTTCTTCAAAAAAGTTCCTATGCGCGATTGCCATTAATATGTTCCTAATATGTAATTAGGCTATCCAGCCATTTTATACAAATAAAGTTGGCCTGTAGGCCAATCCGCCTGTGACTGCAGCTGTGTTGATCTTGTTTGATTTATAATAGCTATAATTACATTTTACAATCTTGTTTCTAGCTAATGATAGAGAAAACAATCTCTGAAGGAAGGTTGCAGACTAATGTGTGTCACCCTGGCCACCCGACTTTTAGCCACCCGGTTTTTGAAAACGCCCATCGTTTGTGCTACGTTAGTGCTGGTTAGTGCTAGATTTTCATCGTTAATGCTGTAAATTTGTGGCACTTATTCAAGAATGTTTATGGGTGGCTAGGGAAATATCTCCCTGGCTACCCAGTATATGAAATAATAGAGATAACCCTTTTTTTTTAATGCCCATCGTTTGTGCTACGTTAGTGCTGGTTAGTGCTCGATTTATTATCGTTAGTGCTATAAATTTGTGGCACTTATTCAAGATTGTTTATGGGTGGCTAGGATGATATCTCACTGGCCAACCAGTATAAAAAATAATAGAGATAACCTTTTTTTGAATACGCTCAACGTGTGTGCTTCCTTAGTGCTTGTTAGTGCTCAATTTTTTTTATTTCTGCTCCAAATTTATATTTTTATTTATTATCATTTTTACAACCTCATACCTTAAATTTCATATATATTAAACAATAGTATATTTTCTAAAATACGGGCGTAGAGTCCAAACGGGCAGTAAGACTCGAAGCTAAATAAATATATATATAAAATAACATAGAAAATAGGTATAATAAAGATTTTTGATTTATATATATATATATATATATATATATATATATAATATATGTATTAATCAAAAATCTTTATTTATACCTATTTTCTAGGTTATTAAATCTTCTTGTATTGGTAATATACTGATTTTTAAAGGGTTTTGTATTATTTTAAATGTTATACTATCAATTTTCTTATATTTTATAAAATATGTTTTCAATTTACGATTTAATCAAGCTATTCCTTTATTTTTCATCTTTTACCAGCCTAAAAATAAAAAAGAATCAATTATTATTTTATATAATGCTCCTTAATACAAATACTTTAGAATGTCTTCTAAAACGTCCAACTTCATATTAATATTAATTCACTACGCAGGGACATTACCTACTTTTTATTCACTTAGCAACCTATAACCATCAAAGTAGAAAAGTATGATATTTTCAGAGAAATGTTTAGTGCTTTTAAATGATTTTTAGTTGTAACTTAACTAAATAAATAAATAAGTTTTGATTTGTATTTATTATTTATTCTATTATTATTATTATGATTAGCACCGCGTCTTACTACCCGTTCGGGTTATACGCACTTACGCTAATGTGTAATGGTAGGGTGATTGTGAGATGAAATGAAGGACCTACAGTTTAACGTGGAATCCGAACCACGGTGGAGGCCTGGCACTCCCCACATTCACAAGATGTCTTGTCAGAGGTGAAGGAAGGGTTTGGTAATCAGATAAACTTGTGCCGGGACCGAGGATTGAACCCCGGCCGCCAGCACAGAAGTCTGACACCTTACCCCTAGACCACCAGGTCACCTGTATCTTAGTTCCCTTTATATTTTATTTTTTTTACCCATTTAACTTGTAAGCTTCATTTTATTGTCTACTTACCTTAAACATGTCATTAGGAAATAACTATTTTTCATAAATAGATATTTTAATTTGTATAATCTAAGTTTTGGGTCTAAACAATGAATAAGACAAGTTTTGCAGACATATGAATAGGACTAAACAGGTTTGATGCCAAATAGGGCGGTATTCAATTTTGCAGAAAAACTAAATATTTATTTACAAAATGAAATTCAACATTGAGTTCAAACATTTTTAGGATATTATACAAACTCCCATGTCAACAATATTGAATATTTCTTAAGTTATACGATATTATCATCAGCGTCTTCGTGGAATCCACCTTCTTTCTGGTCATTTATGTCAGCACCAACTTCTTCTACTAGTGGAAATTCCTTTTAACCGTCAATTACGTTATAGCTGTAATATTCTATCTCAGAGACTTGAGAGGGTCCTTCATTTGTCCCCATAATGTTTTTAGGAGACATGTTTAATCTTTAAATGTCTATCCTATATAGCCCATTTGAATGACAACAGTCCACAGTTCACACACTGCATGTTAACCCTTAAGCAGCCAATAACCGTTGTCATTCGAATATGCCTTATAGGACCGGCCTTAAGTGTTTGACTGGAATTACATTGATTTTTTAGATTTTGGTCAATAGTATTGATAATTACTCTCATGTTGGACTATACTGCAGAAGACAGGGAATTTTGGGTTCGATCCCATTGGGTGCACTGTTTTATCCTAAATAGTTTACCACTCTCTCTATCCTCACGCAAATGCGAGTGAACTTCCTCTAAATTGCACCTACCTCATCCCTAACCCATGAGTGTAATTAGCACATAGACGTAAAAACTAAACGGGTAGTAAGACGTGGTGCCTAAAAAAAAAATTACTTCCCCTCATCATTTGGACAGCTGGTGGAAATAAAATATTACCCAGGCCAATCAACGTAGCTAGAAAATATAATCGATTTTAAAAAACTTCATAGTAATTTAGCTTCTTTATGGATCATTTTTCAAAGAAAATATAATGCATGAATGCATAAAACAAAATAGAACAGGTCAAGTCTGTAATTACATGTATTTTTAATGTAACATTTGAAATAGTGTATTTAGTTTTAGTACTAAGACTAACACTAAGCAACTATAGTCCAATTTGCATGGTAAGGGCCTTTTTTCTTACAACAAGAAAAATAATTACAAGTCCTTCTCGTGTTCGTATGTTAAGTCATGTGATTTGAAGTTTTCACTTTTGATAAATAATACCCAGACATATAAGATAACTCTAATAATTTCGTAAAATGTTAACAAGTTTTCCAAAAATATGTGTTTCTATATTCTAAAAGGCCTAGGACTTCAGCCGAGTTCAAATACTATTCACAAATAGAATTGTGCGACAATGTGGTAGCATAAAAAGCAGATTTCCCTAGCCACAAATTATTTGTGACGAGAAAATGTACTAAACATCTTTTATTTGTATAAAACGTTAATTATTGAAGACAGACACTTTTGCATTACAATTAAAGCTTGAGCCATGGAGTTATATTATTATTTTATTATTAAACATTAAAGTTGTGATAGTTGTATATTTTATATAGGCTAAAACAATAATCTAATATATTTCCTGGGAGGTAAATAAGTCACAAAGAAAGGTGTATTAAATTCACCATTTAAAAACATATTTTTTTGTGGTATTGTTTATTTCAGATGGAATATAAATCACAATAATATAGCTAGCAAAATAACTCATTATAGCTAGCACAATAATGGATATAACAATAATATATTGCAGAGGAATGTTTTATAAAGCTGTAAGTCATAAGTCTATAATTTACAAGTAAAAGTTTTACAATTGTTGGGTTGTAAGGTTATGTAATAATTACAATAATGGGTTAGTAATGAGGGAGGTTGAATTTAGAGGAAGTGCACCCACCCAGCATTTACATGGGGAGTGAGAGTGGGAAACAATTTAGGAAAAACCACCCCCAGTAGACCTGACCGGAAATGAACTCCGATCCCTCAGTCATCAGCAGGCCAGTCTAACACGAAAGTGATGCCTTAGACCATTGGTTTCCAGCCTGGAGTACACGTACCCCCAGGCATACGTGCCAGGACTTTTGGGGGTACGTGAAAATATTTAAATAATGTTGGAAAAAGCAACATATGCCAGCAGTGTAAGACCAAATATCATTTAAATGTGTGATATTAACTCAACGCTATAGTGAGGGGCGGTGCTGGTTGTCCTATATATTTGACCTCGAGAAAATTATTTCAATTTCACCAGTTTGTTGTTTAAGTACGTATACAAGAATAGTTAGTTATGCTCTGTATTGGTCAAGCAACAAAATTGAGTAAATCCAAGGCAAGATATGGTTAAAGGAAATAGAAAGTATTAGTGGAGTCTGGGGAGAGTGATGGAAGGGATTAGTCCTTGAAATTAGGAAAAAAACCAAACCTTTCAGATTGAAACTATTAGAATGGTTATTCCAAGTACACGCTGCAAATTAGTTGGCAAAGAAAGAAGAATGAGAGGGCGGGATTAGATAAGAAGGGTTGAATTGGAGAGAGGACAGCATACCTGAAGATAAATACTGCATACATTGACTTTAGTCATAAAAGTGACATATGGTTATAAATGTTAGTCAAAAACTTTTAAGTTGTGATCAAAAAGTGTCGAGCACAAGCAAAAGGGAATTTTATTTCCAATCATTCACATTACGAAATAAATTCAATATTCAATAATTAAATAATAGTTTTAATGTAGAATTGTTATTGATTATCTTGATTTTAATAAATGTGGCATTTACAACAATTATGTTCTTGTGCGATAGCGAGCACCAAAATAAAGCTTTTTATTCTCTATCAATTTATTCTATAAAAAGAATAGTCAAATATATATAGTAACAATGCAAAACTAATTTCTCATTAAATACATGGCTGAAAAAAACAGATCCTCTAAAACAACTTTGGAGTTTAAGCTATAGTTGCTTTTCAAATAAGTCTTTTAAAATGCATTACAGTTAACAGTAATATTCATAGGAAGAAAAAAAATGTTGTCATTTAAAAGATAGACGGTGAGAAACCATAGAACAATTAACTTTGAAAAGTGATTAAATTAAAAAGACTAAGAAATATTAGCCTAAAACATAAGAATTCAGTATAAACGTGGATAAGAGTGGTTGCATAGGATTTTGAGATACTTCACTTAAACATAATCTTATGAAATGAATTATAATGTAAAATATATAATGCACTTTAAGTTTAAGTGTTACTACAATGGTAAATAGATGGAGGAAATGTTCAAAATTACGGCCATAAACAACGATACAAAACCTTATGTGCGCAGCAGGTTCTGCTGTGCACGCTCGAAGAAGAGAACATGAGTTAAAAGTCCGTATTTTTGTAGTTTATATAGAAATAAAATATTTTGGCATAAACATAACATTGCTCCAGTAAATAGCTTACTTTAATATTTGACACATATAAGCCTCAACAGTTAAGTCGTTGTCATGAACATCACTGTATTTGTTGAAAAACTTTATATTTTAATTAAAAATTCCACGAAGATCATGGCAACTATTCAACAACTGTTGAAATTAAATTGGGTAGAAAATTGAACTAAATTTTTTTTACTGCAGCAATATTAAATTTTATTTAGCCAACAAGGTGTTTGCTATAAAAAAAACTGCAAAAAATACTGATCTCCTGTCACGTCCAACTTCATCCCCCCTTCAAAAGCTCCACAGGAACGCACATGAAAAAAGGGTTGACAGTAATACTGTGGAAAAATCACCCCTTATTTAATTGGTCTGATTTGAAACCCAACTTACCACGTCAGAGTCTGGAACACCAAATACTAACTTAAGAGCCCGTCTCACACCACGGATAGCACCTATCCTAATTAGGTAATTCAGCTCAAATCAGACGTTGCCTCGTGGTTCAATTTTTCAGAGTCATCTTAAGAACGAAGGAACTTATTTTATAAAACTAAATTTTTCATTTAAAAACTATTTTAACTGATGAAATTAGATGTAACAAATTTTCCAAACCTGTTAACTGCAAGTGTTTGATTTTCTGTATTTGACTTAATAACTTGCTATAGATCAACGTGTTAATATTTTAATACGATCTTCTGAATCCTTTCTAAATTATTAAATATTTACTATTACACATAAAAATAACATTTTTAAGTTGCAGTTTGTTTTTATTTATTTACTTTTTATCTTACAGTGTTAAGGTCTCAAATTATTTTAAAATAATTTTGAATTAGTTATGAACTATTAGATATTTGATTTTAGCTTTTTAGGAGGTCTGTTTTTAAAATAGTTTAATACTTCATATCCCTCTTGTTATCTTTATGTTCTTTTACAAAATATTTAGAGTTAATATTGTGCATTTCTAATTATTTATTTTTATTAATTGTTATAAGTATTGTGGAGGTGTTTATTTATTAGTAAAAGAAAATATAAACAATTTTCCATTGATATTCATGCCCATACATATTACTTTATGGTTTTCGTAGGCCTTTAAGAAAATATAAGTTTAAGCATGTATTTAAAAATATTCAAAATAAGCACAAGTCTCGTAAATAATTTAATTAAATAGGGCAGATTCCATCGAATTACAATACATGTAGGATTACATAGACTAAAATAGTAACTGATATATATTTATTCATCCCTACCATTATCTTTGTTTACGAAACACAACTCCTTCAGCTTGGTCAGAATCGCTTTGTCGATAATAATCAATACCAAGACGTAACCAATTTAATCACAAAAACTCACCCTATGATGAAGCAATATTTTTGTTCATTCCGTGTGTTGACAAAGTGAACTCGTTGAGTTCATGCCTCTTTCAAACGAGCGCACGCGAGCCCGTTTCACTATTTCTGAAGCTCCAAGTAAAGCATTGCGTCATATGTAGCCTTTCAGAAGACCGCACGTGTGAATACGGCCAATATTGTAGACACGAATTGAAATGATGAAGGTGCACCCACAATTTTCTTTTTACATTTTTTTTTCTTTCTTATTTGAACTGTTTGCGTTAAAACGCTAACCTCTTTTGGTTTGTGTATTGTATAATACCGACAATGAACTGTTATTATTATTATTATTATTAGCACCGCGTCTTACTACCCATTCGGGTTATACGCACTTACGCTAATGTGTAATGGTAGGGTGATTGTGAGATGAAATGAAGGACCTACAGTTTAACGTGGAATCTGAACCACGGTGGAGGCCTGGCATTCCCCACATTCACAAGATGTCTTATCAGAGGTGAAGGAAGGATTTGGTAATCAGATAAATCTTTGCCGGGACCGAGGATTGAACCCCGGCCGCCCGCATAGAAGTCTGACACCTTACTCCTAGACCACCAGGTCACCTAATGAACTGTTAAAAGTCCAAGTGAGTTGCATCACGGCTCTAGTGAGCTTCATAGCAGCTCAACGTATTGACTCGTGAACCAGCTCACGTGTGATCGTCTGAAAGAGGCCTCAACCAAACCAGTGCATTTTTTGACCCTTGTCTTACTAATCGTCCCGGCTTATTCATCTTTTATTTCTCTATTGTGATAGAAATGAGGAAGCTTGAATTGAATGTAAGTGTACCCGAATTTGTGTAGAGGGTAAATCGGGAAACTATTTAGTAAAATCCCCAGCATAACACTCAGCCGGGATTTGAACCAGAGCCTTCCCGTCACCAGGCAATCGGACCAAGCTATCTTGACGTTTGTTCCGTGAGCTTACCAAAACTGGTCACAAATATGTTATTCTAGAGATAGTGGCCGCATGGTCTAAGGCGCACCTTCACAAGTAAATTGCTTGGATTAACTTATTTTTTCTAAAGTTATCAATACAATGATAAATCATTTGGACGACATACTCATGAAATTGATTTAGAAAATATTTAATAGCCCATTAGAACAATTTTAAATTTATAAATAAATATTTAAATAACTAGAGTAAATATGTCTACATAATTATTAATAATTTTAACTAAACAAAATATGATCAAACAAGCCACAAAAGAATATTTTTCATTAAGTAAGTGCACTTAACCCTTCTTCCCCTACACCTGACCGGGATTCGAGCTCAGATCTCCCCATCATCGGCATTCCAGTCAGTTGTGAAAGTGACGCCTTAAAGTCATGCAACCACCAAAGCGGGATATATGTTTTTCAAATGTGTTCGTAAATTCAGTTTACTCAGAATTATAGCGGTCTAACCTTGAACTATTACACTATGATCCTATATCACAATCTAAGCCCGGGGTGGACAACCTTATCGCCATTCGCCACAATTGACCAACTGATCATCATTAGAGTGTGGCGAATTTGATTTTGACAGCTCTCACAGTAAAATTTATTTTACCTGGTGGTATATTCTGGTTGTATCTTGATATTCCTGGCATATAATTAGAAGCATTCTACCTTTTGAATTATTAACGCTACCGACCAATGCTTTCCTCCTTTTTCTGACTTTGTTGACTTTAAATTAGCGTTTATATTCTTGAGTGATCCACTCTACTTTTGCAAATTCAAGTGAAGAAAGTTCCAACCTTCTGTCTTTGGACAAGCGTGGGTTTGAAGATGATTTGATTTCTTTTCACACTCTGGGACACTTGAACAGTTACCAGTGCTTGTAAATAAATATACATCTTGAATAAGGCTTTGGTAGTCTCGTTAATTACGATGAATAAGCAACACATTCTGCACCAACATTGTCTAGCGATTGTGGGTCATCAATGAATATTAGAATATTGCTAAAAGGAATCAACGGGAATGACTCTCAGGATCACATAATTAGCATTAAGAGCATGGATACGTTATTGGCTGTGTACTTGACTGACCCTGGAGCCCACCAGGCCCCCCTCTCCCCCCCCCCACCCGCCCCCCCCCTTCCCAACACCCCACCGTCGTACTCCTGACTTCAACAAACGTATTTACCTCGTATATTAATCAGTATTCCCGACTAACATGTTGTGGCCGCATCGGGTTCAAATAAAATACATCTCTAGAGGAAAACATGCAGCATCTGAAGAGATAAGAACTGATATTAGAGGAATATATTTCCCTCTTATAATATGTATTTATATTTATAAATCAGGTTGTATGGCGCGTCTACTGAACTAAGGGTATTGGGTTCAGCTCCCATCAACTATAAAACATTTAACATAAGTGAACTGGGTATATATCTCTCATAGTGATAAACTAATGTGTGAGTAACTGGGTGTTGTGCATGTTGTAGAATTAATTCAGCTTGTAAGTCATGCAGTGCAACTTTTCTTATTACCCGCCTGAGATATCCGAATATTACCACTAATAGATTGGAATAATTAAGACAGAATTTAAAGGAAACGTTTCCGCATTTGCGTAGGAGAGTGGAAAACCATTTGGGGGAGGAAGGTGCTTCTCCCTCACAAATAAAAGAAATAAATTAACAAAAAATAGTTTTTGTATAAAAAATATAACTATTGTTTTGGGTAATTCGTTCTTGGTTGATGAAATCTAGTTGTAGAGTGCCTTACCCATCTATCGAGTAGACCAAGCATTCCACTGCAACCCTTACCTTCGTGTATAAGCAGCGATTAAACACCAGATCAAAACAAACCAGCTGAGACGTACCACACAACAAACCAGCTGAGACGTACCACACAACGAACCAGCTGAGGCGTACCACACAACGAACCAGCTAAGGCGTACCACACAACGAACCAGCTGAGACGTACCACACAACAAACCAGCTGAGACGTACCACACAACGAACCAGCTGAGACGTACCACACAACGAACCAGCTGAGACGTACCACACAACGAACCAGCTGAGGCGTACCACACAACGAACCAGCTGAGACGTACCACACAACGAACCAGCTGAGGCGTACCACACAACGAACCAGCTGAGGCGTACCACACAACGAACCAGCTGAGGCGTACCACACAACCAACCAGCTGAGACGTACCACACAACGAACCAGCTGAGGCGTACCACACAACCAACCAGCTGAGACGTACCACACAACGAACCAGCTGAGACGTACCACACAACGAACCAGCTGAGACGTACTAAGCTGCTTCTACTTATTTTATATCATTGCTACCAAAACAAGGCCACGGCCAGGTAAAGGGTGTGGGTGTAAGAGTGGGATAAGCCCCTCTGCTCCCAAATAGTGAAAACACATTTAACTATAGTTAGTATTGTATATATTTACTGTTAAGATAGTATTAAAATAAAGATACAAGAGAAGATCCATAGCAAGTAGCCTCCATGCTGGTCTTTAAGGCCTCCACCGTGGTTCGGATTCCACGTTAAACTGTAGGTCCTTCATTTCAACTCACAATCACTTTACCATTACACATTAGCGTAAGTGCGTATAACCCGAATGGGTAGTAAGACGCGGTGCTATTAATAATAATAATAATAATAATAATAATAATAATAAATAATAATAATAATAATAATTTAAGGTGGGATGGAAAAGGACGCGAGAAAAGGCCAGCGTTTTTACGATTTTTATGGCAAAAAATTTTTGGCCGAATTAAAACCAATATTGCTCTAATAGAAACATAACATTTAAATTTATTCGCATGTTAATATCAACATTTGTTGAATATCTGTCATGAGCACAGTGACATTGTATGAAAAATGTTTTAAATGAAGAGAAAAAAATTTAATTAAATTCCAGGATACCTATGACAGATATTCAACAAATGTTGATATCAGAATCTGAAGAAAATTAAATGCCATATTTATACTGTAGAAATATTATATTTATTTTAACTAAAAAAGGTTTTGTTATAAAAATATCAAAACCACTTACCTTTTCTTGCGTTCTTATACCCCACCTTAATTACATGATTATTTTTAAGGCTCTAAACACCTGGGACTATACAAACAAAACAAATAATTCAGAATCCCTCATATGTCACCTTATTTCACAACACGTTAGGTCTAACTTGACCGGGAGTCGAAATGGAAAGCTACCGGAACTGCCTATTTAACGCATTGTTTTACGGTGGTAAGTGATAGATCTACAAGGTCTTTCATTTTCCTGGTGTCTCAGCCAAGTAAGCCGCCACACCTCCTTTCATTGCTATTAATACATTCATTCATCTAGCATGGAAATTAAAGACGACACAGCGCGCGCTTTAAGATAGTTTGCGGTTCTGTGTTGATGGTGCAACAGCGATACTGCCGATGGGATAGGGGAGTTCATTAAGACCACCATCTGGATTTTTATGACTTAAAATTATCAAAAATTTACTTATGAAATGACCTAAAAATTCTAAAAAATTACTTAAAATTTTCAAAAATTGGCTTAAAAATATGAACAAAGAGTCGAAATAAATGCACATTACTAAATCAAACACGTTCTTTACAAATCTAAACTAAAAATTATCCATGAAATTGAGTCTTTAACAACTAAACTTTGAATTCTGATAAATATAATAATGATTTGCAGATATCTGCTTCAACAGTAAAAACTACCCCCTTCAAACGCAATCCTCTACAGCCTAGTTGCAATGCCTCGCCAGGAATGTGTATTTTACAACCAAACAGGCAAATAAGTATACATTTTATTTACAACATTATCCTCGCATTCCGACAACTGTGTGTTGGAAACATTCAGACATTAATAAAATATCGGTTGTATTTAAAAAATAATTATTCAACATGAATGCCTAAAAATGACTCAAACGTTCTTATAAATGCCTAAAAACTACTCTAAAAGGAGGAACACATAAAAAGCATCACTTAAAATTTCAGAATGACATGAAATGAGAGAAAAAAAAAGAACATATCTATTCCTCCAACAAGAGGATCATAACATAGTTTATTTACTTATTAGCATTGCGTGGGACGAACAAAAAAAGATGTGTCATCAAAATCCGGGCCTAGATTTTGACCCACACGATTTTTCCGTACATAGTTTAAAGCACACTGTCACACGGACTAAGCTTTACTCTCGTATGTTCTGGTTTGCCAATGACAAGGAGGTATGGGTTTGAATCTCAGTCGGGTGTACTCACTGTTTCTTCCTAAATTGTTCACCACTCTCTAGCCACTCAATCCGGGTACGTAGAATCTAAGAAAAAGGTTCCCAATCTTTATAGACGGCGCCAACGAATAAGACAGGATAGAACCTTCATAGTTTGTTTTTTTTACTTTCTCATATAAAGAGAAAGTATTGTGATCATGAAATCGATCTCGATATTATGACACATTCTTTAAGTTTTATGTGAACAGAAATCCAAAAAAATTAATTTTACAATTCTGTCTGTCTATCTGTCAGTCCCCATATCTGTCTATCTGTTTGTTCCCATATCTGTATGTCTGTATGTCCCTACCAAAGACCAAAAATGGTTGGATGGATTTTGTTCAAAATTGATATTTAAATTTTATAAGGCTATACCTCAAAATTTGTTTATCCTAATCAAGGGTAGATTACTGATAAGTAATTTTATTGAATCCCAAATTTATAAAAAATGCCTCAAATGATTTAGTTTAAAATGCATATACAGGATTTGTTTGACATGACAAATAGCACCATATAATTGGTTTTTGGGTAAAAAAAAAAAGGATGAAGGCTATAGTTTACTGATGACTGATTTTTCAAAAACTTGAAATATTTTACAAATGGCTCAAGCAATTTGGTTGGTAAAAAGTTTTTATTTTAAAAGTAACAAATAATTTTAGAAGAGCTTAAGAATAATTAATTTATAAAAATCTGAACATTGTTAAATATATCCAAACATTTTGTTTAAAATTTTCATATAAAATTATTATTTTGTTTGTTTTAAAAAGTAAAACTCATTTAAGGATAGTTTAATAAACACAATTTTTGAACATTTTCCTCGACTCTAAAATACACAATATGATAAAGTTTGTGCGATTGTATAGTACCATTTATTTACACATATTATGGACATTTAATAATGACAGTTAAATTTTACAAGCGCAAAATTATAAAACAAACAAAAAATAGTAAATGTGTTATGGCTGCGCCTTTTGAAAATGTCCTTTGTTAATGTTTGAAAATATTTGCAATTCTAATTACTGATGCTGTTTTATAGTGTGAAAAACAAATAATGAATATTCTAAAATTGCCTCATGGAAGCTAGGATAACCACGGTGAGCCCAATTGTTCCGAAAAGCACAGTGTGAAAAACGCTATTTTAACTGTGTCTTGTTCATTCATGTCCAATTAGTGCAATTAAATGCAGATATCCGGACAGAGACGTGGTGGGAGCAAAAAATTGCAGGGAAGCTTGTACTTATAATGAGATTAAAACTATGACGATTTAACTGGTCAATAAGCTACTGAGAAAACTTTAATGATCATTCACTTTTTATCAATGTCTTACTATCAACATAAAAATAACATTCTTTTTAGAAGCATTGTGTACAGCTTATGTATTAATTAAAATTTTAATGTAAAATTTAAAACAATCCACCATATATTTTAAATGACGAACAAAACTGCATAGAAAATTTAACTAAGAACATTTTCTTCAAACATTACTTTTTAAGAATAAAACAAATCTTTGTAATAATTAAATATCGCTCTGTGCGCGACTTTAGTACAATGAGATGGTATTGGGTAGAGTGCTTGCCTCAGGACTCGATTACCATGGGTTCATCGCCACCACCCTCTCTATCCCCCCCCCCCCTTTCTCCCTGAAAATATTACCGTTGAATGTATATATAATGGATAGTGTTGATATACATTCAACGGTATTACTACCGTAATAATGTATCTTTTAATTTCTCTACATTGATAGTAGCTATATTTCGTTCACGATAGGTTTTTACCTGGATGACAGTTCGAAAATCATATGTTTGGGTTTTGGGTTGCCAACACTTGTAAAAGATCACAGTTTAGTTATAAATGTAAAGATCTTTAATTACCTGTTATATATTATATTAAAATAACGTAAACTTAAGTTTTCTCATACTTTTTCATTTCTTTAAATAATTTCTTTTTATCCAACTCGAAACAATATTTTAAACATAATTAAAAGTACTTATTTTTCGTTTTGGAACGTTACTGATTTTTTGTAATATAGTGCACACATCAATATCTTTTAATACAGGCATCGTATTTACTTGGAAAAGAGAAAATTGTCATTTTTTTTACATAAAATAAATGATTGTATGATTATTTTATCGTATTTTGAAATATTTAACTGAATAAAATATTTTCATCAACTGAGTGTCTGCATCATTAAAAAAAACTTGTTTACCGTCATGTTAAACCATATGGTTTAAATTCGTCAGTCGCCGTTTTGAAGTTATGTTCGTTAGAAGTTTTTGTAAAAGTTGTGTGAATTTTTTTTTTTAAGTGGAATGAAACGATAAATAAACTTTGTGACCGACCTCAAATAAATATATAAATAATATTGGCCTAAATTACTGTGGTTAACTATCAGATTAATATATTACTATCTGTTTTCATTACGGTCATCCAAAGTGATAGATGTAAGCTGTAGGCGTAGTGATATATTAGGGATTACTTCTAGTAACATTTCGAGCTGTCATCCAGGTAAACTTAGCTCGTGAATGACTTATAGCTGGATTCTAGCAAATATATAACACTTAAACAGCCACAATAATTATGTAAACAATTTTATAATCGTATTCTAAAAATTGAAAAATGACACCTGGACACGGGAATCAAACCCGGGACCTTTGGCTTAGTATGCCAATGTTGTTGTTTGTAAGTGTTTTATTATTTTTTTCGTAAACATATATATTTAAACATGAATAAATAACACGAGAATTATTTAGGGACATTTGACACCAGCCCCGAAGGGCTCTCGACAACACACACGACATTGAACATATAACAAACATCACTCAGACATACAATGGCGCCCTGGCGGGCTGAAAGGTGCTTTCTGTGGGTTAGGGGTGGAAAAATTACATAAAAAACCCACCCCGTAGCACATGAAGGGTCGCCAAGACCTTAGGACATAGGCCTACACACGGTACAGAGAAGGAGAGGGACAAGACGGAAAACAGTGATTGGAAAAAGAAACGGCAGGAAAAAATATATAAATAATAAAGTTGCTGTTGATAGTGAACTGTCCATAGTAATGTCAGGTGTCTTTGGCTGAAACTGACCAACCCACAATGTCAATTGGTGGGGTTGGTATGCCAATGATCTTACCACTGAGCTATCCAGGATTCGTCCCGTCCCCAGGGTCATTCTTCACTCATATTTTAAGGCAGAATCAATGATGGACGTGCAGAAATCGTCGGTTACAAATGTATGATTTTATTAAGATCACTATCTATCAGATAATTCATCCACCTTTGACTCGATAGTTGACTTATTGCTGCCACTTGGACAATTAACATAGTTCTA
>JBCFYV010000003.1:47161465-47206185 GCA_039000515.1 Timema cristinae
ATCCTGATGTCTTTTAAGGTTTTTATAACAAATTCTGAAAAAACTACTGTCATTGTCCAAGTAGTTTACGAAAAATGGTGAGTTTTGTTTTAGGATTTCCGAGTGTTTGATCGCAAAAAACATGATGTCGCTTGGATTTACCCTGCAAGAACTTAAAAATATTGCCGTCTTGCACGCTCATGTCGTGAATTCAAATATTGTCTGCACTTTGCATGGAGCCTATACTACAAAATTAGATAGTAAATGCAACTATTCCTATTTTATTAATTACATTTAAAATGTGTGAATTAGAATATCTTAAGTGTTTTGAAATAATAAAAGAAAAACCAAAGTAGTAGCGCCAGCTGAAATGTCAAAAGGGCCTTTAGCTAGTTATCAACTAAATATGTACTTCAATAAACATATATGTATTTACATTTTTGTACTTTCAAAAGGTGTTTCCTCATCTCATTTTTCAATGTTTTTTTTCATATTCTCATCTAAATAGTCTCAAATTGAAAAAGTTATTCCCACACATCCCTAATTACACCCACAATTAATAAATAATCAATAAAACTCTTATGTTCAACTTTGCCTTCTGCCTTTATCGACAATTTTTAAATACACTTTTGACTTTAACTTGAATTTAAGAAATTATATTTAATCTCCCCTAAGATTTAACATGTATATTTTGAAAACAAGCTTTAATGCATGAATGACAGTTACACTAATTTTAGAGGATGCCCCTTCAATAAGGCAGTGTTTCCCAAACTTTACCCAGTTGTGTACCTCTTTTAGGGCCATGGCCTAACCAATGTACCTCTTGAAGCTCTTTATAAAAATAGTAATAAAGATATACCTATCATCTTGTACAATATAGGTGGTCGGTCATTCCAAATTTTTATAAAACTTTACTGGTAAGTTAGATAAGGTCATGACAGAAAGAAAGGCTAGTAAACGTTTAAGATATCATGTCAAAACCTCACATCATATGTTTATCATACATACTGCCATAAAAATACTATTTTCGCATATCAGTGTTTGAAAAACATTGATATAGGGCATATACTAAAAATATAACTAGGGTAGGTCCAGGCTGGAACTATGGTTTATATCAGGATATAAAAATACCTGGTGGTATTGAATGCAGACTGGGTGGCGTATGTGCCATCAGACGTCACCAGTTTCTGTACAGGTGCTTGCTGTAGCTGTGCTACATCCTCCTCCCCCTTGTCACCTGTAGCTCGGCGCAACTCATCATCTACCAGCGGAATCTTCAACATACATACCAAAAGATATTGGTTGGTGTAGACATAAAAATGATAAATATAGACTTTTAATGCAAAGAGAAATTTTATCTTCAAGAAAGTACCTGTGACAAAACTAAATATGTAATAATAAATAAAAGTTCACTAAATAAAATATTGACATTGTTGCCTTGCCGAATAATTATTGTCAGAGCAATAAAGTATGATTGAATGTTTGTTTTATAAATGCAATTTATAAAAACACTTACAGCAGTATACTTTTTAAATAAATTATAAAATAAAGATAAGCTCTTTTTTTAATCTTTTGCAATAAAATATAAGTTTTTTACATTGTTTAGGTGTAATTTAAATCATAGTGGCCACAATCGGCTGATAATTGTAAGATAAATATAATATTTTAATGTTTAAGTCAGTCAGTTGTAAGTTTATTAAAATGAACATGTGGGTTTACATATTTATAAAATGTGCTATTTTAAAGCTAAGATTCAAAATTTAAGATTGGCTTTCAAAATATTTGGTATCAATACATTTATTTCAACATCGACCATATCAAATTGAATTGTAAATTTTGTTCTTCAAAGAGAAAATTTAAGTTTTTTTAGTGTTTTACTACCTGTTATATTTATTCGCATGTGTACTAATTATGCTAATTTGTTGGGGATAAGAAAGGATGAGTTCAGATTAATGGTAACCGTATTTTCATGGAGGGAGATTAAAAAACCATTTAGGAACACCATCCTCATTACATTCATTCATCATCAGCATTTCAGTCTATTACGAAAGTAATGTCTAAGACCATTCGACCAACAAAATGGGTATAAAGTTTGTTAAAATGAACTTGACTAAAGTAAATACACTTCTAGTATTAAAATAATGTAAGGTTTTTTGGGAATGGTAGCAAATCATGTTCTTTTAAGAGAAAAATAAAGTCTGCCAACTTCACGCTGACTTCCCCAAAACATGTAAGAGAGGTATTTTGTCCTACCTCTCCAAGAGTCTGTCTCACTTGATTCATGACAGATTGGATGTCTTCTGGGCTCGAGGCATATTCACCCAGAATCCAAAGAGCAGCTCTGTGAACTGTCACAGACTTGATCATGGGGAAAGCATCCAGCAATCTCTGAAAGACATTTTTTTCAACATGAAGACATTTCCAATGGTTTTGTGTGTGTGTGTGTGTGTGTGTGTGTGTGTATATATATATATTTTTTTTTTTAATTATTTTAATAGGCTACATTGAGATAAATAATTTTTATTAAACTGCTTATTTTATTTCTATAAATTGATAATAATTCAACTTTTTAAAATCTTGAATATGAATTTTTTTTCAAACCCATGATTCCTAATATTCTTAATGATTCAAAGTGCCGATTCCTAATTAAAATTGTAGGAATAAAATAAAAACTAGTTAATTATATTAAAGTTAAAGGAAGCATGCAAAATATTTAAATTAACTTTTACATAAAAAAAACTGATGGGATTTTTATTCTTGGCCTTGTCTCTGTTCTTAATAAATGTGTCTCGTGTCAATATCAAGATCAATATTTATTAAACCATTTTCTAAAAATGTATCTAATTTCTTAGTGATAAAAGTTAATACAACATAGTTAACACCATGTTGAAGAAAGAAGTATACTTGTTTCTAGTAAGGTCTTAACATTTTATTTTTCCATGTAATATTTCTTTCTAATTACTTACACTTCACATTTATCCAACAGTTCTCATATATTTATCAAGCACCTGACACTTATTTGCATTCCTAATAGAACAAACAAACAAAATATACCTCGATGATTAATGGTCGCAATGTTTCAAATTTTTGAATGGCCTCCCGAACAAAGACCAATACATCTGTGGCAGCGAGCTCATTGGTGTCAGATAAGAAATCAATCAAAACTGGAATTACAGTAGCAGCCACATCTGGGAACTAAAAGAGGTGCACTGGAATCAACATAAAGCTTTAAAATAATATCTCTAGAACATTTTAATAGCTTAAAAGTAAATAGAGATGTCGTAATTCCTATTTTTATCAATTCCAATTATAAATTCTAATCTTGATTTAATGATTCTCAATTCAGATTTTCTAACATTTTCAATTACAATCCTTTTACACACATCAAATGTCATAAGAATATAGTTGAAAAAAGACTAAATATTGTAAAGAGTGAAAATTAGGCCTTATTGGGATCCAGAACTTTGGGGAAAAAATTCGAGAAATATGATGTTCTCAAAACTCAAATGGGAAAAATTAATATAAAAAAGGATACAATTAAAGACCATCTATCAATGTAATGTTTGTCATTATTTATCATTAACAATATTATTAATTTATTAAAGTTAAATTAACCTTATATTCCTTCAAGTATATGGATAAGTACCCAACATTTCAGTAGCTTTTGTTAATTTACAACTACTGTAACTAGTCAACATGACTGAGCCATTAAATAACAATCATACTAGGCTACTTGATGCTAATATTTATCCCTGAATAAATTTAAGGAAGGAAAACATAAGTTTGGCAAATATTTTTGATAAAAGTGGCTTTTTAATGTCATGTTTTGTGCAAAATACATATTCACCACACTTATTGTCCATCTAAACACTTATATTATGTTAATATTATTATTATTATTTGAAATGCCATCCATTTGCTTTTGTATCTTGGATAGTAGGGGTGTGCGAAGCCAGTTTTTTCAGTTCGAAGCACAATATTCGAGAATATTCTCAAAATCGAATCAAAGTTCGAATAAAATTAAACAACTAATAATAGCTTTGAAAACAAATTATTTTTCTAAAAAAAACTGGATGGTTTTAGCCTTAATATATTTTTATTTAGTTCAAATGCTATTAAATTGATAACTAATTTTAATAATAAAACATTACAATTTAGCCTAGTTATGTAATAATACACAATAAGACATTAACTTTTTAGAAAAAATTATGTAGACCTACTAAAAAAACATTTACTTGGGCACGTAAATAGACAATTATATTTATAAAAAAATAAAGGTATATACTATATTAGGTTAAGATATATGCTAAGAAAATATTTATACAGGCCTGTGACTTTGGGCAATGATATTATCCTACATTTGATTTGCAATTAAACTTTAAAAAATATTTACTTCAGGGCAGGTTATGTTATAACTTATTTTTAAAAAACGCATATTAGGATAAATTATATCAACATCAAACAGTTTTTATAAGTTAAAATAAAAACAAACATTGTAAGAAATTATTTACACAGCCAGGTATAAATGTCACTTTCTCTTCAAGTTATTTTGGAGGAATGTTAATTCCTCGACATGAATAGGAGTCAACAATTCCCGTCTGGCAGTTACAATGTTTCCTGAAATAGAAAATACCCTTTCACTGCACAAAACTGTATCAGGTATTCTCAGGTATTTGAGGACTACCTTGGAGACATTAGGGTATTTTCAAGAACCCTCTTCCCTCCACCAGATTTAGGGGTTTGTTGATCTGGGCACTCTTGGTGCATTTAGGTAATCCTTCACTTCACTATTGTTGTCTATTGCCGGTTGAGTGGTATTTGGTATGGAATCAAAACTTGACCATAGTCCAGAACTAGAAGAGGAGCACGAGGGTTGTTCATCTCTTACATTAGGCTCTAAAGATGACTTGTAACTCAACTTCTTAACTTAAATTGCTAGCGTATTTACTGCCACCATATTATCAATCAAGAAACCTCTCAATCTTGGGTCGCATAGCATGAATGGGCAGAAAATCAGATCTGAATCATAGAAATTGAAGCGAGATTTCAAAGCCTTATCTAAATTTCTTGCGAACATTACACCATCCTTCTTGCTAGTGATAAAAACATTTAGATAGGATTTGAGGCCATGAAGGATGGGTATAACCACTGAAGAGGTTGGATAACTGTCCCCACTTATTTCCTTGGTGGTGTCAATTAGTGGCCCAAGAACCTCTGCAATGCCTGCCGCTTGCTTCCATTCAACTGCAGTAAGGACCTCGATGTTATTTTCTGAATTGGCAAGTTCAGCTCAAACAGCTTTTCTAACAGCATGTAATCAAGAAAGAATGTTATACTCGCTGAACCGTGTATTCACAAAATGAATTAACTCGAGTACTGGCAGTTCCATCTCTTCCATTACAGTATGTAATCTTTTTCTTGCAGATGGACTACGACTGTAATGTCCCACAATTGCTTTTGCCATTGTCAAAAGAATACAAACCCCAGGACATTCTGCTTTGGCATCATGGATATCTAACTGTAGGGAATGGGAAAAATGGAATGGAAATAAACAGGGAATTAACTGCAAACGAAAATTTGAAGCATCATCGCTGACACAATATATTGGAAGTTTATATCTTCATTTAAAGCAATGCCCATTCACATACAGCCTCTTGCAGTGTAGCTCTGATTTTCACAGCTGTGTGTGATTCATTAAGTAGCACGATGTTCATTGAAATGACTTGTACTCAAAGTCTGGTTTTAAATAGTGACACGTCAGACTCATATATAACTATCGTGTGCATGTGACATCCATCTATTTGAGGTAAGCGACAAAGCAAAAATTTGGGGTAAATCATTAATAAATTTACGTTTTAAATCTTGTTTTATTTCATCATATAGTGCTGGCACATAGTTTCGCGAAAATGTGGTGTGGCAAGGAACTTTGTAGTTTGGCACTACATGTTTCATTAAGTTGATGAAGCCTTCTTCCTCCACAAACTCTTATGGCAAGAGCCTTATTGCCAACATTTTTGCAATTTGCTTTGTAATCTTGTGTTCTATTGGGTTGGTAGGCTGCATGAACAAACCTTTCTGAAAAGCACCTTGAATTGTTGACTGAACTAGTATGTCTTTTTTAGGAGCTATGGTAGTTTCAGTTTCATTGCCACTTGCTCTTTTAAAGTCATTGAATTGAGATGGATGCGTCTCTAGATGGTATGAAAGTGTTTTTGTTGTGCCTGGAGTAGAGAGTTTTGAAAATTAAAAACTTGAAAACAAAAATGTAAGTTATATTTTAATCAGATAATAAAAATAATAGGCTTAAATGCATTAAAATGGTTATATAGTCCTAGCATTCAAGCAAATTTAAACTTGAAAAATTAAAGAAGTAATTTGTAAAATCCAATATTACTGTTCAATACAACAAATCTAAATAAAATGTAGATAAACTGCAACACATGCTCTAGATAAGCTATCATAGTTATTTTTATTTCAGTTTTAAATTATTAGGAAGTAAGGTAAATATTTTGGTATTATGAGAAAAATATGCATTGTTTTAAAAAGAAAAACATATCTTATAGCAATAAGTCACTTGTTGGTGTCTTGTATTTCTTTCAGGCATATATTACACTGGGCAGTTTTCTTATCAGAAGCTCTCGTGAAAAATCCCCATATTTCCCTTATATTTTTCTTTGTTTCGGACGTTTTCGTAGGCCTAACCCAAACTATTAAGAAATTAATAATAAAAAGTTGAATGTTGCCAACATGAGGTCATCAAATTTTCCATCAAGTTTTTGGGTTAATATAAATATATTATTTAATATTTTAGTTAAAAGAATATAATTTAAAATTGAAAGAAAATTAAATCAGTTAAGGGTAAATATGTTTACTTATATTCTGTCTCAAAATTAATTTTTTTGACTTTCTATTAAGTTTTTAATTTATCTCTCGGCGCATGCATCGTAACATTTTCTGTTGAGTTGAGCAAATACACGTGAAGTTCCTTTCATTTCATTTCAGAATATTGAAAAAGATTCACTTGAAAAACACAATTCAAAATTCAAAGCAAAAATATAATTTTAAAATTGTATATTGATTTTTTTTTAATATATTACTTTAAATCTTTATCACGTGAATTTAGGTCATGTGGCGGTGAAGATAGTTGAACGTATTTAGTTTGTGAATCGAGTAGGCCGTGTGGCATTAAATATAAATGATTATTGAACTTGTTTAACTATCGATAGTTATTCAATATTTCATCAAAACTAACTATTTAAAATTTACAAGTTATTTATTAAGAGAGAATAAGAAAAATATACTTACAAGAACATTATTTTTTTAACAAAAATAGTATGATCACCATATATTAAAAGTGGTCACTAATCTTAGTAGAAATATTGTGGAATAATAATTATGTCAGTCCCAATCAAATAGTCGTTTTATAACCATGTCCTTTTGTGTCAATACATAGATACCATATTAAAAAATATAGAACTAATCGATATTTAACCTATAAATCGATAGGACCCATCTTTCTTAAGGTAATCAAATGAAAATTATTTGTATTAGAAGCTTGCGCCTCATACATATTAATAAGCATTCTATAATTCAAAGTTTTAATTTGTTTTAAATTGTGAATTGTGTGTGGTAGACATGAATATAATCTATTAGAATAACAGCTCAGAATGGTTAGAATTGAAAATACTTATTTTGCTGAAGCTTCGAATTTTTCAAACTTCAAATTTTTCGAAGTAAATTTTGTTTGTCGAAGTTGAATCTAGTTAATATTCGCTTCGACTTCGAAATTCTCGAAGCTTTGCACACCCCTATCGGATAGTAATAGTTGGGTAAACTATTATTTATGAATTCCAACTGTGATTTTTGTAAGAGGTTTAGTAATTAAAATGTAAGAGGTATTCAGGCTTAGTGGATACATGTTTTTGGTACTTCTATTGACAATGTGGCTCACTTTTATTTATTAATTTACATTAGTTTGAATATTTTTATGTTTTAGAAAGTAAGTAGTAATTAAAATGTACGCAATGAATTTTTCTATTTGAGAACAATTTTAGTCAATCTTAAAATCTATCTTTAGAATTTATTTATAATTATACCAAAAATGTATGATAAAAATACACAGTTACAGTAATTAAATTTGATCTGGGTTATTTATTTTTATTTATATCCAAACCTTAGTCAAATTTTTTTTTAAGTTTTAGACAAAATATTATCTGATTTTTTATTTATAAGCTTACAATTTAAAAATAAATTAATATACAAATTGTGTACACTTTTATTTCCTTTAATATCTTTCTTAAAGATCAAAGAAATCAAATTTATTGTTCATACCTCTAAACTTTAAGCTAATGTGATTTTTTGTCCTTTTTCACTACCTCGTTAGTGATTAAATTGCTATTTGCTTCTAATTTTATCATCAAATTATTTTTATTGAAATAAATGGAAACGCTAAGTTTAAACAAAAAATTATAAATAGAAAAAATAAATTTAATACTAAAGTGAATTTTTTATTTTTTTCCTTTTTATTGTCCCATTCCCGCAGGAAATTGATATTTTTCACCTGACAGTTTCTCGAAGCCAAAATCTTATTCTTGCGTAGGCCTAGTAAAAGTATTACAGACAAAACATTCATGTTTGATTTGCACAAAATCCCTAGAATACAAAGGACATGTTTGGATTTTTGTCGAGTCCACACAAATTTGAAAACTAAAACTACATCACAAAGTTACTGTTCTTTGTGGCCAGTTTCATGATGCTATGAATGCCATGCAAACTTAAAAAATAAAACATATTACATGACAAATATATTATTAAATGTGATCATTTTCATAAAAAGTTGTTATTTCCAGGGTTCCATACATGTTGGTACTCACCTTAATACAACAGGTGTGTAACGTGCGTACAAGAAGCTGCCTGTATTTTCCAGTGTCTTCGTGCTCCACAACATTGTGCGTTTTGGCCACCTCCTTCTTCAGAACAAGAACCATTTCCTCAATGTTACGAGAGGACACTAGCTCCATGGCTAAACAAACACATACAAATTTGAATCTAAGGTTATTGGATTTAGAGAAATATATATTTTATGTAGTTTTTGGAACACTAGGTTAGACTGTGGTTTGGATTAGAATGGATATCCAGCATCCTTACCCAAGTGATGCTGGAAAATAAATTGTTTTGATAACACAATGAAGACATTTTTAAAGGTGAGTTTTAACTGACATCAGCATCTTCTTCAAGTTCAGAGAGTAAACAATGTTAGTGGATGGATTGTAAACAGCTAATGTTAATTTTATGTTAGGATTGCACTAAATAGATGGCAGATCCTTTGTTAACTATCTAGACAGATAGAAAAACTAAGCAAGAGCAGGGTTCCTACAGTATTTGTAAAAATATTCTCCCTGACTTTTCCCTGACTTTCCCTGACTATTTTCCCAAGTTCCCTGACCAATTTCTCATAAAATTTCCATTATAACTTTACGGTACTATACACGTGAAAATATTAATTTAAATAAATTTATTTCGGCCTCCTCCCCCCTTACAGCCGACCTTGCCTCACCTCTCATGGAAGAATAAGAAAGCAGACATCTTGCCAATCAGTTGAGGGAAAATGATGGAAAAATAATCCCTATCAAAAATTTGTAACAAACTTGATTCCCTTTGGTATCATGTGCAGAAATACGTATTAAATAACAGGCCACTAAGAACATACTAAAGAGTTTGGTATCATTACAGTTTTATTTTACCTAAACTGTACATTTCCTGAACTGAATAGCTTACAACAGGAACTCTGTCTGCTTTCATATTATTCATGTCTCAAGTCAATTTTATTTTTATTAAAATTATCACTATAGTCATACAATAAGAAACTATGTTATATTTAATAAAGTGAAGCTTGCTTCTTCTTCAGTTCTTGCAACTCCACGTCTATTGCTTCTCGTTTCTCTTCAGTTGCCATCATTAATTTTTTTCTTTCTCCTTCTAAATCTTTAACTTGTATATCTAATTTCCTCTTTTCTGCCTTCTTCTTGTCTTTTTCACTTTTTTCTTGCTTCTTCATCTCTAAGTATTCATGATAGCGTTTCCAAGCACCTCTCACGTAATCCAACATCTTTTTGCTAATGTGTATATTTTTAATCTCTCCTGCTTCTTGTATCTCATCATGAATGTGACGCTGTGCAATGACTGTCTTTTCATGCATGTTTTCAACCAGTAAAGATTTATTGACTGAAAAACCACCTTCAACAGTTGCATTCCCATGCGACAAGACAAGGCAAATCTTTATTACTTCCCAAAGATGTTTGTAGTTTGCTTCTCCTATTAGAAAGCTACCATAAATAGTGTCAAGTCCTACTTCATCACTAAACTGATCACAAGGACGAAATATTTCTTGAAGCTCAGATTTTTTGAGGTTGCAAAAATGCAAGTATTCTTTCTTGGCATTTTCAGCCAGAACATCATTTATGATGTTGGCATGGTTGAGTTCCTCCAAAAGAAAAGAAAATCTCTTCTGGGCCAGTTGAGGTGAATGTTGAATAACACAAGGATCCAATGAAGACAAACCTCTCACAGCTTTCTGTTTTAAGGGACTTTTTTCTTGTAGTTTTGCAATCATGGTGGTTAACATACTGCGGCACTCATGTATAAATTCTAATTTTTGTCTTTCTGTTACTGTGATCGCAGTTTCTCCTAACAAACGTTTTGTTGCAAATCCTATATCAATATTTTTGCTAAGGATCAAATTTTCTGATTTTTTTGTGTCAATAGACAGTAACTTTGGACCCGTGCACTTCATAAGATCAGGTTTCACACAACGATTCATAAGGTATCTTAGAAGTTTCTCTACAGCTTCAAAAAGATATGGAGTCATTGGTTTTGATGTCTGGAACCGTTGCAGGAAAGGCTGACATTCATCTGCAATTGTCTTGCAGAACGCTAGTTTACACTTTAGGAATGGATCACAGGCTGCTCTTTTCAGTGTCTCTACAGGTTTTGTTTTAGGAAGTTTTGCTTCTTTGAGAAACTTAATACCATGGTCCCAAATTTGTAATGCCCTTTGAAAGCACTTCGCATTCTCTAACCAACGCACACCACAGAACTTCAATGGAAAAGTTGTACACCCTGTCAACTGGGTGAACAATGCTCAACGAGCTGGAGAGTCAGTGAACAGGTAGTACATGTGACGTAATAAGCTACTTATATCCCAATCAACAGACTCTACTCCTGTTCTCAAGGAACCATGAACAACATGAAGCCCACATGTTCCCAGATTTAGCAAACTACATACTTCATTGTCTGTTACAGATTTGAGGTGTTCCTGAAGAAGTATTATAAACTTTAAATTGACATTTGGGCCATCCATTGACACTTGTATCAACTTAGAGAGTGGAAGAGGAGAAATACCATCCAGAAAATGCTTCAGTAATTCTTCAGCAGTGCTCCTATCGAAAAACACACTGTTTAAGTAACGACTGATGACTTTATGATTTTCCTTGTCCCAGAATCTAATTACAATGTCCATCTGTCCTCTTTGAATAACTTTATTCAATGCCTCATCAAAACAAATTACAAAGTTGTTACATGATTTTAGGCGGTCCAGTAAATTATTATGAAAGAATGGAGCCAAGCCATGCACAATGAAGTATGCAGCCTTGTCTCCACCAAGGGTAAAGGCATTGGCAATGGAACACTCGGGAAACATCAATTGAAAAATTGTACTTAAATTATTGCACGAATTGAAAGACATTTTTTTGTCAACAACTTGCATAGCCCAAATGACTTCCGCCTTAGTTATATCATCTTTTATAACAAAAGTGTTATGGTTTCTTTGAGGCACTACACTAATTTCACTTTTAGCAACAGCTTCCTTCTGCGACGTTACGATTTTCGATGAAACAGAAAAACTCTTCGAGCAACCAGCAGAATCATCACTAGGTAGAATGTCTTTGTGTGCCAGAGATTCTCTTGAAACTGGGGAGCTCGATGAACCTGAATCACTTGACTTTTTTGAAAAAAAAGTCAAGAGAGAGCGTTGATTTGTCAAAGTTTCAAGAGTTTTGATATGAGTTGGTCCTTTTGCATGGGAAGCTAATGCTTGCTTTCCCATATTACTTAAGTTTATAATTTTTTTGCACACTTTACAAAATGCCTGCAGCTTATTACTTTCAACACCACTTATCCAGTATGAGAATTCAGGAAAATGGTCTGGGCTTAGCCAGAGCTGGTTAAAAACGGTTTTTTTGTTAGACATTGCTGGTGTAGTCTAATCAGTCCTGGTGCATTGTATCAAACTATAACGATGACAAACCTTGAACAAGAACAAAAACAAGTGATCACTAAAGTTAAAAGAATTGTCATGTGCAGGCTAGGAGACCTCTGCGTTCACATTCTGAAATAAAATGCTACCAAAACTTGTGTTAGGGCAAGTTTGAGCATGGTAAGTGCCCCTCAGCTTTCTTCATTGGGGCAGTGGCTTATGACGCAGTAAATAGAAAAAATATTTTCTTTGTTTTTTCTAAGTGTGACATGAAGACATGAATTGTCATTTCCCTGACTTTCCCTGACCTTTTTAAAGCTTCCCTGACTTTCCCTGACTATTATTTTTTTCCCTGACTTTCCCTGACTTTCCAGAGCGTAGGAACCCTGAAGAGTGTTATATAATAATATTTATTATTATTATTATTGTAACACCCAAAATTTAGGTACATAAACAAAAATAAAATTTAATTTAAAACAATAAGAAAAATATTCTTCCTTCTATTTATCACCAGGAAACTGACTTTGCTTCAAATTGAAAAAGTAAACTTGGCTAATCCTCATTAATTAGTTCTCCTACTTTGCTATTCTTAATGAAAGATAATAATTACCGGTAGTTTACACTGTGAAGTCAACACCTTAGCTCAGTCGGTAGCGTGTCCATAAACTGAGCTGAAAGTTTCGGGTACGATACCTGACATGGCCGAAAAATTGATTGTTGATGAAATGTGGGTTTACCCTTTCACATTTATAAATTAAAGGCCTGGGACTGGATGTTGTGCTTGTTCTAGTCTTAAGTTAGATAGGGCATATGGCAGGCCTAGCAAGCCGGTAGTGGAGAATATATGACTTGATTAAGAAACTGACCCAGACCACAGGCTGGATCAGTAATAGATGTGATAAAAAAAAGCTTACACTTTTGAGATATAACATATTCTCACCCAAATTAAGTGTTTTCTTTCGGACTTCCAGGTCTGGACTGGCCAGGACTCTGAGGATGTCCATTACCAAGTCCTGGAGGACTCTTTCATGGGTGGGGTGCTCTTTGAGGGCAATAAGTCTGTCCAACACGATCAGCTTTACATTATTATCACTCTCCTTCACTATCAGCTCGATGTAACAAGATGCTGCTGCCTAAGAAAAGATCAGAATTGTTATTTGGAATAGAGCATTATACTAAAATTATGGTTAAATTTAGGAGGGATAGCCAGCACACTTATCTTAGTGATAATGGAGTATAAATTGTTTAGACCAAACATTAAACAACCCACAAACACATTTTTAAAGACAAGTGTTATATCTACACAATTTCTTCACCAATATCACTAAGGTAAGTGTGTGGCTATCCCTCCCTTTTTTTTATAATAGAGGAAATTGATAAAACTAAAGAAAAAGGAGAAATAAACTACTAAGAATAAATTTGATGAAGAAAGCCCACCTAGGGAAAGAGGAAAGATGTGGGAAGAATCCAATGCACAAAGGTGGCATCTTCTTCCTTTCTTCTGTCTTCTATAGTATAAGTAGTCACACACACATTTTAACACAAATAGAATAATATTTTGACATTGTTGCCTTTATCAAACACAAAGAAGGGAGTACAAATAACACAAACACTGGATTACTCCATTTTGAATTTAAAGAAATACTGTTAGAAACACATTGTGCCAACTGCTTTTGGAAGTAAAGATAAATTCCTTGGCTATGGTTAGTATTTATAGAAAAATATAAAAAATAGTAATAATAATGATATATAAGAAAATAAATAATAATAATAAAAATGATATTTTTTAGAATAATAATAATTTGAAAAATGATAATCTTATAGAAATAAACTATCTTCTGTTGAGGTTACCCCAAGCCTTTAATAGACAATCAAATCTCCAGAGCACTCTCCAGGGATGACTATGATCCTCCAAAAAAATTTGAGGACATCCCTCTCACAACTCAAAACTCAATACCATCCTGGTCTACAACGTATCAACACCATCATTAAAAGTGGTTACAAATTCCTAACAAGTTTCACCCAGACCCAAAACCTTCTTAGTTCACCCTCAAGAGTCACTTTCAAATGGTTGCAAAAAACCAATAACTTGATATATCAACTACAGTGCAAATCATGTGATACAGAATATATAGGCCTTACTATAGGTTCTCTCAGACAGTCAATGAATAATCATAGTTTTGACACAAGGCACAAAGCTCCGGACAAGCCTGTACCCATTCATGCCAGTATCCAACCAGGACTTTCAAATCTGCTACACCACTAAAATAATGAGAGTATTTCACAAACAGTGCAACAGTAGGAATTGGCCACTCAATGAATTACTATATCAAGATTACCACCAGGCCTCAACAAAAGATAATTTATTTCTATAAGATTTCTTTAAATTCAAAATGGAGTAATCCAGTGTGTGTGTTATTTGTACTCCCTTCTTCTTTGTGTTTGATAAAGGCAACAATGCCGAAATATATAATTTTAGTTGTCATTATGCTATGAATGTTTTATATTATGAGTTATGACTTTTAAAGCCATAATTTTTATTTCCAAAATATTTTGTGTTGCCAATGACAGTTCTTAAATAGTGACATAACTCTTACCCTAAACATGTAAAATCATTATTATACCTAATGAGTTTTTAAAAATTTATTCAGAGCAATTTAGGTGAATTACACTCTAAAGTAAGTTACATATTATATTATACCATGGAGCCGACTTTTAATTAAATTCAAAAGACCAGCCAATTTAGCATGGATTGCTAGAATAAAATTGAATATTAGGTTTACTAAGAAACATAATTTAAAAAATAACCAAACACTTTAGCTTACAACATTGTAAGCCCTTACTTTACTATCCTAAACCCGCCTCAGTGGCGTAGTTGGCTAACGCGCAAGTCGTGTTGAGCTTGACTGTTGAGGACGGGGAGATCGAGGTTCGAATCTCGGTCGGGTGAACTGGGGGTGGTTTTTCCTAAATGGTTTTCCACTCTCCATTCACACAAATGCGGGTTCACTTCCTCTAATTCAACCTTCCCAATTCCTAATCCATTGGCATAATTAGTACTTAAAGCGTATAACCCGAACGGGTAGTAAGACGCGTGCTAATATTATTATTATTATTATTATTATTATTATTACTATCCCAAATATAAAATTAGCTTAAATTAGGATGTCAAAGTTATAGAAGAAATTTTAGTTACAGTTGAGTCCCTATGATTCGACCTAAACAAAACCAACCAATGGCCGAATAATTGAAATGTCGAGAATATGGAAACAAAGGAAGGGGCTGGAATGAAACCAATGACAGTTAACTGGAAGTGCAAAATAGATATGAAATAAGGCTAGAATACATAAAAGCACTCTCTAACTTCTTAACTACTGAACTTGTGAATTTCCCTGTTTTTCTACGTTTTTTTAGTGTGTTAAGCATGCAAATATTAAAAGTATATAAATTGTAGGTGTGCATGAAGCTTCATAACTTCGACTAGACTTTGAAACAGATATCAGCTTCGACTTTACTTTGAAACAAATTCTGGCTTCGTAACTTCGCCAATAAACAAAATGAGAGCTAAAATACTCAATTCAAGTTCAATTATAGCCATCTTAACTGTTTTGTACATTACCAATTAATATTTAAATAAAGAAAATCTGAAGAAATTGAAATGTGTGTTGTGATATTAACGGTATTTGACAGAGTAACATGAAATATTACAAACAATTGTGCAATAAAACATTTTCCAAGTAATTTTAGTACATAAAGTAATTTAAATTAATACAATATAATATTTTTTCAAACTTAAAACAACTAAAAGAAAATATTCGAACTTCGATTCAGTTTCGGGAATATTTCATACATTCAATTCGAGTTTGTTTCAAATTGAAAAAGTGAACTTCGCACACCCCTAATAAGTTTACCAAATATTTTTACATTTATTTGTGCTTCATTTTTATATAACTAAATCACATTTATTTATTTACGCATTATATAAATGATTGTAATTTCCCCAATTTCAATAATCACTCAAAACCCTCAATGTGCTTTGATAATGAGAGTCATTGACCTTGATAGCTGTTGGTGCACTGGATAAGGTAACCAGGGTTCCAGCTGCCTCATAGCGCACTGCCGGGCTTGTGGAGTTCAAGAGGTTGTAGATGCAGCGAATGAAGCGAGAGCGCTCAGATGGATTAGCATGGCACACCTTAATACAAACATGGAAAAACATTTTTCTTTGTCTGTATTTGTAAAAACATTAAAAGATTTGACAGGTAGAGAATTAATTCCTAAGAAAATAAAAATTATGTTTAGTGAAATATAGCTCAACTCTTTCAAAACCCTCAGAACTGTTTTAGTACTTAAATGTCCAATTTCCACCCAAGTACAAAATTGTTTGTATTCATGTTGATTAAGATAAATATCACTTGTATGTGGGAATGATTTCATAATTTGTCTGTACAGTTTTCAATATAATTATTGATTCCAGGACAAACATAAAAAACATACTCCAGGGTGTTGATGTATCGTTTAATGAAATAAAGCACATGATTACTAAATGAGTTAGTGTCATACTAGATTTACTTGTCCCTTTATAATATTTTTTTTGTGCAAAAGTTTATCCATACAATACTAGCTAGTGCACTAAAGCAGTGTTCCACAAACTTTTTAATTCACTGTGCACTTAACAAGCTTAATTTTTTTGTGCCACAATGTTTTGTTTTGGCTAAGTACTGTAGCAGCAAAAAATGAACTATGCGCCCAATCCAACGGTTGTACACTCTACAGTAAGTCAGAATTAGAAACATTGGTACTAATTTTTTCCTGAAGTAACTTCAAATTTTCCAAGATAAAAGGTTGAAGTTATTATTTTATGTTTACTTCTTTAACAATTGGAAACATTTCTTTTAAGCAATTAGTAATTTGATTAAACCATAACGCTAATTTTGTGCAAACTCTTTTGAATTTTTCAGATGTATTTAAAATAATAGTAAGTACAAGTATTTAAGAAATGTAGAATATACATAGCTGCCGGTTGTAACGACTTCTGGTCTATGTTGCCCCAAGGCACACCTAATTCACTGCTGAGGTGCACCAGTGTTCTGTGGCACACCGTTTGCAGAACACTGCACTAGAGTGCTTAGCTCAAGAAGCTGAGATATTATTCCAGCTCCAGTTGTCAATTCTCTCACATAGTAGATGCTGACATATTCACCCTTCTTATTTTGTTACTTCAGATTAGGCTAGAAAATTTTAAGTAACTATATTAAGAATTAATATATTTTTATAATGCAGTATAGTATGGCTTTAACTCCCAAGAATTGTGATTAATAAGTATCATGGGTATTTTATTTTTCTCCACCTTTCACCTGTATTGATACTGAATTAATAATCCAATACTTGTGGCTCTTTCATGCTTTATCTTCTCGCTTGCACCACCTCACCTCCTCTCTACTGCCGGTCCGGCCCACAGTCCATGTTGTCTGAGCCGTCCGTGACGACTCCACCTCTGCTCACAGCGCCAGCGCTTCCTATTGGCTCGCGTGATGGACAGTGTCTCTAACGGTTTCTCGCACCAATAGGAAGCCCCTGTTTTCCCCATTGGTCAAGGCCGGGCAGCAGTGGAGGGTATATAACACGGTGATCTCTGGAGCTATTTTTTAGTGGTGACCCAACCCTGGCGAACCACCGTTATGAAAAGAGCTTTATTAAATCGTCTTTATTTGTTTGAAAGAGCATTTCATCACACCCTATCCTTCCACAGCTATCCCCGACCTCCCACCGCGACTCCGTGTTGCCGGGACGGTTCTCCTGCCTCTCACCGCAACTCCGTGTTGCTGGGACGGTTCTCCTGCCTCCCACTGCGACTCCGTGTTGCCGGGACTGTTCCCCTGCCTCCCACCGCGACTCCGTGTTGCCGGGACAGTTTCCTTTGCCTCCCACCGCGACTCCATGTTGCCGGGACAGATCCTTACCTCCCACCGCGACTTCGTGTTGCCGGGACTCTGCCCTACCACCCTCCAACCTTGATCGACCCTTCCGACGGTGAACCCACAGGATGGGATACACCCGCCGCGCCGGCAAGGCCCACCGACAGAAGACCCTAAAGAAGACGACGACAACGAAACAATACTCCACCCGTGGACCCATCTTCTATGATCCCGACTGCAACCACCAGATCCCCGAACGTCAACACTCCGCTCCAGCATCTTCAAGAGTCCCTGCACCCTAGTTAGCCAACTCCTCCCCTCGTCTTCCCCTCTCACCAACCATCCAACCCCCACCTACTCCGATTTCCCCCTTCAGCCCTGAGGGTTACCAGTTTCACGCCCTGGCCACCCCAGAACCCGCCTATGTTTTCTCCCCATCTCCCTTCCTACCCCCATCCACTGGACCCGCGAGATCGACGCCTGGAAATCAATGTCACCCGGAGACTGGACTTCGACTAGACAAACAACCAGTTACCCCGAAGTACCAGTAAGAGGGATAACAACATTTTGTTTTAATTAGAGTAAATTTAAACACGTTCCACTATAGCTCTAAATTATTGTGGGGGACCACTTCAATCAACTTAAAATAATTTTGTATCAACTGAATTACATGCATGATATAAATAAGATACTTTATTTTATGTATTGCTTTAACCATGGATTTTCCCTTCCTCTAATAAATAGTCCTCTTTTTATCGGCTCACAACAGAAAATTTAAGATATTTGAGAACTAGCAGTGAGTCATCTTGAGATAAGAAGTTTCGTGGTTTCCTTTCTTCTCTTTCATAATGATGTGAACAAAGGTGATTGCAGGGGAAGGGTGAACGAGAGTATAAGATTAGACAAAAGAGAGAAGTAGTTACAGAAAATGCCACATTCCATTGTATTTAAAGCGACCAGGCAGAAGCCTTAACACTAGTTCTAGTTATGAAACAAAGTGAATGACCTACTGAGACTTACCTTGTAGATGAGCTCCACAATGACCAGCTGAAGAATTCTCCAAAGGATGTGACTTGGTCCAAGCATGAAGCCAGATATGAAAGTGCTCTCTCTTGATCAGCATGCAGCAACATAAGGAATGCATTGCGCTTACAAGACATGTCCTGTTCCCCTTCCAAGAAGTTTGCAATAAGCTCAGGTGCATCCGGGATTAAGAATTCAAAATTTCTAAACAATAAATAGAGTCACGACTTATTCAAGTAATTTATAAACGTGTTTAGTTGGTAATATGCATTTACACTTTATAAGGTCAGACATCCTAAATTTGCACTGTCAAAATTAATGAACATGGGCATAACATTAGGTAATAAATATTAATAGAACCATTATGGATGATAAAACACTAGAAACAAATTATGTGAAATTTTGGATTATTCAAATTTCTGGTTTATAAATATATAGATTTAAAAAAAGTTGTATTGATATCAACTGAAAAGAACCTATGTCCTCCAAAATATAGTATAGTGGCGGTACGGTGCTGTTAAAAGGCAGAATTTGAAATGTACCCATGGTAGTATTAATGATTATTTTAACAAGTTGTAAGCCTTATTCTGACTTTGTTTGTAGGGTAACAATAAATCACATTTTATTTCTCTTACTGTCTCATAAACTACTGTAAATAAATGTGTTTTTACCCAGCATATTGGGTATGTACAATTTGTAACATCCCCCAACTGTGAATAATTACGAAAATTCCAGATTATCAAAATTTTGATAACCCAGATTGGAAATGGTTCCATAAAATTTGGAGACACGAAATTCTAGTGTATTTAAAAATATTTTTTATTTAATTTCTCATTAATGATGTCGACCTTTAAGTACACCAAGGAATAATATATAGGTTAATGTTTCAAGAAAGTTTTATGGAGATATTAATATATATAGCTCTCACCTGTAAATGGTAAAAATAGCCAAAATGGCATTTCTTCGAACGTAAGAGTGCCTATGTTCCAGACAAACACGAATCGCAGGCATCAGAGGCTCTAAGAGTTCTGGTTCCTTTAACTTGCACAAGAACCTCAAGGTGGAGCCCCTAAGGAACTCATTTGGATGTTGCAAATCCTTAAAAAGAAAAATCAATTGAATAAAACCAGAAACAAAAAATTAACGCAAAATATTAATGTTGATATAAAGTAATTTTGTAGAACGAAATGGTAAAATAATCAAAGATATCATAAAATTGTTAAATTATTTGAATACATTATAGAAAATCTAGAGAGTTGACTGCTATGCAAAATATCATTATAAACATCAGACATGTTCGATAGTATTAAACGTCAGACGCTGATCAAATACCCCCGAGTCACTTGGATTCAAATCCCAGTTGTGTGATGTGTAAAGATTTAGTCTTTAAAAGGCAAAAAAATCAAGTTAAATAAGGGGTGCTAACATAAGATAGAGATACAATTTGTTGGATCCCCTAAAAATCAGTAGTTTATTTCTACACTACTACCACTAGGACCCATCCCAACCATTAAGTTCCTACGTTTAACAGAAAAGGATCAACACCCAAATGAAAAAAAATTAATAATAATTGCCCTGTTGGGAACTTTAGGTAAAAGATGATTTTGGTAGGAAGAACAGTAGAAGTTAGTTACTAAAATAATAAAACAAATTTAATATATTCATACATAAAGTATGTTATCTGCAGCTATAGAAGGGCTGATGTATGGAATACCATGTACATATTATAGTAGGGTAGCCTTTAACCAAATTATTAGAAGATTAAAATTTGGTTTTAATCACCATGATTTTGACTGGCTAAGCCGATTCATTAAAATAGAAATTGCAGTAATACAAATTATCATACATTACTTAGTCCTATGATTCACTGTTAAGATTTAAACTGGATTTTATAATCTTAACAGCAATAATTACAAGGGATAGTCTAATCTCATATATTGGTGTGAACTTGGTTAGTAAATAATACATTACCTAAAATTTCAACCTAACATATATTTCTATTTTTATGCTACAGTATGTCAAATTATGCAAAATATTCAATGCTTTAAGCAAAATAAAACTTACTTTCCTGTATGAATCACAAACTAGAATCATCTCCTGCATGAGCTTGCCATCCTGGGTTGTTTTCGGGACAATCTCCCAGAATATTAAAAGAAGTTTTTTGATCATGTGGTCCTGAAGTGGTAAAACAAACCGAATGATTGTCATCAAAAGACCAGGAAGTCTTTCACCACTGGCTATCATTTGTATGGTTTTCTTAAGAGCTTCAATCTTGATCTTCACATCACCTTTTTCTACATGTCACAAACAAAAAAATTGTAAGATAACTACACATGGGCCCACCGCTATTTTTAGTGAGCCTACAATTTTATTTTATTAAAGATAGTATAGTGGTAGTTCAAGTAGTATTACAGCTGTAGTAGGCTAGTATGGTAGATTGTTTTTTAAATTATTATTTCCTTGGAATACATATACAGTAGAGAGTCAATAATCTGACCTAAATGGGACCGACAGGTGGTAGGATTACTGAAATGTCGGATAATACAAAAACAGGTGAAAGATGAGGGGGAAGGTCAGAGAAACCAATCCTAACTAATGTAAATAGAAGTGAATAGTAAGTATGAATTAGGGTTTGTTACTGGTAGTAATTATTCTATTTAAGGGTTGAAGTCTCTCTTCAATTGAAACACCTTTTTTGCTCTTTTCACTTGCCATATTCACAGAGTAAAATTACATTAATGGGAAAATGCAAGACTCAACCAAAGTATAAACGAGTAGGCTACACTGCAAATATTCACTAAGGCAGGCGAACAGAGCTACAACCACGTAGGTATTTGACTCACTCACCAACAATTTAACGATGGTAGTGGGAAAACAATATGCATATGGATACTGCACAACAATGTAAATGGCACGTCATAAGGATTTGTCGGATTAAATGGAATGTCGGATTATCGAGACACTGTGCATACACGGAACAACCAACCATCTTTGCTTGTAAGGTTGTAAAATACACATTCCTGTAGAGGCATTGCAATTAAGCTGAAAAGGGCTTCTTTGGATGAGAATAGCTTTTTCTGGAGCAGTGTTTGATTTAAAAGCGCATTAATTCAGAGTTTTTGCTTAAATTTTTAGGTATTTTTTTTTGTAATTTTGAAATAATTTATAGGTCATTTTTTGATAATTTTTTAGGTCATCAAAGTCTGGACCCTGGACTCTAAAAGAAAATATATAAGTATCTCCACCTCCTCATTTTGGGTCAAGCATGTTGGCATTGACTAAATAACAAATAATTTCCACTATTTATATGTATTTATTTGAGTTTACCATAGATTATTTTTACTTTCTCAATATCTTAAGAGTAGAGAAAGCATTGGGATTGTCAAAATATCGAACTTGAGATTTTGATAAATTTCGACATTTCATGGACCCCAAAGTCCGAACAAGTGGTTTTTGAATTGCTGTCTGTTTGCCTGTACCTCAAACTAGAGCCTATACTATTTTACCAATCAGGCTAAAACTTGGTATCTAGGGTTTTCATAAGGTTGCCCCAAGGGGTTTTTGGAAGTGGATATCCAACCTTAAAATTAAGGGTAGTTTACTCAGGGGTGAAATGAGAAGAAATCGATTTTCTCACAATCAGCTCTAACGATTTTGATTAATTTTAATTTTTAAACATTTATTAATATTATAAACAAAAGAGCTATCATTTTTTCGACAAAATGACTAAGCGTTCTGATTCGATGCATAAAATTTTAATTTTTTATCATATCTCTGAAACTATTTGAGATACATATTAAATTACTTATCATTGCAAATATGTAGGTCTATTTATAATACTAATACAAATACCTTATTTGAAACATATTTTTTATAAAACCAATAATTTTCAAGCTAAACACAAAAATATCTGTTTTTTAACTTTTGATCTTGATAATATTCATCTTTTTATCCAAATATACTAGTGAGGAATTTAATTCTTTAAAAAGAAAATCACATAAAATTAAAATCTGGGAGTCAAAAAATGTTTAACGTAAGTATAATGCAGTTTTTGCTTGGGTTTGCTACTGTATATTTTTTTGTTTCACATATATTACAAGTTTTGATTAAATATCTCCATTTTTGAACAATGAGTGAGAATGTCTTGTGGAGTTCTGTGACATTTATTTAATTTAAAAATACAAACAATTAATTCTATTAAAATATTTATAATTTCGTTTGAAACAAAATAGGAAAAAAACATGCTCTCCAATGTAAGTATTTAATAAAATAATACTTTTAGAATGGTTACGCCTTGCTACTGCTGGGATTCAAACCTAAGCTTTGTCACTAACAATCATGTATCTCGCAAATTTTAAATAGCGAAATCTACAATATGCACTAATAATAAATATATGATAATGCCGTAATTTGATTTGTTCACTGTGCTGACAAACTGAATGTCTTGAGTTTATTCAGAGGCAACCAAACAAACTAATTTTTTATAACTCATTTTACTATTCTTCCAAATTATCCACATTATATTACACTAAATGTGGTTTGAGTGAGGAAGCCAGAAGTGAATGGATATTTACCCAAATTTTCATAGTGAGAGAGTGAGAAACCATCAAGTAAAGTCCCCAGAAAACATCTAGCTGGGACTCAAATCCAACCTTTCTATCGCCAGAAAACCCAGACCAAGCAAACTTGATGTTTATTTTGCATGCTCATCAATGCAGATAACAAGTATGTTCATTTAATGATAAATGGCAAAGCCAGTCTTCACTAATGTATATTTATAAGGCATAGTTAACAATATAATACATTAAATTTACAAATAAAGTAGGTTTAATAATTATATTTTCATTTATGAATTCATTTGAGGAATCGAGCAAAGTAATACTTATTAATTTATACCAAGTATATTATTATTAATCTCTATGTTAGTGGCTTTCAAAACAATTAGTCAAAGACCAAGCTATTGTCCCAAACTTATATTTAAACCCGCTCCTTCCAATTTATGTTTACAGTTTGAAGCTGTCAGATGATCTTACAAACGAGACTAGAGTAGAGTGAATATTGACTGTGCTATCCTTGTCTGTGAACAATTCATTTGTGTCCCACCTCCCCCATTCCTTACTAAACTCTGCTCATAGCAGCTGATGAATATTTATTTGAATCACTAGCCTAATGTGTTAAGAAATGTGAATTCTCTGGAAAAATGACTCATGTACATATGTCTTAATATGCAGCCGTATGTGAGCAGAAGAGTACTTACTATAGGTCTTATCTCTGGAAAGAAGTATTTGAGCGAAGGAGTAGTAGAAATCTTATTTCGAGAAGGCAACTAGCTCAACTAGCTCAACTGACATCTTGATAGCAAATCCAGCTATATTTTAATATTTTAGGAGAAGAGGGTTCTTGGAGAGGGTCATTTTATCATATTATTTACATATTTGGAAATGAATTTGGCCCATGACGAATTTATAGCACACATGATTACCCTTAAGTCTCTTTAGTATCCATTATGTAGTTTATAATATTTTCAGAAATTTGTTTAAGTTTAAATCTGGTGGTGGTGGTGGTGGTGGTAGTACTGTAGTATGCATGTAACTAATATGGTAGTACAGAAATAGTATGTTAAACACCAAGGTTAGGATATTAAAAATAAAGTAATATGAATTTAAATCTCTTAAACATCAATCAAATAATAAAATGTAAGCAGAAAATTTGTCTTTATATCTAGCTGACTTACCAAGATCCAATTTTAACTGCATTTCATTCGGTGGATCAGAGTCCGATGGCAGGTTTATGAGCGTGTAGCATGGTTGTTCAACAGCAGTCATGATTCTATCTAATATACAAAAATAACACAGTACTCTAATAAAAAGTTTCAAATTAATTGTTCATCATTATTAATAAGAATCATGCCAGTAGCATAAACTTTTTAAAAAATCCTAGTTTTTTTTTGCATAAAAACAGGTAGTTTGACAATTATGTTTGCAGACAGGCATTTGATGCTCCTGGGGTGGTATGCAAGAATGTATAGTAAATGCTTAGTGGACCGATAGTGTGGTCCTGAGTACCCTATCGTTTCACCTTTTAACTCATGATAATGCAAGCAAACCAATGATAGTGTTAACAAAGCATCCACTTAGTCAAGTGTGCCCTTAGACAATAAGATTTAAATAGGCTACTATCTCACACAATCCAAGAAACAGTTTACAAAAGAGAGACTAGTGATACCGATGATATTGAAAATCATAACCATAAAACTGAAAATATTGTTTGAAAAACAGTTTCCCCTGAGGGGAAATGAAACAGTTGGTTTTGAGTAATCTAACATGTCTAATATTCATTAGCTAGTTTATTTATGATAAGCTTGCACTTCATTCAAGATGATAAACACTTGCTCAGGTTTGATATAAACTGGCAATAATAATAATATATTTTACATTATTATATCTCATCATCATCCAGCTCAGTTTAGTAAAATATCTCCATAGAGATATAACATTTAAAGAACTTCAAGGATCTGTTATCGAGTAACAATTTAAATGATAATTAATTAATTAATTAATTATAAAAATAAGCAATTTTATCATTATTATCAAGGCTTTGGGCTTTAGAATCTAAATTTTAGATGATGATAGCGCCCACACAGAAAGTACACACACAAGTTTTGGTTGTACATTATTTTTCTTTGCCATATTAAAAACATTAAGTTTAAGCCTAAATAAATCATTTTATTTATAATTAATACACACAACAATATTACACTAATTCCATATAGAATAAAATCACAATTGCAAGAATTTAGGTCTAGTTTTAAAATTAAAAACCAAACTCACCAAGAAATCACATGACACACGTTCAGCCATAGTTGGTACACCCATCCCTCAGCCAGAACCCAGAACCTCACAATTAATATAGACTATTTTAATGCATTAGACTTAATAGAATTTGAGTCTTCTCGTTGTGTGTATTAATTATGGGGAAAAAATTTAAATGACTACAATCCTACAAAGAGAAAGTGTCAATAATCCCGCCCTGTTTGTGTCATGTACCGCATATATTCTTAAAAACATAAGTAGGCCTAGTAACTTTCCAGACAAAGTACGTTCCACTTTAGGCAAATGATCCAGATAAGCCAATAGTGGTGCTTTGGAGTCTATAATTGGCTTGTCAAGCCCTCAATCACACCCATTGATGATTCAAATACTCAAAGAGTGCGCCTTTCTACGGGATAGGGACTACGAATTGGGGTACCAATGGATTCCTAGTCACGTGGGTATAATGGGTAATGAGATGGATGATAGTTTGGCATCCAGTGTAAATTTACTTTCTATTGTACAGGAAATCCCGCTACCGTATAGTGACTTTATACTGAGGGTAAAACACAGAAGTCAGGTTAAATGGCACGAATGGAGGGAGAGCACATGCCAGCAGAAAGCAAAATGGTATCATGGGGTTTGTGGTACAAAATTAGTCACACCATGGTTTTCAGGAGTTAAGGGCACTCGAAAGTTTATTTGTTCGATAATCCGCCTTTGGCTCGGGCACGCCTACATAAAAGACCGACTTTATTTGATGTGCAAGGTACCGTCCTCACATTGTGTGGTTTGCCACGTTCCGGAAACATTAGAACATATATTTATGACATGCCCTGTACATCAGTTGGCTCAAGGAAATTACATTCTTAATTATATTACAGACTTTTCTTTAGTTAATGTATTACACTGACATTACTTTGTGTAGGAAGCTTTACAATTTCATTCTAAATATAAATATGTCGGTGTAGAGACGAACAAAATATGTCTTCCCGGTTATCTGATAGACAAAATTAGTGGTGAGATAGGGGCTAGGTTAGTTGGGTCAGAACTGGAGTGAACTAATAGGAAAATCAAGAAAGTTGAATCGGGAGTAAATCAAATAAAAGTGCTCCTGGCTTATTGAAGACATTATCTCCAGTGCCATTGAAGAAAGAAAAAAAAAGCCAATAGTGTGAGAGATTTAGTTGATAATATCATGAACAGGATTGCCGAACGTGAGGTTAGATCTGACGCTTCCTGTCAAGGCGAAGCTTTTAGCTTAGTCCTGAATATATTTTTCTTTAGTTCTTTAGAAGTGTATTAATATTTAATTTTTACCGTATACAAATAATTTAGAAATTGTAAAACATCAATAATATTAATAAACTCAACATTGATTATAGGCTACATTTAGTCTATTCTGTAATCCATCAACAGACACTATTAAACATTATATTTGTAGCATGTATTTAGCAATAACAAGAGTAAATAAATGTCCACACTAATACCTTATGTTATGTATTTTATATCAATAAAATATTTAATTTCTTGTTTCAAGTGAAGACGTGTCAAATGCTGTTGTGCTGGACATTGATTACCATGAATCGAAATGGAATCACTATTGACGATTATAATCGATTTATGTATTTTTTATTATTGTATAGTATATTTAAATCTTTGTGAATTTGGTTGGCTGGCAGTTAAATTGTCAATTTAAAAAGTTATTTTATTTTAATTTAATGAGAAAACGAAAATCAATTTATGCATTTTTTTTATGTTTCAATCAATGCAGTCAAACGATAAATCAAAAGAATCGTTAGAAATATAAACTATATGATGAAGTGACGCACCAAGAGCGCCACTTGCTTGAAGACTGACAAGTGACATGGAGTTTTTATTTAACATATAGGTTTATGTAGGCCTAACTGAATATCAAATTGTAATGTCTAAAGCTAATAATCTCTGGTCTAAAGACCGAGACGTTGTCATAGCAATAGTGCAATGAAGATAAACAAACAATAGTAAATAAAAAAATTGTTTACAGAAACTTACACATCAAAGATAATTAAGAAGTATTGATAAATAAAGTAAGTAATGGTGTAAAGGTTAATTATGAATATATTAAATGAGTACTGCTTGTTCAGATCATTTGCTGCTGATACATAATAGAACTTTCAATGAACGTTAAAAGTATGAACTTATAAATTAATTTGGATAGTGAAACTTGTTTGCCTATACAAAGAAAAAAAAAGCTTTTTCAATTACACTTGTTAAACATACAAACTTTTATTTTTTGATAATAAAGAAACATTTAGAGGAAATATACCAATATTTGAGTTGGGGAGACTTTAAAAACCCTTTAGGAATAGAACATCCACAGTATAAGCCTACCTTGCCAGGATTTGAACTCTGATGTCCCCATCACCAGAAATATAAATTAGATTCAAGCTTACTAATTAGTATTCAGGTTTATCTAGATGCACATTAAAAGTTCTTCTTAAATTTCAAATTGAAAAAGTATGTTAAGAAATAATTGTTTTATTACATTATACTTATGCCTTCTTCCAAAAAAAATAATTCTGGATTCACCACTGGTCAGGATTGATACAATAACACTTAGGCAATCATTATAATATTTTTAACTGCTGATAGGCTAAATTTCTACTTTAATTTATTTAAATAATTTTTTTAACGCCATGTCTTATTACCCATTAGGGTCATACTCCTTTGTTTTATTTGTTTCTTCATGTGCAATGAGCCATGGTGGTGTGTAAACTAAAGGCCTATATAGGCCTATTCCATGCCATCACTTCATATTCTATTGAGTTAAGAGGCCGTTTCAGAGCGATGTATTTGCTGGTTTGCATGACCAACTTATGTAGCCTATACAACCTCATAAATACATTGCAGGAACAAGAGACTTGTTTTATTTTGTAAGGGAAGGATGTAAAAGTTAGACTTGTTTCTAACTTTTTTGTTTTTTACTTCCTTTATTTTTTATCATTTGTGAAAATATGCTAAAATTGACTATTTTTGACACAGCCTAAAAATTGTAATAACGCAGCGTTTTAACTTTTTATAAAAGGAGTTCTAACTTTTAAATTCTTTAAGACCAATTTACTATAAAAAAATGTATAATCCAAAGCTTAATTATCGAGTAATTTGTTATCTACTTAGAGGCTGTAACACTAAAATCTCGCCCCTTGTTACTAGGGCTATCTCTGGACGGAACACTGAACTTTAGAGGGGTAGAGCCAATAGTTGGTTAGGCCACTCCCATCTGTTAACTCGCTCCGGCTGACACACAAGACATTCCCACACCAGTCATCACGAAACAAAACAAGCCCAAACCAAAGGGTGTCTAATTCATTAATGAATTATTGTTTATAATGTATTTTACCAAACCAAAGTTGACGTGAAACTGTACTACCATTCGCTAGTATAAAGTATGGATGCTAAGTATAGAAAAGAATTAAGGCTCGATACCCACTTCAGTGGTCGAACAGTATAAAGTGTCACTCTCGTGTTGGATTGGCCTGCTGCTAGCGGAGAAATAGGGGTTCTAACCACAATCGTGTCGATTGAGGGTGGATTTTCCTAAAAGAAATCCCACTCTCCCGCCACGCAAATGCGGGTAGACTACTTATAAAATGATTCCTTTCTCATCCCTACCCCATTAGAGTATCTATCATCTATGCATATAACCTGAACAGATAGTAAGACCCGGTGATAAAAAAATAAAATAAAGTAGGGATTTAACTAACTATACTTAGAAATATTAGACCTAGTAAATCCCTAATGCTGCTTGAGCCCAGGTACATAAAGGGAACGATTAGTTCAAATAATCGGTCATTCTTCGCATGTACAAACCTTACCAATTTAGTAGTCGGCACACAATATTTAGACATGTTATAAATTTTATTTTTGTAAGAATCTTCATGTGCCATGTATCTGTTATTAGAACTAAATAGCTTGTGTGCCCGTTCTTCGCACGGGGGATCTTTAAGAAGCTTTATTTTTATTTATAATATAAAATTAACCAAAGGTAAAAGTATCCAAAAGCTTATATAATTTTAAATATTAATCCTTTATTGGTTTAAATGATGTGACTAAATGTGAAAAATAAACAGACTGACTAAAACATTATATCAAAATAGGGATTTACTGTAATGCAAAAATCTCTGCATAAAAGCGATCGTAATAGAAGTATAAAGGTGAGAGATATATTATTACTAAACAAAATTTGTTAAAAGAACATCAAAGTTAAAACAAAAATCCTAAATGAAATAATGGCCTTTTATATTGGTCCCTGTAATCTTCGGCCATATTTCGATATTCTAATACACCAAGCAGTTTTTTTTCCCCCTAATTGTTTTGTGAAATCTTATACGCCTTAAATTATGGAACAATTTTCAGTATTTTCTGATCATCTGGAGTGGTATTTGTAACTACTTGCAAGTCTATCATTTTCCTACCGCACCAAAAAAATGACGCCCATCTTCCCATTTTCCGATCTTTCATTTTTAAATTTAGTTTGTTTCCATAATGTTTGAGGTTTAGCTTATAACAGGCTGACAAATTTTAATCTTTAACCACAATGAGAGATAGTTTTTAGTATAGATTTTGGAAATCCCTTCCACATATTTCAAAAATCCCGAATTAAAAAATTTAAATATTTACTAACTATTTGGGTATTTGCCACTACATTTCTGACAATTCTTTATCACCGCAACTAAAAGCTTTGTTTTCTGTTCACACCGCCCTTCCTATTTCCCAGAGCTCCATTTTAAAATTTAAAACTATCAGATTTTATGGTACGGTAGAGTTATCTTTCTGCTGAATGTTATATACCACACTGGCAAGTAGTTGTTTCAATTAGTTTTTAAAATGTGGAATACACCCGCCCCCATTTCACTGACTCCAAACTTTGAGATTTAAGTTTTTAGAACTTATTTCAATATCTAGAGTAGTACTTATGCATGTTTGCCAAATTTTATTGTTATACCTCACCTAAAGTGATTTGTATATTTATAGCCACCACACCTCAATTTCCGTAGAAATATTTTTTGATTTCTCGTATATAAATTTTACTGGCATGGGGTAAAAAAGAGCAAAAAATGTAAAAAGGTATATAGCTTATCAATTTTTTTAAAAACAAGGTTAAAGAAGGTAAATAAAATGGGAAAAAGGTGTAAAACAGTTCAAAAGGGTAAAAGTGCAGACAGGTCAATAAACCTAAAAAGGACAAAGGGGAAAAGAGGGTTTTATTTTAGGGTAGAAAAATTAAAATTTGTATAAAGTACAAAAGGGATATAAAGAGTAAAAAGGGTAAAACGTAGATCTAATCAAAAATGTAAGAATTTTATACCCCTTTATCCCATTTACCTTTTTCCTTCTGTTTACGTTTTTTGCACTAAATGTGATTTTTGCCGTTTTAGTCCTTTCTAACATTTTTACACTTTTGGAACCTTTTGGCAGTTTTACACTTTTTGCCATATTGGCACATTTACCCCTTTTGTTCTTTTTCCTTATTTAACTTTTTTTGCCTTTCGGGACTTTTTCCTTTTTTCTCTTCTTGCCCATTTGATCATTTTCGCCTTTTGGTACCTTTGCCCTTTTATTGCTTTTACCCCTCTTGTCCTACCTACCTTTTTTTTTAGCAATTTTTGCTCTTTTACTCTTTTTGAGCATTTGCCCTTTTACCCTTATTGACTCTTTTTACATCTTTAGCTTTTATATTGTATTTGATATTATTTACTTTTTACCTTTTTTGCCCTTTTGGCACTTTTACCGTTAATATCCCTTTTACCACTTTTACCCTTTTCCCCTATCTACCTTTTAAGAATTGTTTGTGTTGTTGGAGTTTTCCCTTATAGCCCTTTTAATTCTTTTATTCCTTTTTATACTTTAACCATTTTTGCTTACCCCTTTTGTTTAAATTAACTTTTTACCGGCCTCCACCGTGGTTCGGATTCCTTGTTAAACTGTAGGTCCTTCATTTCATCTCATAATCACCCTACCATTACACATTAGCGTAAGTGCGTATAACCCGAACGGGTAGTAGACGCGGTTAATAATAATATAATAATAATAATAATAATAATAATAATAATAAATAATATAATATAATATAAAAAAAAATTTTACCATTTTGCACTTATTACACCTTTTTACATAAAGATTTCAGTTTTTCAATCATTAGGCCTAAATCAACATCCAAATTGTTAAATATATCAACGCATCAACTAACTTATCCAGGTGGTCCTGAATAATTGTAGTTTATTCTTGGCCTGAATCAGTTAACAAAAAGTTCATTCACAATCTGTACTTGTGACAGGAGACACGCTAAAGTATTTAATAACCTTGATAAATTGTGAAAATCCATCTTCCACACAAATGGTCTGAAACCAGTCCTGAATGTGAAAGGTTGTTAGAAAGTGTACTAAAATATGCATGTTTTTAAGCCCTTTTTTATTCTTCTAATTCCTTAAAACAAATAATAAGACTTGATAATACTTAAATCAGCTATGTCAATGTCAAATTTAAACATATTATCTTCGGTTGTAACTTTTTTTTTAATCGTTCGATAGTACCTTGATAAGGAATTGACACATTTACATAAATTTCATTTTTCTTTATTTCTGATAAGTATTTGTTTTCCTTCTGTCGTCTTAGCATCAAAATACTGATCTTTGTATAACTGATAGAATTTTTAATTAATTTCCTCAGATGTTTTTAAAGCTTTTCTGTAAGTCTCATCGAAAAAAGTATCATCAAACGCTGTGCTCTATAAATGTTCATAACATTCTAGAGATTCAATTGAGAATGTTAAAATTCTTTGATGATCCTGAGCAGTGGTGACGAAACCTCATTTGTGTAGAGTGTGGGGGCAGGCAAAAAAAAAAATTTGTGTGGGGGAGGGGGGGCTTGACTTCCCACTCTTCCCCTATAAATGTTTGAAATTGGATGTCCTTAAAAGCTATTTGGAGTGATCCTAATCACAATTTTTGAATATTGAATTTTTTTATTAGTAGTTTTCTCCAGAGATTTTTTGAAATTTGAATGCTTCTATAGGTTATTTGGAGTGGTCCGCCTTCACCAAATTTTTGAAAATTAGATGTCTTTAGAAGCTATTTTGAGTAATTCTCATATTGAATTTTGTTTTTAAACCTGATTCCTTTAAAATCTATTTAAAGTTGTCCTCCACTGGAAATATTTGAAATTTGGATGCCCCTTGAAACTATTTAGAGTGATCTTGACCTTATGTTTTTTTGATAACTAGATGCATCTAGAAGATTTTAAAGTGGTTTTCTCCAGCAGTTTTAAAAAAATATTCTATATATTTAGATACTATTTGGAATTATACTCACGTTGACATATTTTTTTTAAATTGGAAACTTTTAGAAGCTATTTGTATTTGTTATTGCCTGATATTTTTTAAAATTATTTGCATCTCTAATCTTTTTGCACCCATCCAAGAAAATTTTTCAAATTTGATACCTTTAGAAACTATTTAGAGTGGTCCTCTACCTGGCACATTAAAAAATAAATTAAAACCCTTAGAAGCTATTTGTAATTTGATGCAAGTTTTTCAGCTTCAATTTCAAGTATATCAGAAGGTGTAAAGTAAAATACATCTAATTTATTCCGGAAGAGGCAATAACTTCCCCTACACCCCACTCCCCGCTTTCGCTATTACTAATTTGTAGTGGTCCTTACCTACTTTTTCGGAAAATATATTCTTTTAAAACCTCTTTAGAGTAGTCCTCTCTCCATTTTTTTTATTTATTTTTTTTATTTTGATTCTCTTAGAAGCTATTTGAAGTATTTCTCCTTCCGGAAATTTTAATTGTGATGCCTCTAGAGTCTAGAAGCCAATTTAAAAAGTCTTCACCCAGAGTTTTTATTATTATTATTTCATTACATTACATTATTTATTACCCTCCAAACCCTTAAAAAGAGTTTATAAAGCAATACTGTTGACTACTGTAGCTATCCCAATTTCATCCCCTTAATCACAAAACATATGAATGAAACATCTATACTTTTCCTAATTAGCTTATAAGGAACAACTGTTCAGCCCTCTAGCTTCATGGGAAGTGTAAGAATTAGTGGTGAGAGAGTGAGTGATTCAGTCAGTCAGTCAGTCAGTCATGGCTTTCGCTTTTATATATAGAGAGATCATTATTATTTCTAGTCTAAACATCCTCCCTACCCTGCCCACCCCCCTTTTGCAAACAAATCTTTTTTTTATAATTGTTTTCGTTTTACAGTAGACTAGGTGTCCAAAATACATTGAGATAAATTAACAGTAAAACACACTTTTTTTATTAGATTATTTTACATCAAACCCATTGTGGCTCATCTGAAATTCATTTACTTGGTGGGAGTACAGCCATGTTGTTGATATCTACTGTCAATATTTTAAAGATGAATTTGCTATGACTATTTAAATTGGACTACAAAATATATTTTATCTAGTATTATTGTTTTAGAAATAGGTAGCCTACAACATGCAGCTGGAGCTATCACGCGTGGATTACACTATTGTGGGACTCACAGCCCCACAAACAATGAAACTCCTTCCAAATCAAGGATCAAAGCTTAATCAAAAGGTATCTTATCTATTTGAAATTACCTCTTCAAGCGGCTGGCCTCTTGGTCTAGTGTTCAGCATTCCTGGCTACTAATTTAGAGTAGGGATATGGTATCAAAAGAAAAGTATTGATACTATACTCATTAAAAGTATCGGGGGGGGGGGGGGATATCGATACCGATTAGTATCAAAAGAAAAGTATCGATAACAGTAAGTATCGGTATCAAAATTTTAATTTGGAAAAATATTGTTTTTTTCTAGTAATAATAATTTCAAATTTTGCATCATAATTATAATTTCAAATTTTGCATCATAATTATATTTTCATATTTATTTAAAAACTGAAAATTATCTTGGTTTTTAATAATCTAAACCAAATTTTGCAAGATGATTTTTCACTATCCAACTTTTAATAAACTTCTGTAATTCACATCTGGGAGGAGCCATTTTTTTTAACTACATTTGTCATTTATATAATATAGCAAGCTAAATTATTAACTAAGTTGATTAGACACCCTTCCCTACTTCATTTGCTTAAACAACACACATAAACTTTTCTGCTTTGGCTGCTTGGGGCATCCTTTAGTTGACTGAGTTAAATGTGTTCTACAAAAGATTATTTTATTTAGTTTGTGATGAATTTGCTCATTGATAAAGGAAGGGATAGTAAACTGGTCACTACTCACCCCTGGCAGACATCAGGCTGTATCGATAAACAAAGATGAAAGAAGAGCTATGAATTATGATAAGCTAAAATATATTGAATGCTAGAGCTGCTTCTTGTTCTTCATGCAGAAAATGAGTAGGAATTGAAATAGTATCATTTATTCTCTCTCCACAGTCCACCCTAGTAAACATAGTTCACTTCTGGGAAGTGCCATTTGTTAATTACATTCTTTGGTTGTATACTCTATCAAGATATATTTGAACTATTAATCCCAACATGGGTTAAGATAACAAAAAAAAAGTTGTTTCTTTCGATACCAATCCGATACCAGTATGTGAGTACTATTATCAGTAAAAGTATCAGGGAAAAAAAGCATCGAGTAAAAAATACTAGTATCAAAAAGAAAATATTGATATTAGTAAAGTATTGATACTTTTGTCACATCCCTAATCTAGAGGTTTCGGTTTCATTTCCCGGTGTTACCATAGATATTTTTTTCAAAGGGGAATTATTCTTATGGTTGCCATGGTCTGGTCAATTATTCTTAAGTTAGGTTTCAGATTTCTACTGGCACCACATAATCATCATCATTATCATCACATCGGGACGAAGTAACCACATCTACACAGTGGTCCAACATCAGAAGTTGGTTACATATTTGCCACTGCTAGTAGAAGACCAGAAATGTCTAACAGAAAAACCCAGGGGGTGCACGCTAAAAAAACCTCTTTCAGTTTTTACAGCTTGCCGATTCAAAATAAATAATACTGTAACTAGCTGGGGGAGTTTAACTATAACATGGTTACCACAGGATGGTAGGAACAAATATTTTCACATATTCAAATATCGAATCATATGTCCTGCATCTCTCACTTTGTACAGATAGTATGAATGTAATTAAATATATAATAATAATAACACCCAAAACATTAATTACTCAATGTTAGTGACAAAAGCATTTTTTTTTCCCTCTAAATCTACTCATGGTTGTGCTACAATTACAATATAGGTACTTATCATGAAAGTCATACATGCAAGAGAAAAAGTAAAAATTGCAAATGACAGTACAAATAAAAGGTGTAGCATTATTATCATTGACAAGACATTCATCCCAGAGCTTATGGATATCTTCTGTGTGTATTGGGGATGTGGTATTGAATGAAAAGTATCGATACTGTACTTATTAAAAGTATCGGAAGAAAAATATCAATACTGTACAAGTATCGATAACAGTAAGTATCGATATAAAAATTTTAATCTGAAAAAAAAAAAATCTAGTAATAATAGTTTCAACTTTACATCATATTTGTGTTTCCTTATTTAGTTTAAACACTTAAAATTACAATGGTTTTTAATACTTTAAAACTAATTTTACAAGATGCTTTCTCGCTATCCAATTTATTTAAAAAAAAAATTCTTAAACCATCACTATTGGGATGCAAGAAAGCAAATGGTAGATCTCCATTATGCTGGCAATCAGGCCTAATTTATTTAGCCTTGTAATATCTTCATATTTTGCTTTTTCTTTGGTGATTTTGCTTGTTCAGGGGCACATATAAAATAAAGTTTTATTTAAAAAATCAAACCGAAAAAGTTTGTATTGTTGGGGTTTTTTAAAGGTAAGCTGTTGCTGATCAAGATGGCGTTCTCCAAGTGTTCTCTTTGAAAAAGGGGGAAATTCAACTTAGTTTCAAAACCCTTCCTGGACCTGGTATTTCACGTCTTGAGTTGGGAGGTGCCATAGGTGTGTACATTATTGAAGCATTCATTCATTATACAAAGAAATACATAATGATTAAAACATATAATATTTTAATTGATAAGTTTTAAAGTACTAATTAATCAAATTATTTTATTCTTGCACACACTAGTGCAAGTATTGGTTATCTTTTAACTTTGTATTTTAAGAGATTAGAATAAAGAAGGCAGACTTACAGAATATTCATTTAAGTATTCACCTAGATAAAGAATGATAAATCATTTAACGGAGAAACCACACTCATTGCATCCAAACCAGTATTGAAATAAACTAATAAAGTAATTATGTATAAAGCTGTAAAAAAATAATTATAATTATAACTAAAATAAAAATTAAATCACTGGTAAAATTCACATCACTAGTCATCATATGCCATATTCTCTGGACATTTCTTTAAGTTAATAAGATGATACATCAATAATACTCAATATAAACAACCATTGCCTACACTTGTTTGTGAAGTAGAGTATAACAAGAATTGTTTATTATTATTATTATTATTATTATTATTATTATTATTATTATTATTATTATTATTATTATTATTAAGGCTAGGCTGACCAACTATTTTGACTATCATGCCTTTGGCGACTAGGTCAATCACCGATGTTGATCATTTGGTTTACTTAATTTTAAATATTACAAAAATAATATGTAATAATATTACTAAAATAAACTGTTCACATGGGCCATTTTTATTTCGTTTGGTATAGTAGGTTTGCTTATACAAACTTCAATGAAAATTAGGGTTAATTTAAATATAATTCACTTTATCATTGTTCCTACCACATTTTAAAGATAGTTTCAGTCAAATTGACTCCACTTTTGTCATAGCTAAGTTTTTGAAAGGTTTTTATAAGAATTTTTTTTTTGAGCTAGGTGCATAGAAAGTATATTGATTTTAGCATAAAAATAAAATATTTATGTTTCCTAAATTTCTTGTAGTTTAAATAAGCATACTTACTCTCTGGCATTAGGAAATCGAAAGTTCATTAGCACAATTACAAAAGTACCCCACCTATCCATATCTTAAGCTAATTCCATACTGCTATAAACATTGGTAATTTATCCAATATAAAATTTTAGTCCACATTTAATTAAATTCATGTGTACCATCCTCAATTGAGGCAATAATAAAGCAATAACTTTCATTATAAACCTTTCACTGAAGAACATATTATTATGGTGTTAAATAATCCAATACACACACTATTATTTTACATTGCAGGAACAGTTCAGGACAAAATCTTTGTTTCATCAGGAAATGAAGTTCGTGGATACACGAAAAAAGGAAAGCTCTTTTTAGCTTTTGATACCAATCTTACCGAGCCTATCAAATCTATGTAAGTTGAAAATGTTATTTTGTCTTCAAGTTATGATTTAACTAACACACATATTACAACCTACTAGTGAGGCTCATACTAAAGAATTTAAAAAAAATCATGAATGAAATCCTACTAACAATTTCAGAATTATCATTTTAATGATGCAATTCTCTGTTTGATTAACTGTATTAAAGACCAGTATGCTTGTTATTTCCATCCCCTAATTTCTGAACCAATGAACAGATTTTAATCAAATTTAATATAACTTACATATTTTCCCCTATTTTTACATAGATATTTTGTTCATGTTTCTTGATTATTTTAATTTAAAAAAATTCAAAGTAGCTCATGTTTTGAACTTAAAAAATAAAATAAATCATTTATATAGCTCCCAATGCTCTGGAATTTTCTTTACATTGAATTTGCATGAAAATGTTATACTTTTATGACCTTATCATTTCTTTGATTAATTTTTACAAACATCAATATTTGTAAAGTTGTTTGGTACCATGACACACATTATCAATATAACATACATTACCATGGAAGCATGTATTGCTTTAAAACTTTGATTATCTTACTATGTTTTCATGCACTTGTTCAACAATTTTCAGCAAATTATAAAAATGTATTAAACAAACAATATAATGTGTAGGCCTACATGTGTTCATATATAGCAAATAAACAGTTTGTTGATTTTACTTTGGGTTATTATTAATTTTTGTATGAAAAAGAAAAGAAGGCTAGATCTTTTAAAGTTGCTTTTATTATATTTGTTTACCATAATTAAAAGAAGTAAATACAATCACAATTTTGCATGATTTTTAACATTAGTAGGCCTTAATATTTTATATCTATTTGTTAAGAATATATATATTAGCCTACTTAAAAAATTTTAAAAATATAATTGTTGACAAAATATGCATTTAGTAATATTCAGTAACAACATTTCATATTTCAAAAGAGTTAACAAATCCTTATTTTAATATGTCAAAATATTATTTTTAGTTAGCTAAAATATATGTTCAAATCTATTTTTTTTTTTAAATTAAGTCCACCTCAAATTCGATTTTTAACATATATTAGTTTATCAGAAACAGACAAGTGTTTCTTTTTAAAAAGGTGAATGGGGAGAAGTTAGACTCAAGCAATTTATTGAGTTTGAGACCAAGTAATTTACACACTAGTAATGCACATTACATGGCTTTATGAATGATTATATGAAAGCTATACATTTTATATATTGTTATTGCCACCAAAATATTCTATACTTGTTTTTTTTCTTTTAAAACAAAGCTTTAAATAAACTGCTTAGCATTTACAATGTCTTGATATACTTCTGACATTTGGATGGTAGGTAATAATTTATTTTCACCATTATATACAGTGTTTATGAGTGTGACATGTGTCGTGATCAATATTACATCCAACCAGCTTTGGTGGCCTCATGGTTTAAGGCTCTATTCTTGTAGTAGACTAGACTGCTGATGACGGAGAGATTGATGTTCGAATCTCTGTCTGGTATACTGAGGGTGGTTTATCCAAAATGGTTTTCCACTCGTCCTCCACACAAATACCTTAATCTCTAAATTAACAATGCAGTATAAAAATGTCTTGCAGTTCTTGAATGTAACATTCCATACCATATGAGGATTTATGACAACACAACAAAAAAAACTGGTTGAAGCTGACACAAAATGTCTAGGACTTGTCATCAAAGAAAAAATATGTAATTTTTCAGGAATGTGAGTGGCAGTAATTTACTAATATGTGGAAAACATGCGTACAACCAGTACCACGATTGTAAGGATTCCAACTCTTACCTCTGTGGAGATGAAATTAATGATGTAATTTCATTTCCTTATGAAAAGGTAATTATTATGTACTTGTATGTTTATCTCTGTGCAACACTGGATTATTTTTTTTAAACACAATGTTTTGTCAAATAATTCATCTTGAATGTTGCCAGATTGCCATTCACATATTTTATGTGATGAACAAATTTAAAATGTGTTTTTAAATATTGTTGTTGAATATGTTGATGATTATTTAACTTTTTTCCTGTCTTGAAGATAGTTTGTATTGGAATCCACAAAATGCATTACCACTCTATTAAACCTTATTAATTGTATGCACTATGCAGGTTTGTACAGTAGCCCCATGGCTTCTTTGGTGCTGACTGACAGCTCACAGCTGACTTCTGACAGTCAACATTTAGGTATATAGCTAAATGTTGACTGTCAGAAGTCACCTGTGAGCTGTCAGTCAGCAGCAAAGAAGCCACGGGGCTACTGTACCTAGAAATTTATTTTGGAAGGTATCCTACCTGAGGTGGCCCATGGTGAAGTTCCCAAACAAGAGATGCCCAGGGATGATTTTAAATTATAAATCCCTTTAAAAGCCATCTAAAGTTATTGTGTTTTAAAAAAACATAACTAGGGTTGTAGATGTCTTAAATTTTATAAAACTCCAATGAGCTACTAGCCTAGGTATTGAGAATGAATACACAAACAAATTAACATTGTTACTTTTGGGGATGGAAGCTTGAATCCTCAAAGCGCACCAGTCTCTTTCTGAAGATCCCTGATACACTCACTGTGTTACCTTTTAAGATACCTTAACTTCATATTCCTTGTTTAATCTTCACCTACCTTATAGGTTATTAAAGACACCATCGCTCCAAAAGAAAAATTTTCAAGGGGATATTTTTTTAAATGATATTTACTATGTCAAGTTGTTGGGAAGAACACAAAATACTACTGAAATTATTATTTCCAAGTCATGTTGTTTATAGGTGCATTGTTGAATGATAAAACTGCACTTGGTATAATTATTTAACGATGGCCTCTCAATCCAGATTCTGTCATACTATCCGTGATTAATCCTACTAGTAAATTACATTAGTTTCATGTTTGTATCTTTAAGTGTACCTAACAAAATTAAGTCCAAGCAAAATAATGAAATATATTTCTCTCACACTTTACTCTTTGATACATTTTTCACTGTGCTTTATTATGTCCCTGAAGACCAACAGGTTGGTGCCAGTGCTTGCTTGTGAGGATAGCTCATTACGAGTGCTAGACCGCTCCAAGGTGATGCACACTGTCGAGATTGACAGTTCTCCAACAGTACTTCACCTCTATAGGAATGATGGTGGTGACACCGGAGATCGAGTTCTCTATGGGACAGTGGATGGTAGAGTGGGGGTGCTTCAGGTTGGGAGGTACGAGAGGGATAGTGAAAGAAATTGTATTAATTGTATTTCTTCACAAATTGTCAGATTTCTTTTATAGAAATAATTGATGGCACATAATGGCCTTTTTTTTTCCTACCTGCAAATTGCTAATTGACATTAACAAAAATTAATTTTGAATTTTAATTTCGGTTTTCTTTGCCAGCGTTTGTTATTTTTAGACTTTAAACTCGGAATTTAATCATGTGACCATTTCTCTCTCGTCTTTGTATCAAACCCACAGTATTTTATTTTTTCAGCACCGTGTCATATTACCCATTCAGGTTATATGCTTATATTCTAATTACATTAATGGGTTAAGTATGAGTATGGTTAAATTTAGAGGAAGTGTACCCACATTTGTCTGGTGAGAAACCTTTAACATTGCTGCCACTGGACAGAAAATAAAATGGCTGCCTCTTAAAGAAAAGTTACTGTCACTGCTCATTCCCTTGTTCTAGGTTTTATTTTATCAAAATTCATTAGGAGGGATTGTGAAGGCTGCAGCACAACTTGAAAAAAAAAGTAAAAAGAAATTGGTAATTAATGGTAGACTATATGCTTAGGAAAATGTAGAATCGAATATAAAGAACAAACACTGGAAATTAACAAATTGATGAAAATTATAAAAACAAAAATAAATAGCTCTTTAAGAATGAGCCATTTTCAAAAACTATGGAATTTAAAAAAAAATTATCGTAAAAATCAGTAAACCCCCTTAATTAGATGACTAAGGTAGAATTTTAAAAAAATCTGAGGTATTGGACTCTAACATCTAGATATCAAAATTGAACAAAATCCATCAAACCATTTAAGATTTGTGGCCAGGGATGGACAGACAGACACACACAGAGTTGTATTTTTTTTTTACCCACACAAAATGTATACCTCATAATCTCAAGGTCAAAAATGTTCACACGATTATAACACTTTCTTTTGATATGCGAAAGTAAAAATGGCACAAAAGTAGTACATAGTGCAATTTATAGCCACTTCTCTATACGAAATAGGAATGGAAAAAAGTTTACACTTGGACAACTACATTTGCAAGACGGTATAAATAAACGTCCCAGCTTTGATTCCCATTTCCAGGTGTCATATTTCAATTTACAAATATGAAATACTAATTATATACAAATCGGAGGAATTTTCCTAATGTGTTTTTCGAATATTTTTCTAGATTTTTAAGCAAGGCTTTATGTTAAAAAGTGACATACATGCAGTTTTTATTGTTTTGGCTCAATATAGTAGAAATTAACATAAATACATATATGTTCACCACATATTATTACCCATCCAGGCTAGCCGCATATCGCCACTAATGTGGTAGGAATGAAGAAAGCTGAATTAAGAAAAATTGTAGCCACAATTGTTGGTGATTGGGAAACCATTTATGAAAAACTACCCTAAGTACACCCAACTGGGATTTAAACCCTAACTTACGCGTCATTGGCAATTAAGTTTATTACAATAGTGATGTCTTAGACTGTACAACCACTGACATAGATAAAAACACATAAACACACTAGTGTTTACCAGCCAGAGATGATTTCCTCAGTTGTCTCAATTTATCTTCCAGCATTACACAGCTCCAGCTCAATTTTTATAGGAAGTGCCTTTTCTAACAGCTAGAAAAGTTATTAGAAATACTCTCACATAGACACACAACAAGTCATATTATCTGCAAGTGTAGTTATTATCAATAACAATAAAATAACACTAATGATATAATAAATTTTATCAATGTTGAGCGCAAATTATATGGTTTTTTTTAAAAGGCCCTTCCTCTAAAAATTGGATAAAGTGTAGCCATGATCTTTTTCTCTTTTACTTTGCACAGTTTTTAAAGTGTGTAACTAGCGTGTGTGATCCGACAGAACTGGTGTGCGTAACAGATGGCTTGTTAACAATGAGCTGCACCGTGGAGGCATTCTCTGCATGGACTGCTATGATATCACGGGTGATGGTATGATGGATTTGTTGATTGGTCGACAAGATGGTTCAATAGAGGTATATTCTATTGAAGATGATGGAGAGGACGAAGACGGCAAAGAAACTAGAAAATTTGGATTTGTAAGTTTTATTTTGTTAGACAGGGTTTTGATTCATACGAAGTTCTTAATTAATAACAAATAGTACTTGATGCACATAAAGTTAAAACACATTATTTTTACGTCTCAATGATAGTTTACAACCGGAACATAGTGGACAGTGAATAGTGCACAATTATAATTGAGGGAATCTAGGGAATGTGAGAAAAGGCCAGTATTTTTGCAGTTTTTACAGAAAAATATTTTTTTTAACTAAAATAAAATATTGCTTCGTGGCAAACATATAGTTTAGTTTTCTTCACATGGTGACCACAGTAGTTGTTGAATATCTGGCATGAGCATGGCGGCATTAGTTGACAATTTTTTTTTTAAATAAATAGAGAAAGTTGTAATTAAATTCCAGGATACCCTTGACAGATATTCAGAACTGTTGATATAACCATGTGAAGAAAAGTATACCCTATTTTGAACTGACGTAATATTTTATTCATTTTGGCCTAAAGAAAGTTTTCTATAAAAACTGAAAAAAATACTTAGGCCTACCTTTTCTTGCATCCCTTGCATACCTACCCACTTTAAGTTGGTTTAACTTTTAACATTTTATGTGCTATGCATTATGTATGGAGTTAAGCTTAGACAAACCTTGTACATGAAAAGTATTAATATGGATGGAAGAGAGAGACAAGCTAATTAAAATGCCATATACAGAGCAGACAATATTGGTCTTTTGTTAGTGTTTGAAATTATTATGTAGTAGCCATACTTGTGTATTATTTAATAATTTTCTTTGTTTTAGTGTCAATGACTATTATTGTAAATATTATAGAAAATCAAGTATAAATATTAAATTTTTGACTATGTCATTGAGAAGTAGGTTTACACTAACATTCATGACAATAATAAAATCAGGACAAAGACAAAATCAAATTATATTTAATAGCACAAGTGAACTAGGTGTATTTTATGTTTTAAAGTATTAAAATTGATCAGAATATGAAAAAAAAAACTAATAAGTCTAAATTTAATTAAGAACAGCCACATTAGGAAAGAAGAAAAATGTGTGAAGAATCCATTGTTGAAGGTGACATCTTGAAATCAAAATGGAGTAATTTAGTTTATGTGTAAA
>JBCFYV010000003.1:47206285-47305503 GCA_039000515.1 Timema cristinae
TCACTCCACTCACATCACCCTATCTATCGCGACATCTCAGGAACCCTCCAACTCTCCATTATTATGCAAATGTGGTACAGTATCCAGCATTCTCCCTTACTGGCGAAATATTATTGTATTGGCTTAGATACAATTAGTTACACAACTGTACTCCAATTAATAATGATTAATTAAATAACAAAACGTATGTCAAGCAGAAAATTTCTTTCAATTTAGACAGTGGTAACAAAACAATTACGTACCTTTTATTGTTGGATTTTTACATTCAAACAACGCAATGGCATTTCTTGCAGTATTACAAAACAAAACTACGAACAGTGTAATCTTCGTCTAGATCCAAAGAGGTTTGTATTCCTCCAAGTCCAAAGACATCTCGTCACTAAATATGGCAGTTAGTATAACTTTAAAATAAGTTTTAAAGTTTCTATAAACATTAATGTTTTATTAATGGAACTTAAACTTTAAACTAATAATATAAATAAATACAAAAAGTTTTTTTTAAATTTATATCAATAAATAATACATACGGATAGTTATCCTCAATTATATTGTAGCACTTGAAAAAGTCTATAAGCACAATTTTTTTCACTAATATTTACGAATAGTAAATAATATTAATCAAATTATTCAATTTAAATCACTACTGAATATAATTTATTAGCACATATATAGTTCGCACTTGTATGAAACTGAAACACGTGTTGTGAATATAGAAACTAAAAACATGTGGATAAATATTATATATATAAAAAACAGTGATCAGAGCGACGAGCGTACCATAGAGAAAGGAATAACATAGTATACATTTCTCTATGAGTCGTACCAACATGCGCGACTAACAGAGGTTCTATTTATATTTTTTGTTGGTAGCTTTTTTTTTTTCGAGACTTAATGAGCGGTTTAACTTCAACCTGTTACTTTTGTGTTACAGTGATGCGCGCGCATCTTAAAATTTATCTCTCATCATTTTTTCATAACGAGCCTAAAGAAGTATAACTTCAAAAATAACCTAAGAGGATCTATTTAACATTATTGTAACACTTTTTTTTTAACTTAGCTGGTAACAAGCTGTCAAAACATCAAACTGTCGGATTTTCTTACACATCAACAATTTGAAATAAATGTGACACTTTAAAAAGTCTCTCTCACAAAGCCAAATTTCTTCTGGTTGATTGTGAGAACCAATAAAAAATAATAGAAAACATTCCTTAATATAGGCTACCATGGAAGGGACCAAAGTTCCAAAGGCTTTATCTTATGTTTATTTTAAACAGTAGGGCTACTCATTCCCATTCTTCCTCTATACAAATTTAGGTGAATTTTCAATAAATTCCACTTTCCTTATTCCTACTCAACCAAAGTAATTAAATATGTATACCGTAAAATGCTGAGCAAAAAAAAACTACCTTCCTTATCCCTTCTCAACTAGAGTAATAGAATGTGTGTACCATAAGATGCGGTGCATAAAAAAACAACGTCGAATTTATGTTGTAAAGGCCAAGAGTGTCCCTGTTTTCCACAGTTAGTAAGATGATTCCGGAATTAGCAAAGACAAAGAAACTTGTGGGTACATTATTAGGGTCCTTAAACAATACTTGTATTGTTAAATAAAATTGTTTCACATATGTACTGAAGCTTTAAGGCTTTTTAATTAAAACACAAAATGGTGAATATAGCCATGAATACATCATGGAGGATTTCCAACAACATTTGTTCTAGAATTATGAATTGTAAGTTTCAGAAAGCACAGATATTCAACAAAACATAAACTAAAGTGTAAATGATAATAAAAGCAAAAGAGGTAGGTGCGGCCTTAATTATTACGCCAAACAATAAGGAAAGATAACAGGTTAATTTAATAATGATTGTTTTTGCCAGATATCGGAGAAGTCTATTGTGTTATTTTCTGAGCTTATGTGTTTTCCCACATATAGGAACATTATTATCCTAAGACCTCGTTGACAAGTAAAACATGGGTCATTCTTAAAACTTTAGTTTAGGTTGTGATTTTGATTAATAATGCATTTCAAACTAGAGCTTCTAAAATGCCACATTCTCTTTATAAATTAATATGGCGAATAAGGCAAAACAAGGGCAGTTGATGATGCCATACAAACCATCTTTGAATGTGTTCACAATTTAAAATTGTATTAGTTTGGAACGTTTATTTTTCTAAGCTACAAATAAAAGTTTATTTTCTGGCCAGTTATAACAAGATGTAAGTATAAATATAAAACTTTTAATTCACTATTTCACATAAGCTTATATCGCTTGTTGCCACAACTGTAAAACAAAAAATATAATAGTTTCATAACTTTTTTAAATGTATATTTTGTTCTTTCAATGAGTTACAAAAACACAACAATAGAGTTGAATATATTAAACATCATTCCACATAATATACAAACTATATTTATTTAGAAAATATAGTAAGACAACTTAACCTAATCGGCACTACCTTCCCCAAATACAACAACAGCTCCATGAATAATTAACACTTTCCATAGATATTCCAAGTTCATGATAATACATATTTTATAATAAGTTATTACGCATGATTATATTTTTTCCATAAGATGTTTAGGAGATTAACGAAAATCCATTATTTAATGACATGTAGCCCCCAACCGAAGATGGGCTCTCAATTCCCAGCCATTTAGGATATGTTTGAGGGAGGAGGGCTGGAAAGGAGTGGGGGAATTTCACCATAGATGAGTAAGGGAGGTGGGGGGAATGTTTTTGAATAAGGACTCAAGGGGTACCCCCCATACCCGAAGATAGGCCACATAGCTTCAGTGTCTTTAGAGATGTGTCTGAGGAGGACGCGAGGGCCGAAAGGGTTTGGGGGACATTTTTGAGTGGGATCTCAAGGGGTGCTCTCCACTCAAAGATAGACCCCTTAACCCCAGCGGTTCCGGAGATGTCTAGTGATGGGGAGGGGGCTGGATTGGGTTTGGGAGTGGAAGTTTATGGGTAAGGTCTCAAGGGGTATCTTCCACCCGAAGATGGGCCCATAGCCCCAGCAATTTGGGAGATGTAACTGGGGTGAGGTGACCTTTTCCCCTTCCAGTCAAAATTGTTGTAATTTTAATACAAGTTGCACATCATGTCAACACATTTCTACTAAAGTTCTCATTTGTCAATGTTGACCCATACAAATGGTTAATATTGAGTCTTAAAATAAATATACTTTTGTATTAAGGTGGGATGGAAGGGGATGTGAGAACAGGCCAGTATATTTGCAGTTTTCATGGCAAAATATTTTTTTTTAGCCGAAACAAATAAAATATTGCTTCAGTACAAACATAGAATCTAATTTTCTTGATATGTTGTTGTTGCGTCTCCCTCCCTCCGGCCCGACTGAGTTCCGAGGCACCGTTCCCCTCGCCTTTTATAGCTTCGTCCACGGGCGGAATGGCTGAAGGGACAGTCCCGTGAGACAACTGAGGGCGGAGTGGAAGAAGATCACGGCCTTGGCCTTTATTAATAATATTAATACAATAAATCGAACAAGTTGACATTAACATAGTTTAAATCAAAGATCCCGGCTGTTGCCGTTTCTTCTTCCAGGAGTTGCCGCAACACTTCTCTCGAGGCATGGTCAGCTGGGTTGGCCCCCGATTCGATCCAGATCGTATCCCAGTCCACTTCCCTTAGTGAATTGTATAACAATCCTGTTACTGCCTCTACGTTGTGCGCCATTTATAACATTATTGAATTAATGGCCCCGCGATGGATGCCATTTATAACATTATGCTATTATGTTGATGATAACTGCCTCGTGTTTGGGCGGTATTTGTACCATTAAAATAATACACAATTATTAGGTTAGATGTGATTTTATTTTAATATCACTATTGTCTTGATCGTAAAACTGATCATGTCGTTAATAATTTCGAGACGCGACTGATAATGATAACACGACCGTACGTATCGAAGGCTGGAGTGACAGACACAGTCACAGTCAGGGTGCTAGTGAACCATTGCTAGTGAGCCAGTGCTAGTTTATTTCACCACGCCTAGTATATAACTCGCTTCTAAAGAACATTCTAGAAGGTGGTGTTAAAAAAATTTAAAAAATCAACAACATCTCGATGGCAGTAGAATATCCGAGAGCTGGAAGCTGCCTCAAATTACCTTTTAAAATTTCTATTCGATCTTTCCAGAACAGGAAGTTATTATTATTTATTAAAAACCTTAAATTGTCATATTGACTCAACTAACGTCACGCGCTCTGACGTCACTTGACAATGGCTCTTGCCTTCTTAGAAGAAAAAGTGCTTTAAGCGCCACGTAATATATTATAAAGTTCAAATAAAATTAAATACGTTTATAAAATTAGGACTATATTATTGTCAATGCTCTCACATATTCTATAGGGGCAAGTCTGTAACATTACAATTGGTTACATGAAAGGGGAGATTCCTTATAGCTGGCGCTTTGAACATGATTATTTTTCCGTTTTGAATTGCGTAGTACGCTGATGCGTTGTCGACCCTTAGTAGAATTGGGTTGTTACCCCTTTCTAGCCGTTCCCATCGCAGAGCCAGGACGCCCGCAATGATCTCCGCTTGGTTGATCTCCACCGGGTTGCGAAGTCGCTGCGCGAAGGCTGTGTTTGTACTGGAAGAATACGCTGCCAGACTACATGGCGTGGCGTCGGAGAATATCACGCTTGGCGGTTGCGATGGTTGGCCCCATCGGCTTCGGCACCAGCGGGGAAGCGAGAGGGCCTTGACGGCCAGGGCTGGACACCAGCGGTAGCATCTGGCCGTGCAAGATATCATTTTGCCCCACCCCCCTTCCCCCATATGCATTTATTACATGTTTATACATTAATAACTCAGACTTTTGAAAGATCTGGGTCAAAGGTCATGGGTCAAATTGTGCCTATATGCTAGGCCATCTACTCTCATGTACTCCAACATCCTCATACATGACCATACCATATCAATCTTGCTTTCTCTACTATCTCAAGTACTCCAACATCCTCATTACATGTCCATATCATCTCAACCTTACTTACTCTACTATCTTATGTACACCCTGTACCCCAAATCTTCCCCAAATAACTTCATTCCTAATCTTGTATCCCCTCATGACAACTAATATGTATGTGTTTATATATATCATATTTTGAGGTTATTGCTATATTGTGTACCAGCTGACTAGATACTTATAAAAACGGTTAAATTTAATTTAGGATATCTCGCCTTTTTAAGACATACCTTGAACTTGTAATTTAAAAAGTTTTCGGACAATGAGGACCAAACAAGTTTCTAGAACGGACGTGTTATTGGTACTACCGGCTCCAAAACATTCTTTGCTCTAGAAGTTCGGCTAACTAATCGTTCAGGCTGTAATTACCCATATGTACTATCATACGATAGTGTGATTAAAATTGCACTTAAAGGAAATTTATCCACAGTTGCATGGAGGAAGTGTGGACAAGCATTTAGTAAAACAAACTCGATACAACCAACTAGGGTTTGAACCCCTTTCTATTCGTCATTAGCAGTCGAGTATATTGTGAGATTGACACCTTAGATCATGCGGCCACCTAAGCGGGTAGCTCAAAACAAAATACTATCAAGAATTTCTACGATACGGTCCTTTTGATAAAGGGTCCCAGGTTTAGTTTCAGTTGGCTCCTGGCTCCTAAAATGTAGCCTTTATTGGTAAATTGGTTTACGGTCCTGTAACTGGTAAAGTATTGGGCCGAGGTATGGTTGTTGTGGTCGGTCCCGCCAGATCCTCTAGGCAACCTAGGGCCCACCAACTGGTTCTTATCAGGCTCGCAAACCATTTCTTTCATTACAACAGAGGATAGCTAATTACTATTGAAGAAATAGAAAGTTGACATTTTTTCAAAATTGACTCACCAATTTATTTTTGTATGCCTCATGGCCCACGATTTCAAAAATATTGACTACTAGTTTCAAATCGTTGCTCTCACAATAGGCTGGACTGCTGATGGCCGGGAGATCGGGGTTCAAATATGGGTCGGGTGCACTGGGGTGTATTTTCCTAAATGTTTTTCTACTCTTTCTACATGCAAACCCGGGTACACGTCCTCTTAATTCAACTGTACTTATCCTTAGCACATAAGCGTAATTAGTATACATTCGTCCATCCCTAACGGGTAGTACGAAGATTTAAAAATAAAATTGTGAGTCATACCAGCAGTGTCGCAATTTTCGAAATGTGCTCATTTTGTTTTCATTAAATTATCGTTTAAAGCAATTTCTATATATAGTGTAGCATTTAGCTATAACGAGTATACAAATAAAATAAATTAAACATACCCCATCATACTGCAGCTGACATCAACAAGGAACACTAACACGAGTTACTATCAAACACACCTACTCTGCCGCACGTTGGATTTAATACTGACCCTCGATTGTACAATCGGCCTGTGCCAAAGATCTTAGTGACAAAGAACTTTTTTGCGAAGATGATCTATTCACCTCTACTTTAGGAGGAGCTTTGAACTGTAAAGAAATTTCTCGATGTGCGTGTGTGGTTCCCGAATATTCCATGTGTGCCCCCACCCCCAATTTTTTCCGTCGTTCTTTTTCTGGGTTGCGTTGAATATATAATGGCGTCTGAGCGATCAGACGTCACTCTTGGACTTGATCTGGTTGGGAGCAGGAGAAGCTCTAGCTTCGATTAATATAAAATGTAAGGTCAAAATTTATATTCGGCTTCATTAATATCTCTTATTTAAATCATGTAAATTTCTTAGTCAAAATTCTTTTTGGTAATTATATTTTAAATTTATAATAATTGAAAATATGCTCTTCACTTCTAAGTCAATTAGTTACACGATCGATACATCTATATCGATGATCGATTGTTGTTTGTTCTTCGATAATTAAAAAATCGACTATAAACTTTGGGATGTTTACGATATGTTACCATTGACAAAAGAGTCGATCTTGAATCTCATGAATATTGTATTATTTGGTCTTTCGATTATAAATTTAAATATGTTCATGGATTTATGTAATGCTTCTAAAATTAAATGATATTTTCTTTTATCCATGACATCTCAACATTAACTTTTGCAATTTATTGTTATTATGGTAAAATTGTATAATTGTTTTAAGAAAAAAAAGGAAAAATAAATATTTGGGTAGAATTCTAGATACATATTTTGTGGCTTGTTAAATTGTTGTCTAGGTCTATATTCTAAATTTTTAGGAGTAATATTTTTTGATTATCCAGTTAAGGATAACTTATTTGAGGATCTGTTTTTCTCTTGTAACATATGAACTCGTAACTAATTTTCTTGATATTGTTTTTTAAAGTAATGGGTTAATTTATGATAATGGCGATCTAACTAAAAGATTAATATTTGTTGAATAATATAAATCCTGTAGGTTTTCCATATATATATATATATTATTGGTTGCATACGTTGATAATGTCTCAGATATCTCGTATATGTCATTTTGTCGCATTATATTAATTATATATTTTCTCAAAGGATTGATTGCCTGTCAAATAAATACAACAAAAAACATTTCATATTCTTATTTATAACTTGTAATCCACCATATACTAGGTATTTTATTATATGTTGTGTTATATACGGAGTCCTTATTTTGGTGTACCTTTTTTTTATATTAATTTTGATTCTTTTATCTATTTCTGGAGATATACCTTTTTCGTATTAAACTCCGCAACGGGTGGGAGTTGCGGGGTCTGAGTTTTGAATGTTTGGCTACAGACAATCAAAGCAAAGAACTTCAAGTACTCGCTCCTATTGCCCCTTTTTGATCCATTATATTTTTGTTATTTTTGGACCTCCAGTATTCCCTTTAATCATGTTAAGGAGGTTTCAATAGGGCAAAACCTTTTCTAGAGATAACTTGAATACGTTTTAATAATAATAGAAAATTATATCAAGGAAAGGAGATGTGAACTGAGACACAGGGACAGTGAAGTTTTGGGTGGAGCTCTTTCACACGAAATAATCAACTCAATGTCTTTACTTTATTATGTTTTATTAATTTAATATCGTATTGGCCTTGTAGTCTACCATTAACAACTACAATCATGGTATTTGAAAATACCCATAAAATCATTATTAAATTTATTAAACTAAAAAAACCTATTGTTATTCATGTTCTAATATATAAATATATAAAATATTTTTGGTTGATCGACAAACCCCCCTCCCACCACCAAGAAAAGGTGGCCCCTGGACCGATCGCCCCTCCCTCATCACTTCCACAGGGTTGGTGCAGTCCGTCGGTCATGGCATCAGCATCGCTCATGCAGCTGGGCAGTTAGCCTGGTCACCGTAATATTTGGGACCTGAGGGCAGCAGCTCCCTCACCTTCAACTGAGCAGCCTCACTCAAGATCTTCCCGCGGGACGCCGCGAAGTACCATTCTGCAATAAGGGGTTCAGTCAGCCAGTGTCAGAGGACCAGTGATACTTGTAGCATTGGGCTGGGGTTACATTTATGCATAACACATAACTAACAGCACATAGTGTGCAAGAATTTGAAATACATTATTTCAATTATAGGACTCATAATCAATACTGCACAACGCATAACATTGGTTTAACTTTAACTTTTTTTTACATCCATTACTGTTTACCACCTTTGGCTAGTTTTTTATTCAAGTCATAATTAGTGCATGGGGTAGTATATCCCATCAACCGGAAATAATGATATCTAAGGGTGTGTCTAAGCTAGAGGTATTAAAATAGTGTATTACGTTGAGTATGTAACGTATGACAGTGACATCACAAAAGAAAACGTCTACTAATTGAATAAATCAGGTTTGGATGAATTATTATTTTCTGTGACATTATAAGAGTGTCACGTATGACAGTGACGTCACAAGAGAATGACGTCTACTAATTGAATAAAATCAGGCTGAATGAATTATTATATTCTGTGATGTTATAAGAGTGTGACGCTATGATTAACGGTAAGTGTAGTACCTAGAGACAGTAGATTACCTTGAGTATACACTCTACGTCTAGGACAAACGGTATACATGTGACCGTCGTGTTTAGAAGGTGGTACATATGTAACTATGACGTTTGGTGGGTACTAGACTTGTGGCCGTGGAGTTTGGGGTATGGTACACTTGTGATCGTGGCGTTCAGGTGGTGACTCCGTGAGAGGGGAAATGATAATGAAAAGAGGGAAGGGGTAAACGGCTCTTCATACGTATAAATAATGGTAAGTGGCGTCAAATAGTACGTCCGGCAGATGGTATTGTGACCATACCGTCTGGGTGGTGGCCATCGTTTGTTTACATTATTTTTATCCATTGCTAATGACGTTATTGTACATTTATTAAATAATGGTTTTATACATTTTAAGACATATGAAAGTCCTTGAGATGTCACTATTTATTTAAGACATATAATAACTACAACAATGAAAATAAAACATAATATGTTTCAATTATCGTATCAACATAGTGATGATTCTTTTTTCTGGTTTGGTGGCTAATTTTAGATAGTTTTGTGACAATACTGACTGTATTTTTGACACAACCAATATATTTCTATTGTTTTAATGTCCTTGATGACCTAATGGTACTATCGATGTTCTTATATATATTTAACTTACAAAAAAGTGTTATAGTGACATACTCAAGTAAATGCCCTATATAGTTAGTTCACTCTACGTACGAGACTTATGACAAACGGTATGTGTGATCGTGGTATATATGTAGGTGGCACCGTTTGTTTCTTTTTCTTTTGGTTAATGAGTTATGTTTACAAACCTGATACCGTGGAGGGAAGAGGGAACAATACTGGATGTTTGTAATTAACGGTAATTGTTGTCCTTATAGTAAGTATGCCTAAAAAGTTCGATTCGCGTTGAGACGTATTTATAATGGTAATGTGGACATGGCGTCTGAGTGGTGGCCGTAGTTTATTTACATTTATATCTAAGGTTAATGACTTTGTTTTACATTTACTAAATTATGTTTAAAAAAAGCCATTGATGAATGTCTTAGAGAGGTCGACATGTATCCAAGACATACGAGTATATTAAAATTAATGTTTATGCTAAGAACCGGGATGGGTTGTCGCAAATGTGGGTATACCTTCTTACTTCCTTGTGTTCTTGCATGTGCGGGTACACTTTCAATTTCGGTTTGAATACCGGTTAGGTTACCCTTCCTAAATGTTTTATAACAATTATTCATTGTTAGATAGTGATACATACACACAGGCAAAGTTTTATTTCGTTAATCAAAGGTCCGAATGAGAGTATATACATGAATTAAGGGGTTTATGATGCCTTATATCACTCAACAAAAGAGGTATGTAATAAGTAGTAATTTTATTTAGTGTATGATAAATGTCAGCAGTTATATTAATAAGTTTTAATATCGATATTTAATAATGTTGTTTTCTATTCTCCTTCTAGGTTGATGCGGACACGTTACCGCTAAATATTGTATTTTTCTGTGTTATACAATATAACATGTACTTGTCATAATCAAATTATCTTAGGTCCTTTGTACCTTGACAAATAATAATAATAATAATAATAATAATAATAATAATAATAATAATAATAATAATAATATGAAAGTTATGAATTATTAGCTCAGTATTTTTAGACACAAAAGATTGAATTAGAAAAACATACTTTTCAGGACTACCGATAGATAAAACTATCTTACCTATATTATTAATATTATTAGTTAAACACAGCATCCAGTGAACGAATATTTGTTTAACACTGATTTTGAAACTATACCGTTTTTGAGACATTGTGATACATTAGCCTAATGTTTTATATTAATTATTCAATGTTTGATATCAAGGTCTGAGTAAGATCAAGTTAAGTTGTGTAAAAGGAAATTTATAAATAAAAACCAATGGCTTATCACAATTTATTCATTTTAAATCTAGTCATTTAGATATTTGCGTTTCCAGCACAACATTAACATTTGGTGGGAAAATATTTTTAAAAACATTTTATAACAAATTAATGGTACGGAACTGCGCACGGACTTTCTCACTTCATGTTTAAAAAACTCATAATATATGTGAAATGATATAATAGACACTAGCAAATCCTAGCAAAAAGTGCGCTATACCTCCGTAAAACTTTTTTACTCGTGATTTAAATTTTATAATTTTATTTTTAAAGAATTAAAGTCTTCATTTTCACATTTAGACCAATAAAAAAGTCGATAATGGATCCATAATGGTCAACACCTCGTATTGAAATTTTGACTTACAGTTATTTATTATTATTATTTAGCACCGCGTCTTACTTCCCGTTCGGGTTATACGCTAATTTCCAGTTAAAATTTTAGACATTTTATTAGGTTTTGCACATCTTATGGTTATCGCATCGCTATTAAATTCCTCATTTATAAATTTTGAGTAAGAAAAAGGTAAATATTGAATATTAAGTCTAAAATTATAGAGATATATCATTGCTGTACAAACATATCCCCTAAGAAGTTTAAGGAAAAAGAAGATCAAATTTTTTAGAGACTTACTTATTTACTAACTCTATGGCATTAGATAATTATTGAGTTAAAACTTAAGTAGTATTACTGTAAAACTAAAGCTCACAAAATTGTAATCATATTTATATTAAAGTATTTGAGAAATTATTCGTTTTATAAAGATATATTTCAAATAAAACTTTTTAATTTTTAATAGAAATACAATTTTGCAATGATAAGTTATTTAGAATCTCAAATAGGTGCGGGGACACGGAAATTTCCGGTTCTGTAAAGTACCCTAAAAGTCATGTTCATTGGAAAGTTAAAATGTTTTATTTAAATCATAATCAACACCCAAATATGAATTTTAATAAAAATTGATAGTGCGCTGGCGCAACTATTTGCTCCCTTTGGTGAATCCAGGCCCAGTAGTAATTTAAATTGAATATTTTGATTAATATTATTTACTATTCGTAAATATTAGTGAAAAAAATTGTGCTTATAGACTTTTTCAAGTGCTCCAATATAATTGAGGTTAACTATCCGTATGTATTATTTATTGATATAAATTAAAATATTATTATTTAACATAATTAATACTAAATATTATTAAATTATTTTTTATTTTTTAATGATGCCAAAGAAGTATAACTTCTCACGCGCGTACTTAAGTACACACACCCATTTTTTTTACATTTTTTGATTATTTATAGGTTTTCAAAGTACAGAATTTGGTTTTAATTAATTTAATTTTGCAAACTCAAACGTAACTTTCTTCCTTTCTCTCTTTCTCGTAATCTCAAGGAATAAAAATGTTTGGTTATTTTAAAACCTTATGTCTTAAAATTGCACGTTTGAGCATATATTGCTTGAAATTGATCCCTCGGTCTGTGAATACAGAGTATAGAGCGCTAAGCACTGAACCAATGATGATTTAATTACTGTTACTGCAAAGAATAAATAATACTTTCGTGTATTTTTTCATCATTATATAACACTCTTGAATGGGTTTATAAAACATATATTTCTTTTATGTTTTAAATAACACTAAGCAAATATGATAAATCTAATTTTACGTATTCGTACGCCAAGTCATGTTCTATAAAATGGTTCCTTTTGTTAGTGTGGGTCAATTTTGATATATATATATTTAGGGAAATTTTAGGATATGAAATTTTGGTGAATGTTTATTTAATTTTTTGGACCTATTGATAGACTGACGTTTTAAACAACGTGTACAGCAGTAATTATCTGTGAATATAACATATAATCGTTTGATATGAAATCAAATTGTTTTTTGTCTGGTAAATATATCAACCTCCAATCCAAGGAAAAATAACTACAAGAGATATTTCTACTTAAAATCCGAAGAGAAATTAAAGTAGATTATATAGACCTAATTTTATAGTTCCGGTGGTTGTTTTTTATTAATATTTTTTAAATTATTAACTAAAAGTAGTTTTGTGAACAGTATACTGTAGCTCGTTTCCACCATGTTCTTATTGTTTTCTTTTTATCACTGGGCCTCACTATCTATTCAGGGATGAGGAAGGTTGAATATAGATAAATTATACACGCCCCTTGGCGACAACCTTGTTTATTTGTTCATTCTGGATTTTTAAAGCTACAAGGCTATTTCAGTGCAACTTGAAGTATTATTGATTTCAGTTTACCTGCATCTAAGCTAAATATTCAATTGAGCTTAAACATATTTATTTAGATTCGCAAATATTGTTCAGAACGTGTATTTTAGATTGAAAAATTTAACTGACTTTATTACAGCGGTTTACAACATTTTGTAGTTTATGACAACTTTTCTCACTGAGGCCATTGCAACCCTTTGATAACTTAAAAGCGTTCAAATCCTAGTTTTTAAGTTTTTTCACTGTGCATTACTACCAGCCCGAACTATCTAAAGTTAGCTACACCAGTAGAATAGGTAAAATTTAGATGAAATGTTCACTTATATTCTTGGAGGGATATTAGAATAAACTATCCCTGGCCAGAATTAAAATCCTTACTTCACCTTCACCAACAAACCAAACCAAAAGAGCGCGACATTAAACCTGCATGTCCACTAATGCTTGTTTTAATTAATATAAATTGCTTATAATAATACTTATATGCGACTAATATGTAGTAAAATAGAATCAACAAGCCCAGTGTTGGGGGATGATTTTATATTATGCGAGCAGCATTACAAGGCTCCCACAGTAAACAAGTCAGCAAGAAGCTATCAGAATGGGATAGCCGAAAGGAACCTAAGCAAAAACTAGGTCGTTTTTAGCACTTTAACAACTTACGTTTCTATTGAAATTTCGCATCTTCTTCTTATCATTAAACTCCTTGATAAAGTAAATATAAAGCTAAAACCTCTATATTGTGACCCCACCAAAAACACGCTGTGACCCCCAAGTTGGAAATCGCTGCTTTATTATAACACAATTGGAAGCAATATTTAACTAGTAAGCTCCCAGAGATGTAAAACTTGCTTATCACTTTACCAAAAAATTAGCAATTTGGTCATGTATGTTTAAAAACATTTCCAACTGTAAATTAAAGCAATAAAAATGGAATTTATTGATATTTCTAAAGTATTTTAATACCTATCTACCAATGTCCTGCTTTGTAACCTCATGGGAGTTGCCCTAAAATGTTAATACTGATACGTCAATAAACTATTCAAAACATATTGTAATTTAGCGCGTAAGGGTGAAGGGGCTTCCCCTAACCTTTTATTTAATAACTTATGGCAAATTCAAAATCAGCATGCTGAACAATATGGTTATTCAAAATTTCATGCAAACTGAACACTAAATAAAGAATTTAAAAATGTATCCCAAATTTGAAAATGTTAAAGAGTGAAAAAAAAAACTTATTTTTTGTTTAATGTAGTCTACTTACTCAAATGAAAAATTATTAGAGTGGTAACAATGTAACACAACCATATTACTCCTCTTTCTTCACTGTTGCTTTGAGCCTATTTAAATTGATTTCATGAAAGCCTATTTTAATAAACAATGAAATAAGATACTTCAGTTCAATTCAAACTAGTATGAATACTTGCTTGAAAAAATAGTGTGTATTTCAGAAGTCAAACATTAACACTAACCTCAATGTCCTCATTTCGTCAGTCAGAGCTTTTGATAGTAAAATAATAAGGTGTTGCGTAGCATTCACTGCATTTATGTTTTCAAAATTTAATAAAGCCCTAATTAAGGCATTGGCTGTACAACATATGATAATTTGAATCATAAAACTGTGACAGTCTAGCAGCCATGAAAGTCACAACTAAAAACACTAAACTATAAATAAAACATTGGCTGACAATGCTGCCACTCCAAGCCTTGCTGGCTGAATTAAATTTTGCTATTATTATTATTATTATTAGCACCGCGTCTTACTACCCGTTCGGGTTATACGCTCTTACGCTAATGTGTAATGGTAGGGTGATTATGAGATGAAATGAAGGACCTACAGTTTAACGTGGAATCCGAACAACGGTGGAGGCCTGGCATTCCCCACATTCACAAGATATCTTGTCAGAGGTGAAGGAAGGGTTTGGAAATCAGATAAATCTGTGCCGGGACCTAGAATTGAACCCCAGCCGCCAGCATAGAAGTCTGACACCTCACCCCTAGACCACCAGGTCACCTAAATTTTGCTACTGGGCAGCTCATGTTCCCTTATTATTCGTTTCCATACTGTATTCGGCATACACTCACCGGCAGTTGTCTCTGTCTACTGACAACGGCGCTACTAGACTGCTCGAGTAAGTACTAAACAAGGAATCTCCTTCAAATGTTTGGCGGATTTTGAAGAAGGGTTTTTTTGTAGATCAGGGATCAACAGGTGAGAAAATTTAAATTTGTCTCTACAAGTCTGTGGTTAAGGACTTTCATGATAGAAAGTAATGGGGTACAGAATAAACCTAGAATTTCCCAACTCCAGATATCAAATCTCACAAAATGTCCAACTTTAAACCTTTTAACAAACATTAGGTGGGGGGGGGGGGGGGATACAGTTTACTTAACGTTGTTTTACAAATGAACCGTTAAGTGAAGTTTTTCATAGTCCTTATTTAGTAAAATAAGGAGTTATGGTCAAACTCAATGAATAAAAGAAAAGTGATTTAAGTAGAAATATAACGTTTAATCATAAATTATATTATTTTTCCTATGGATACATTATTCACTGTGCACTGTGCACTATTCAGAATTCAGTATGCACTATGCATTATTCACTATGCGCAATGCACTATTAGTTATGCGTGATAATGAGCCCAGCCTGGCTGGCAAATCGACTACGTTTCTATTGTGTAAATTCACTAGAAATATAAACGACACCTGGTTAGAGATTTAAACTTTGGTCATCCGCTTTTACGCGGTTAACCGCTCTACCAACTGAGCTAACGAGGACTTAGGCCTAGTTAGTCTTTGTCAGTCAGGGTCATGTTCCCCCCTTCACCCCAAGTAAGCCCATGCAGACATGCTACGTACCCTCGTACTGTGGTGTGACGGAGCTCCTGCTGGCCTGTGTCTGCTTGCATAAATACGTTATGAGGTAGTCACTGTAGTCGGCAGCCAGGACAGTGAAAGGGACGGTGTTACCTGAGAGACACAACATCACCGACACCTCAGAGACACCTCTACAGATGATCACAATCATCACTTGGATGAACCAAACTAGGATCACTCAACATAATTTGAGATTATATCTAATAAAGGGAAGCGTACGAGACATTATAAGAATGTCAGAGACAACCAGAGTGGATTGGTCGGGTCAATGAGGTCAATAGTCTCAGAGCAAACTATTGCACTCAGAACCTGCGACCCACACAGTTACGGTTTAAAGACAACTGAAGTTAATTATAGTAGATATGTTCTAGAAATGCTTTCTTGAAGATAGGTATGACGCAATAATAATTTTAATTCAATTTCAATTTAATTTATTATTGTGCTGGCCAACAGTCGTGAGACCTATGCCAGTCCAGCACTAAAAAGTACACAAATACCTTACAGGCATGTATTATAACAAAATAAACCAAACAATAATAGCTAAATAATGATACATACTGATGAATAGTTACAGAAAATAGGAGATAATTATTGTTAATGTTAGATGATAAAAATAATAAATAACTTGAGAATACTAACATACTAATAGTAATAATAATAGTATAGTAGTCATAATTATAATAATAATGGCTTGTCAAGGCTTCATCACTCGTAGCCCAGTGGTGTAAATATTAGCCGCCAATACTAATGTGCCGCTACCCAAGAAACGCCCAAATGAACTAATAATACATCCTTCCCGTGGAGGCTCTTTCCAAGTCCCAATGAAATCAGATGATGATGATTGTGAGTATCAGGTGATAGTGAGTATGAAGGTGATAGTGAGTATGAGGGTGATAGTGAGTATGAGGGTGATAGTGATTATGAGGGTATGGAACCAGTGGGAACACTTACAATCCAACTTAGGCCTAAGCCTATTTAACCGAACCCTGGTGACTATGAGAACTATTCCCCCGCTACAAACTGGGAATCAAACCTAGGACATATATTTCAGCAGCCAGGAACTCTCTAAACATGACACCACTAGGCCAGTTGTTAGTCGATAGAACCAGAACCAAACCCACTCACCATTATCGAATCCCTCTCTGAAGTACGTCAACTTTCCCTCGTTCTTGGCAGCGTTGACAAGAGTCAAGGTAGAGGTGAGGGTGATGTAGCTGCTGGCTCTGGAACAAGGCATGACGGGAGTTAAGACCAACCTATACAAGACTATTTACTTGTGGCAAGCACTTGCACCCGATTAACTGGTAAAACAGACAAGAGATTGCATGCACTCCGACCAAAGAACATATCAAAGTTTTAAAAATAATATCTCAATTCTGCTATATTTTTACTTTCTCTCAACCCCTTGGAGAGAGAAGTATTGTGACTGTCGAAAAAATCAAACTCAAGATTCTGATAAGTGTCGACGTTTCTTGACCCCCTGAAAGCGAAAAGGTGGTGTTCGCGATGCCATTTGTCTGTCTGTACCTCGGGGTAGAGCCGAAACCATTTTAATGATTGGGATAAAACTTGATGTTTAGGGTTTTCATAAATTTCCCCCGAGGGTTTTTGGAATTAGGGGGCCATACATTTGTTACGTAACGCACTTGAGGGGGGAAGTGTCCATCGTAGCGTTACTCTTCGTTACATGGGGGATTAGGAGGGGGGGGGGGGCACCTTATGCTAGAGTAACGTAACAAACCATAAAAATAAAGAGTTTGAATTCATCAAATTAGATTTATAGACTTAGAAAGGCTGAAGTTCTATGTGAGACACAGGATGCTATGTCAGAAGATAAAGATGTACAGTGGCTTCCCGAAGAACAAATTGAGGTACAGGAAGGCACTGACTTGACTCATGAAACCACTCCACAGGAAATACCTCTAATCACAAATGTAAATGAATGGTTCCAACCAACTTGGTTAGAAAATGTTTAAAACATGATCTAGTCATGTATAAACTAAATCTTTTTCACACTTTTAAAAATATTTTTTTTTGTAAATACAAATATAACTGTTTGACTAGAAATTGCATCCTTTATTCAAAATCCTATTTATTATAAATTTATAAGATTCGATCTGAAAATAGCTCATCTACTAAAAAAAACCCAGCCCATTCGAAAATGACATGAGAAAAATATGATTTTAGTAGAAACTGGAGGCGTTACGTAACTTGTTAGGGCGAGGGGGATCAAAAAAGGCCTAAAATTGCTTTATATAATACATGTTTGGCCCCTTAGATATCTAACACTAAAATTCTTGTTAGCTTACTGAAGAGAAAAACCAGATGAAACATACTGTCTAGAAATCCTCTCTAGCGTTTTTGATTGAATTTTTGTATCCCGGTATCGTTTAACATTATATATAAAATGTAAATTCTCTTTTTCTCGTGAAACTGGCTCTGAGGGTACTTTACACAGGCGGAAATTACCAAATTTGATCATATCTCTGCAATTCTTTGAGATAAGAAATAACTTGTCATTGTAAAGTTGTGGGTCTATTAAAAAGAGAAAACTTTTATCTGAAATGCACTTTTTAAATGGAGGTTTGGGAAACGGGGAAATTGATTGTCATGCTCTTTGGTGCACAGAGATGTTACTGTTTGATCAATATGTTTCTGCAACAATGGTTTACGTTTCCTTTCTTATATTTTCGTGTTTAAGTAAACGTCTCCAGTTTTTAAGTGCATTGCACAGTTTCAGTTATTTACGTAAAGTTTCCAGGCAGTTTGAATGTAAAGAAAACTCTCACCATATCCCAAGTTTTAAAGTTCCCTCCTCCGGTTTAACTTACCCCGAGGACATCAACAACAGAAACATTAACAAGTGAGTTACAATAAGAGCAATAACAGTTTTCTTCCCACACTCATGTGTCTACTACAGTGCTCGGTGGTTGCATGTGACACTAATATAAGGTCTGCTGTAGATTACATATGTCAGTACCATATTATAATACCCCGCCCCCCCCTCTTTCACCTGATATTCAATCATCAAACATCTTCACCGAAATATTTATTGCAATTATTTTTTTTATTTCTAAGGCAGGGGCCACACACCTGTGGCTCATGGGATGAATGTGGCTCACATATCTTTTTTTTTGTCCTCCCAGTGTTGAAAAAAGTTGAATTAGTTATTAACCAACATTTAAAAATTGGGGGAAACATAAAATGTATGTTATGTTACGTGTTCACACGACAGTTACCTAAATAAACAACTCCATGGTGAGCTAGAATGATGCCAACATCTGCGGATCAAGGGTATCATGTGGTAACCACAACTAACCCTATAGCCACTAAGCTCAGTTTTATAGACCAGAGCCACTACTTATTTATTCAATTAGCTCTTCATTTGTCCTCACGAGGCTAAGTTTGGTCTCGTTACAGACCCACAGAACAATCTGGAAGTGCCGGGGATCAAACCCATGACATCTGGGCCTGTATCCAGGAAATATAACCACGAGGATCCCAAAGGTCATCACAATATTTACCTCACCTACGTATACTCATGTACTTATGTGAATTACCTGATTAGAAAATAAAACAGTTTTATTGTCAGGCTGATGAGGACTACCAGCCACATACTCTACCTAGTACGATACAAGAAGAGAAAGGTGAAACTTGAGGAAGATAAAATATCTAGTACCTCCAGCCGGGATATGAACCCGGGCCTTGTAATAATATGGAATTATACATCTCAATAAATTATTATTCACATCTATATTCAAAATTACGATATTTTAAATGAGAGCGGGTAGTAAGATTTGTGTTAAGTTGTTAAGTTGCAAGGTATGGCAACAACCTTGTACGTCTCTGTTTAAAAAGACAACGCAGTTTGTGGACAGAAACGCACCTGGATGACCACACCTTTTTTCTTTTAGGAAGCTTCGAGAAGGAAATGTCGCTTGATATACCCCTTCAGGGTACGCATCTCTTCATTTTCCTTCCTGACAAAGAGCCATGTAGGTAGAGTCTATGATATCTTAATCTGTGTTCTAAATTTCACGTGTCAGGAATTATCATGCATATAAAGTAATAGTCGGGCTTTTGTTAAAATATACAACGTGTGAAATATCTAGCAAAAAACTGTTTATCTACTTAAAATAAAAAAACACTATAAAACACCAGAACTTTTAATTTATAAAATAAGACATCATCCCTTTTTAATTGTTATAATACAGAACAGTAAACTTGGACCCAATTCAATCGTTATATCAAATGTCACCCTAATGGTGGCGTACAAACATTAATACATCAGGCTAGCTCTTTTAAACGTTACAGCCTCATGAGACAGGGACAATGTCAAGCTCGCTAACAGAGGTGGAAGTATTATCCCATGCACACTTTCTAATTCTTTGGTCAAATGTAGAATAGCAACTCACGCGTTACTGTAGGAATTGTAAGTTGACACCCAGGAGTTGTCAGCTGACGGCGCCAACTCCAAGGACTGACATTTCAGGTCCTTGCTCAAAATTGGTCCCTGAACCAGAAGCTCGTACCACTTGCCTAACCACTGCCAACAGAAACACGGGTAAAGGGTCAGTTGAGGGCAAAGTAAACTGGAACTGCACACGTATCAAACAACTGACAGTTACACGATAATTATCATTGGGTATTAATGGGAAACCTATTCGTCATCAATTAGCAATACGAAGAGATATCTGAGATATTAAGCGAATATTTGGCCCCACACAAAGTTGTATGCTGCACTGTAAAAGGAGCAGTTAGCTGTTAAATTCCCTACAATAATACCTTATAATAATGAACCGTTAGCTGTTCAATCAACTACAATAATACCTTATAATAGTGAACATTTGACTGTTCAATCCACTTCAACAATAGTTTATAATAGTGCAGGTTCATAGAAAGGAGGCTGTCGCATTCACATAAGTCCTGTGTAGACAGCTAGAAATGGAGGTGTGACTTTACTGGTAGCTAGGTTATCCTCTCACGAAACATTAGGGAAAACCTTGGTAATTTCTATACTCTTACCCGCCTCGGTGGCGTAGTTGGCTAACACGCTTGTCTTGTTGAGCTCGACTGCTGAGGACGGGGAGATCGAGGTTCGAATCTCGGTCGGGTGAACTGGGGGGGGGGGGGGGTTCCTAAATGTTTTTCCACTCTCCCTCCACGCAAATGTGGGTTCACGTCCTCTAATTCAACCTTCTCAATTCCTAATCCATTAACGTAATTAGTACTTAAAGCGTATAACCCGAACGGGTAGTAAGACGTGTTGCTAAGTAATAATAAAATCTATGCTCTTCTAGTTTGTAAACTCATTAAATATGATTTTATTTTATTTTAGCTAAGGCAATGATAATGAAAAAGGTGACCTGGCGGTCTAGGGGTAAAATGCCGGACTTCTATGCTGGGATCCGGGGTTCAATCCTCGGTCCCGGCACAAATTTATCCGATTATCAAACCCTTCCTTCACCTCTGACATGACATCTTGTGAATGTGCGGACTGCCAGGCCTCCACAGTGGTTCGGATTCCACGTTAAACTGTATGTCCTCCATTTCATCTAACAATCACCCTACCATTACACATTAGCGTAAGTGCGTGTAACCCAAACGGTTAGTAAGACGTGGCGCTAATAATAATAATAATAATAATAATAATAATGAAATCATAAAATTAAAAAAAAATTACATAGTTTAGATGTAATATTTAACTCTCGGTTAAAGATTGTTATCATTTTAAAACAAGAAAACTACTGTTGAGATGCTTTTTATTTATTTAAATAAATAGTAAATCAATTCTTGTTGCTTAGAAGCAACTATATATTTACATATTTCATTATTATACACATAATTACATTATATATAATTATATTACTAGGAGTATATACATTTTTACACGTCATTGGGTATAATAGTGATATACCGGTACTATTATTAACTTTTTTTGCATATTATTAGAAACAAACGTATTAATTTTAGTTTTTAAATTTATAATTATGAACATGTATATTTTCACATATTAGGCCTACTGGTATCAGGAATATAATATTTAAATTAGATTATATATTTGTATAATTATTATTGGATTATAATATACGAGTACATTCACATATTGTCAGGAATGCATTTTTATCAAGAATACATTTAGGCCTATAATTACATATTATTGGTAATATATAAATATAAAATTATAATATATAATTATACATTTTTATATAATATATAATTATACATTATTATATAATATATAATTATACATTATTATATAATATAAAACTATATATTATATAATTTTATATATAATAATATATATAATATATAATAGTATATATAATATACAATTAAATATATTATATAATTTTTTATATAATAATAAATATAATATATATTATATATAATTTTATGTATAATAATATATATAATTACATATTATTTGTAATATATAATTATATATATATATATATATATATATTTATTTTAAGGAATGACCTATGTAATTAAAAGCAAAACAAAATAACACTTGTAGGAGATAGCCTACTAGCTAGCGATATTATTGTGGGTTTTTTAATTTGGTATGATTTTTTTTATTAAAATATTGAGACAATGGTCATGTCTTTATTTACAAATAAACAAAAAATAAGGAAAAATAATTTGTCTGGTTCCTTATTAAGGCTGACACTGGAAGGCTTACTTGTATATTACTCATATTTATTTCTGCTAAAGTAATTTCAGTCATTTTAAGTGCATTATCAACAGTAAGTAAACTTTTCTTAGAATGAGAGTTGATAACATAGAAAAAATATTGTATTTTTTAATGTTTTTTACTAGATTTGTCACTTACATTATAATTCTTGAATGCACGGGAACTGGCATTAAATAAATTTCATTCTTATGAATGATATTGGGTTAAAAAATATTTTTAACACAACATTTGATACTTTTGGAAACATTTTGGAGGCCTTTCTCACCAAGCTACCCACTACTAATGGTCCCTTAATAATTTCCTCACCATGATGTTTTACAAACTCTTCTTCCAGTTTTAACGATTTAGATAGCCGTTCAGCAGAGAGGGTTCTGTAAGGCCTCCAAAAGACAAATCCCTAATCCAGGACGGTGGCGTAAATTCAAGCTAAGGTATATAGGTATAGCTGCCAAGATTTGGAAATTATTTTTCGCAACCAATCCAGCTAAATCCTCAATTGTACTACTTTTAAGTTGGTCAAGTCCATGGTTCAGCTCATCCTTTGATATTGAACTATTAAACTCAACTAATTCTTCTTCACTTGTTATTTCATTCTTATTTGATCTTTCAATAGGACTGGAAACTCCACTAGCTTTCATGACTTTTGCTTCAACATACTCAGATTCATAAGAGTTATCAGGGTTTGAATGTTTTTTGTAAAATACCTTGAGTTTTCCCCAAAATGATCATTCTTAAACGATAAATTGCTTCAAGTGGAGAGGGCTGATCATTTAGCCCTCCTCTGGTTCGAATATGGGAAAATAGTTTCTCCAGTATATCTTGATTGAGCCGGTGAGTTAGAAAGTAGTGAAGGTCATGTGTTTTCTTCAAATCTTGAAAGAGCTCTATTAATGATTTTGTAGAAATCCAGCCTTTTTTTTTTGTAAGACGAGAGCCCGCTCCCAAAAAATTTAATCTTAGTTAAGTAGCTTTTCAATTTTTTGAAAAGTTCATACATTCAACTAATAATAATTAAAATATTAATAATTAACCATGGCATTATCATAAAGAGTATTATTATACTTCTATATATGGTGTGGCATGTTAAAAAATATAAAATTACATTCTAATTACTTATCACTCACGGGACTAATGAAATCTTATAGCATATTATAGTTTCCCCAGACCAACATCATTAAATTAATTTAATTTAATTAATTCGTGCTTTAATTAATTTGTGACACATCCCATTCTGATCACCAAAAATGTATAATATTATTATTTTAAAATTGATTATTGTATTATAACAATGATTTTAATGGTATTTGTTTGAAAAAAGAAACGGTAGTGGAAAATATATTTATGCTCTGTGAAAATGCTTATAAAATTAAAATGACAAATTCCTGGAGAACCCCTTGCAGCCAGATATTTGATGCGAGCGCCTGGTGGTTGAGAAACACTGGTCTAAACATTGAGTTTACAAATTTGAAAGTTCTTCCTATTGTAATCTAACATAAAAAATTTGTAGTAAGTAGATTCAATGATAGAATTATCATTTATCTACAGAATAGGGCCTAATTTATATACTATAATAGGCCTACCTACTGGAAATGAGTTAAAATGACAAAAAATAAACACCTTTTGTTAAAGGAATATATTGATATAAATACACATTTCTTAATGATAATTGCATGAAATCAAAACATATACTTTTAAAAATATTTTACTTTCATTTCACAAGCTAAAATGGTTCTTCTCGAGACTTGCTTGTGTACAGCTAAAGGGCTATCGCCTATGTCACACTTTCGTGCGCAGAACGATGCGCGTTCAATCGAGACAACCTCCCTTGCACTAACCTTGATAATAGTGAGCAATTGACTGTTCAATCCACTACAATAATACCTTATAATAGTGAGCAGTTGACTGTTCAATCAACTACAATAATACCTTATAATAATGAGCAGTTGACTGTTCAATCAACAACAATAATACCTTATAATAATGAGCAGTTGACTGTTCAATCCACTACAATAATACCTTATAATAGTGAGCAGTTGACTGTTCAATCTACTACAATAATACCTTATAATAGTGAGCAGTTGACTGTTCAATCTACTACAATAATACCTTATAATAGTGAGCAGTTGACTGTTCAATCCACTACAATAATACCTTAAAGTAGTGAGCAGTTGACTGTTCAATCTACTACAATAATACCTTATAATAGTGAGCAGTTGACTGTTCAATCCACTACAATAATACCGTAAAGTAGTGAGCAGTTGACTGTTCAATCCACTACAATAATACCTTAAAGTAGTGAGCAGTTGACTGTTCAATCAACAACAATAATACCTTATAATAGTGAGCAGTTGACTGTTCAATCCACTACAATAATACCTTAAAATAGTGAGCAGTTTTCCGTTCAATCAACTACAGTGATATATTATAACTCACTTTGCCCGCTTTAGTTTTCTTTGCAAGTGGATGTAAACTAATGTAATTCCAGCATTGTTTTGAACGTGACAACTTAAAGACCGGTATTGTATTGTATTTTTCACACTTTATTTTAGTTTCTCCATACTTATGGGGCAGCTAGAATCATCAAATTTGGCACGATATTGAAATTAGATGTGCAAATATGTCTGCCAAATTTTATGATTCTAGCAGTCCCATAAGTGTGTCAGAAAATTTAAAAAATGTGTGGAAAATGTGCAAAATTTACCTAAAATAAAAAAATATAGCTCAATCTAAGGTATAACCGATGGAAATACGACCAAAAGTGATAGTACCAAACTTGTGGATCTCGCCAACTCTCCGACTGTTGGTGCAAACAGTTTTTGATAAGTCTTACCGTTTAGCCATAAGGGACGTCCAAAGAAAGGTCCACACCGACTTTAATGTTGCTCCACCATTTTGAATTTATTTCGAATGTTAACAACTAAATTTTTTAACTCTTTGAAATATTCCTGTCGGTTACAGGCTAGAAGCTAGAAGTTTGCCAAATTTCAAGTTTCTAGCTCATCTGAAAGTGGGTAAACATTAATGTCAGTGAGTGAGTGAGTGAGTGAGTGAGTAAGTGAGTCAGCCATGTGGCTTTATAGTATTATAATAGTGAGCAGTTTTCTGCTTAATTCACCGTTAGTATCTCCATGTGTATCTATCGGGAGCTAGATTTAATTTTAAACATATTGGTAGTAGGTCAACTATTTTTCATAAGATAAATAAGTAAAACAAATTAAATTTAATATTATTAATTTTAATAAAATAATTACGGTCACTTGACTTACCGCGGTGCTATTGAAGTTACTAACTGCCGTCTTGTCAGGACAGGAATCAAGCGCTTGCGCAGTGGTGAGCAGTACGCCCATCGACATCAGTAGAAAAACGGCCATGTTGCTTGCGTGGTTGGAGGGACGTATGGTAATCTGCTTACCCACCACATCGGCTTTTATTGTAAGTCGAGCCCCAATTCGATTGTGTTTCATCAGTTGAACTTCATGATAACCTTTATTTCCATGGTTAAAGGTTACATTTTTTTAAAGGAACCTTTGCAACACAGCGTGATGCTCGCTGCTCGAAAATATTATATAATTTACGTGATTGCAAACAAATCAAACTTTTATTTTAAAATTCATGTCCTTTTTTTAAAAAAAATCACACGTGCCTCTATTGCCAAGATAAGAACAAATGTGAATTGCCCAATCGTAAAATATTCACATATGTGTTTTAGCATTAAGTGTGTCTATCCAGAAGCGAATTTACACTATAAGCCCATTAGGCATGGGCCTAGGAGCGACGGCCTTAGGAGGCAACACATTTTGGATGACATTTTTATTTTTAATATAATATTTTATTTTTAATAAATACGTTTAAAAATTATTGACTAACATTATAAAAATAGTTAAAGTTAAAGTCAGAACGACAATATTTATTTTTAAACAACTGTACTTTGCAATTACTTTGTAACTGACGTCAATCTCCCTTTTTTCATAATGTTAACTCAAGCTACTGTGGGACATGTTCATACCTGATTATCTCAACACCCACCCAACTCCTCTTTCCTCAGAAACTTCCTTGACAAAGCCCTTAAAAAAGCCCTTGACAAAAAATAAAATAAAAAATTTTTATTATAGGAGGTAAGGGGGGGGGGGAGGAGAAGGGATACATATTATCATTGTGCCTAAGGGCGCACAAATTTTAAATCCGCCACTGTGTCTATCTTGATTTTTAACATAGATAAAACAAGGTTTTAACATTTTCATCAGTGAAAGTGTTGGAAAACTGTAAAATGACAACACTTTCTTGATGGCGTGATGTATAAATAAAATTGGCTTAATTGTTTGTAACTTGATGTTGACAATAACTAGAATTTAAAAATGTATCGTAAAATGAATAGAGTAGATAAGTAGATATATATTGAAACAATAAAACAATTTACAGTTACGATCGTAAACACAATGTTTGTCGTCAATAATTAAAAGAAAGAAAGTATCATAAATCGATTTACTAATGTTTTTAAAGCTTAAAACGTTTTAAGAGAATGCAACACTTAAAAAATTAAATCATTTAATTTTAAGCTGTCCACCATGCCTCCATAAATATTTTCTTAATACAATTTTATTTTTAAAATGTTCATGAAGGCATGATGGGCAACTTAAAATGACTTGTTTTTTGTTAAAAAAAACTTTCTACATACAAATATTTACATTTTCTTAAGTATAATATAATTTTAATAACTTTTTAAATTTTACAAACATTCTTAAATTAAGTCTTTTGACTATTTCCTCCTTTAAACGATAATTGACTACACACTGTTTACTATTTATAACTGTAAATGGGTGACCTGGTGGTCTAGGGGTAAGGTGTCAGACTTCTGTGCTGGCGGCCGGGGTTCGATCCTCGGTTCCGGCAAAGATTTATCTGAATACCAAACCCTTCCTTCACCTCTGACAAGACATCCTGTGAATGTGAGGAATGCCAGGCCTCCACCGTGGTTCGGATTCCACGTTAAACTGTAGGTCCTTCATTTCATCTCACAATCACCCTACCATTACACATTAGCGTAAGTGCGTATAACCCGAACGGGTAGTAAGACGCGGTGCTAATAATAATAATAATAATAATAACTGTAAATGATTTTATTGTTTCAATATGTAGTTACTTATATACTCGAGTAATGTTTATTATAACATTTGTGTTTTTAAATTTTATTATTGTAAAACCTCAAGAATTTAAACAGTGCCTCATGATGATACCACAATGTATTTTAAATTATTACCCTCAAGTAAGTTTTCCTCATAAAAAATAAATGCATTATCTTGTTAATCACAATAAATACTCTTCAAAGATTTTAAACCAAATTGTTCAAATATTGTTAGCAAATTCAACCTTTTCAAAGATCGGTTATTTGTGAACTAGCCTAAAAAAATCAAATTGAAACATATAAACATATTATTATGTACGATGTATCTAATTCAATTCCTATGTATCCAACTTAAACGCAATCTTCAAGGCCAACTTTTGAAAACTTTCCTATTTTGTCAAATTTGTCTTAAGTAAACTAGCCTTAAATTATTTTATTTTAGAAAATGTAGTCATACTGTTAAGACACCATAGACACCACTTTGTTAACACCCCTTTTTACACAGTATACAATAAGTGCCCCTAACTACAACACTACTGAGGAGTTACATGGCCTGGATGAACTCTGAGAGGTAAGGGGTTGGAATCCTGGAGGATTGGGTGATGTGTGGGGGTGAAGAATAAAGTGATATTACAAAAGCAACACTGTATGTTGATGAAATGACTAAAGTGGGGTGTTCAAACGATTTTCATCCCAAGGGGTAAATCTGACAAGCAGTTTTCCCCACTCGTGGGCTGAATATATTTAATAAGTTGCCATTGTCGTTTCGAGAATTTTTTTGTGGAGGAAGGAGGTTAAAAATTGTCATATTATTCTGAAAAATTGAAAAATGACACCTGGACATGGGAATTGAACCCGGGAACCTTGGCTTATTACGCCAACGCTCTAACCACTGAGCTATCCAGGAATCTTCCTTCCCATGGTCAAGGTCATTCTTCACTCATATTTTAAGGCAGAGTCTATGATGGACGTACGGAAAATCGTCGGCTACAAATGTGTGATTTTATTAAGATTACGAGCTATCAGATAACACAACCACCTTCAACTCGGTAGTAGGATCTTTGCTGCCACTTGTACAATTATTATAATTGTAAGGGTTTGCATATTTAAGCATCAAATAGCCAAAGCTATTATTTGTGCTTTTTAGGGGTGATCAGTCCATCTAGATATCATATTCGATTCCCGTGTCCAGATGTCATTTTTAGTTTTTCAGAATATTATATCTAGATGGAGAATTCCTCACTAAAATGCATAAATAATAGCTTCGGCTATTTGTTTCTTAAATATGCAATCCCTTACAGTTTTAATAATAACTGTACAAGCGGCAGCATTAAGACAACTACCGAGTCAAAGGTGGCTGCCTTATCTGATAGCTGGTGCTTTAAATCAAATCACACATTTGTAGCCTACGATTTCTGCACGTCAATCATAGTCTAGCCTTAAAATATGAGTGAAGAATGACCCTGAGTACGGGACGATTCCTGGATAGCTCAGTGGTTAGAGCATTGGCGTAATATGCAAATGGTCACGGGTTAGATTCCCGTGTCCAGGTGTCATTTTTCAATTTTTAAGAATATAATATCTAGATGGAGAGATCCTCACTAAAATGCATAAATATTAACTTCAGCAATTTGATTCTTAAAAATCGTCAGTTTATAACATGATGTTAAGACTTACTTCGAACCCCTAAAAAATAAGAACAATTTTATTTTATAAAGTAGTAAAAGTAGTAATGGAACTTTATTTCTGTGAGAGGGTAGAGGAGCAAGTAACACTTTTTTTTTACTTCACACCCTTCTCCTTTTCTTGCTTATGTCAGAAAATTATGTACCTCTAGATTATAGAAGCTATCTGAAATGGTCATACCCTATTAACAATATGATGAGGATACATCACTAGGCCCTATAGTAAAAAAAAAATCTCGAGATTAATACGAATCTTGGCGTTTTATGTGCACACCAACCAAAGAAAGTTGATTTTACAATTCTTTTCGTGTTGAAACCGACTGCTGAGGACGGGGAGATCGAGGTTCGAATCTCGGTCGGGTGAACTGGGGTGGTTTTTCCTAAATGGTTTTCCACTCTCCCTCCACGCAAATGCGGGTTCACTTCCTTTAATTCAACCTTCCCAATTCCTAATCCATTATTTTAATTAGTACTTAAGCGTATAACCCGAACGGGTAGTAAGACGCGGTGCTAAATAATAATAATAATAATAATAATAATAATAATAATAATAATAACACAACAATTCTTTCAGTCCCCATGTCTGTCTGTAGCCTACGTCTTGCATTCTGTCCCCATTTATATCTGTCCCATTCTGTCTGTAGGGTACCCGTCATTCGGACTAAAGTCATTTGGCCTAATGTGTAGGCCAAGTGCCTTTAGGTCAAATGACTTTAGGCCAAACTACTTTATGCCAAATTAATTTTTGTAAAATCAAGTTTTAGACCATTTATTTAAAATGTGTTTTGTTGTATCCGGAAACACTCGATATGATTTGTAGTAATGCTAATAGATGGCGAGGTGTGTAATGTTTAGTTAAATAGTATATACTACCGTTTTAAAACAAATTGTCTTCTCTCAATTTACTACTTCTCAAGGCATAGAAGCACGTCCATTGACCTGTGGTACCACTTTTTTATGTTAAACTTTTTTCATCCCCAAAGTTGTGTACTAGTTTTAGTACCGTTTTTTACCAGAAATAAAAAGTTTTGTACCCGTACCCTTTTTGAATAATTAGCATATACATGTGGACACTCCATTTTAATAATTTTGTTTTATTTTAAATTTTGAACTTTTTTCCAGTACCAAAGTATATTTTATCTATCTTTATGCGTATAATTGTTTACTAATTTTGTTAAATGAATTAATCAACCATTCATTTTTTTATAATTATGTTAACTTACTCGAGTTTACCCACGGCTTCGCTCACATTTAAGTTGGGTAAATTATATTAATCATATAGAATCATCTAAACCAGGTTTTCTCAAACTTTATGCACTTGAGCAAAAATGAGGCATTAATTAGTTCATTGATTTCTTTATTTTATGATAAGAACTTTATAGAAGATTATTAAGAATAGTAAAGTTTTGTAAAATATTAATTAAATATCAAGTTTGTTTTAACATTTTATGATGGAATTATTATTCATGAAAAATATGCACTTGTCATTTGGAAGAATGAGTTTTTTACTATCACAGATATGTTTCAAGTCAGCTTCTGTTTATGTAACATACAAAGGAAGGCGTTTTTCAACTGCAAGTTGATTTCCTTAGTTAAAACTATCATACTTGTTGAGAAATTACTTTCATACACATTTATGTAAATCTAAAGATCAAAATTAATTTTATTGCTTCATAAGTCAAACAGAATATTATTTTTTTACAGTAAATCAGAATTTAGCAAGTCGAAGGAAGTGAAAAATTAGTTCACAGATATAATGATGCTGCGCTTCACCTGAAATCCTCTCGCCCCTCGCAGTTTGAGAAACCCTGATCCAAACTATCAGTAGCTGGGGTGGCGTCTTAAAACAGGCTGTGATTGGACTAGCTGGGGTGGCAACATACAACAGGTTGTGATTGGTTAGAGCTCATCACGTGACAACGCCCCTTCGCTCTCTGATTGGCTGTTGGCCTTTCCCCTCCCCCTGACCCTCATCATCCGCTGACCCTCTTTCATAGGTTTATTATTGTCCAAACTGGTTTGTTCCTGTCTCATTTGTTTTTTGTGTACTCATTGGGTTTTTATGTGTTCTCATTGGTTTATTTTAATGTCTGGATAGGATAGGGATGGGTGTTGGGGATTATTTGTTTATTTATTTATTTATTGGTGTGGGAGTTTATTTTATTTATTGGTGTGCAGTAACGGGCATCGGGCACATGATGGTCGGGTTTGGGAACGAACACAGGAGTGTCCCCTTTCTTACATTCTCCTCTGTTTGTGCCATGACGTATAATCATCTAAGTTAGAGCGCTAGATCACAATACCTTTCATTTTCCTCCTTCACCCCTCTTCCTAAGCTCCATGTATCAAATACACCTCGGTATCGGGTACTCCTCCAAAGGCGTGTCAGCATTGCTAGTGAGGGCGCAGCACGAACCTCTACCGACGGCTGGTTAGCGTAGAGTATGAGCAACCAGAAACGGTCCACTGCCTCAAGACCTCTTTCCTTTTACCCTTCAATTTGTCACACCCCTCTTTGTGAGCTCAGTGGAGGTCAAATACCTCGTGGTGGAAAAGTTTGATGTCGCAACAACCCTTAGCGGGAGTTGTAAACCCTAAACTTGTTATAAATTATGAAAGCGGGTAGCAACGACTCTATTGAAGAGTCATTAACACCTGGCCCCAGCTCAAATGTGCTTTATAATGCTCATGCATTGCTGATTTTTCAGAAACCATCCCTATTAAAACAGGTTATTGTGTTTCAGCACTCGCCGTTTACAGTGACATGAATTCTAACCTTGATATGTTTACCCAAATGGTTGTAGAAATGTACAGGAATTTGCGTTGGGTTGAAATGTGAAAATATACTGGCATTTTTGTTTAATTAGCGTTTGTTGCACTATCAACCCTAGTAGAGAATTGAACCCCTTCCTCCTCCCGACACAGGGCGTGATGTGTACAGGCATTTTCACTGGGTTGAAATTTGAAAATATATCTAGTAGAAATCTTGCTACTAAGTTGTAAATTAAAACATATAGGTAGTTTATGATTCAAATAATCAACGCTATTATTTATGCTTTTAGTGATGATTACTCCAGCTAGAAGCATTGAGACCTGAACACAGGAATCGGACCCTCCAATGCCATCTGGATATCTTTGACCAAATGAGAGGGACAGAATAATAAAATTTGTGGTTAAAGGGATGTACCAGCATTTACGCCAAATGAAATGTGAAATGATTAGCTTTTGGTGATCTATCAACCCTAGTAGTGATTGAAAACCCTTACCTTCTTACGTCACAGGGTGAGATGTAACCCGCTTTTGCATGGTCGGAAAAAATAAACATGACCGCAAAGGGTGGATAGCAGTCCTTCACGGCATATTGGGCGTCCATAGCCATCAGTAGGGTACCACGCCCATGTTCGCCGGACACGTGAACACAACTGTGGTGTAGTGGTAAATCCATCCTGTTTTACACGTATCGGGAAATCATCGATTAGGAAACAATATTATTGACCAATAATAAGCCGGCACCTTTACATGCGGCACACCCCATTGAAACTACTATAAATAGACATTTAAATCATTATATTCGGTCAATATAAATAAGGGGATGTATCACTATGAGAGATGAGCGCTGCCGGTTTCTAAGGCGATTTCTCTGTACCTGATTACTAAGAACGCTACTATACACATTTTATTAAAATTTGTATTACTTTAAAGATCAATTCACTTACATGGTTATGTTTTATTCATATCTACCAAGCCAATTAAAATTTAAGTCTTAAAAAATAATTTAAAGAATATTGCATAAAAAACTGAGCTTGTCATTAAAATGTGGGAATACTTAGGTTAAAACGGTTTTCATTGTATTACAATAAACACATTTCGCTATCATTTAGTATAATTTAACGCAAGTTAAATGTTAAATATTTGTAAGCAGCATTGTTTAAATGATTTTTACATGGTCTTATTTTCTTGGTTTAATGTTTTGTTTTTTTAATCTGCAAACAAAGTATAAACTTAGTGTAGCTTGTCAATCAACCAGATTGGACAACTACAATTAAATATTAATATTTTGATAATTTCCAACAATATAAAAAAAGAGAGAAGTAATAATAAATTTAAAAGTAATCTACCTCAAAGTTTATTTTTCCGGACTAGATGCAGCCAGATCTAATCACGTGTCTCCCTAAATTGAAACACGTGGTCGTTCAAAAAATATTACCTTTTGATAAATACTGTAGCAGATATCAAAGAAGAGGATTAACATTATCATATTTATGAATAAAATACTTTAGCGCATAACTTTTGCCATTGGATGATGTCGGATAAATTTACATATATTTGCCATGCTGCCTACAAGAAAATATAGTAAAAGGACGTTTACATAACAAATTCTCATAAAAATAATAGCTGAACCTAAAGAATATAATCAAACCAGGTATATTTAAATAGAAGATGCTTTAGTATCTACTCACCATTTCAAGATGTTACTGGATTTTGTTCACCACATGTGGAAAAAACTATTCAATGATGGCGGCCTACTGCAGCCACACGTGCTATCATAACTACACCTGATGAAGAAAGAAGTGTACATTGAAATCGACCCAGTGACCCACTTCCCGTCGGAGAAGACTAGCGGCAGTCCAAGGAACCATGTTTTTCCCTTTACCCGCACGCGGCTCTTCCTGCGTATTTTTGCCTCCCCCGGCCTTAGTTCGTCTCTTTCTTTTTCTATATTTCTGAGTTTATCACCCTTTTTGTTTTGTTCCGTTCAAATCAAATTGTAGAGTATATTAGGCTGCTTCTCAGGTTCACAGTATACCCATTATACTACAACCTAGCGTCGAAGGAGGAACTTCTACAACGTAAAACAACAAAGGAAACGGCGACCATGAAGTATTGGCCGTCAGATCCATCACCGCACCGGCCAGAAGGCTATACTTCATATACTTAATTATCCTGGCAAATATCGTTAAGTCCTTATGACTTAGAGTCTAGTTTTTCTTATAAAACTAGGCAATGTCTATTTAAACATGTTTTATATCCTGTATGTTTAGTATCTGTAGTCGGAGATGACTTTCATTTGTTTTGATAGTTATATATTATGTCGAGTCGACAGTTAATCCATTACAAGTCTTGTTGACTTCAAAATTAAAAAGGTTTATTTTATTGGTTAAATATTGTATCATCCAGTCTGAAGGACAAGTCTCTTATGACTAGTATTAGATATCGCACATCAGTCCTAGCGACTATATTTCTCTGTATCCTTATGATACAGTCTATACATTATGAGCCTTTGTCTTCGAATGTAGTAATGTCTTAGTCATAGACTTGCTTACCTCCACAAGTTCTATTTATTTATTCTGAGTCAATACCTAACATGACGCCATGTACTTCATGTGCATTTGTTAAATTTTTGTATGGTTACAAACAGGCTGCCTGTCCTGTTTTTCAAATCAAATTGGGTTAATAGATATCTATGTTTTGAGCTAGTCAAGTAGTCATGCTTCACGTACGGTATTAGCTTGGGTGGGCAACCCGTGGAACTTCACTTGTATTATAATGGGGTCCGCGCAACAAGCTTCAAACTTATAATCTTATAATATTATTGTAAACCTAAATCTTACTATCTCTATTTTTCTAATAAATTTATTTATTGTTAAACAAATTATTTTTCCGATTATATGTACACCTTGTTTATTACCTTATCTAATTACTCCTATAAGGAGTAATGTAACACTAGTAAACATGATTGAGAATAATTATCCTTTAATTTTTCATCATACATATTGTTCTAAACTAAAATAAAGTGGTATAATTTTATTTTAATTCAATAAAGTGTTGTAGTGCTGTATGCTGCGACCTATTGGTGTAAGGTTGAACAAGATGAAACTCTCGAGACAAGAATAGATCGTGAACTAGATCAGTGTGTTGCAACCCTTTGGATTTTCCCTGGCGACAGTTTAATGGTTCAACAATATGAGTTGAGACAAGAATAGATATTGAGGTCATTGAGCCGAGCAACGGGGTTACCCTATGACTTAAAAAAATATTTAGGGAGGGGAAGGCGGGTTGTGAACCTGGTGTTTCTAAAATACTTACACCATTAATTTGATAAAACTTTTATAAATCACCAAAATTTTATTATAATATTACTACGTATTGGGTGTTACTCATTTAGCCGTTTATTAAAACGTTTCCCAGGAGGCAATGCGAGGAAGCGAGTAGCATCACCTCCCACCTATAACTAATTTTAACTAAACTATTCAATTTTGATAAAGCCGTGCTGTTTCACCTGATTAAATCAGACTATGATACTCACAAGCACTCGAGCTATTCACGTAATAAAATATAAAGGGTGATTATTATTATTATTTATGTCTCCATTGTTGAACAAATTTGTCTTATTTTGTAGTGACCGTATGCAAGAGTGTCGCATCCATTATCTAAAATATAGCGTTTATCATCTCCTGGGGAAAGTGCAAGTTTATTCAAAGAGATACTGTACAATTGATGTTTCTCACTTCTTATCATAGACATATTGGCATAGCGTAAAATTGCCTGTTTTAAACATTTTTTATAATGATAATGTTTAATTTTCTTTTAGAGAGTTTTTTTGATACACCTTTACCTACTTTTTTCTCCTCAAAACTCTCCTTTTGAATGGAGTAGAGTTTAGGTCGAAGTCCCACAAACTCTCGAATGCACTCGCCATTAATTTCATCCTTCATTTTACCCAGAGCTTTTTTATTGCATATACTGTGCAAAAAAATGTGTTTCTGGATAGTCTGAAGTGTTGAATCGATCTATATTATCAAACAGATCCATATACACATTTTCTGTTTTCAGTTCGTAACAGAGGGAGTCTGTGTCCGTGAATAAGAGCTTTGCATTTTGTGCATATTTCCTCTTAACATAATTATAATGAAAGTTATACATAATGACCTTGCTTATATCTAAGATTGCAAAGCCTGCATAAATAGGCTTGTTCAAAAGTAGGCTTATTTTTCTCATGTGAACACCGTCTAACTCTTCCGTGAATATTGTATAAGCAATAAATGCTGGTGAAGCTATACGCTTCTTTAGTCTTTTTTCATTATTTAGTTATTGAACATTTACATGATGTCTTTGATTCTCCATCGACTTCCCGAATACTGCATTGTTCATGAGAAAGTCCTTTCCAAATCCATTTAATGCGTATTTTCGTCGGTATGTATTAAAATCAATATATGGCTTCAACCAAGCGCTGATTGAAAGTTAGGACTCGGCGTATCTTTTGAAGCTTCATACCCATGGAAATATACAGTTTTAAATTACGGTAGTGTACCACATAATTTTGTTTACTCTTTAGGTTGGGCACTAGCTTTTCTGTTTTCCCGCCGGTGGGAAAGTTCAGCTTGAATTGCATATACTTAGAGAATGGGGATAACATCTCAGGAGTAACTATGACTTTTTCAGGAGCAAGTGTATAGTCACTGTGCTCGTCATGAATTTCTTTCAGATACTCTAGATCCACTTTTAATATATAACCCACAGTGCTATCATCAACAACTGAAATTATATTGAGCTCTGCTATTTCACTTTTGTTCAACCACTTAAAATTTCTCTGAGGAAGGTAATCAGACATAACAGTTCCGTATAGGTTATTACAATCCCAGTATGTGATATTTTTCACCTCCTTTTCAGGATTAAAATCCATCATATCGGGGTTGTTTGCTTCAGAATGTATATTAGAAATCAATGACACTCCACCACGTATCACCTTTTCAATGAATAAATGAATTTCAATGTCAGTTAATAGCCCCAACTCAACCTTTTCCATCTTTAAAAAGGCTGCCCATGCTAGTCCAGGGCTTGTGCAAAAATGTAGACAGTCTAATTTATAATACTCAAAACACAAAGAGCGAAAGTATTCGAAGACGTCTGCTAAAAGTAGAACATCACTTAAAACATATAAATTATGATAATCTTCCATAGTGTTCATTTCAAAGTTTTCCCACACAGTTGTAGCATGAGCGTAGTCATTTTCTGAAATATGTTCTTGGTGCATCTGTTTATAGAATGCGGGTTTTGGTGGTAATTGATTATCTTTCAGTTTACTGCTGCAATCCACCTTTTCGTAGCAGTAGATCTACTTTATCGAAAGGGATAATTTCATGGAGTATTTTAAATTGAGTTTTCCAAACATGCAACAAATTTTCAACCAATTTTTCATAAGATGTGCTTAAAAACTGGAACGAGTCAATAAATTGTAAATATCCAAGACCGTATGAGATATATATCTCCATGTTGTTTTGGATACATGATATTCTTCTCTCTGTAAACTTCCCAATTTTCTGCATGTTAATGTGGGCATCATAATTTTTTAAATTTTGTAAAATGACGGGTATTCTCTTGTATATTGAAACTGATTATTGCACATACTATGAGATGCACCCCGATAAGCTCCACTGAAATGACAGTGGTCACGAACGCGGTCTTGACCTAGCTCTTTCTCCACAGATACTACATACGCTAGCCGAGATAAATTCATTTTCTTGTTCAGGGGTGATGCACATAGGGACAACATTTTTCTTCATCTCAGTGATCATGGTTTCTTCTTCAGCAAGTTTATGAAGAAAGATATCCACAACATTTTCTCCACTATAGACAACTGGAGGTTTCACACATTTACCTTCCGAATCGACTATTATATATGCAAATCCTGATGGCGTGTTCTTCGTCATTTTTGTAGTTGATGAGTGATCAGTGTTAGTTGCACACCCTGATATTTTAATATTAAAACACTCAAAATCTGCATAGATCACATACGGGATTTTTAGCATATGTTTATATGTTGAAAATTTCAATATTTTATCTCATGACGCTAAGGTTTGGGGCTGATAGCTATCTAGGCAAACGAGTGCCTGCTTCATTGAGCTTTCAAACACAACTGGTGCTATAATGGAACTTTCCGAGACTCAGCAAAAGACAAAGTTAGCTGCACTTGGGGTTAACAATTGTAGGGTAGTGAACTCATGGTAACGGTTTGAAGCCTTGGGGGCGTTAAGTACTGGGCACCTTCTGGGAGGGGTGGAAGCTAGTGGTTGAGGGAGAATGCGCACCAGCGATGTGCCGTGGACACAACTCACTAGTCAGGATGAACAACATTCCAAAGGGGGGAGTGAACGACTTGCAGAGAAGGGAAGTGAGGGAGGGGGGAGGGCTTGTGTGACACAACGCTGTCAGTCAGCAGGAGACAGCTGGAGAGAAAGGTTCTCAAATCATGGAGCGGGAGCTGCGGGTGGCTGTATGCTTCAACAAATAAACTACAGCGCCCTAATCAATGAATAGAAACTCCAGAACTTCAATCCTACCAATTAATTATTTAACAATAATTAATTAGCAATAATTAATTAACAATCATTAATAATTAATGATCAAAAACCAACATGTCCAGGGTTTGTAGGTGAGGGGGCTATAGGGGCAGGGGAAATGAGGTCTGGAGTGGCGGGTGGGAGGGCAGGGGAAAACCAACAGCCAATAAGAGAGCAGGATGGGTAAAAACAACAGCCAATCAGAGAGCAGGAGGAGGGGTCACGTGACCTGTTTCGGCCAATCACGACGCTCTACCCATCAATCACCCTAGCTACTCTTTGTTAATCTGATCTGTCAACAGAGATAATTATTTGTTATTGACAAAACAGGGATGTCTGAATCATTATGTACTGTTGACAATTTTTACAAGAAATACACTTGTCACAATAGAAACTATTTTGCTACCAATTGTAAAGGTGGATAATGAGGGGGGGGAGTGGGAGCACTATTGAACATGCCTTGACCACCACTCTTTTAAAATTAATAAAATTAACACAGGTCCATATTTCATTTGACAATTATTACTTAACAAAATAATTTCGCCACAAATATAATTTTTACTTTATCGCACCCCTTGGGTGCCATAGTCAAAGATTTGGAAGTAACGTAAGCCTTTGAGAGTAAGGGGAGAAGGGAACACAAATCCTAAGATGACGATTATACTCAACACATATAAGAGTGTGCACTGTAAAGATTATTTCCATGTACTTTTTTTGTTCTTGTGATATTAGAAATGCTTCACTTCTTAATATCCTTCGATGTTATCCGTAAATTTACAATTATAAAGTAGGGTGGATAGTAAACACGCTAATTAAGATAAAGTGTTCCAACATTTGCGTTGAAGGAATGAGCAACTATAAGGAAAAACACCTCAGTTCACGCGGCCGGGATTCAACCGAAATTTGTAGCATAGGTCCCTAATAAAATAAAAAATTAAGAACATGATATTAAGTGTGTCCATTGCAGAGGTTTTGATAAAGGGCTTTGAATGTATAAAGTTGTAAAATGTATGTATGATTACATAATGTGTGTAGCTAAAATTATAAAATAGCTAGTGTTGTGTATATATTATGAACATTCCTGACACAAAAATGATATATTAGGGAGACATAGACTGTAAAATTATCATGCTTCAATGTAAAACTAGTGTGTAAACCTATCAAATTTGGTCAAAATCGATGGATAGATAAATTACATACTATTGGGTGAAAAACCTTTTCTTGCAGTCTATTTCTATATGCTTTATTGTAATTTTAAATTCTTATTTTTAGAGTAAGTGTTTATAATGTTTTGTACTAGAGGCAATAAGTGTAATATTGATTCTATAAAAATTATACATTTAAAAAAATAAATGTTTCTTTTTGGCGAAAATTTTTTTGAATGCTATCTTCAAATTTGAATATATATATATATATATGTGTATTTTATTATATTATATTTTTATTCACATTATATTATATATACATAATTTTATTTAGTCTGGTCAAAATATTTTCTTTCAGTGGGATTATAAAGTTCTTGAGAAAATTGTCAGATTCAAATTTTTATCAAATAAACAAAGAATTTGTGAATAGATTTGGGTTTTAAAAAATCGCTCTAATTGTTTTAAGGCTCAGGAAGGTTATATTCATAGGAAGTATACCCACATTTGCTTGGAGGGAGCGTGGAAAACCAACTTCACTACACACTAACGAGATTCGAACCTTGATCTCCCCGTCATTTGCAATCTAGTCTAATGCAAGAGTAGCGTGTTAGACCACGAGGCTACCAAAGCGAGTGATAGACATGTTAAAATATGTATAAACGTATAAAGATATATTTGATTATCGAAACTAATTAATAAAAAATTGGATAATTGAGTTTGAAATTCTTGATAGTTACAAGTTCAGTGGTGTAACTATAAGGTGGTGCAGGTCCACTTTCAAAATAAGGCCCACCACGCAGGTCCACCCACCCAAAATTAATTTGATAATAGATGAAAGTGTTGTATTTTAGGCCTATTTTTGTTTCGTAAGGATCTCACTATTCAATCAAAAATTACTCAATATTCACTTTATTGCGCATAATTTATACTGGTCAAAAATGTATGTACATGTTTTTCTGTAAAATCAATAGAAACAGCTTCATTTTCAAAACTTTACTAAAAATAATTTAAGAAGCACATGAATCAAAAATGACTGAAGGGATTAGTTATGTTGTTTGTTGCGCTACTGACCGTAGCTTGCACTTGGAGGAATTTGTGAACATATTCACAGATATCAATATTTGTTTAGCCTCTATAAGTGTTAATATTGATAATTGGTTATATATTTGTTTATAATATTTACTAATATTGTTGTATTCAATATCAGATTAAATTTTTTACATTGTATTGAAATTTTTAGCAACAATTTTATCAAATGTTAAGGTTGTATAGTAATGCATTTAGAGTGATTTTTTCTCATTGGGCTTACACTCTTATTTATCCACTCAAATGTCTGTATACTTCCCCTAAATTCAACCTACCTACTCTACTATTACGTATTATAAAATAATTCCAATAATAAATGTCAAAATAATATTTTATAATCTACAATTAAACATAAGATTTGGGGAAGGTGGTGTCTTTTCTTTCTTGGGGGCACCCACCATGGGTCCATTACTGCATAGTTACTCTTTGTACATGTTACAATCTAATGTAGGTCAAGCTAGTTTTACAATAGAAAATTTTAGTGTATCTCTAAGTTTATATTAAAATAATAATAATTATTAGTATCTGGGTGATATAATATAAGAAACTAAAGTAAAAAATAAAGTAAAAACACCATTTCTTATTTATGTTTTATACGCATATGTGTATGTCCCCACATACTTTTAAGGGTTCTAACAATTTTCAAGAGGGGTACAGATCTATGACCCCCAATTTTCTGCGAGCATGAAAAAAGGTTTAAAAAATAAAAACTTTTTATCTTAATTGATAATATATTTCTATAACTCTTATTATTATTTTGATTTTTATATTTTCCATCAAATGTGATTACATTACCTGACGTATGAATCTTTTAAAGAAAATTAAGTAACCATTGTGACTCTCAGACACTGTCCTCACCCCTCATAGCTTTGGTTAAGACAGAGGCTGAGGAAATGATCTACATTCTCCGGTGTGTCTGTCGATTGTTTTATATCCAATGTTATTTATTGAGGGTTGACTGGGAAGGAGGGAGGGTTGATAGGGCAAGGTGTTACCAACAATTTCTCTTCCTTCCCTCCCTCCCCCCATCGAAATGTACCTTCCTCCAGTTTGTTTGACTCCCCTCTGATATACTCGAGCTTGAAGCTGAAAGATGGTTTGCATCAAACTTCAAATGTGTTCTATAACAATATATTATTATTTTTAAATACTTAAGGGCCAACCCATTTAGATTTTGGTGGCATTCCATTTTCAAACGATCTACATTGGCTTGGAGTCAATCCCTTAGAAGCTTCTAAAAATATAATTTCTTGACAATTACCTTGCCTGACACTAATAAAGTTTCGCCGACACTCTTGGTAATCATCACAATATTTTTTTACAAACTACCCCATCTGACACTATTAAAGTTTTGCCGACACGCTTGGTAGTCCTCACAATAGTTTTTTCATCGAGGCTTACTACCCGTTTGAGTTACACACATGCATTAATTACCATAATGAACTAGGAATGAGAAGTGACATTTTAGATGTAATGTGTTCAAATTTTCATATAGTGATAGTGGGGAGCCATTTTAAGGGAAAATACCCTCATTGCACACAACTGGAATTTGATATTACCAGCACTCCAGTCTAATAGTGTGTATTACACGCCGTGTTCAACTGACATGCTAAAAACGGGGATACCACGGTTCAATTGCCACTCTTTAATTACTACAGAACATTTTTTAGTACCATCTACAAGTAACAATACTATAGCCACTAGCTTGTAAATATACAGCTTACTAAACAAGATTTATTTGCGTACTTTTCTCCCCCAAACCACCGTTATTTCGATTGCATACCAAAAACTTTTGTCAGTTGACCGTTTCAAGTTAAACAAAAAATAACTATTAGCTATTATATTCATAGTATAGAAGGCTATTATTACAAACATTCAAATCTAAAGAAAAGAAAGAGAAAATTATAATTGTCGCTTTAGTCACTTATTTCCCAGAAGGCACTGTGAGGTGACGTTACTCGCCTCCTCGCAGTGCCTCCTGGGAAATTATAAATGGTTAAACGAGTAACACCCAATAAGTAGTAATATTATAGTAAAATGTTAGTGATTTATAAAAATGATATCAAATTAATGGTGTAATTAGTTTATAACCACCTAGTTTGTCCCCTCTTCCCCTCCATCTCTACCCAAATATTTTTTCCTGATCCGCCACTATTCAATGCTTTTCTTATGAGAAAAGTGACCCACTTGTTTCTATGGGAAGGATCAATGTGGGAGAAAGTGACCCAACTCCACAGTAAGGAGGATCAAAGCTAAAACCCCACTGATCAATGCTATTCTTATTAGAGAAAGTGACCCACTGGCTCTAAGTGAAGGATCAATATGGGAGAACGTGACCTATCTCCGAAGTGAGGAGGATCTATGCTTAAACCCCCAAAATAATATTCCCTGATCCACCACTAATCAATGCTTTTCTTATGAGAGGAAGTGGCCCGTTGGCTCTATGGGAAGGATCAATATGGGAGAAAGTGACCGAACTCCGAGGTGAGGAGGATCAAATCTAACCCGCCCCCCCCCCCAAAAAAGAACCCCATCCGCCACTGATCAATGCTATGCTTATGGGAGTAAGTGACCCACCCTCCCTGTGAAGAACAATGTGAGAGAAAGTTTATAAACTTCACAGTTAGGAGGATCAATGATAAAACTCAAAAAAATTGTCAGTCTTCCAAAATAATATTTACCGATCCGCCACTGACTCACTTTGAGAAGTCTTAATACTATCCGTATGGATGAAAGTTACCCATCTCAATAGTAAGAAGAGCTCAAGCTAAAACTTGATAGAATTAATGTCAACCACCCAAAATAATATTTCCTGATCCGCCACTGATCAATGCTATTTTTATGGGAGAAAGTAACCCACCTTCCCTGTGAAGATGAACAATGAAAGAGAAAGTGACCAAACTTCTCTGTGAGGAGGATCAATAATAAAACTCGAAAGAATTGTCAACCCCCAAAATAATATTTCACGATCCGCCACCGACGCACTTTGATAATTCTTAGAATGTAAAGGGCCCTACAGACGACACGATTTGGTCGGGTGGTTGGGCCGATTTGGTCAGGTCGGTTGTAATATCGGGTCGTGTGTAGGTGTGTCAGCCGACAAAAAAAAATCCTATTTCATGTCGGGTGGTGTCGGGTGGCTGGCGCATCCAACCGCACGACCGTCCGACCAAATCGTGACGTCTGTAGCGTTGTCGGGTGACTCAGTGTGTCAGTTCTACTACAAACACGGGCGCGAGTAGTGGTGTGTATAAAAATACGTAATGGCAGACGTAGCTACCGAGCGCGAAGTTTATATCGAGTTTTTAGAACTATATAAAGATTTGACGTGCCTATGGGATAGCTCGTGTAAATTGTACAGTAATAGAGATGCGAGAAATCAAGCACTCCAGATCCTACTGGAAAAGTTAAAAAAAAATAGAAAAAGATTCAAGTATCGCAACAGTGAAGAAAAAAATTGAAAATATGAGAAGTGCCTATAAAAGAGAGTTGAAAAAAGTAAGTAAATAATTTATAGGTAATTAAATTTTTTCATAGTATAGGATTTAATTTACCAAACTTTAATATAACTTAACTAAATATAAAAACAACTGTAAAAATAAGCATGTAAATAATTATAACTACAAACAAAAATATTGTTCCATGTTCATTTCAGATGCAACAAAGTAAAAGCACAGGAACTGGCGTGGGAGATCTATTTGTACCCACATTATGGTATTTTGAATACCTAACATTTTTAGATGACAAAGATGCAGTAAATAGAAGTGGAGTCGACACTATTATCACTAGTGATGATGAAAATGAGGTAGGTAAATGTTTAAGCGTTTATAGGTACCTACATATTATAATGACCCAATACATTTATCATTCTCTCTTGAAAATGTACACTGCCCGTACCATTAAAATATTCAGTAAGCATATTCCGAACATTTTTGCCATCATCTGTATGTTGTCTTTGGTTATTTCTACCAAGATCTAAAAACATATTTTCCTGGTGCCAGTCACCTTCACGGAATGTTTGGTTTTCTATATCTTCGTAGTCTACACAATTATTGGTTATATAATTATTAGATTTTTTCCTCAAATAGTTATGCAGGAAACAGCTGGCCAAAACAATCACATCAACGTTTTTAATGTCTAGCAATATTGGTTTCTGGAATATTCGGAAACGTGATGACAAAATACCGAAAACATTCTCCACTACTCTTCTTGCCCGTGATAGTCTATAGTTGAAAATTCTATTTTCATAAGTTATATTTTTTTGTGGAAATGGATTCAAAAGATGTTTACTTATTCCAAATGCAATATCACCTAAGAAAACATAAGGGGCTAAAGTATTTGTACCAGGCAAAAAAGATGAACCTGGTAATTTCAATTCATCCAACGTTAGTTTTTCATAGAATGTTGTATATTTCAGCACTCCACCATCAGAAACACTGCCATTTATACGCGTGTGGACGTATATAAACTCATAATTAGCATTGACAACTGCAAATAAAACTGTGCTGAATGTTCCCTTGTAGTTATAAAATACCGATCCATTTCCTGGTGGTTTATTAATTAAAACATGTTTGCCATCCATAGCACCAACACAATTATTAAACTGCCACATTGTTTCGAATTGTTTTGCTGTTTTTATCCATTCATTTTCTGTTGCAGGTATCTGAAACACAAACCAAGATATGTCGACAACCTGCTAGTAAACGGCGCGCTACAAATTTGATGAAAAGCAGGAACAATTAATTGAAAGTGCCCAGAATTTGCTCTCTACCGAAGATGACCCAGCTGAGTGCTACGGGCGGGCAATAGGACTACAGCTAAAAGAAATGACAAAAATACAACGCTGCATAGCGGAAAAATTGATTTCTGAAGTAGTTTTTTTATGGGAAATTAGACAAACTCTCTCTACAGTCTTCAATAACACTGAACAACTCTGGCTATTACCATCCAGTATCTATACCATCACCTTCATCATCTGTCAGTTACCATCCCGTACCTACACCATCACCATCATCTGTCAGTTACCATCCCGTACCTACACCATCACCTTCATCATCTGTCAGTTACCATAGCTATAACTCTCCTGTCATTTCACAAATACAGTCACCAGTGCATTCTTCATCTACACTGATACCCAATATAGTTACCATGCTAACACCAAATGATTCAATCCAAAACACTAACCAAGAAACAATTCATCAACAATCAAACTCATACAACATGCTATAAAATACAACATAATATGAAGGTGATAACAATGCAATTAAAGAATTTCTAATAATGAGAAAATAATTTGTAGTTTTTATTAATAGCAATGTACTTCAAGAATTTCTAACAAAGAAAACATATTTTTTAGTTTTTATTAAAGAAGTCTATAAACTTCATAAATGTTTTATGATAATTTGTATTCGAGTTTATCATAATTTAATACAACTTTTTTTTTGCTCTAAAATATTTTTTTCTTACCTGTATGTATTTTTTTAGTACTTTAGAGATAGCCTCACATGTTTCTGGAATTATTTCTGATAAAAGCTGCGCTGAAATGGCAGTGCTGTATTTTAGATCCGCATAATCACGTCCTGTTGATAAGTATCTTAGAGTAGCAACCAGGCGCTCTTCAGCAGTAACTCCATTTCTCATGACTGTATTTTGTTTTGTTATTAATGGAGTCACTAAATTTAATAATGTACTGAAACTTTCATAGTCCATTCTCAAATAGTTACGAAAGTCATCACTATTCAGTTCTTTTAGTAATATCATATAACTGAATTTTTTCCGTTCAATTAGCCATTTTTTGGCCCACAGTTTTCTTTTTCTAGAATTAATCCCTAACGATGCTATTAGCGCATTCCCAACTTTTTGGTGTTTAGATAATATAGGAGGCATGATGCGTGTGTCTCTTACAGAAAAAAAAAAACTGATGAAATTGGACACTAAGTCAGGTCGTGTGTAGGTAACACCTGATTTGGTCGGGCCGACTGTTGGACCAACCAGATCGGATCGTCTGTAGGGCCCTTTACCGCCCCACTCTTACTCTATTTAGTTACGGCCACAATAGACTAAAAAAAAAGAGGAGGGCGATCTCTAAAGGAAATAATTATATGAAAAAGTAAAATATTTGCAGGTTAAAGAAATATTGGAATTTTATTCAAAGTAACAAACTGTGTTAAAACAAGTTGCATGGCCTTACAGGTCTTACTGAATTGTGTTGAAAAACAAATAAATCTCAGTGATTTATTACTTGCGGAGTGCGATTCATACTTATAAAAAAAACTGTTCTATAAGAAACTAAATGAAATAAACAAAATAGTTGCCATCATTTAAAGAAACTTTTCTAAATGATATACAAGCGTCTAATTCACCACAGTGAATTAAGATCAAATAAAATCAAAAGGATCAAAAGTTTAAATTACTAACTATTACAAAAATTATAAAGAGCTTAATGAGCCACTTTTAAAAGGATTATGACGTGTCAGATTCACACTAGTGAATAGACTAAACAGTTTCAAGTTTAGGGAATACATTTAATTTTAAATATCGCACCAGATATTTACGTTAAATCTTAACTCCTAAAAATTATACAAAATTACAAAGAGCTTAATAAGCCTCTTTTAAATGATTCACAATACGTCAGATTCACACCAGTGAATAAAGACAAAGCAGTTTTAAATTTATGAGATAAATTTAATTTTAATTTTAAATATCGCACCAGATATTTATGTTAAAGCACAAAGGTTTGACTTCCCGGCTAAACTCAAACCTTCGCGGGACAATCACCCTCGTCACTTTTAAAGAACCTTAACAAAATTTCCACATTTAAATATTTAATGTAAAACTAGAAAAAGTTACATTACAAAACTTGTAATTTTGCCTAAATGAATCAGTGGATATTAAAGTCAAAACCCATATTAAACAACAAAAATAAGTTACTTTAACATTAACTTCAAAGCAAAAAGTCTTCAAAATAACCAACAAAAGAAACATTATCAATTTAAAGAAATTAAATTACTGACAGCCACACAAGCAACATTTTTAATATTCAACCTAAATATTGCAAAATATAAAAAGATAAAAAAAAAGTGGCTATCTCTTTAAACCATGTAAATACGATATTAGCGTCCAAGCGGCAATAGGAAGCATTAAGTGCTCCATAACAAAATTCTTGTTTAAAATTAAAGTATTTAGCGAAACATTACCGATGCCTATACTGACTGATTTTCATAACAAAATAAACTAAAGTATTTAAGAAAATCAAACCCATCTCAGCAATTTATATTTTATCGATTTAAACAAAGATATTATACGCCATCCTGGCTGGATAACGTCCTAGTCCTCAACAGGAATTCTCGTGGAAGCGTCCAAACTAATAGTTTTTGAGAGTGTCTGAGTTCCCTCGTTATATAGGTCTAATTGAATTGGAGGGAAGGTGGGAGTTCTCCTTTGTATTTACGTCATAGCAAACATTTGGTGGAAGAGACTCGATGTGTCGGTCACGTAGCCCGGTTTGTTGTCTTGAACATCTGCTGCTGTTTTTGACTAACAACGTGAGCAGGTATAAAGCTATACTTGTTTAGGTCACGTACGCCAACCCAGGTGTCTAACATATGAGTGGTCTTCTATGTAGTACCATACTGGCCAATCAGAGCATTGCCGGCTTTCTTCGTCGGAGCAACAGGGGGCTGCACAATTGTCTCGTGTATTGAACTTCTCTTCATTCTAGCATTCGTGGTGAGCTGGCTGGAATTGTACGTCGGTCTACACCAGGCCGATATACACGTGAGTAGAAACCTATGTATGACATAGTAAGATAGTGATGTTTAATAATGCTGGAAGTCTATGAACATACAATTATTCGGGTTAATATTTAAACTGGCAGGTTCTATTGGTATTTCTATTGCAGAATGTCTATGAATATTAGCTTGTTTAGGGGCGGATAGTAACATTGTCATATTAGTAGTCTACGATAATGTTACAGTATTATTCTCACGGGTGAAAATAACCCACCTCAATAGTAAGGAGAGTGAAAGATACAATTTGAAAGAAGAGTCAAACACCCAGGATAATATTTCCTGATTTGCCACTGATAAATGCTATTCTTATGGGAGAAAGTGACCCACCTCCCCAGTTAAGAGAAACAATGTGAGAGAAAGTTACCCAACTTCTAAATGTGGAGGATCAATGCTATTCTTATGGGAGAAAGTGATCCTAAAAATTCTATGTGGCGGATCAATGTTAACCTTACGGGAGAAAGTGGGCTGAAACTGTAATTTCAATCACTACTCTCCATACATCCTTTCACATTCTTACAAATAAAGTAGTTTAATTATGTTTCCATGTTCCTACTTAATTTTGAAAAAGTAATGTTTTGTGTGTCCCATCTATCTTTTCACATTCTCTTTCTCCGTGAAACTTTCTCTCTCACACTTTCTCCTCTCTCTTTCTCTCTCACACACATACACATTAATACGACATTTTCTCACACATCTTCTATCATTATCTCTCAAACTTTCTCTTTCTTTCTCATAAGATCTTCACTCATACACAATATTAAACAATTTCAGACGTTATATTTATCACACTTGCTCTTAAACTCTCTCAAACTCTCTATCTTAAACGTTTACTCTCTTCCAAACCTTCTCTCTCTCAAAATATGAGTCTTTCTCTTACATGCTCTTTTATTTTTCCTCTCTTTCACTCTGTAAAATACTCTCTCTTTCTCTGTCTCAAAACTCTTTCTATCTGTCTCAAACATTATCAGAATCACCCTTTCCCTCAAATTCGCTCTATCTCAAACAATCTCTTTCGAAATGTCTATCACCCGAACTATCTCTTAATGCCTCATACTCTTTCACAAAATCTCTTTCAATCTCTCTTTCTATCAAACTCTCGCTCTCAATCTTTCACTCAAACTTTTTTCTCTAAAATTTTATCTTTCTCTAAAACTTTCTCTTGCTCTAACTTTCTCTTGCAAAGTCTTTCACGCGCTCTCATATTTTCGCCCACTTTCACACAATATCTCTCACAGTTTCTCCCAAAATTTCACTTACACGATATATCTCACACACACTCTCTCTTTCTCACACACATTCCCTAACACACTTTATCAAACACTCTCCGTCATATACTCTCTCTCTCACTTTCTCTCTCACATACTTTCGCTCACACACTCTCTTTCTCTCACACTCTCACACACTCTTTCCCACTTCTCCCAGTTATTTCTAACACATGTGACGTTATTTGCCAACCAACCATGTATTTTCCTATATTTTATACTTTTTGTGAATAGTTTCCAATTTAATTTCGTGTGAAATTAAACACTTCAAAGTTCGGCCGCTGTATTGCCGGCCTTACAAATTATACTATTTACATCCATTCAATAAAGTAAAAGGAGAGAAGGAACAACGTATAACAGTGTTTTAAATAATTTAAACAAGGAAGAACACTTACCTTTTATTAAACATATTAATTATCCTTCTAAGAAGTTTTATGACGCTTCTTTTATTGATTTTGAATGTCGACCATGATTGATTTCAACGCATGCGCAGATCTGTCAAACAAGTGAGCGGTGGGTCTCGTGATTGTAGAAGAGGTAACAAGGCAAGATGTAAAAAACTCCAAACTAGCGCGTTTTTCAATTCTGACAGATGGAAATAAACATTTAATTCTTTAAGAAAACATTGTTCACATTCATTGGGATATATTTCAATATTTATATTAAACCTGCATTGTATTTGGTTTTTATCCCTTGTATAGCCAACATTTTATCTTTTGGTTTAATATATTAGTTTTCTCTTTAGACTTGTAAGTAAAGAATAGAACATTTTAAAATTTGATTTTGGAAGACTTTCGTTAGGAGACTGGGTCTTCTTCCTCGGTGTTGGTCTAACATGGAGCTGAATCTGTGTAGCTCTTAATTTAATTTATTTTTAAAGTAAATTAATCGTTATAAAGTAAAGTGCGAGTAGCAAAATGGAAATCAAAGTAGATGTGCAAGAGCTAGACTGTTTATTTTTTTAAGAATTGGGGACGAGTTAACATTAATGAAGCGAAACAAATTTCTGAAGTTGGTGTTGTTTCAGCATGGACTAATTCATGGGTGAGGTCAAGCCAACTCTTCAACTTTAAAGTCAAATGATTATTTTTTTCTTTTATCAAATATCAGAATTCACGTAATAACTTTAGAAAGACTATCTAATTCAGAGAATTAATTAACATTTTATTTTATGTATAAATAATAATTGTATTGATTTTTTCTTCTTCCTTTTGTATCAACAATACTATCTTATTTTGTCAAATTAGAATTATAACTATCTGGAATTCCATAGGTAGGATTGGAATGTGGTAAAGAAAGAAACAATAATAAACCCACAAAAGTTCCAATAATTGTTATTTTATACATTTATTTTTATTGTAGTCTAAATTACATTATGTTTCAACAATCCATTTTTATTTAAATTGCTCAAGTTTTATTTTAAGTACTCCCCAGTGGTCTTGAGTATTAAGAGTCATCGTGCCACTATCTGAATTAGCTGAGGTAAATGTTTTTTCTTTTGATTATTATTTTTTCTCCTAGATCCTAGGAGTGGCGCCCAACAAATAGCACAATTTGTATACATCTTGACATTAACTGTTATTATGTAAACAAGATTCAGAAGACACTGATACTAGACAATGAAAAGTTATAATTTATTTTAGTTATCTTTATTTTTTTACCACACACATACTCTTTCACTATAACTCGTTCACACTCATTCGATTTCTCTCACTTGCTCGTTCTCAGTCGCTTACACTTACTCTCTCACACCCTCACACTCATACACTTACACAATCACACACACACTCACACTCTTTTTTTCATTATCATATTTTCTTCTTCTCTCTATCATATCTTATATATAATTTGATAAGCAAGTTTCCTGTTATAAAAATTACGGGGAAATGGCTGAACATATTTTGATAAACGACCACTGATTTTAAAGATTAGGTAAGTGTGTATAGATGTCGGCAAAATGAGTAGTTTTCAACGAAAACAAGATTTTCCTATCATAATTTCTAGCTTTTCATTCTTTGTTAACATTACCATAGAAACCCTTAATTACTTGCAAGGTTGTATATCTGTAAATAAAAATATTTATATTTTTTTACAAATAATACCAACTCAAGTAGCCCGATGGCCCTTACATTCCAGTATGACCTTGAGCTCTGATTGGCCAAAACAGGTCACGTGACCCCTCCTCCTGTTCTCTGATTGGCTGTTGTTTTCCCCCTCCTGCTCTCTGATTGGCTGTTAGTTTTCCCCTCCCGACCTCATTTCTCTCCTCCTGCCCCTCTCCCCCTCCCCTACAGCCCCCTCACAACCAACCCTAGACATGTATCCTCTTGATCATTAATTATTAATGATTGTTAATTAATTATTGCTAATTAATTATTGTTGTGACCTACCTTATTATCCCCACATAAATAACACACAGAGGTAAGCACAAGAGAGTTATCAGTTTATTGATAAAAAAACATGGTATAATCAATGAGGGAGCGGCGCTTAAGAGTAATTGCAATAAAGGTAAGCCTGAAGGGCTATAAGGCACATGGACACCGCCAGACCTGAAGGGAATTACAACAATAACAACATCAGCCGGTTCCATGTACTTTAGATGGCCCAAAATGGTCTCATCAGAGAATAGCATAAAAATCTAATAAATTGGTCTCCTGATACACAAAAACAAATAATATAAGATGTCTACCATCAGCATGGGCAGAGAGCAAACACCTGTTCAAGGTGCGAAACATTTAGTGAGTCAAGGGCACAAGTCCCTAACCTAAATGAAGGCACCAACATTAACCTAATATATTTGACATAATATAAAGTCCAACATTAGTAAGACAACCTAATCCATTCAATAACAATCAGGATGCCTACAGTAAATATAGGCACTACCCGGTTCGCGGCCCCACATTTACCCAACCTTGAAACAAAGCAAGGTTGGTAAATATAAACTGATTGCAAACATTAAAGATACTAACAATATTAATGGAGACCAACGACTCTTTAGTATAAGATCGCCTTAGGGGCTGACGTAACAGATCGTTGCAATAAAACATTATTCGTAGAAATATAAATGGAATTTTGAAAGATAGAAATTTACAGCCAAATTGAATTTAGAGAATAGCATCCAGCCTGTATAAATTAGGCCATTTACCTTGAAAGCCCAGAGTGAAATGTGTGTCCATACTCTGGGTTCCAACCATTATATACACAGTGAAAATCATGTGTTCTCAGTGCACGGAGTAAAGGAGAAGGGAGGTTCGAGATGGATCTCGAAGCCGCGTGGCCATTGGTTACTCGCAAAAAAATAGTCCATGGAAGTTTCTCTGAATGCACGCGCCGCTCGCTCTTCTCTTGTTGTCTTGGGCGAAGAGGATGGGAGAGCTCTCGACACAGCCACGGCGGGCCTCAAACTTCGTTTCAGTTGAACGCGGATTTTTTGGTAAAGTGCATCTCGGTTTATTGTGGACGAGTTGACTGGGGCTGGCTTGATGAGTGTTACGACTTCTTCTTGACCACGTTGTAACAAGGTTACATTGTTAATTAATTAATTAATTGGTAGGATTCAGGTGTTGGAGTTTTTATTCAACGATTAGGACGCTGTAGTTTATTTGTTGAAGCATACAGCCACCCGCAGCTTCTGCTCCATGATTAGAGAACCTTTCTCTACAGCTGTCTCCTGCTGACTGACAGCGTTGTGTCGCACAAGATCTCCCCCCTCCCTCACTTCCCTTCTCTGCCGGTCGTTCACTCCCGTGCCTTGTACTAAACGCCCCCAAGGCTTCAAACCGTTACCATGAGTTCACTACCCTACGTTGTTGACTCCAAGTTCAGCTAACTTTGTCTTTTGCTGAGTCTCAGAAAGTTCGGTTATAGCACCAGTTGTGTTTGAAAGCTCAATGAATCAGGCACCCGTTTGCCTAGCTAGCTATCAGCCCCAAACCTTAGCGTCATGAGAACCTCTACTGTCTCAGCCGTGGGGGATCAAACGTAATACCTGCTGATATGGCACACACACACACACACATACACACACATCACACACAACACACACATACACACACATACTGCTGATCTGGCACACATCCACACGCACACACTGCTGATCTGGCACACATCCACACACATACACACACTCACATTTTAGCATATCAGGAATTAGGAGTGGTATAACTATCAATCTCCTCCTAGCTCTGTATACCCGCTGGCAGCCCAGTGAGATTTGACATGGCTTGTACCAGCTGGTTGAACTCGTGCATATGCAGACAAAATGATCGACAGCCAACTGGTTAACCCCAGTAAGGGGGGCTGGCAATATACATGTCTCAACATTGCCAGAGCTCAGAGTAGTAAACATTAAGCTTTAGCAAACAAATAATTATTTGAGCTGTAGGAGGAACCAGTATACTTTTAATATTATCATTTCCACCAGTTTCGCTGCTTAAATGTATTTTAAGATCAGGTGTCAAATTCATAAACATTTTAAATTAATCTCCGTGTACCCGCATTTGCGAGATTTGACTGGCAAAAAATAATTAGCTACAAGATTTGAACCCAAATTATCGTTTGTTGATCTATTAGCCCACCTCCTAGCTCTGTGCACCCGCATTTGCGCGTCCGCTTGTGCACGTGTGTGTACCACAAATTGCGTATAGGGAGAGTGGAAAACACGCATCACTACATCCAACTGAGATTCGAGCTTTGATCTCCCCGTCATTAGTAGTATTGTCTACTGCGAGAGTTGCGTGTTAGACCAAAAACCAATCAGTAGTGACGCAAAGAAACGTTTTACAAATATAAATCACGCAACGAAAAGTATACTTGAAATATTTATATATTAAAAATTATAGTTTTAGATTATTATATAATATATATATATTATATATATATATTATACGAGTATACTTTACGCCTTAATGGGGAACAAACAGAACACGTGTACTAAGATACATAGGTAATAAATATATGTAAACCAAAGGTTCCCGGGTTCGATTCCGTATCCATGTGGCATGGTATGTATTAAAATGTTCAAACTCTGTAGGAGAAAATGCAAGACATATAAACATTGTTTTAAATATTTATAATATATTCATTCTTTGTGACCTGCTCTCGATAACTGTTAAAATCAAATAAACTATGCGTGAGTTTCTAATATAATAATATTTATTACACCGTCTTACTACCCACTCTGATTATGTGCGTAGATACTAATTACGCTATTTGAACTGGTATATGCATAGCTGGAGAGGGAAAAATACCACTCCCAGGTCTATGACAGCTCTCTCTTTCTCTCTTACGCACACACAAGGTGTTCCAGCATCCAGGAATAGAGCGTTGTGAGCTGATACACACATTTATCACTGCGTCTTACTACCCGTTCGGATGAATGTGAGATGAAAATGGTGGGCCTACAGTTTAACGTGGAATCCGACCACGGTAGTAGCGACAAGATTTGAACCCAAATTAGTATTTCTGTTAAAATCCAATTAACTACGCGTGACTTTCTAATATAATAATATTTATTACAGCGTCTTACTACCCGCTCTGATTATGTGCGTAGATATTAATTACGCTATTTGAACCGGTATATGCCTAGATGGAGAGTGAAAAAACCACTCCCAGGTCTATGACAGCTCTCTCTTTCACACACACACACACACACACACACACACAACAAACACACACACAACACACACACACACACACACACACAAAAGTGTTCCAGCATCCAGGAACAGAGTGTTGTGAGTTGATACACACATTTATCAACGTGTCTTACTACCAGTTTGGGTGAATGTGAGATGAAAATGGTGGACCTACAGTTTAACATGGAATCCTGACCACGGTAGAGGTCAGGCATTCCTCAAAATCAGGGACTTTTGACGCAACATTATATGGTTTGTATTTATAATAGTAATTAGCGTTTTAAGCGGCTGATATACTAATTACGCTAATAGATCAGAAATCGGGAAGTGAGCCCACATTTGCGTAAGGGAGAGTAGAAAACACAGCTAGTTTACTTAGCTGAGAGTCCTAGAAAGGCTGTACGATCACCGCTAATGTCGTGAGGGTATTTGCTAAACAAAGTGTACCCGCGGTTGCACGTAGCGCGGTGTTGATTTACACTAATAGTATAAGATCAAAGAAAGTTGAATGTTGAAGATTCGAACCCGTGACATCCCCAACTATATGAGTGACACTAATAGATCAGGAATTGGGAAGTGAGCCCACATTTGCGTAGATGGAGAGTGGAAAACACCACTAGTTTACCTAGCTGAGAGTCCTAGAAAGGTCGTACGAGCATCGCTAATGTCGCGAGGGTATTTGCTAAACAAAGTGTACCTACGGTTGCACATAGCACTGCGTTGATCTGGCACATCTGTTCGCGTCGGTAGCTGGAAGCGGTCTGATAGATAACGGGATCTGCAAAGGGTCTTATGGACAGATGTATTTTGCGCAAGCGCAACCGATACAAACAGCGTAGCGATTGAGAAGAGTAAAACATAGATGTCAAATCATTACATTCGGTCATTTCAATTTTAATTGGGTCATTTACGCATAAAGATGAGTTTCAATGCGTTGGAAAATTGCTTAAATTCAGGTAAATTTTAAAAACTTTTTGTATGTTTTAATGGCTGACTATTTTATTTATTAGTCTTTGGGGTACAGTGGGATTTTTTTTATAGACTATCAACTAGACGAGCCCGAAGAGTTTGTGGCCATGGTCCAGCCTTCACCGCCCCACACCCCAATCCTTTGAGCTATTTTACAGAGGACGGGGTTTGCATTGCAGGGAATGAATGGACGCTAGGTAAATTAGAGAAATATAAACTTGGCAGTTCTTTTGGTTGTTTTTCTTCCCTGTGATAGTAAATAATATGTATTTATTTAATTTCAGAATTTGGGGCGCGCCGTTGCCTTTGGGAGATGTGCCGCGGTCCCCCGAGACTACGGCTTCATCGGCCTGTGTGTTTACGCCGTCCCCCAACTTTGAGGGTGCCATCACCGACAGCACAGGCCCAACAACAAGTGTCATCCCACCGGATCATGGAACCACCGTCCACGCACAGACGTCGTCAACTTTCAGCCTCCAGACGCCTATCAGCGCTATCCCTGATGTTTACAGGGATCTAGTGGAAATTGCCCGGCTGATATGTGAGTACCATTTAACTGAAAGACTCCCTTTCTATTGCTGTTTGTTGCATTCCAGCCGAGAGAAAATATTTATTATTATTGTCGTTAACGCTGGTACAGGGATAAAATTAATGACACGGCGTGTGGTTGGCTTTTAGAACGCCCATACACTAGATAGCGTGGGCACCCGGTTTTGTGGCCACTGATTGCCTATTTAATTCTCTCTCTACCAGACAGCGCTGGGGTGGTAGTTTATACGCTAGAGTGAGATATAAATCGGCAGGATGCCTCTCCCTCCAGCGCAGTCATTAGCGAGATAATACCATCAAAGGTGACAGATAAAGATAGAGGAAAGAGGGTATTTATTCGTACTAAACGTAAAAAAATAATGTTGTATCAGAATCCCACAATCCAGCATTTAGAATCCCTCATGTTTGGAACAGTGTTTACTTTGACATGTGAATGTGTTTTATAGTTTAAATGGACGTCAGGGTTTTGGGTATGGGTACGATTCCCTCTAGATTAGCAGTCATGGACAGTGTTTGTATTTGGGTATTTATTACACACTTGCGAAGGGTCACTGGTTCGATTCCCTGTAGATTAGTAGTCATGGACAGTGTTTTTAGCATTAGCTGTGTATTTATTACACACTTGCGAAGTGTCACGGATTCGATTCCCTGTAGATTAACAGTAACTCCATGTTATATTTTAACGCGTGTGTGTTTGTGTATGTCCGTCATAGTTAAAATGGAGGCTGAAAATGACGACACCAATCCCCAAACAACGGTACGAAGGGACCCCTCCACCCCCGCGTAGCCGCATTGCCCCAGGCAAGGGAGACGGGGTTCGAGCCCCGGTGTTCCCGAAGGCCGAAACATCTTCGCACCGTCCTCTGTACCAGGGAGACGATGCTAGACCCCCAGCTGTGGAGCGGAGACGGAGATCGTGGAGCCGGCTACAGTGGGACCATCCTCGGCCCCTCAAAGGGATCTATTGGTCCGGTATTCAGATAGGTGGTGCATTGCCAAATGGCGTCCCTCTTCATATCGTTTAAGAGAGGATTAAACAATTGAGGCGTTTCTTTTATACCGGTAGAGAAATTACTGTACAGCTTGGTGCTCCAGCAAGCGATCATGACGCATTAAGCTGGCTTGAAGAACAAATTACTAATTTGCTCCATCGGCTGCAGGACCATGGCGTTAACGCCGATGACCACGTCGGCTTACTTTTGAGTAGCACTGACTCTACGTTGATCCCTGTGTACGTCTCATTTAGGCGAGCAGACCAGTTAGACGCACGGTCAGTGCTTGGTAACGTAAGTCGTGTGTTGCAAAATAATACTTTGTTTTTGAGTACAGCACCACTGTACGTTAAACTCTGCCACTTTAAGGAGCCTCGCGGGAGGGGTAATCATAAATGTGATAAACTCGCTACCGCAAGCACATATAGCCGTAATAACAAAGGGATCATTACGATTCAAAATAGCGACACCCTTTGCCTTACCCGTGCATTGGTCGTCACAAAAGCTATATGTGATAATAAAATAAAACGAGGATGTATGGACGTGAACACCTCCAAACAAATCAAAATGTCGTCAAATTCAAAAATACAATGCAGAGACACTATGCCGTGATGCCCGTGTGAATTTTGTCAAAGGTGGGGGCTCGCTGAATTAAAACAATTTCAAACATACCTCTCCGAATACAAAATCACGGTGTTCAGGGAACGTCGGGGGAAATAGGTCATATATGAGGGGCCTACTCCCTCCGAACATTCCTTTGAGGGCTACCTTGATTTGTATTTTCACGACGACAAGCAAAACCATTTTGATGTCTTAGTATCCTTGACAGCTACATTTGTGTGCTCGTACTTTTGTCGCGACTGTCGTGTACAGTTCAATGATAAGAACAAACACAGGTGTGAGTCCACGTGCAAAAAGTGCTGCTAAAGCGGTTTTTAGCGGAGGCCGATTTGTGGTCTGTAAAGACTGTGTGCGCTGGTTCACAAACCAGACGTGCTTTGATAACCATAAACGTCCCGGTTTTTGCAGAGGTCACAGGTTGGTCTGTGATGTCAAAAATGTTTGCGAGGTATGCGGGCAATATTTATGTTTGGAAAGAGCAAAATATTCACATAGGTCTTATGAGACTTTTTGTAGAGTATGCAAGACCCATGGTCTCTTTGGTCTTTTCTGTTATATGAAGCAGAACCCATCAAAGCCGTTACTGGAAAAGAGCAATTTCATGTTTGTATTCTATGATTTTGAATGCAGGCAAGAAACGCTTCTTCAAGGTGCGGAAGGCACGTCGTTGCACGAAACTAACCTATATGTCGTGCAGACGTGTTGCAAGGCCGGTGTTCATATAGATGCAAATGACCATCATTGCGCTAAATGTGGAGGCGATAGAACTCGCATATTCAAGGGTGATACCACAATGGCCCATTTTTTTGAATTTATAGAGCAAATTAAAGTTTTAAAATTTAAGGATTTCACCCTCCTAGGCCATAACGCAAAATCATACGATGGAAATTTTATTTTAAGATATATGTTGGAGGTTAAAAAATGGACTCCAGAACTTATAATGAACGGTGGGAAAATCATGTCCATGCGTTACGGTCCACTCTACTTTATTGACTCACTAAACTTTCTCCGATGTCGTTGTCAAAATTGCCTAAAACGTTTGGTTTGGACGAATCTTTGGCCAATGGACATTTCCCCCATTTTTTCAACAAAAAAGAAAACGCGAGGTATAGGGGTCCCTTGCCACCAAAGGAGGACTACGGCATCGGTGAGATGTCAGTTGAGGGAAAGGAGAACTTTGAGAAGTGGTATGACACGTTGGTCAAAGATAATTATGTCTTTGATTTTAAAAGCGAGTTGGAACTGCATTGTGTGAAAGATGTAAAGATCCTACGGAAGGCCTGTCTAAATCTTAGAAACATGCTCATGGAGAAAGCAAAGGTGGATCCTTTCAGAGAGGCGTGTACGATAGCTGGAGCTGCCATGTTGGTTTACCGCTGAAATCATTTTAAGGAGGATACTATCGGTAATATTCCAAACGGTGGATATCGGTACGCAGACCAACAGTCGCACATCGCTGTACAATGGCTCTGATGGGAGGCCCATCAACGCGGTGTCTCTATTCTTCATGCGGGTAACGGCCGTGAGTAATATGAGTTAGGGCAACGTGTAGACGGCGTTGTTAAAGCTGAAGATACCACAACCGTCTTTTAGTTCTGGGGCTGTTATTGACACGGGTGCCCTCTCTGTTACCCTACACGACCACCCCTATCAAAAATAATCCCCACGAGACCATGGAGACGCGTTATGAAGCGACCATGGCTTGTGTTGAAACGTTTAAAAATGCCGGCTACAGGGTCGTAGGGATGTGGGAGTGCATGGTTAATGCGATGAAACGCACAGACAAGGACTTGCAGCAATTTGTACTCCGGCACGAGGTGTATACCAAGGAAACTCTCAGCCCCAGGGATGCATTCTATTGCGGGCGTACAAATTGTATCAAACTCTTCCACGAAGCAGACCTTTCTTGTGGGGAGAAGATCAAGTACTTGGATGTGTGTTCATTGTATCCATACGTTTACCAGTACAAAAATACCCAGTCGGCCACCCCAAAATTAACTTGGAACCATATTGTCCGTCTATAGATAGTTGAAGCAATAGCCAAAATTACAGTGACGCCTCCGAGGGATTCATTCATGCCCGTATTGCCTACACGGTTGCATGACAAGCTAATGTTAATCTTGTGTAGGAAATGCGGGGAGGAGAAAAACCAAGGCACGTATCAGCACAACGTCAAAAAATATCGCTGGTTAACAGGCGTGTGGGTGATTGATGAGGTCCAGAAAGCCGTTGAGAAAGGCTACACAGTTGAAGCAGTGCACGAAATGTGGGCGTAAAATGTATTTGTTTACGACCGTCAGACACGTTCTGGCGGATTGTTTCACGGGTACATTGAAACTTTTTTGAAAATTAAACAAGAAGCCAGTGGATGGCCAGATTGATGTACCTCACAAGAGGAAAAGTTAGCTTATATTAAAAATTATGAGGAAAGGGAAGGGGTATAACTCGATTTCTGCTCTGTTTGTAAAAACCATGGTCTACGCACTATGGCTAAACTTTTTTTAAATTCACTATGGGGAAAGTTTGGGCAAAGACCCGATTTACAACACATATCATTTGTCAACATCTATCAGGGCGTCTACAAGTACCTGATGGATCCGTACATCACCGTGGACAGCGTCATTGATGTAAATGATTATGTTATGTTCCTCAATTACAAGGATGTGCGTGACGTGTTGCGCCCTAACCCTAACACGAGTGTGGCGGTGGCGTGCTACACGACTGCTATGGCTAGGTTGCACTTATACAGCTTCCTTGAACAATTGGGGGACCGCGTTTTGTATCATGATACAGATAGCGTTATATTCACCGAACAACCTGGCGATTGGAGTCCACCGACCGGAGACTTTTTAGGTGACCTCACTGATGAACTTTAGGATTACGGTCCGGGAAGCTGCATTATCTCCTTTGTATCTTGCGGTCCCAAGAATTACGCGTACCGAGTTTGTGTTGGTGGCGATCCTGTCAACACAAAAACGGTGTGCAAGGTTCGCGGGATCACCATATACTATGGCAACGGGAACGATGTTAATTTTGACGTTTTGAAAGCGATGGTCAACGAACAGGCTGCGGAAAGATACATACAGATACCGCACAAAATTGTAAGAAAAGGTCTGGTGACTGTATGTACCATTTCGCAGACTAAAGTCTACCGGCCCGTGTACACCAAACGTCGTATAACCGATGATTTTAATACGTTGCCGTTTGGGTATCAGAGTCCATGTAAACGCACTCGCTACAAAAAAAAGGTGATCATTTAGACGGGCTGAATAATCATCTTTTTTTTTCTTTCACTCTAGACAGTTCCAATGACATACAATTTTTAAAGATTTGAGATTTTTCCATTTTTTTCTGCATGTAAACAAGCATATTTTTAAAATTTATTTTATGCACCCGGTTACTTTTTTATATATTTTTTATTTTCCAGTACAATCCTCAGCCTACCTGATTTTTTTCTAGTCAATTAGTAGTTTGTATATATTTTAATTCTAGTCAAATGTTTGTATGTATATATATATATTTTTTAAATGTAGTCAAATATAATAAACTGTTTGTATATATATATTTTTTAAATCTATTCAAATATAATAAACTCTTTGTATATATATATATTAATTTCTTTTAAATTGAAAACCATCTCTATGTATATATAATATTTAGTACCGAGGCCACTATTCCCTCCTATATTGTAAATATTCACAGTATACTTTTCACTGTGTGTATATAAATATTGTAAATATTCACATTATACTTTTCACTGTGTATATACTTTTTTCATGATTTAAATAAATATTGTTAAACTGTTATGTTTATGCTAATAAATATATATTGTAAATATTCACAGTATACTTTTCACTGTGTGTATACTTTTTATGATTTAAATAAATATTGTATAACTGTTATGTTTGTGTTTTAACGTCTACACCCACACCTCCCTCCTATCCTATAAATACAAACTCATATAGCTTATAAGCGCAGTCTGCACACCCTGATCACTCATCAACTACAAAAAATGAAGAAGTATACGCCATAAGGATATGCATATGTAATAGTCGATTCCTAAGGTAAATGTGTGAAACCTCCTGTTATCTATAGTGGTGAAAATGTTGTGGATACCTTTCTTCATAAATTTGTTGTAGAAGAAACCATGATCATCGAGTGAAAAACCATTTAGGAAAAACCACGCTCAGTTCACCCGACTGAGATTCGAACCTCTATCTCCCAGTCCTCAGCAGCCGAGCTCAATACGCCAAGCACGTTAACCAACTACGCCACTGAGGCGGGTTTTTGTATATGTTAAATATATTATATCAAAATATTTTTTGCGAAGCGGCTAATTTGTTTAGTGTAAATGTTATATATTATGTCAGCGTTTATAGTTTCATATTTAAAACGTAACAACTTATTAATTTAAAATAATTTCAAGATCCTCATAAGTGTATTACTTGTGATTTTTTGTAAAAGTTAAATATTTTTGCAGATATTAAATTTCTTCCTTTTTTGTTTAAGTGTTGTGGGAATAAACATTATAAAACTGTTATGTTTGCGTTTTAACATCTACACCCTTTCTCTCTACTATCATATAAGCTTCGTCTCAAACATTATGGACAAAATACTTTCTCTCTCTCTCTGGGTAGCAACCTAAGTCACCACAACAATGTTGCCATCTCCTTCATGTCTTTGATTCTCCAACCGACTTATTTAAGGGGGTCAAAAATAACATTTTATTGGCAGTTTTTTTATTGACAATCAGCAATGGTTTAATTGAAAACATTCATAACAACAATAATAAGCAGCAATATTATTTAGGTCTTTTGACCACTAAATAGCAAGAAAAACATATAATCACTCTTTTACCCAATAAAAGACATAATTAAGGAATATAATCGCTTCTACCATCTAGAAAATAAGTAGGAGTCACCTCCAAAATAGTTCAAGACGCGCTGAGAAGCGCCAGAACGTATATTGACAATGTATCCACAGTTTTCACCTGGCAATATTACTCTTCCAACAAATTCGAGCACAATAACTTTTGGTTCATTGATGGTCTATTCCGATAGCACACCGTTATAACTTTTGTTATTCACAAGTTCGTTTAAGCACTTGACACGGTTGTATTTCTCTTTCTCGATCAGGTCTAACACCCTGCACAATACCTCCTCATCCCAACAGGCATCCTTGTCAGCAGCATTTGGAGATGATTGATGACATTGATGTTTGTGACGAATAAGATTGTAGAGCTTTGCGTAGGATACTTCACAAATGCGGCATTTAAATGACATAATGTCAATTGGAGATGCAGCAAAATAAACACTCTCGCTCCACTACCAAACTGCGTTCCCTCCTCTCACCTTTTTCAAAATGTCACCGGTAGCTCCGATGACGCCAGCAGAGTGCTACAAACACCTGAGTACGTCTAGTTTATTAATTCACTTTTAAACATTACACTTTGTCCTCCAAGATATATCATACAGTGTGCTTTAGATTTAAATCACTTACAATCCAGATAATAGATTGACTTTGGAAGGAAAACATTACCGAAACGACCCAGACCAAGTATGTAGACGTTGGGCGTTTCAACTATAATTTTTGTACATTGTTAAATCCTCGGGATTTATGGGTTCTCCGGACTTTACCTCCTGTGGTGGCGGACAAGCAGGTGACTGGTAGGTAGGCGACTCTGGTTGCGGGTACTTGGGTGACTCTGATGCCTGGTAGGTAGGTGACTCTGGTAGCGGGTACTCGGGCTACTCTGGTGGCGAGTACTCTGATGACTCTGGGGGTGGCTGTGGCGGCGTCGAGAAAGACGGAGGCGGCGGTGGTTTGAAGGGTCGTGGTGGAGGGCGTGGCAACACCGCCACAACATCCCCTTTACGGAAATATTAAACGGTGCACGTCATATCACACATGTATGTCTCTTCGATTCTCTCATAGGTTAGTACTTCCATCGCTCTTATCATGTGACAGGTCGAGTCGCAAAACTCGATATAGCCTCACTCCTCTATTTTGTAAATTACATGTCTATCACTCACCGCCACACTGTGAACATTCTCCCCAGTCATATAGGCACGCCCATTATTCGTATGACCCACAAACATTAAATTAATATAGCCTGTTCTAAGCACGATGAGCGTATCTGAGAGCTAAACGTTCTGTACTAACCGCACCACTGCCCGTTGTTGTCGTTGTTAACTGCACCGTCTCTTAAACGCGTTCAAAGTTCACAATGGTAGGTGAACCGGGTTTTACTCCAGCGCAGTTAAATACCAGTTTTTCTTTATTTCACTCACACACGTCTTCATCTGTAAGAGTACCAAAACGACAGAGTAGAAATACACAAATCTCGCCGTCTAGATAGGCTATTAGGCGTCTCCCGAACTTTGTATTGACAGCTTTTAATTTATTCACCGAGTACTTTTGATCTACGATTAGATCACATAATTTTACGGTCCGCACAGCGTCGACAATATTTACCAGCTGCTGTAATTTGTCCAACTTGAACCGCTCTACAAACTCTTATAAATAGACAACAAGGTGGGCGCCCCTCTTTATAGCCACCCCGCTCCCTCTCTCGTTTGACTTCACACGGTGCGAGATGAAGAACAGTGTCACGATCTATTCTTGTCTCGACTTGTCTTGGCTGTCCGCCAACCTGGCACCAGGGAAAAACTTGTTGCCTGGGTCAATGACCTCAATATCTATTCTTGTCTCAACTCGTCTTGTCAGGTCGACATACTGGCGCCAGGGTTGTGACACAGTGACCTAGTTCTTGATATATTCTTGTCTCATGAGCCACCGGGTCAATGACCTCCATATCTATTCTTGTCTCAACTCGTCTTGTCATGCCAACATACTGGCGCCAGGGAAAGCCCAGGTTGCCGATGTCATGATCTATTCTTGTCCTGACGAACGACCCGCCATACTGGCGCTAGGGTTGCCACATAACATGCAATGATAACATCATTGGGAAGACCCAAATTTGTCGAGGTCACGATCTATTCTTGTCCTGACTTGTTGACCCGCCATACTAGCGCCAGCGTTGCGAAGGAGGGAGAGGGTCTCAAGGCAGGGTAAACATTTATCACACTCTACCATAAACGGTCGTCAGGAGAGGTTCGTGCTGGACAGAGCCTTGTTTCAGAGGAAACCAATGTTCATTTTACTCCCGACAGCCATGGTGCGAGGTTCGTGCTGCTTGTTCCTGGACAGAGCCTTGTGACGGAGGAACCAATGTTCATTTAACCCCCGACAACCATAGCGCGAGGTTCGTGCCGTGGTCTCATGCTCCCCCCAAAATAAACTACAGCACCATAATCAATGAATAAAAACTCCAAAACCTCAATCCTACCCATTAATGAATGAATGAATTAACAATAATTAACTAACCATAATTAATTAGCAATAATTAATTAACAATAATTAATGATCAAGAACCAACATGTCCAGAGTTGGTTGGCGAGTTGGCTGTATGGGTTAGGGAGAGGGGCAGGAGGAGAGAAATGGGGTCAGGTGGGAGGGGAAAACCAACAGCCAATCAGAGAGCAGAAGGGGGGAAAACAACAGCCAATCAGAGAACAGGAGGAGGGGTCACGTGACCGGTTTCGGTCAATCAGAGCTCAAGGTCATACTGGAATGTAAGGGCCATTGGGCTACTAACTCACTACTTTATGGTGCAACAATTACTATAAAGATTAAGGCAGTTGTTTGTGTCAAAGATATTAGGTTTGAAATATATAAATTGTTTATATTGTTGTTTTTCTACTTCCTTTTCTTTGTTTTTGAATATTTGCCTATGACCTATGAACTAAATTTAATTTGATCATCCTTTATACAGTAATAAAAATTACTAGAAAACTGCCTAACTGATATTGTCACGCGAACGCTCATTTGTAAAAGGGAAGTTTTAAAATTTTCATCGTGGCGTAAAGGGGAAAAATGTGTTATTTAACTAAACACCCCCGGCACAGATTTATCTGATTTCCAAACCCTTCCTTCACCTCTGACGGGCTCGCCCGAATTGCGCCAATTTTCTTAGCTCGAACCCGAATTGCGCCAAGAGCTTAAAAGTGCCCCCCCAGACCGGACCTGAATTGCGCCAATACCCCCCCTTCCCAAGACAGGACCCGAATTGCGCCAACTCTGAACATAAACAAATATTAATGCTATGTCCGGCAGTAAGAAGGACACAAGTCAAAAAATATAAATCAAACAATATTATATCAAAGAGAAATTTTCGTTTTTAAAACATTGTCAATAATAGCTATATGTATGCTAAATAATAGTATAACAAACATAATATAAACCAGTCATACAAAGGAGTTTTGGAAGGACACACACTTCACTAAGCTTAATCTGTCTATTTCTCCATTCCTAAACTGTTTTTTTTTTTCAACGAATAATTGTTTCAACATAGACTTATTATCTGTCTTTTGCACATTACCTTCTCTTACACTGTTGATTCGAATGTACGTGTCAGTTTGGACCGATTTTAAATTTTGTACGAAGACAAAAATGTTAGGGTGTGGAGAAGCACATGATAAATTAAATCTAGAATGGAAGCTCTCGCACGCATTTGTTGTCCTCCATAAGTCCGATGAGTCAGCTGCCCAAATGCGCGGCGGGAATGTCGCTTGCTCAATCTCATCTATATATGTTTCAGTTAGGTAATCTGCGAAGCTCGTCAGTTTTGTATCAGCTGGCTGGATGCTGATCAGATCGCAGAAAGCGTCTTCTACTTCTTCGGGCCTCAATAAGTGAGCCCAAAACAGTATTGGAGCCATTTCCCTCCATCAGAGTTTTCGTCTTTGTACGTGGCAGCCAAACCGAGCTTTTGAATCTTTCTCCACCTAAAAGGAATCATAGTGGATGTTAATGATAAAAATATTAAAAGGAAGCAGGAAGGAAAATAGGAACGTAGCATTCTTTGAATCATAGTCTGATTTAATACAGATCATAAATATATATTTACAAAATAGCCTATCAGTGACCGTAGCTAAAAAAATGTTGCCTTAATCATGTGTACAAAAATGGGACGACACCCACACAGACAGGAAAGCATTTCACTTTTTTTGGCTGGCATATGTTTAAAATGGCCATGAATAACAAATAAAAAGTAGGCCTACGACAGAATCGCAGATACTTTATCATAGCGTATATTCACTTTTTAATTAATGGGTCAGCTGAGACAATATTATTCGACGATTTGATAATTACACTTATATGAATCTCTGTGTTAAAACCAAATAATAAATCATTTTATTTGGCTAATATTTTTAATTTGAGTGTTTTAAATTTGTTTACCATATGATTGTTTTATTTTACTAAGTGCACAAGTTGCTAATGGTTTTTGAAAACTAGTCACCAAAAACTATCCTTTTTTTTAGCACCACGTCTTACTGCCCGTTCGGGCGATAGCCTATGTACTAATTACTCTAATGGGTTAGGGATTGGGAAGGTTGAATTTATAGGAAGTGCATCCGCATTTGCGTGGAGAGAAAGTGGGAAAACCATTTAGGATCAAACACCTCAGTGCACCCGGCTGGGTTCGAACCCCAACCTCCCCGGTTTCGAGGGCCAGTCTAGTGCGAGAGTTGCGCCTTAGACCGTCCGGCCAACCGAGGGGGTAAAAAACTATCCTTGAAATAGTTTGTTTTACCCAAAACTAAGCAGGCCCCTCACAATGTTATTATTCATTATAAATGCACGCCGATTTAAAAAAATGGTTAAAAATATTTTGAGTTTTTGAAAACTAGTCATCTACTACCCTTAAAAGAACTTTGCCCCTTAAAACAAATAAACAGTATTAATTGTCATCTTAAATACACCCAAAATGTAGCCTATGTTTACATCAAAATTGTTAAAGATATTTTTGAGAAATTTTAAATTATTTTCAAATTAATCATTAGTAAACTGTCCATAGTTCAATTATTTTTTGAAGATCGATTATACAGTTCTATTCATCATTTAGAAAAAAACTCTCCATATATACACTTTGAATAAAAAAAAAATCAAGCCGATGATTGGGAGGTTGGGGATCGAATCCTAATCGAATGAACTTAAGGTGTTTTTTCCTAAATGATTTTCCACTCTCACTACATGCAAATTCGGATTCACTTTCTCTGCATTCTACCTATCTCATACCAAAGCCTATTAGCATAATTAGTACATAAGGAGGCCTATAACTCGAACAGGTAGTAAAACGCAGTTCTAAGAAATCTTCAAGAGTGAAAAATATAATAATCAAGTCACAAACTATATAACATTATTTATGTAAAGTTGTAAAATAAAATGGTTTTGCTTACCATGCTTGCGCTAAATGAAATCGACAGCCTACTATCCTGGTTTGTGGAATAGTCGACACGATGCACTCGTGAATCGCTTGCTCGAAATCAATCACAATGTATAAAGGTTGAAGGTGAAGTTGTCTCTTCTCGCGCTCCTCCTTTAGGATTCTCATAGCGTCAATGTAGCTCTGCTTTTTCTTGTTTTTAAGTAGGCAAAAGACTAGAGGTATGTATGACCCTTCGAAATACCCATGTACAGTAAAAAGCCGAAGAAAATGTTTCGGTGCGTATTCAAAGGTTCCATCCATTAACACAATTTCATTCTGGCACAAATACTCAAGATTCGAGTCACAAAAAAATATCACGATCCTCTTCTCTTTTTCGTTTCTCAACAAAATGTTTTCATCTTGAATAGTTTTTTATTTCAATTGAATCTATGGCAAATTGAATTTCTTCGGAAGATTTAGGCAACTTTGGCAGTGTTTTTAGTTTAGTGTAGTTGATGTTATTCCTGATACATTTAATGTCCTTGCGGATCAATGTTTTTATGGGTTTTTTCTGTGTCTGTACCTCTGTGTGGATTAACTTTGAAGGCCTTACTTCAATCTCATCAGCTTTCCTCTTAACTGCGTTGCTAATGGATCTTATGTTCAACTCTTGATCTAGTAGTGGTTCGTGGTTGTGTTCGTTTTCAGTCCGTGAGAAAATGTTTCCACCATCAAGAGTAAATATTTTAGCCTTGCAGTCCTTTTTGGTGCATCTCCACCTCTCTTCCCTCGTCAACTTTAATTGATTCACCTGTCGATACGTATAATTATAATAGACAATCAGAAATTTTCCTTTTTCACTATAAATTCTTTCCATATCAATAATTCTCGCTAATATTATCACAGTTCACACAAAACTTGAAAAAAAAATCTAAAAAATACAATGGGACAGTCACTGTTGTCAAGACAATTAATAAGTATTGGACATACGGATGTCAATACTACTGTTACAAGTCTTGTTGGGGGCACATAGAGCGTTTTTACATTCCTTTACTAAGGGGAGGAAAGACATGAAGGGGCGAAAGCTTGTTTGCGATGGTCTTTGTATCATCCCCCCTCCTCCCTCACCGACTACCTGAACTGACTTGGCGCAATTCGGGTCCGGGATTAATAAACAGTTTTTAACACCTTAATAACTGGCGCAATTCGGGTCTGCCCCCTCTGACAAGTTATCTTGTGAATGTGTGGAATGCCAGGCCTCCACCGTGGTTCGGATTCCACGTTAAATTGTAGGTCTTCATTTCATCTCATAATCACCCTACTATTACACATTAGCGTAAGTGCGTATAACCTGAACGGGTAGTAAGACGCGGTGCTAATAATAATAATAATAATAATAATAATAACTAAACACCGAAACCTCAAAATCTATGTAAATTTTATTTCCTTTGACTAGTAAACCTTGCAAATTAAATTCATTAAATAGAACTTTTAAAAATATATTAAATACATTTCATTGCGTTAATCTGCAGTGATTGGTGTAGCGACCAATTAGTTTTAATTGAAAGAACCAACGTCCCGAAATAATTAGAGTAAAATTCAAGTGAAACAAAGTAGTATCTTTACAAGTAATCAATAAGATTTATTTCTTTGTGCTAAATACAAAGTTCATTGGGCAAATTAACAAGTTATTGCAAAAAACTAAATTCAGAAATATTATGTAATAAGTAAGTCTGGATGATAACAACGGTAAATTATTATTTCATTTGAGTTAATGAAATGTATGTAATAATATTAATAATATTAATAACAGGAATATCTGTATAATAGTAAGAATAATAACATTATTTGTTTTATGTAGTATAAGAGTGAAACATGAGTTTGAAAAATAACAGGTCCCACACTATTCGCGAATGTTCGTGTATCTGGTGACTGTCCTAATTGTATGTATGTATGTATGTATGTATGTATGTATGTATGTATGTATGTAATTATGTATGTAATTGTATGTGTGTATGTATGTGTATGTGTATGTATGTATGTAATTATGTATGTAATTATGTATGTATTATGTATAATATAATTATGTATGTAATTGTATGTGTGTTTATGTATGTAATTAATTATGTATGTAATTGTGTGTATGTATGTGTGTGCATGTGTGTGTATGTATGTGTGTGTGTGTGCATGTAGTCATCCTGTTGTTACAAATATATCAGCACACATTACACGCCTGTCTATAGGCTGCTGTGATAGATTTATCACCCAAGATAACCTTTGCACCTCACTTTCTTCTACACTAATCATAGTATTCATATCAGCATATTGGGTGGCAAAACAAGTCAGGCGGCGTACTGTTTGTATCCAACACGACTGACCACTCTTTTTAAAAGCGTCGTTTATATTGTACAAAACATGTTGGCCAACACACTCCCAACAAGTTGGGTTACAATATAAATGCCTTCCCAAATTGTTGGAGATGTTAACCAATATGTTGGTGTTGGGAGAGCCGGTCAGATCCAACAAGTTGTGTTGGATCATTTGTTGGATATAATAAACCAACATGTGGTCTGAGTTGATAACACATAAGTGCCCCCCCCCCCCCCTCCCCAAAAAATTCAAATTCAAATATACCACCGTTTAGCACCCAATTATTACGTTTTGCACCCTAAGCTAGATAAGGTATGAATGTTTATGTTCAGGGGGCAAGTTAAGAGTAGCCCCTCCCTATTAAAATGTTTTTTTCTATGTCATCTTAAAATACCTGTTTTGTACCGTTTTGCACCCAAGTATGACGTTTTACATCTGAATAGTTTTGCAAGAAAAAAATATTTAAAAGGGAAAAAGGGGTGGGGGCAAGTTAAGCGTAGCCCCCCATGATTACAAATTATCTACCTTCACAATGCAGAGAGAGACCAGAGATAAAAGTGTGGTACACAATTGTATCGAGTGTAAGAGCAATGGAAAAGCTCTTTTCCAGGGGACCAAAAAGGCCGATTTTTTTATCGTTCAGTACCGATGTTGACACATCTGAGGATTCAATAGCTCACTAGAGATTAAGGACTTAATTACTGAAATAAATTTTATTTTTCAAATACCTTAGATCTTTTAGATTTTCCTCATTTGTTAAACCAAATCAGAAACTGTCTATCAATTAAATATTTTAATGTGTAAAACAACAAACAATTGTGTTCTCTGGTGACTGTGGTTCAGAGTAATTATCAAGGAATGTGAATCTGACTGTCGAGTTATGTTTTACATTTGGTCTGTTTAAAAATATATTAAAGTTATTTAGATTAATTAATCAAGTTAATTTAACAAAATATTGTATTCAATCGAAACTATAACCCGATTATCTTCCTAGTGTACATATTATTATTTGACAGCTAAAACAATTCACTGGATACATTTAATTATATTATAAAATCATAAAGTACAGTCACAAGCCCCTAGAGGTTATTTAGAAGGGCCATCCCCAGAATAAAAATAAAAAATAAATCAGATGCCATAAGATAGGCGTGTCAAACTCGTCTGATCATAAAGGCTACGTTACACATTAAAAATACTGTATGGGACATATTTCAAAACAATTTTATTGTTATTTTCTTAGGTAAACATAATTCCAGCTAAGTAGTGTATTATAACTACTATTACAAAAAGAAATGAGTAGGCTCTTTCTATAAAACAATAAGACTAACTCTATATTTCTTACCTAAAATTTGAAACATTTTATTTACAAAAAATGTGTTAATGTTTCAACAACGGTGTTAATGTCAGGCTTTAAATCTTTTGTGAAAGTAATTTTACTATAATTGGTCTAATTTCAAATGAGAAAATAACTGCTAACTTGTACGTGCTGCCAAACATTCCACATATTATTTGGTGCTCAAATTCAACCATCTATGGGAATTGATCTATGTCAAAGAAAGAATACAGATTTTTTACACCAACCTCTAGAGTTGTCAAAATTATGGCAAATTCTTAAATAATACATTCAAAAATATTGCATTTTCTCGGAGTTTATAAAAAGAAGAATAGTCGCATTGCATGATGGTCAATTATAAAGTCCATTGGCAGCAGAAAATCTTTGACAGGACCACATGTGGCTGTCTGCCTTAAAAGTTATTTTAAATGGTCTTTAGCTTAAAATAAATAAAATTTGGTTGCCCCTAAAAGCTCTTTGGAGAATTCACTTTCTTGACCCCTCACAGAGAGAGAAAGAATATTGTAATCGTCATAAAAATTGAGCTCAAGATTTTGATAAATGTAGACACCTTATGTATGATCTCCTGAATCTAAAAAGAGTGGTTTTTGCAATTTTGTATGTCTGTTACTGGGACTAGAACCAAAAATATTTTGCTTATTGGGCTAAAACTTGTATCTAAGGCTTTCATAATTTTACCTAGAGGTAATTTTCCAACTACTACCTATTAAATTTAAAAATTTAACTAAATTAATTTAAGGGCGAGAATAGAAAAAAAACCACTTTTTCAAAAATAGTTCTAGTGATAATAATTATAAACAAAATCGTAATTATTCTCATTTTACCATGAAAATAACTCTGAGGGTAGTTAGCTTAACGTAAATTTCAAATTTTGATCATATATCCGCAACTATTTAAGATACGAAATAACTTATTATTGCAAAGTTATAGGACTCAAAAATAAATAACTTTTAATCGAGAAAATATTTCATAAAACCAATATGCTATGAGTTATAGGTATATATATTATTACATTTATTATGTATGGAGTAACTTTGAATTTGGAAAATAATTGTAATGCTCTTTGGTGTACAGAGAGAAATCTTTCTTTTTCTCGAAATTTTTGCAGTGGTGTATATTAATTCATTTATTCTCTTTGGGAGATAAATGTTACAATGTATTTTGGTTAGTTTCACATATCTTACGAGTGTTAAGTAAATATCTCCTATTTGAGGTAAAGAGTGAGAAAGTATGTGCGGTAGGCTACACCGAACCATTTATTTTGTTTTGAAAATAAGGCAGTATTAACTTACACTTTATCTGACTTCCTATGGCCTTGGTACATTATATCAAGATATTACTTTTGTGCTTTTTACAATTTGGAATTTTAAGGGTATACCGTCTGAACAGTAAGCCATAAGCCTGGTCTTTAAATGTAAACTATGAATAGCACACATTTCAATGCCTGATATTTTAGTTCTACATGGTATGTTCTACATGGTATGTTCTAAGTTTTTATTATACTTAATTATTTGTTGTCTTGTATAGGGTGCGAATTCGGGGGGGGGAGAGGGGGGAGGGGACGGCAATTACCCTACGCTACCCTCCCCCTCTAAATGAGGCCCCTGTAATATTCATTTATTTTTTAACATTCTCTCTCTCAACCTGACACTTTCTCTCACGCTCTCACAAAACACACACACACACACCTCTCTCACACTTTCTCTCACGTTCTCACCACACATCACACACACACACACTACACACTCTCACACACTTTATCCCTCTTTCTCTCACACACATTCTACCCTCACATACACTCGCTATCACACATTCTCTCTAACATTATCTTTATTTTACTCTTTTTCTAAACTCTCTCTCTCAAACGCACTCTCTATATTACAAACACTCTTTCTCAAAGTCCCTCTCCCTCAAATTCCCTCTATATCAAACTCTCTCTTTTTCAAACACTCCCTCTTAAACTTCCAATCACTCTAATTTTATTTCTCTAAACTAATCTCTATTTCTTTAATTTTCTCTCTTGAACCCTCTCTCACACGCCCTCACATTTCCTCCTTTCACACAATATCCCTCCCAAAATTATCTTTCTCTCTCTCTCACACACACACACACACACTCTCTCTCTCCTCACACACACTTTATCACGCATTCTCCCTCAAATATTCTCTTTCTTTCTAACACAAATTATTTCTCTCACACATACACACTCTTTCCTCACACAAATATACACACTAAAACTCGTGTTCACTCTTCTCCCAGTATTTCTTTCGCTAACATATACATATAAATTTTCACTATTACTCGTTCACACTTACTCAATCTCTCTCAATTGCTCATTCTCAGTCTCTTACATTCTATTTCTCAATTCACACTCATTTTCACTCTCATCCACACACTTACACAATCACACACTCAAACACTTAATCGCTCATTTTCAGTATCACATTTTATCACTCTTTCTATCATATATCTTATATTTAATTTGTTAAGCCCATTTTCGGTAATTGAAACTACGATAAAATGACTGAACCGATTTTGACAAATGATCGTTCATTTTTAAGGTTAGGGGTCCAGGATGTCGGGGAAAATAGTAATTTCCAATAAAAAACGGGTTTTCCCAGAGTATTTTCAGCTTTTCATTCTTTGTTTACATCATCATGAAAACTCTTAATTGTGTATGGTTTATACCAGGAATAAATTATTTCTGTTTGGTTAAAAATAATAGCTCATTCTGTAAATAAATTATTATGCTTTAGTTAAAATAATAATTCATTCTATAGATAAATTATTTCTCTTGGCTTACAAATAATAACTCAACACTTACCTAAGTTGTACAGTGGAAAAAATATAAAATTATGGAAAAAATATATACATCCTAAAGAAACCAAACCAATGATAGTAGGTTAGAAATATATTTTTTTAAATGTTTGGATAATTTTTCTTCATCTTTATTTTCTAATATTCATCTCTGATCACAAAATGGCTGTTATAATAGCTGGTACTAGCACATCTTTTACCTATATCTTTTAATTGAGGGAATTAATTTCCTAGACTAAGGAAACATTTATTGTTATTGGGATGTTGATTGTTAATTCACATTTAAACCAATATTATTAATATAACTCGTGAATTAAAAGGTTAAGTAGTCCATTTAATAAAGTACTCTGTCACACTCTCTTTCACACACATGCTTAACACATGCTTTAACACACTCTTTCATCCATACTCTCTCTCTCACACTCTATATCACACTATCTCTCGGACACATATCTTCTCTTTCCCACTTTATTGCTTTCACACACTCTTTCCACACTCATCCTCTCATCCTCTCATACTCATTCACACATTTACACATTCACTCTCATTCTCACTTTCACATTTTATATGATAGGCCCATTTCCGGCGAATGGAATTATTAAAAAAACGGCTGAAACCAATTTTGAAAAACGGTCACTCATTTTAAGGGCTAAGAATTCAGGATGCCAGCAAAATAGAAGCTTCTAAAGAAAACCCAATTTTCCTAGAAAATGTCTATTATTTCTTTTGTGTGTGCAGTGGCTCATCTGTACAATCATTCTTTGCTTACATCTCCATGAAAACCCTGATTCGTGCATGATTTATATCTGTAAATAAAATATTTCTCTTTGTTTAGAAATAACTCAATTTTTACTTAACTAGCAAGGTAAACAAATGAATAAAGGGCTGGGAGAGGGGACGTTTATACAGTTCTAATCGTAGGGTGAAGAAGAAAAACTTACTTTTAGCTTAAAATTAATAACTGAAAGATCTAAATCAATGGAAAGTTGTCTTTGACAAGTAAACCTTTAACTAAGAAAGTCAAGTCATTTTATAGAACATTTTCAAGTAAAAAAGTTTTAAATACATTTTAGAAAGATAATTTGCAGCCATCTCTCTCAACGGTCCACTAGTTAGTATTTAATTTCTCTTAATGTCTAATTTTACCTGTAACCTAACTGCGGGATTATGATTCCCTCTGAACAAAATTTAATTTTTTATGGTGGTGGATGTCTTATTGGTCTGGTTTGACCTGTTGTTTCCAAGTCACTTCAACAGCTGGATAGTGTGGTTAGGAAATACAATTAGCTGTATTAGGTGTGAACACAACTTACACAATTATAGGATACCCTACTAAACAGTCTTAGGCATTTGGTAATAGTTACCTAGAGAATCTTTGTAGCTAATTATGTTGTGTGTTTGGCCGAGCAACTCCTCAAATGTCCTATTGCAAGTTGAGACACTCGGTCTTCCTTTTTACTAGAGGAACGTCAGCACCAAGAAACTAGGGGTTAGCTATTTGGTGTTCATGGCCTAATTAGGCCTTTGACAACGTCAATTGTCTCGTGTTCTCCTTGCTTATGAACACTCCAAATTTTAATATAAACGTAGAATTTAATATTAAAAAAATATATAAAAAAGGTATATTTGAAGTTTGGAATTGTTACAAATTCGCAAAGGTCAACCTGAATAAAACCATGAACTTTACATTGAGTGCAGATTGATTAGATTAAGAACTTTGATATATAACCATCATAACATAACAAAAGTAATATGTAGATTAGATTGACCATAAATTATTAAATTAATAGAACAAACAAACATTCATTTAAACATTAAAACAACAAGAACATCTTAAATACAATACGTATACATATAACATATTAAAAATGAATGATTAAAACATAATAGTTTAAGTCAAGTTTAGTTTAAGTGAAGATGGCGTTAATTGATAAATTGTATGGTTATTGGAATATTAAAGGTTTAAGATTGAACAATGATATTGAATTGTAAATTTTAAAATATTGAATTCTATCTTATCTGATTGATGCCCTTGTTCCTTTTACATAAAGCTGGTACATTTCAGCCCAAGGTTAGGACATGTTTCATGTATTACATCGACGCCATCATCAGGCTAAGGAATAAAAGTCAAAACAATTTATGGCACAAATCCTATTAATATTTCACATCTGGATTTGTGCCATAATTTGTTTTGACTTTTATTCCTTAGCCTGATGATGGCGTCGATGTAATACGCCGAAACATGTCGTAACCTTGTACTGAAATGTACCAGCTTTATGTAAAAGGAACAAGGGCATCAATCAGATAAGATAGAATTCAATATTTTAAAATTTACAATTCAATATCATTGTCCAATCTTAAACCTTTAATATTCCAATAACCATACAATTTATCAATTTACGCCATCTTCACTTAAACTAAACTTGACTTAAACTATTATGTTTTAATCATTCATTTTTAATATGTTATATGTATACGTATTGTATTTAAGATGGTCTTGTTGTTTTAATGAATGTTTATTTGTTCTTTTAATTTAATCTATTTATGGTCATTCTAATCTACATATTACTTTTGTTATGTTATGATGGTTATATATCAAAGTTCTTAATCTAATCAATCTGCACTTAATGTAAAGTTCATGGTTTTATTCAGGTTTACCTTTGCGAATTTGTAACAATTCCAAACTTCAAATATATCTTTTTTTATTTTTTTATATTGAATTCTACGTTTATATTATAGATCGTTTCCTTACTACAATAAATTATGTTTTTCATGACTCCAATTTTACTTGTTTGCCAAAAGTGTTCAAGGCAGGCCTCTCAAGGCACTTGTAAGTGTCTGTATTTAACACCACTTAGGTGGCTTATTAAGATTCCTTGAAAGATTGTGGCCGTGTTCTGGTTTATACTTATCTAGCAAGTTTTTCAACCTTTCTCTCTAAGCGCTCAGGATACTAGAGCGTACGTGCCATGTACGTTCTAGAAACCAGCCATAGTGAAAAGGTTGCAAGACAAATAATAAAAAAAAAGTGCAGATCACCAGGGATCTTTATTTGACCTACTCTCAAATATGCCAAGCCCAAGTATCCAGACCTAACTTTCTTAACAATCATTAAGATGAGCAGATGAGCATTCGACAAATAATTTTATGGAGTTAGGGTATTGCTTAATATTAATGCAAAACAAATAACAAGGAATTAACATAGGCCTCAAGGCCAATTTATTTTCAGACGATAGAATACGTCTCGAAAAGGAAAACAATATAATCCTTAGAGATAGCGGACAATGCACAATATTAGACAAATACTAAATACAGTCTACCAAACAATATTAAAAGAAAGCGATTAAATTGAATTTAACTAAATTAGAAATATTTATTGTTTGAAAGCATTATCAGTTCGAATACAAACAAGGTCGATAATCGCGAACAATAGCAAATTAGAAAGCTAGCATGGATACAACATATCCCCTACCAATAAGGGCTAATTCATTCAAAGTATAACTCTGAATAAATTATATTAAACTTGTCTTGGAAGTCTAAACATATTACATATCTGTCATAATAAAGCATACTCTTATGACATAACTTGTAGAGTTTTGCTAGTATCTAGCGCAACTCCTAATGTTAATCAGAAACATGACTATTCTCATCCAATAATACATGAGGCCGGAGTAACTTAGGCAGGAAAATTACTAAATACTTTCTACCCTATCAGCTCGGTTAACAATAATCTCCTAACATTATAAAAAATATCTAATTTATTCCCCAATAACATTAAATATTAAAAAAAATATGATACAAAAATCATTAGTAGAGTATGGACATACTTCTACATTACACATATAAAAAAAAAGAATAAAGTGCACGATAGTGCTCAGAGGTTAAAACACAAAAAAACATTGTTTCTTTATTGGCCAACGTCTTATATTAATTCATTTCCCCGAGTGACATTACTTTGAATGCATATTTCACATTATGAATTTTTTGCTGTGTTTATTGAATAATGTAGGGCTAGTATTTTTTAATTTCAAACCGTAGGCAAACAAAAGTATGCAAGAGATTTATTAAATTAAGCTAGGTTAAATCTTTCTTGCAAATAATGTAAACTCAGGATCAGCTGTTTGGGAAAATAAAAACATGTGAATAATGTTCAGTCATAAATACCAGCATTCTTGAAATAAATTGCCTAATTTCTAGCCTCTAACGTTTTAAAGGGTAATATTCTTTGGGAAAGTGTTGCCAAGTGTCGACGCAAACTGATTTTATTCTGTGCGTTGACGCTAGAAGAAAGTCGAAGCTATAAAATTAGCGCACGATACAAAAGTGTAGTGGTCATAGTAACCCAAACGCTATCTTTTCCTCGAAAGTAAGGCTAATAGCGGTAGCAACTAACTGCGTCGAATGGTCATAATAGCCCTGCTGGTGTCCTCACGGGACGGGGTGGAGACGTTGGGCTCTCTATTCTCAACATTATCAACTTCGTCTTGCTCCATGATGGTTTCTGGCTGACGTCAGTTGAATCAACACGACCAGAGACAATTCTAAGTTCTTCCTCTCTCGGGATATTACATCCCCCACACCTGAGACGTCATAGCAGGTCAAAAAATATTTCCAATGTTAATTTATTTAGGTATTTATTCGGATAATTTTTAAGATATAACATTGAAAAAAAAAATCGATAATTTTAAAAATATTCCTACACTGCCAATACATTTGTTTTCAATCTTAAAAGTAGATTTTTCGTAAACAATTTTATTTTATAAATCATCAACAACTTGGGTTGTTTGGTTTGTTAACGGAAATGTCCAGTAGGAATCTCCCTTCCAGGAGGTAGATTAAAATAAGACATGGAAACAAATGTTTGTCTAGAAAAGGAAACAAGAAGTTTGTTTTGAAATGCAAATCAATGGCGTTTAAGAGCACGTAGTAGATCTTGTGTTTATACTCGTAAGTGGAAGAGGGAACGCGTTAGCAGGTAAACAAAATGCCTCGTAGAGTGTATTGCTCGTTTTCTTCCCTTTCTTTCTATTTCGTACATTGGCGTATAAGTGTGATAGTGCTTAGATTGCTAAGGTCCGTCAAGTTAAGATGCAACCCGCTTTGCATAGTTACAAATGATATATTCCAGACATAGGCGTGCACAGCACAGGTCGTCAGTTGGTGCATAATACGGGATACCCCCATATTAAGAGGGCTCAAGGCAATAGTTAGGATTATTGTGGGAGGGGGTAAGGGGTAAACTGTCAAGCATAAAGAACACGTTTTTTTTTTGTATTCGTCAAACAAAAGGAAACAATTATAAGCCAAACAAACCGTACATCTTTCTTGTAACCAACAACAAAGTTACCTCTTAATGAGTTAGCAAAAATTGAGTAAAACAGATAAATTCCGAAAATTATATTACTCAATTCGGCGTTTAAAGAGGCTGGTTAGTTAATTAAGATATTGCCAATCAAATGTGGCACTTAGGTTGAATATTTACAAAACCATTAATAGTATACAAGTTGGGTGTTTACTGGAATGAACACAAAACTATTTTCTATGATCCTATACTCATATAATATGTAAATCGAAAATTCCATATATTTAGGGAAACTAAAAATAACAAGTATAGGAGCGTAAAATGGATCTTTGTGACTCGAATAATGTCCATTAATAGGGTAGTCACAACACACATGATATTATCATTTGTATTATCATATTCTCCCATTGGTTCTCATATTGAAGGAGAGCTTCATCCAGTAAAGTTATAAACACACTTAGTTACTGACGTTTAGAAGGTTCTTCTCAAGCAATTATCAATATCTCCGGATTAGTCTGGTAGAAAATCATTGAATGTAATTATATTTTAATTCAGAAGTTGCCTTGAACTATTTAATGCTTCAACGACCGTTAAAAGTGGGAAAGGTCAAAGTTTTGATATTGTATTGCCCCTTAACCTTAGTCATTAGTTCATTAGTTATGATCAACATGTCAAGATATTTTGGTCAAGGGACGAAAACCTCTCCACATGATAAGAGGCATGTGAGGTCAGCATTCGCACCAAAGTGTTCCAAGCCACTGCCCGGTACATCTTAAATGTCGGCTAGGCCTTTGGACCCAAAAAAACTGGATCTATTCTAGTCAAGGACAGTCCTACAAGAACTAGTTCGGTCAACTGGGAGGAATAACTCCTGCGGTTTGGTTCTCCCAACAATATATTCTGACAAATTCACTAATAGCATCACACTCTACTAACATCACACTTGATATAACCCTAACATCACACTTGATACAACCCTAACATGAGGGTTTGCGCAATATATTGTACCGTACAAGGAGGCTATTTTGCAATATATTGTACTGTGCAAGGAGGCTAATTGCGCAATATATTGTACCATACAAGACGGCTATTCCGCAATGTATTGTACCATGCAAGGTTGTTATTGCGCAATATATTGTATCGTTCAAAGCGGTTATTGAGCAATATAGTGCTTCAATAACAAGGAAAAGGGAGGGAATGGGAATTAAGTCATTGAGGAGCATGTTAGCTGTCAGCAGGATAAGATTAGGAATGAAGATGTAAGGTCAATAGTTGGGGCACATGAGATAGTAGAGGAAGCAAGACTGAGATTGTATGAACATGTAATGAGGATGGGAAAGGAGAGGATTCTAAGAAGATTAATGGGTATGAATTATGTAGGGAATAGACCGTAAGGAAGTCCAAGAAAGAGATGGGGGAATGGATAAAGCAAGTGTGCAAGTGAGAGGGAGAGAATGGAGGAGAGTGTAAAAGTAAGAATTGTGAAAGGACAGAGGAAGATGGAACCATTTTACTAAAGTAACCCGGCCACAGGCTGGAAACAGTTTATGATGATGGTGATTATGATTATGGTATTGTTGAATAATGTTGATTGTGTCCTAGCGTCATAAGTGCCTTCCATAATACCGTAGTTTAAGTGAAGTCCTTTCAAGTAGAGGGAGTCCTTAATAACCTTAAAAAATGCAGCTGTACATGGGTCATATTAATCTATAGTGAGCCTATTGGGCTGTTTCGCGCAAGACATATAATAATCCTGTTTCCGAATAGAACAAGAATAAATTAATGGTATGTACTGGGGATGATTTTTCCTAAATGGTTTCCCACTTTTTCATCCACACAAATGAGTGTACATTTCCTATAAATTTTATCTTCCTCCTCTCTATCCTATTATTGTTATGTATTGTGTGTATCTCAGAGATGTAGTAAAAAATAACAATCATGACCAACATATTTTAAAACCTGTAGCTCAGTCTTAAAATGACGTCATGGCCCCAAAGTGCTATTGCTCAGGTACAACACAAGGAGAGTGGCCACAAATGCAATGTCTAGTAGTAATAAAAGGCTATGGATAGGTGCTTGTGTGAATAGGTAAGTACTAGTGTAAATATACTACGGCTCTATTATAAAATCAGGCCTAAGCTTATTAATTACAAGACGCAGTATTTCTGCGTAGAGAATTTGTGAAATAAACAAATAAAATACATTCTATAAATATATTTATTTACAAATATAAGAATATCTACAATTTAATCAATAAATGACAGTTTCCACTAACATTAATTAACCATTTTTAATAGCCATTTTACAAAAAGATTTATTTCTTACTCTCATAAACAAAATAATGATACAGATATGTTATTAAATATTTATTATTTATATACTGCTCATCAAAACTAGTAGACAGAAGCAACAGGTACTGCAACCCACAATACACTTTACTGGTAACGTTATGGCCACAAAGAGCTTTTAGCTGACTACAGCGCAGGGAGTGGATACTTATTTACTGCGCATGCATAGTGGGTTTAAATGACGTCACAGAAAGCTATTGGCATCCTGCTCAATAAGAATGGGTATTCATTTGCTGCACAATGCAGTGGGTTCAAATGACGTCAAAGATAGCTATTGGCGTCCAGCTCAAGAATAGTGGCTATTCATTTAATGCGCATTTGCAGTGGGTTTAAATGACGTCACAGAAAGCTATTTGCTGAGCTCAGTTCAAGGATAGTGGCTCTTCATTTACTGCACATGTGAAGTGGGTTCAAATGACGTCACAGAAAGCTATTGGCTGAGTTCAGCTCAAGCGAATGGCTACTTATTCATTGCGCATGCTCAGTGGACTCAAATATGTTAAGGTCATAGATAAAATGATATTTTGAGGCAGTCGCAAAGGCAATGGCCACGAATAAGCAGTCTAGGCGTAATAAGTATTATTATAATGAAACCCCGAATCTACAAGAGTTAGCGACAAGATGCAAAGAGGATAAAATATAATACAAGTTTAGAATCCTGCATAAATCTCCTTGTTTTTTTTGTCAGTGACAAGTAGTTCTGGAATTGGGTTATTAATAATACAACCCAATTTTTATGGTAAGGACCTTATCTGAAAAAAATAAAAATTGAATTAGTATTATTATTTATTATTATATTATTATATTATTATTAGCACCGCGTCTTACTACCCATTCGGGTTATACGCACTTACGCTAATGTGTAATGGTAGGGTGATTGTGAGATGAAATGAAGGACCTACAGTTTAACGTGGAATCCGAACCACGGTGGAGGCCTAGCATTCCCCACATTCACAAGATGTCTTGTGAGAGGTGAAGGAAGGGGTTTGGTAATCAATAAATCTTTGCCGGGACCGAGGATTGAACCCCGCCGCCAGCACAGAAGTTGACACCTTACCCCTAGACCACAAGGTCTGCAAAATTGAATAGATCTACTACCACGTATTCATACGTCAAGTCATGTGAACTGCATGAGATAATTATAATGTAGTGAAATCTTACCATTTTCAGCCACAAAAATATGTTTATATTTTCTAAAAGGCTCTTTTCGTAAAAAAAAAAACTATTGGACTGTAGGTTCGGTTTTCTCGTGGAAAGTGAAACTATCTGCAAGCATCACGTTACTAAGTCATTTTCCAAGCGTCTTACAAACCAAGTTTACCTAAAACACCATCACAGCCTCCACTAACCACCTGCACAGACTTCTAATCATCGGATGGCAGGACGAAACTTCACACAAATAAGTGCTTACATTTGTTTTTATGCATTTCCTTTTATAGATACGGATACCCCTAACCACTAGGCTACGGGGCAAAAATATTTGATCCCTCTGTTACACTCTCTCTGTTACCTTATAGTAATAGAACACTAAAAATACTACAAAGAAGGGAGGGAATAATCTAACATACAAAATAACGAGAAACAGCATTAGCAAGCGTTAAAAGTAAGAATAATGGTTTATTGAATAATATGACAATAGTTCACGTGGCCTTAAGGGTCAATATGTGGTTAGAAAACATTGTCCAACATATAGTTACAACGAGAAACAAAGGAATAGTAGGCAGAGTCAAATTGACCTTGTTTACTTAAAAAAAGAAAAAGAAAACAAATATTAACCTTTACACCAAATTTCGAACAATAAAAAGTTTTATGAGCCCTTTTTTGATGTTAAGAAAGTGTCTGAGTTTCTATAGACAAAAAGGAAACACATTTTATGAAAAGGTTATGTTATTATAAATATTACATTTTAAACTAACACAAGAGTTCGACTTCAGATCGTAAGCCAAAACTCTCGCGGGATTACTTGAAATGGCATCATCAAAGTCTTTAACTAAATCGCAACATAAATGAAATCTAACAATGGTTATTGAGTTGATATTCATATTAGAAGACTTTGCAAAGTTTTAAAGTTTATATAAGATAAATAGCAAATTTTACATTACATAAATATTAGAAAACAAAGGATGAATTTAAATGATTTTAAATATAATGTAAATGCCCCTCAACAAAAATTAGTTGAGCACGAACCGCAATTATTAGAATATTACAAAAGAATTAAAGATTCAAGCGCCCAAGAGGCGACACCAAAATAATAGGGTCTCAAAGTTAAATTTCTCTTTAGAAATACTCATATTTTAACCAAAATTATAAGTATATCTCTGAAATTAAAATAACAGAGTCCTAATATTTATTACCTATAGCTTCAATATTTAAATAAGAATTATGAAGATCTACACAACTTTACAACTTTCTGGTAGAGTCCATTTTCAGGAATAATCGTCTCCTGACGATATCTAATGTTAATAGTCCATATAAATTACAATAGTCCACCCATGGTGGTACCAGTTTCAAGAGTCAACACTTTCTTCAGCGTCGCCATGTTTTATAGCGTCTAGTTGTTAAGGGAAAGAAAGGAGAGAGAAGTCCAACTTAGCCGGTGACGTCACGTTGGTGTAGCGCTGCACTCAGTTAGACAAGTACACCATTTTTCTTCCCGCTCTCTGATTGGTCATCACGTCTTCATCAAGATTACCCGTGGTTTGTTGATGGTGATCTTTTTAACTGGAGTCACCGATGACGTAGGTGATCAGGCGATGATTTGGTGATTGGTTCCACCCTCCACAAGAGGGCAGCTAAGTCCGAACCCACTTCTATAATATTGTCCTGGTAGACTCCTTCAGATTACTTTTGACCAGGCAGACCGGCAGATCAGCTGTAGAGACACCATGGCAGATTTTCCCCACTCGTCGAACTAGGACGTGTTGATGTTAGGCCAGGCTTGAAGGGTGTGCTAGCCAGAAGATTCAGAGGGTAAGTACATGGACAGTTTATATAGAAGAGAGTTGATTGTGTATTATAATGTTTGTATATAGCTTGAGGCTACATGGAACTAGAATAGAGAAGAGTTCTATTCCAGGAGGTATAATTAAATGTCGACTTTCTCGGAGTGGGTAGTATGAATCGAAAGAGAATTTATGCTTGTAGATTAGCATGGGGTGGGGTGGGCTCGCATAATTGTAACGTACTATACTAGTACTGTTACACCTATAAATTCACTTCCCTCATAAAGGGTCCGATAGTGTCCATTTTCAAAAGTGTTCCAGTGGTAAATTAAGCCTTGTTAGTGACGTTTACAAATACGTGTACATAAAACTTGTGACTACATGTACGCCACTCTCATAGCTACATGTGCACCACTCTTATGGCTACATGTACACTGAACTCGCCTCTCTCATGCCCTGGACAGAAAGTTCATTGTCTCTGTCCTTCAAGGGAAAGTCCGGACTTGCGACCAAGTCCCCGTTCATTTCCCTGAAAATCAGGTCCACGGGCTTCCCCTTGGTCTCAGGGACCACGAAGTAGACAAAGGGGACACCGAAGGCTGACAGGACGGTGAAGATCCAAAAGGTGGTGTAGGTTCCGAAAACCGCCACGAGGTTTGCGAAGAACTTGGTGACGAGGAAGGCCAGAGTCCAGTTGAGGAGACAAGAGGTGGATCTCGTTATCCCCTTGATGTTAGGCAAGAACACTCCCCATCATGAGCTAGGGAACAGGGTCATACTTGAACAGGTCATAGTGATGAGATACGTTATACAGGGCCATACCTGGTTAGAGATGTTAGATATAGTCATCTCTGGGGAGAGGTGTTAGACAGGGACATACCTGGTGAGATACGTTAGACAGGTTCATACCTGGTGAGAGATGTTAGACAGGGACATACTTGAACATGGTCATAGTGGTGAGAGATGTTAGATAGGGACATACCTGAACAGGATAATAGTGGACGAGACGTTATGCAGGGACACGGTCATACCTTGTGAGAGTTGTTAGCTAGGACGGGGGTCATGGGAACAACACAATTTTTATCTAAAATTTGGACTTCCAGAAAAAAAATTAACAACTGTTCAGTCCGATTTTCATAGAAATAACCTTATTTGACAGCTAAAAAGTTACTAGAGCTATCTATTCATACTTCAAGTCATGTGATCTGCAGTTGTCACTTTGGTTTAGATATTATCATTAACAATAATACTACAGAAAATGTGATCGGTGTTGACCTCAATAAAATATGTTTGTATTTCCTAAAATACCCTTTCTATGATAATTGGACTGTAGCTATTACTTCTGAAGCGGGTATTTGTAACCATATGGTCATGTTTAACGAGATTCAAGAGTTTGGTACGTGTCGTACCGAGTGAGCCAACGCACCTTGAGCCAGGAGGAGCTGGCAATTCAACAACACAACCCTTGAAAGCGCCACTAGAGCTTATGACAATTTATGTTAAATATTTATTATTTTTGTATATAATAATTGGAGAAAAATACCCACGTTATTAATTTGTCATGTATTATATCTTGTATTTTTATTTCATGTTAAGTGTTTAGTTTAGATTGTAAGACTTTATATGTACCTGTTCTTTTTTTATGTTTTCTTATTTAACTTACAAGGGTCACTGGAGGGGGGGTGGCGTGGCCCTGTTGGTTCGGTCTCGCCTCCAGCACCACCAGACGGCCGTCCCGGGGCTCTTGTCCTGGAGGCGGTCGCCGTGCGGCTGTTGGGTGCCGCGTACTCCGTCACTCTCGTTTGCGTTTACGGTCCACCAGCGGTGGTCCTGCAGGTAGCCGATTTAGCCGTATTGCGTGCTCTCGATGCTAGCGTTGTGCTAGCGGGTGACTTCAACGCCAAGCACGTCTCTTGGGGGTGCATGGCGTCTCAAGCGCGTGGTACGGTTCTAAGGAGGTTTGCCGACAGGACCGGCCTATTTATCCACCGTCCTCATCTGCCTACTTACTCTCCCGATCACCCTTGACACCATTCCAGCTACCTGGACCTGATCCTGACCACGAGGAGGCCGTTTCTGACACCTCTGGTCACCCATCTCTCCCACTCCTCCGACCACAATCCGGTGACCGGCGTTATGCGATTTCTTCCCCTCCAGACGAATGCGCCGCCATTGTTCAACTACCGACGCGCGGATTTGCCCAGATTCCAGGCTAGGTTGAACCGCGTTGTGGCCCCAGCTGTACCTATACCCGACGTGGGGGAGTTGGACCGTCAGGTTCAGCTCTTCACCGCCTCCCTTCTGTCGGCGGTGGAGTCCTCGATTCCGATCCGTCGACCCCCCTTGTTGGGCCCCCCACTCCCCCCCGACCTGATAGACGACATGAGGCTCCGTGATAGAGCGCGTGCTCTGTGGCAGAGAAGTCGTCTCCCCCGTGTCCGTGAGATATACGTTGCGCTCCACTCTCACTGTCGGCGCAAGCTCAGACAGTGGCAGAGGGAGGCTAAGACTCGCCGTTTTGTCGCTCTTGACACAAAAGATCTCTCCTTGTGGCGTCATCTGAAGGGGATACGGCACAAGAAGGATCTGATCCTCGAGCTCCGCGTGGCGGGCGGGTCGGCGTCCTCCGCCACAGACCGGTCAGAGGCTCTGGCGGTAGGATTCCAGGCTAGCTTCGCGAGGTGACCGGGATCACCGGAGAGAGATCAAGCGGATCCCCCCGGGCACTTACTTCCCCCGGTGGCATGTCAACCCCCGTACCCCGACCTGAGGCTGGTAACCTCCTCCGAGCTGACCAGGACCGTGGCGAGGCTTCACGTCGCGTCCGCTCCCGGGTTGGACCGGATATCCCCCCTTCTCCTGGCTCACCTCCCTCGTAAAGCCTTCGTCCTTCTTCTACGCATCCTAAACGCAATGTTTATATTGTTGTACTTTCCCGCGCAATGGCGGGTGGCTACCGTCATACCCATCCACAAGCCCGGGAACCGCCCGGATATCCATCATCCTACCGTCCTATCTCTCTGCTCTCTTGCGTCGGCAAAGTCGCCGAGAGACTGATCTTGACCAGGCTGGAGGCCTGGCTAGAGGTGCACCCCTCCTGCCGGATCACCAGTTCGGATTCCGGAAGGGCCTGTCAACCACTCACGCCGTCGCCAAGGTCGTTGACTTGGTGACGGAAGCGTTCAACGAGCGTCGCCATTCCGGCTTCGTCTTGTTGGACGTGAAAGGTACCTTCGACAGTGTGAGCCACCGAGGACTTCTCACGGGACTTGCAGAAGCCGGAGTTCCCTCACCCCTGCTACATCTCCTTCTGTATTTCCTCCAGGACCGCTCCTTCAGAGTGGGCGTGGACCACCAGTTGTCAACCCCTCGTCCTGTAGTCTCTGGAGTCCCCCAGGGCTCCTGTCTCTCCCCCCTACTTTTCTCCCTCTTTGTGCGTGACGTGCCCGTCCCACAAGGGGTCTCATTGTTCCAGTATGCCAATGATACAGCTCTCCTGGTGACCTCCCCCGATGCCGCGGTGATCTGGGCCAAGCTTACCATGGCATTAAGGGGAATAATCGCTTACCTTAATTCTAGATCCCTAGCAGTGAACGGTACGAAGACGTTGGCGATTCTGTTCACCCGCCGCAGACCGGGTCCGTTGCAGCCCCTCCGCGTCGCGGGAGAAGCGGTTCAGTGGTCACAAACAGTGAAATACCTGGGAGTGACTCTGGACCATCGCTGCAACTGGGACTCGAATCTGAGAGCGTCTGCGGGAAGAGCGAGGGGTGTCATGCTAGGACTGGCCCCACTACTGTGCCCAGCCAGCCCATTGAAACACGGCCATGAGATTAGATTGTTCCAGGCTTGTATTATGTCCCTCCTTCTCTACGCCGCGCCTGCCTGGGCTTACCTCCCCCTCTACCACTTCTCCCCGCTCCGAGCGGTCTATCACCTATTTTTAAGGTTGATGCTCGGACTCCTCCCCCCCGCACCCAAACCCGAATCCTGCTAGACTTGTCTGGCCTCCAACCCCTGGACGTGATCATCCGCGGGCTGGCAGTGTCCTTTTTCTCACGGTCGCAGGCCAGTCCTAACGCGATCGTCAGGGGCATAGGCAATTACGACCCCCCTGCTCTTCTTTTCAGACGCATAAGAGACGGTGTGGTGGGCACCCCTGCCGGACACGGATGACCCGGGAGGTAGTCTGTGGCGTTGAGGAGCGAACGCTCCTGACCACGGCCGAGACCGGCTTCACCAGGACGCGGCTCCGGTGCTCCGCGAGACCCCCCGGCTGGCGCTCAGTCCACCTAGAGCACGCGTGTGTGTCATCATCCAGCGACCGCCTCCCCAACCCCACCGACCAGCTAGTGTGGGTTGACCTGTTCTCACTCTGGACCCAGTTATTGCCACCATGTACGACAGCACAATATAAAACTTCTATTTTTATTATTTCCTTCAGAGCCTGTTTATTTTATACCACTATATCAACATTATTATTTCAAAGCAGGTTCACTATTCGTGCACCCAAAGTGGGTTGGCCGCTTCTAGTACTCGCCTCACTCTGAAGGAAGAGATGAGGCGAGGAAAAACTTGTATATATTCTTTCTTGTTATATGTCAAATAAGTGTTATACGTCGTTTTTGTGAGTGTTTTAATCAGTCTCTACGTCTCCAACCCCACCATACAGCAGGTGTGGGTTGGTCTGTTTTTCCCCACAAACATTGCCATAAGCACAGACAATAGAAAACTGGACTATAATTATCACATTCATCATTTACTTCAATATCAATTATTTTGTCATCAGTGTCAGGTGCTATATCCGTGCGGCCAATGTGGGTTGGCCGCCTCTATCACCCGCCTCACTCTGAAGTAGAGATGAGACGGGACACAATTCATTGTAATATATTGTATATACTGTGTTAAATGTCTGTGTATCGTTTCTTAGCCTGTTACTGTGTAATAAAGACGTCTATGTTGTCCAAGCCGGTCCTCGAACTGAGGGCCGGTGTAACCCTGTCTATGTCTCCCAGTGTTACAAACTATCCTCTCCACCAGTTTTACCAACCCCGGTACCATCCTTAGCCTGAATTCCCCCAGAATTCCACCATAAATCACTATAGACCGCCCAAGGGGGTGGGTAGTATTCCCACTCCCGAATTTCACCCGAAGAATTTTTATTTCCTCCCCCTCACCCCATTCCCCTACCAGAACGGGCAAAAAAGCCCTCTGGTAAAAGTCCAACTTCAATTCCCGTCAGGGTTACGAATGAATTTCATACGTAATCTTGGCGGAGTACTAATCGTCCCCCTGAACCGACCCCCGGAGCCTCACTCGATCAAAATTCATGCACTGTCCGGTCGTCGAACCGGGATTGACTGGTTCCGTGTCCACCCCTTCTTTTTTGCTTTACCCTTCTCTCTCGATGTTTAAAAACCCATTTCTATGTGCCTCTCTTCACCCCCTCCCCCGTTTCCGCTCCACAGCCCCTTTCTCAATTCCTGTCACCTCCCGCGTCTCGCGGGGGAACCTTCACTCCCACCGGTCCAATAATTTTTATTTGCCCCCCTCTTTTGTTTCCCCACCCTGTGCGGCAAAAATCGCCCACAGGGTAAAAGTTTATTTTATTTTCCCACCAGGGCTACGTATGAAATATCTGCGTAGCCCTGGCGGAGTACTAATGTTTTTATTCGACGACCCCGGGGCTCAGCCTAGCAGGGCCACTTCTCCGCTACTTCATTTCCTATTATTATTATTATTAGCACCGCGTCTTACTACCCGTTCGGGTTATACGCACTTACGCTAATGTGTAATGGTAGGGTGATTATGAGATGAAATGAAGGACCTACAGTTTAACGTGGAATCCGAACCACGGTGGAGGCCTGCATTCCCACATTCACAAGATGTCTTGTCAGAGGTGAAGGAAGGGTTTGGTAATCAGATAAATCTGTGCCGGGACCGAGGATTGAACCCCGGCCGCCAGCACAGAAGTCTGACACCTTACCCCTAGACCACCAGGTCACCTTCATTTCCTATTCTCATGTTTCTTGTTTCTGGCTCCTTTGTTTCTGCTTCTGCTCCCTCTCTCTCCTTTGTACTATGTGTATTTTTTTAACGGTCCTGGCGACCCAATATGTGCCATGGGGTGAGTTTTTATGCCTATTTTCCCACCCCCAACCTATAGATAGCAGCCTTCAGCCCGCCAGGGCGCCATTGTCTTTCTTTGTGAGTTTTGTGTCTTACGTCCATGTCGTGTCCGTTTTCGAGAGCCCTTCGGGGCTGGTGTTAACTGTCTGTCCTTTATGTTTATCATGTTTTATTAATGTTATACCTATATATGTGTTACGAAAATAAATAATAAACTCTTACAAACAAACAAACAGAAGCAGGCTATCATGCTCACACGTCGGGGAACGGGCCCCCTGCAGCCACTTTACGTGGAGGGTACCACGGTCCAGTGGTCGACGTCAGTCCGGTGGCTGGGAGTGACCCTGGATGCGAAATGCAGTTGGGACCCGCACCTGCGTTTGGCGGCGGGTAGGGCCAGGGACGTCATGTTGAAGCTGGCTCCACCTTTGCGCCCGGTCAGTCCGTTGGAATACGGTCACAAGATCAGGATTTTCCTGCTCTGTGTGATGTCCATCCTTCTCTATTCCGCTCCCGTATTTTCCTTTCTCCGTAGATACAGATACAATCATCTCCGTTCTGTATACCACCGGTTCCTCCGCTTGATCCTTGGGGCTCCACCCCGCGTCCCAAACCGCGTTCTCCTGACCATTTCAGGCCTCCCATCCCTGGACAGCCGTATCCGCGGGCTGGCGGAGAGATTTTTTCAGCCGAGCGCAAGCCAGCTCCAACATGATCGTCAGGGGCATCGGCGATTACGACGCTCCTAGCCATCCCTACCATCGAATCAGGGACGGCGTGGTGAATCCCCGGGTCGACGACGGCAGGTGACCTCGGAGTCAAATCTGGGGAGTCGTGATCCCCCTTATAGTCGTGTGAGACTGGGAGGGGAGGCCAGATAGCGGGCGATGCCGGCCTAGATGGCATTGCGCTGGTCGCCCAGTGTTTTGTTACGGGCCCAGATTGAGTAATCACCGACCAGGCAATATGTGCAGTGAGGTGAGGGCCCAAAACCCCACCGCAATAGTTCGAGATGTGCCCTATCTGGGGATTCAGAAACCACTTTTTATTTTATTCAAAGTACATGATATATTAAAGAACCCTTACGGGTTGGTAAATATTATTATTTCATTTATGTTTTATTTAATATGTTTGTATATAGAGAACAGGAATGAAAAATAAATCACTTAAGAAAGAAAGAATTATAGACGCAGGCTATCATGCTCACACGTCGGGGAACGGGCCCCTTGCAGCCACTTCGTGTGGAGGGTACCACGGTCCAGTGGTCGCCGTCAGTCCGGTGGCTGGGAGTGACCCTGGATGCGAAATGCAGTTGGGACCCGCACCTGCGTTTGGCGGCGGGTAGGGCCAGGGACGTCATGTTGAAGCTGGCTCCACCTTTGCGCCCGGTCAGTCCGTTGGAATACGGTCACAAGATCAGGCTTTTCCTGCTCTGTGTGATGTCCATCCTTCTCTATTCCGCTCCCGTATTTTCCTATCTCCGTAGATACAGATACAATCATCTCCGTTCTGTATACCACCGGTTCCTCCGCTTGATCCTTGGGGCTCCACCCCGCGTCCCAAACCGCGTTCTCCTGACCATTTCAGGCCTCCCATCCCTGGACAGCCGTATCCGCGGGCTGGCGGAGAGATTTTTCACCCGAGCGCAAGCCAGCTCCAACATGATCGTCAGAGGCATCGGCGATTACGACTCTCCTGGCCATCCCTACCACCGAATCAGGGACGGCGTAGTGAATCCCTGGGTCGACGACGGCAGGTGACCTCGGAGTCGAATCTGGGGAGTCGTGTGAGACTGGGAGGGGAGGCCAGATAGCGGGCGATGCCGGCCAGTAGGCCGAGTTAGGACAGATAGGGTGGGTAGATGGGGGAGCATGGTGAGATGAGTGAGGTGAACCCGTCAACCGACCAACCATGGCCGACCAGGTCATATGTGCCGTGTGGGGGAGAACACTAAACCCCCCACCATATGTGAAATGCGCCCTATTTGGGGATACAAATAAACTGCAAAAACTTTTATTATTTTCGTTATTAATGTTGTTTTCAAGAACCCAAGGGGTTGGGAAAAATTATTAGTTTCAATTTTGTGTTTTGAATAATGTATGTAATATTATTAAGTGAGAAATAAAATCCTTACGAAAGAAAGAAAATTATAGCTTTCCATATATCGGTGATTGATAATATTAATTATCATTACTTTGGTGTTTACAGTATCTTGATGAAACAAATAATTTGCATGTTCACAGTCTGTTGCAACCACGGTTTAAAGCTAATTCATAGTTGTGGCCGAGTAGGCAAAAACGGAGTATAAAGAATGGAGTATTTTCCAATACCTACTGGGTATTTACCGAATAGTCCCATGAAGATCGGTTGGAACTTGAAAGGAAAATTAATTACTAGGGAGTTTAGTGGCTTGCAATACAATTCGATACTTAAGATATTTCACGACACGATGAACTCAAAGTTGAAGGCTATGAAGAAAAAAATAATAATCTCGGGGCCGACCTAAATTCTGTAAACTGCTCAGGGGGTTAAGATCTTTATGTGGGTCCTTTGAGTGTCAATCATTCCCTAAATCTCCCCTTTGCCCGAGTGAGGTGAGGAAGGTAGCCAGCAGGTATTTATGAGTCATTATCCCCCAAGTAAAGTAAGAAAATACAGAAATAACTTGATATCAGTTCTGATGAGCTTCTTGAGTTTTAACTTCCAATGTTCAGACATTGTGGATGCTAATAGTTTAAATGTTCCATTTATTATTTTTTGTAGGTACCTAACACATTTAATAAAATTTTACTTTAATTAATATTTTTTACTTGATGATATATGAAAATACTTTTAGTTATTAATACCCCTTCATTGGCCGCATGATTTAAGGCGTCACTCTCGCAATATATTAGACTACCAAGGCAGTGAGATCGGGCCTTGATTCCGTCGGTGTATTGAGAGTGGTTTATTCTAAATTATTTTCCACTCTCCATCCACACATTAGGGTAATTTAGTAGCTCTACATAGGTGCATAACCCGAATGGTAGTAGATGCGTGCTAAGAAAAACTACTAATAAAAAGTAAATTCGATCAATAGTTTTATTACTACATTAACTAGTGTGGCCTTAACCTAAAGAGTTGCTCAGTTACAACGAGATCGACTGGTGGGATCAACCTGAAACGGGACATGCTTATAGTACAGTCCAGCAGGGATATAGGCCTACAATGACCATAGATAGCGATGTGTTTATATGTTGGTTTTATAAATATTATTTTTTATTATTAGTTCTTAATCCAAACTTTTGAATTGATACATGAGTTTTATATACATTTATTACAAATACACTTTAGTTACAGTTTCAATTGGTTTGAAAAATATTACCGATGTTTTGGTTCTATAACATCGATGTTTTCAGACGATGTTCTTTTTCCATCTATGTTACTTAATTATTAGGGATATACATTTTTTTCTTCAATGCACTAGAATAGCTTTCAATTATTTTTTTAAAGAGAGATGTGATCCCATTGTGTATTGTGATCAAATGATTATGAACATTTTCAGCTTCGAGATTATGCTGAATCCATGTTTTATGTGATTCCAAACCCAAAAAAAGGTATTATACAATTCGGTCTGTCTATCCATGCTAAGGGATAAAGCTGAAATGGTTTGATGGATTTTATTCAATTTTTTATTTTGTCTTTAGCCCCAAAATTAGGGATGGTTAACAGATTAATATTTAAAAAAACTTGAAATATTTCAAAAATAGGATCTAATGATTGTGTTTAAAAAGGTTATCGGAATTGTTTGAAATGACAAATAACAATGCAATCTTTTGAAAATGGCACATGATTTGATTTAAAATGAGAATCAGAGTTTTTTTTTGCGTGATAAGTAATTCAATTTGATTGATTTTCTTAAAAAAGTAAGCATTTAAAGATAGCGCTTAGTTTATTGAGAAATTAATTTTCAAAATTTAATTGTTTTTCAAAATGACCTTACTGATTTTTTTAATAGGTACATTTTATACTATAGATAATAATGTATGTTGATTTTTCTAAAATAAATTAACTTAAAGTTCGTTTACTCATGACAAATTTTGAAAATTTTACATTTTTATAAAATGGCCTTAAATATTTAGTTTAAAATAGCTATAATGGAATTGAATAAACACACAACGTGTGTATATTGGAATTGTTTTACATAATAAATAAGAAGATATATATATTTTAAAATATTATTATTTTTAGGGTCGTTCATTCAGCACATATACAGTAGCACATACATATGTATGTTATTAGGTTTAAATTATCAACATAACTACTCTGTTAATTTGTTTTATTGATTTTAGGGATCACAAAATATTGAATTTTAGTATAAATAGTTGGCCACACATATAAAAATATATTATGTACCTTTTACTAGTGTGTATCCAATATTAATACTGTATGAATAAAAATTGTACTAAGGTTTGAGGAACAAAATAATAAGAAAATACTTTATCAATAAGATTTTTTTGGAATAAATTAAACAAAACGCTTGGCTCTTCACTAGATATTAAAATAAAATTAACATAGGTTTTAATAATTTTCAAAGGAATTCGGTGTTTAACTTTTATTTATTTGTATTTTATTCATAAAAGATTCTTTCAATTCATTTATTTTGTGTTAGTGAACTAATATAAACTTAATCTAACTATCATACACCTCATAGGCCAAACCTAAATATACATTGAATGACTTCAACCAAATAGATTAAAATTCTGATAGTCCTAAATTCCGGATAATCTGCTCAGGGGGCCCTTTATTGGGATTCCTTTCCCGCTTTCTTGAGTTAGCCACAAAAAAAGTGCCGCATGAAGCTTGGCAAACAATTGCTCTTTCAATGTTCGACGAATATTCAGAGATTCAATCAATGTTGAAGAAATAAACAATTTTATTTTAGAATTATTTTTTTTTTCAATCACTGTAGCTTTTCCAACTATAAACTTCTTGGTTGGTTTAGTCACACTTTTACAATTACCTGGACATTTTAAAACATCCTTTTTTTTTTCAATGGGCGGGTCCACAAAAGGGCCCAGGTAGTCCCCCACCCCTTTTGTTACTTCAAATATTGTGTTCAATGAGGCAGGCATACACACACACACACACACATGACCACTCACACTCACACACACACAAATGTAAGAAATAATTACTTAGAATTAGAAGGATGCATATAATTCTTATTACAATTTTAAAATAGCTATAAATAACTTCTACAGGTTTCTGATTTGATCATTCCTTATAAAATATAAAGATATGAATTTTTTTTAAATCTGGGAGTAGACTGCTCTAAATAGCTTTCATAAATAAACGCTAAATGGAAATATATTCGTATGAAAATACTCAGGGTCAGTGGTGGTGGAACCGAGTGGTAAGGAGGGCACTGCCCATGGAATGAATTAGCCCCCTGGAAAGAATTATTCTCTCCTAGATACATTTCAAACACTATGACAGAATTGAATATTAAGCTAGAAATTGCCTTAAATAAAACTTCAAATGATTTCTAGCTGCATTAAATTTTCAAAAGTTTACTGGAGAAGAGCACTCCAAATAGCTTATAAAATCGTGTAACTGTAAGAAAAAATTCAGTCAAGGAGCACTCTAAAGAGCATCTAATGTCATATAAATAAATCTAAGAAAGGGCCACTACAGATAAGTTTTAGAGTGTTGTAATTTTGAAGAATTTTATTTCAATAAGCACTACTAATAGTTTTTGAAAGCCTTTAATTTTTGAAAATTGGCCATTAGAAGATCACTTCAATCATCTGCTAAAGGCATCTATTTAAACAATCCAGAAGAGGGCCATTACAAAAGCTTCTTAACAGATCCAATTTTAAATATATTGCCAAGCAAAGAAAAATTCAAATATATTTTAAAGGTATATCTTTATCGAGAAAAATTCAGGCAAGGGGCGATCTAAGTAACATCTAGAAACAACCAAATTTAAAAAGATTTCGGGGAGCATGATGTTTTGCCGGGAGATCGGATTCCAGTAAGGTGAGTAGTGATATTGGCGTATGGGTACACTACGTCACACCGCGAGATAGTAATGTGATTTAAATTGACCTCCTTTCCTCTGATTGGCTGCTATAAATAGCCTCCTTACCCCCACCCCCTGACCTCATCCTGTCTTCTCTTCCCCCTCCCCTAAAGAACCCCTAGCCTACAAACCCCGGACATGTTGGTTCTTGATGATTAATGATTGTTAATTAATTATTGCTAATTAATTAATTAATTGGTAGGATTGAGGTGTTGGAGTTTTTATTCGTTGATTAGGGCGTTGTAATTTATTTGGGGGAGCATGAGGCTGCGGCATGAACCTCGCGCTATGGCTGTCGGGGATAGAAGGAACAATGGTTCCTCCATCACAAGGCTCTGTCCCAGAACAAGCAGCAGGAACCTCGCGCTATGGCTGTCGGAGGTAGAGTGTGATAAATGGTTACACTGCCTTTCACTTTCCCCCCCTCCAGCCGCAACCCTAGTGCCAGTCTAGTGGGCCAACATGTCAGGACAAGAATAGATCGTGACCTCGGCAACCTGGGTTTTCCCTGGCGCCATCTTGTCAGCTCAACAAGACAAGAATAGATATTGGGGTCATTGACCCGGGGCAACGGTTTTTTTCCTGGTGCCAGGTTGGCGACTCACGAGACAAGAATAGATCGAGAACTAGGTCAGTGTGTCACAACCCCCCTTGCGTTTTCCTTGGCACCAGTATGTCGGAACAACAAGACGAGTTGAGCCAAGAGTAGATATCGAGGTCATTGACCCTGGCGCCAGGTTGGTGGGCACAAGACAAG
>JBCFYV010000003.1:47305603-47331343 GCA_039000515.1 Timema cristinae
CGAGATCGACTGGTGGGATCAACCTGAAACGGGACATGCTTGTAGTACAGTCCAGCAGGGATATAGGCCTACAATGAACATAGATAGCGATGTGTTTATATGTTGGTTTTATAAATATTATTTTTTATTATTAGTTCTTAATGCAAATTTTTGAATTGATACATGAGCTTTATATACATTTATTACAAATACACTTTAGTTACAGTTTCAATTGGTTTGAAAAATATTACCGATGTTTTTGGTTCTATAACATCGATGTTTTCAGACGATGTTCTTTTTCCATCTATGTTACTTAATTATTAGGGATATATATTTTTTTCTTCAATGCACTAGAATGGCTTTCAATTATTTTTTTAAAGAGAGATGTGAACCCATTGTGTATTGTGATCAAATGATTAAGAACATTTTCAGCTTCGAGATTATGCTGAATCCATGTTTTATGTGATTCCAAACCCAAAAAAAGGTATTATACAATTCGGTCTGTCTATCCATGCTAAGGGATAGAGCTGAAATGGTTTGATGGATTTTATTCTATTTTTTATTTTGTCTTTAGCCCCAAAATTAGGGATGGTTTACAGATTAATATTTAAAAAAACTTGAAATATTTCAAAAATAGGATCTAATGATTGTGTTTAAAAAGGTTATCGGAATTTTTTGAAATGACAAATAACAATGCAATCTTTTGAAAATGGCACATGATTTGATTTAAAATGAGAATCAGAATAGTTTTTTTGCGTGATAAGTAATTCAATTTGATTGATTTTCTTAAAAAAGTAAGCATTTAAAGATAGCGCTTAGTTTATTGAGAAATTAATTTTCAAAATTTAATTGTTTTTCAAAATGACCTTACTGATTTTTTTTAATAGGTACATTTTATACTTTAGATAATAATGTATGATGTTATTTTTAAAATAAATTAACTTAAAGTTCGTTTACTCATGACAAATTTTGAAAATTTTACATTTTTATAAAATGGCCTTAAATATTTAGTTTAAAATAGCTATAATGGAATTGAATAAACACACAACGTGTGTATATTGGAATTGTTTTACATAATAAATAAGAAGATATATATATTTTAAAATATAATTATTTTTAGGGTCGTTCATTCAGCACATATACAGTAGCACATACATATGTATGTTATTAGGTTTAAATTATCAACATAACTTCTCTGTTAATTTGTTTTATTGATTTTAGGGATCACAAAATATTGAATTTTAGTATAACTATTTGGCCACACATATAAAAATATATTATGTACCTTTTACTAGTGTGTATCCAATATTAATACTGTATGAATAAAAATTGTACTAAGGTTTGAGGAACAAAATAATAAGAAAATACTTTATCAATAAGATTTTTTTGGAATAAATTAAACAAAACGCTTGGATCTTCACTAGATACTAAAATAAAATTAACATCGGTTTTAATAATTTTCAAAGGAATTCAGTGTTTAGCTTTTATTTATTTGTATTTTATTCATAAAAGATTCTTTCAATTCATTTATTTTGTGTTAGTGAACTAATATAAACTTAATCTAACTATCATACACCTCATAGGCCAAACCTAAATATACATTGAATGACTTCAACCAAATAGAGTAAAATTCTGATAGTCCTAAATTCCGCATAATCAGCTCAGGGGGCCCTGTACCGCCCTCCTTCTCCTCTAATGGACAAGGACAGGCGCACATATACATAAACTAAAGAGGGCCTTAAAAAAAATAGCAAATGATTAATTACAGAAGAGCAGTAGGACCACATAAATGCGGATAGGTCTTCAGTCTGACCTATACAACAATTTGCTGTCATGAAGCCTTCCCAACCATCACCCGTTATTTTGTACTATCAGTCAAGGGGGGGAAAAGAGGCGAGAATCCTTAGAGTAAAGACAATGACTTTTTTACCTGCAATAGTAAATTAAAGATCGCATGTGAAGTAAATAAATATTTATTTGAAAAATATAACAATAGATATATATATATATATATATATGAATATAGGTAACAATTAATAAAAATATATATATTTATATAGATATATGAAAACAGGGTTATGCCCATGGTAATACTGTTGTACCGTTGCCATAACAACATTTGTCCTAACAATTATTTCCAAGATTAATATATAACTTCTCTATGGGTCTCCGCGGCAACCCTCAGTATAATGACAACAATAACTAGCTGCCACAGGCCAACAATCCGCGTTTCAAAATCGGATTGAATCATATGACTTAGAAAATTCAATTTAAAAACACAACTATTTATGGCAACCAAAAACTATCTTTTAAAAGGAGATAGTAAATCATGGACTTAGCCATAAAAAATAAGTACAAACAATATTTAGCCTTAAGGGCTATAAACATTTCCCATATTATCCAGGCATTACGCCTTAAAAGATGTACGATCAAAAAAATACAAAGAGATAATGTCCCTCATGGTTTTAACCATTATTTACCACGCCGGAAGGGCAAAAACTCCCAATAATACATTTAACCTGTAATAAAATATATTACGACACGTTGGGCTACGTAATTCATCATGTTTACAAAAAATAGTGATTTAACCCAAAATAACAGAAAGTAAGCCCACAATTAATTTTGTATATACCTTGGGAAAAAATCCCATCCTAGAGCAAGTGTCTAGCGACACGGTTGATTCAAGAAGTGAGTTTACAACACAAACAGAACCCGTATATAAACCGTTATTCTCTGAGGGGAGGGGAACATAGGGGAAACAAAAGAACATCAACGAACAATCACACGGAACAGAGGGAAGGGGTCGTAAGTCACCAAAGGAAACAACTAGATCATTGGAGGGGCGCGTAGAACATCACGTGTCTATCACGAGGTTATTCCCATGATGCAACGGGCGACCTCACGCTCAATGTGCCACACCTTTCACTCGTTTAGTCTTTTTTCACACTCGGTGCAGAAAAAGTGCTCGCGAACAGGGATGTTGTTTAACGAGAGTCGAGACACACTAGCCGAGAAACGGGGCACTTCTTGGTGAGTACAATATTGTTTATTCTTCGGTGTTGTTGAAATAGTTTTCATTCGCTAGTATATCCTTCATGCTTGTAATGTTGATGTCAATCAACGTTACAGCCCTTTATTGGGATTCCTTTCCCGCTTTCTTGAGTTAGCCACAAAAAAATTGCCGCATGAAGCTTGGCAAACAATTGCTATTTCAATGTTCGACGAATATTCAGAGATTCAATCAATGTTGAAGAAATAAACAATTATATTATAGAATAATTTTTTTTTTCAGTCACTGTAGCTTTTCCAACTATAAACTTCTTGGTTGGTTTAGTCACACTTTTACAATTACCTGGACATTTTAAAACATCCCTTTTTTTTCAATGGGCTGGTCCACAAAAGGGCCCAGGTAGCCCCCCACCCCTTTTGTTACTTCAAATATTGTGTTCAATGAGGCATACACACACACACACACACACACACACACACGACCACTCACACTCACACACACACAAATGTAAGAAATAATTACTTAGAATTATAAGGATGCATATAATTCTTATTACAATTTTAAAATAGCAATAAATAACTTCTACAGGCTTCTGATTTGATCATTCCTAATAAAATATAAAGATATGAATTTTTTTTAAATCTGGGAGTAGACTGCTCTAAATAGCTTTCATAAATAAACGCTAAATGGAAATATATTCGTATGAAAATACTCAGGGTCAATGGTGGTGGAAACGAGTGGTAAGGAGGGCACTGCCCATGGAATGAATTAGCCCCCTGGAAAGAATTATTCTCTCCTAGATACATTTCAAACACTATGACAGAATTGAATATTAAGCTAAAAGATTGCCTTAAATAAAACTTCAAATGATTTCTAGCTGCATTAAATTTTCAAAAGTTTACTGGAGAAGAGCACTCCAAATAGCTAATAAAATCGTGTAACTGTAAGAAAAAATTCAGTCTAGGAGCACTCTAAAGAGCTTCTAATGTCATATAAATAAATAAATAAATAAATCTAAGAAAGGGGCACTACAGATAAGTTTTAGAGTGTTGTAATTTTGAAGAATTTTATTTCGATAAGCACTACTAATGGTTTTTGAAAGCCTTTAATTTTTGAAAATTGGCCATTAGAAGATCACTTCAATCATCTGCTAAAGGCATCTATTTAAACAATCCAGAAGAGCGCCATTACAAAAGCTTCTTAACAGATCCAATTTTAAATATATTGCCAAGCAAAGAAAAATTCAAATATATTTTAAAGGCATATCTTTATCGAGAAAAATTCAGGCAAGGGGCGATCTAAGTAACATCTAGAAACAACCAAATTTAAAAAGATTTCGGGGAGCATGATGTTTTGCCGGGAGATCGGATTCCAGTAAGGTGAGTAGTGATATTGGCGTATGGGTACACTACGTCACACCGCGAGATAGTAATGTGATTTAAATTGACCTCCTTTCCTCTGATTGGCTGCTATAAATTGCCTCCTTCCCCCCACCCCCTGACCTTATCCTGTCTTCTCTTCCCCCTCCACTAAAGAACCCCTAGCCTACAAACCCCGGACATGTTGGTTCTTAATGATTAATGATTGTTAATTAATTATTGTTAATTAATTAATTAATTGGTAGGATTGAGGTGTTGGAGTTTTTATTCGTTGATTAGGGCGTTGTAATTTATTTGGGGGAGCATGAGGCTGCGGCATGAACCTCGCGCTATGGCTGTCAGGGGTAGAATGAACATTGGTTCCTCCGTCACTAGGCTCTGTCGGACTGTCCAACACGAACCTCACACTATGGCTGTCGGGGATAGAAGGAACATTGGTTCCTCCGTCACAAGGCTCTGTCCCAGAACAAGCAGCACGAAACTCGCGCTATGGCTGTCGGAGGTAGAGTGTGATAAATGTTTCCCCTGCCTTTCACTTTCCCCCCCTCCAACCGCAACCCTAGCGCCAGTCTAGTGGGCCAACAAGTCAGGACAAGAATATATTGTGACCTCGGCAACCTGGGTTTTCCCTGGCGCCATCTTGTCAGCTCAACAAGACAAGAATAGATATTGGGTCATTGACCCGGGGCAACGGTTTTTCCCTGGTGCCAGGTTGGCGACTCACGAGACAAGAATAGATCGGGAACTAGGTCAGTGTGTCGCAACCCCCTTGCGTTTTCCCTGGCACCAGTATGTCGGAACAACAAGACGAGCTGAGCCAAGAGTAGATATCGAGGTCATTGACCCTGGCACCAGGTTGGCGGGCAGACAAGACAAGTCGAGACAAGAATAGATCGTGACCCTGTTCTTCTTCTCGTACCATGTGGCGTTGAATGAGGGAGGGAGGGGGTGGCTATAAAGAGGGACGCCCACTTGGTTGTCTATTTATAAGCGTTTGAAGAGCGGTTCAAGATGGACAAGTTACAGCAGCTGGTAAATTTTGTCGACGCCGTGCAGACCGTAAAATTGTGTGATCTAATCGTAGATCAAAAGTACTCGGTGGATAAATTAAAAGCTGTCAATAAAAAGTTCGGGAGATGCCTAATAGCCTATCTAGACGGCGAGTTTTGTGTATTTCTACCCCGTCGTTTTGGTACTCTTACAGATGAAGACGTGTGTGTGTTAAATAAATAAAAACTGGTATTTACCTTTACCGGAGTAAAACCCGGTTCACCTACAATTGTGAACTTTGAACGCGTTTATGAGACGGTGCAGTTAACAACGACAACATCGGGCGGCGGAGCGGTTATTACAGAACATTTAGCTCTCAGATACGCTCACCATGCTTAGAACAGGCTATATTAATTTAATATGTGTGCGTCATACGATTGAGGGGCGTGCCTATATGGCTGCGGAGAATGTTCACAGTGTGGCGGTGAGTGATAGACATGTAATCTACAAAATAGAGAAGCGAGGCTATATATAGTTTTGTGACTCGACCTGTCACACGATAAGAGCGATGGAAGTACTACCATACGAGAGAATCTAAGAGACATACATGTGTGATATAACGTGCGCCGTTTACAATTTCCACATGGGGAATTTTGTGGCTGTGATGCCACGCCCTCCACCACCACCCTTCCACAACCCGCCTCCGTCCTTCATGATGCCGCCACCGCCCACAGAGTCACCCGAGTACCCACCACAAGAGTCGTCTACCTACAAGGCATCAGAGTCACCCGAGTACCCACCACCAGAGTCGTCTACCTACCAGGCATCAGAGTCGCCCGAGTACCGGCAACCAGAGTCGTCTAACTACCAGTCACCTGAGTGCCCGTCACCCCCACCGGAGGAGGTAAAGTACGATGACCCCGTAAATCTCGAGGATTTAACAATGTACAAATATTATTCAAATATTAAAATTATAGGTGTAACGCCCAACGACTACATACTCGGTCTGGGCCGTTTCGGTAACGTTTTCCTTCCAAAGTCAATCAATTATTTTGATTGTAAGCGATTTAAATCTAAAGCACGCTGTATGATATATGTCGGAGAACAAAGTGTGATGTTAAAAAGTGAATTAATAAACTAGACGTGCTTAGATGTTTGTAGCAATCTGCAATTAAACATGCACTCCCACATCTCTACGACCGTGTATCCGGCATTCTTTAACTTTTCAACAAAAGCCACGGTCGCTTCATAACGCGTCTCCACGGTCTCGTGGGGACTATTTTTGATAGGGGTGGTCCTGTCAAGATAACAGAGAGGGCACCCGTGCCAATAACAGCCCCAGAACTGAGAGACGGTGGTGGTATCTCCAGCTTTAACAACACCATCTACACGTCACCCCAGCACATATTCCTCACAGCCGATACCCGCATGAAGAATAGAGACACCGCTTTGTTGGGCCTCCCAGCAGAGCCATTGTACAGCGACGTACGACTTTTGGTCTGCACACCTGTAACCACCGTTAGGGATAATACCGATGGTATTCTCCTTAAGATTACTTCAACGGTAAACCAACATGGCCGCTCCTGTGATCATACACGTCTCTGTGAAAGGATCCACCTTTGCTTTTTCCATTAGCATATCTATAAACTCTAGGCAGGCCTTCCGAAGGATCTCTACGTCTTTCACGCAATACAGTTCCATCTCGCGTTTAAAATCAAAGACATAATTTTCTTTGACCAACGCATCATACCACTTTTCAAAATTATCCTTTCCCTCAACCGATATCTCACCGATACCGTAATCCTACTTAGGCGGCATAGAACCCCTATACCCTTCGTTTTCTTTTTTATTGAAAAAATGGGGGAAATATCCCTTGACCAAAGACTCGTCCAAGCCGAATATTTTAGGCATATTGGACAATGACATCGGGAGAAAGTTCAGCGAGTCAATAAAGTGGAGTGGGCCGAAACGCATGGACATGATTATCCCACCGTTCATTATTAGCTCTGGTACCCATTTTTTTAAACCTATATCATGTATTTTAAAATAAAATTTTCATCATAATCTTTCGCATTATGGCCTTGGAGGGTGATATTTTAAAATTTTGTTGCTTTAATTTGCTCTAGAAATCCGACAAATTGGGCCATTGTGGTATCATCCTTGAATATGCGAGTCCTGTCACTCCCACATTCTGTGAAATGATGGTCATTTACTTCGATATTAAGGCAGGCCTTGCAACACACCTGTAAGACACAGAGGTTAGGCTCGTGCAGGTACGTGTTGACCGCACCTTGAAACGTTTCTTGTCTGCATTTAAAATCATAGAACACAAACATGAAAATTCTATTTTCCAATGACGGCTTTGATTTGGCCTGCTTCATATAGATGAAATGACTAAAAGGACGAAATGTATCACATACTCTACAAAATGTCTCATAATAGCTATTTAAATAATTTTAATTTTACAAACTGAAATATTTCTCGCATATCTCACAAAACTTTTTGAAATCACAGATCGACATGTGACCTATACAAAAAGCTGGACGTTTATAGTTATCAAAACATGTCTGGTTTGTGAACCAACGCCCGCAGTTTTTACAGGTCACAGATCGACCTCCACTGCAAATATTTTATCTTAGCAATTTTTACACGCGGACTCGCACTTGTGCGCATTTTTAATACTGAACGGCACAAGACACTCGCGGACAAAGTACGAACACTTAAATGTGGCTGTCAAGTATGTAATGACATCAATATGGTTTTGCTTATCATCGTGAAATTACAAATCAAGGTAACCCTTAACGGAATGTTCGGAAGGGGTATGCCCCTCATATAAGACCCGTCTCCCCCAACGTTCCTTAAACATTGTGATTTTGTATACGGAGAGGTATGTTTGAAATTTTCAGTTCATTGATTCTACCACCATCTTTCACAATATTCACACGGGCATCATGGCATAGTTCCTCTGCCTTGAGTTTTTGAAAATGACGACCAATTTTAATCTGTTTAACGGTGTTCACGTCCACGCATCCTGTTTCTCTTTTAATGTCACACACAGCCTTGGCGACAACCAGTGCACGGGCAACACAAAGTGTATCATAGTAATTTTGAATCATAATGATTCCTTTATTTTATATACCGTATGTGGTAGCCGAGGTGAGCTTAACACAACGGCGTGCACTCCACGAGGATACTTAAAATGGTTGAGTTTAGAGTACAGTAGTGCTGTACTCAAGAACAAACTATTACTTTGCAATACATGCCTTACGTTATCGAGCACGGCTTGAGATTCAACTGATCCGCCCACCTAAATGAGACGAACACAGGATTCAACTTCGAATCCATGCTATTGAAAAGTAAGCCGACATATTCATCGGCAGTAGCACCATGTTCCTGCAGCCGATTGAGAAAATTAGTAATTTGTTCTTCAAGCCAGCTTAATGCCTCAGGATCGCTTGCTGGAGCACCAAGATATACTGTAATTTCTCTACCAGTATAAAAGAAATATCTCAATTGTTTAAACTCTCCTCAACGATTCGAAGAGAAATACCATTCGACAATGCTCCACCAAACTGATTTACCGGGTCACTGATTCACGTCTGTGGTGTTAATGAGGGCCCTGACACCACCATATCCACGCAGTGAAGGAGGGCTGCAATTTCCTCTTTCCTCACCCTACAACCACCGGCTTGTGGATAGACGTTTGGTGGCCTCAAAGCTCCTGCTGACTTAATAGTGGATGAGGAGTTTGGGGTCTGGACCACGTCTTTCCCCCAGCGCAGACAGGCATCTCCGTTATTAATTTGAGCTAAAACACAAGAGTTTGAAATCAAATACAATTTGAACTATCTTAAAAGTAAGCGTATTAAACAATATTCTTCCAAACAAAGTCAATTTATAAAAATTCATTGTTTGCGCTTTTAAAATAAAACAAATTATCATATAAGTTAGCAAAATAATTCCTGAAAACAAAATCACCATTTTATTTATAGTTTGTACTTGGAGCGGACAGTGTGAATATCAAATAATAAAACGGATTCCTCAGTTGCTCTAACTACCCAATTTAAAAGAGACTTGTTTATTTCACACAATGTTTAGGACATTTCATTTACTTTAAGGTTCTATTTGAAAAGTGTTTTCACCTATTAGTGCTCTATTATAGAGGTTTGCTAATTAAGCTGCTCATTATATACGCTTTCAACTTATACATATTTTTTTATTTTAACGTAAAATAATAATCTCACCTATGGTTGCATCAATCGCATTCAGAGCCGAAAAAATGCCCCTTATAGGCTCATGCCGTACAAGGGGTTGTAGCGGTGAGAGTGATACGACTTCAGTCACCTGATGCGGTGGAGATATTATATAGTGGCGCCATCCATCTGAAACGTACATAACTTTGTTTTAGAATTTTTAACGTAAGTGATAGCCATGAATAATAATACAGAATCTAATTATTAATCTGCATAGTCATTTTCACAATAATAGCTATAGTCCTGCCGGAACTCAAACCCGGGACACCTATACCACGAGGTAGGCATTCTATCAACTGAGCCAAAGTGCCATACAATAATATTTCAATAAGTAAACCATCTTAAATTAATATAATATTTACCGCTTAGCATTTATAAAACAACAAAAAAATAATGATAATCCCCAATTTGTTTCATGAAAGGCCGCAAATTTAGCTCATTATTCATATTTTGAAACAATTTTGTATGTTTCTTTTTTTTTAGATTTTCATACAAATCTGGTCTTTCATTGGCCAGCTGTTACCAACCATTTGCGGTCAATTCCTCCATATAGACACCGAGACCATCAGATCCGCAGTTGCCTGAGGATCTCACCACAGCTCATTCTCTAAAAAATACAACGCAACAGCTTAGTTTGATATATCAGTATAGCTTGAACAAACAAATATTTAACAGACTATATATGTGATATAATAGTAAGATAAAAATAATCTACAGAGTGTTATGTGAATCTGAGACATCTAGCAGCGTTATCTTATCCGGACCAATGTGTACTTTATGATAACACACGTATCACTTTGATGTATTAGTCTGTTCTTGGTATCTGTATTTTAAAGCTTGACAATAATGGGTGTCCTCGGCCATCGGCCGCCCTTTTCAAATACTCCTAATGTGCAGGATGGTGACCGTTGCAGATTTATTCGCTTTGTATAGAAATAGGTAACATTTTTAGCTGTGAGATCGGGGTTTTAGATACTTTCGAACAGTACAAGAGTGCTTTTGAAATTCAAAAAATTATGTTTAAATGGTTTATTTTCTTGTACATTATACTGGACTATGAAATGTCTTTCATAAGTGCAGGTGTCCACAGAAACTGATGGCATTGTAGTATTTTAAAACACTACCCTCAATAAACACATTATTATATTAATTTTAATAAACATTTGTACAAAATATTTTTTAAATAAAATCTATTTTTAGTAAACTACCTACAAATAATTTTATAATTTGTAATAAATGTATTCAATAAACTACTCTTAAATAAAAAATACATTATTTTATTTATTATAACCATTCTTGTTTATACGATTTTAAAATAATATTCTGTCATTAGTAAACAATCAACAAAATTAATTACCATTTAACTATAGCTTGGAATCAAATTTTTTTTCAATAAACTACCCTTGATTATAATACACATTTCTCATGCATAACTTTATCCGAATGTCATCCAAAAAAGTGACTCCTTAGACACCTTCAAATTATCTATAGTTTTAATTCTCATAAACCTATTATAAATTAATAAATTTAGACAAAACTGCCATTGTTTATTGTAATTTTGAAATAAATTAAATGTGTAAACTTTGATTTAACAACAAATAAATAATGAGTTTGCCTGTTAGAATAGTATATTTACTCACCCAGATTCGTCAGCGAAGCGTAATCACTCATCGCGGGTTGCTTGTTAAACAATTGATGACAAGTTATACAATGAAAGGATTTCAAAACAGGTGCCGATATTAATAGCTGTTACCCGCTAAGGTTGCAATAGAGTGATGACGTCACCAGGGAAAACCCATTGACACTTAGAAGGGGGAGGGTTGCGACATCAGTTTAAGCTCATGATCTATTCCTATCTCGATTCGTCTTGTCGAGCCGCCAAACTGGCGCCAGGTATGATACATCAGGTTTGCGTCAGTGCGATGATGTCATCGGAAAAACCCATTTTCATGGGAGGGTTGTCAGGGTCAATGACCTCATGTACTAGCTCACAGTTTCAAGGTCAAGATCTATTCCTGTCTCTACTCGTCTTATCGAGCCGCCAAACTGGCGTCAAGTATGAGTCATCAGGATTGCGACAATGCGATGACGTCATCGGGAAAACCCATTACCGGGGAGGATTATCAAGGTCAATAACCTCATGTACTAGCTCATGGTTTCAAGGTCATGGTCCATTCCTGTCTCAACGCATCTTGTCGAGCCGCCAAACTGGCGCCAGGTATGAGTCATCAGGATTACGACAGTGCGATGACGTCATCGGAAAAACCTATTGCAGGTGGAGGATTATCAGTGTTAATGACCTCATGTACTAGCTAATTGTTTTAAGGTCACAATCCATTCCTGTCTCAACTTTTTTTGACGAGCCGCCAAACTGGCGCCAGTCATCAGGGAAAACCCACTGCCGGGGAAGGTTGCGACATCATTCAAGTTTACGATCTATTCCTGTCTTGTCAAGCCGCCAAACTGACGTCAGGTATGAGTCATCGGGAAAACCCAGGGGGAGTGTTGCGACATAACACGCAATGATTACGACACCTGGAAAAAAGTGTTTTGACCCGTTAGTGGAAGTGGGTAACGAAACACCCCGCCATCTACTCATATGTTTCATGTTTGGAAACATTCGCATGATAGTACTGCGCAATTGTTTAATATGATTTTTAACACAACCCTGATGGATTTTTGAGGCTATGTAAATTATTGTTTAAATTGTTATTATTTTAAATAAAACTTTCATATTGTTACCAAATTGTTGCTAATGTCTTTCTTCTTTATAACTTTTTGTAGCTTACCTCCACTTTCCTTTTAGTTTAGTGTGGGCGTAGCTAAGAGGTATTAGAGTGGGTGATCATTTGTTTTGCTTATTATTGTGATAGGTATCTACTTGTCAAGGCATTAAACTATAATCCTAACTAATATTATAATTGCGAATGTGAGTTTGTTTGATTGTTTGTTTGTTTGTTACGCTTTCACGCCTAAACTAATCGACCGATCATCATGAAATTTTGCATATACGTTGTCATGGGTACATAAAAGGAAATAAAGTACCTTTCATTCAGAAAAACAGTACTGTTCCCGAGGTATACAGAAAAGGACATAGGGTACCTTTCATCCAGAAAAAAAGTCCTGTTCCCAAGGGATATAAAAAAATAACATTTAGGCGGTCCTCCGGCATAACAACTAGGCCTGCTGATATGAACATGAATTGCAACAAGATGCCTGGAGTACAAGAAAGGGACCTGCGGTATCCCGGAAGATAATCTGTTCTCAAGTTATTTTAGGCACATCTATCTTAAAATGATTAATAACAATCTGTTCTTAAGTTATTTTAGGCACATCTATCTTAAAATGATTAAATATAATTACATTCAGCTAATTAAGCTCTGTCTGTTCACCCCGTTATGGTAAATGACAAAATTGTCGTAAGAAGTTTGGTATTATACTGTGATGAACTCAAATAAAAACACTATTTTTACTAAAGTGCCTTTAACGTTTAGTTCTATAACATCTCGATAAATGCCGAGGTATCGATTTGTACAATTTAATGTACTGTAACTTCCCCTTTTTTTTGAGTGCCCGGTAGCCAACCCTAACTACTATACTACCGGGACACCCTAGGGGGGTTACATTGGCAGGATGGACCCGAGCGGTAGGGGTTGGGATTGATGGTATGTGGGGAATGAGGCTAGCAAGTTTATCCCAACGATCTGTTTATTTCTCCAAACAGTTACTACACTACGACAGCAATATTATAAAATTCCCCGCGACGAGGGAACACTCACGATAATGGAACCCGTGACACTACTTCGGGACCCGGGATCGACTCTCTCCGTCCAGGGTGAACCCACTAGACCACATGTTACTCGTTCATTATCTATCAGCGAGTCCACTACACATCCTTACAGCATCGCTGCCAAACAACAACCCCCGTGTGTTCTTCTCACACACATCACAAAACGATCCCAGTTCTCACGAGTCCAAGGTCCATTCATCGCCAGTATTCGCTCGTCAACAGGATGAAGCTATATGAGCTAGAGGCTGTTCTTAACAGGAAGGCAACCCAATACTTTTGACTTCCAAAGAAATGTATCAACATGGGCTAACTTCCTGCCAGGACAAACCTTACATTATTATGCTCTTACAGTACTATGATTTCATTACTCTCAAAATCCGATAGATGATACTGAGCACATTTTAAAACGCGGTATCGTATTATATTATCTATGGCTATTTTAAACTCATAATTGTGAAGTTTGGGGAAAGGGAAAAAGGGATTTGTGGGACCGTATCGATGGGAAATAAAAATACATGTTTGCGATTCATTTGTTTACAAACATTGATTATTTACCGTTTATTCATCTGTGTTTAAACCTATTTTAATAATATTGTAATTGTTTACGATTTCAGTTTATATTGTTCCTTTTTTTCCTTGAGCGATAGTTTATTATTTATTATTTTTAGGTTAGTTATCTTACATCTTATTTTTTTTTTTACCTTTAAAGCAATAGTTTGTTTGTTTTAATTTTAAGGTTAGGTATATTTTTTCTTAAAAAATGTTTTTATCTTTCTTTTGAAAATGCCTCGCAAACGTAATTCTAACTTATCCAGGAGCTCATCGCGAGCCCGGGCAGCTAAAATTTCTCAATCCCAAGAATCCTCCGTTCATGCCAAATTAAGGAGGCAAGAACATGAGGAGCGACAAGCTGCTTTTAGAGCTGATGAGACACCTTCTCAAAGCCAGGAAAGACTGGATGACCAAGCCAACCACCAGGCTTCTATGGGAGCAGCTAAGAAGCCTCTTCAAACACAATTGCGTTTGGAGGAACAAGCCGAACGCCAGAGAGCTCTGAGAGCTACTGAAACGCTCCTTCAAACGCAAATCCGTTTAGATGTACAAGCTGAACGCCAAGCTGCTTTGAGAGCAACTGAGACGCCTCATCAAACGCGGCACCGTTTGAATGAAGAAACTGAATGCCAGAGAGCTTTGAGAGCTACTGAGACGCCTCATCAAACGCAGCTCCGTTTAGATGAGCAAGCTGAACTCCAGAGAAATTTGAGAGCTACTGAGACGCCCTTCAAACGCAGCTCCGTTTAGAAGAACAAGCCCAGCGGCAGGCAGCCATTAGAGTAACAGAAACTATACAACATTTGCAGGTGAGAATAATCGTTCATGCAGAAATGCAAACCGAACGCCGACGAACTTTTATGCGTAACAGTTGGTCTGTATTTAATAATTCTGGATTTGAATACGATCCTTTAATTGATTACAAAAATCATACTTTAATTGTTGTTGGTTTGATGAATAAAAAATGCCAGTTTTGTGATGCTTTAAAATGGAAAGATGAGACCACATGGATGTATTGTTCTAATGGCAATGTTTCCCTTCCTTTATTTGGCGAGCCAGAGAAAACTCAGAAAACTCTATATTTATATGATGCAAATGAATCACAGCACTTTTTAATTAGAATTAGAAAGTATAACTCATGCTTTCAAATGACATCTTTTGGAGTAGATAAGGAGATAAGAATGTCCGGGTTTTCACCAACCTTTACCGTACAAGGTCAGATATATCTTCAAATTGGTTCACTTTTTCCAACAGAGAACGAGCAGCATAAATTCTTGCAAGTTTATTTTATGGGTGATGAAGAAAATTAAGTAAACCGCCGTTGCCTATACATTCAAGGAGTTGAAAGAGATAAGGTATTAAAAATTAAAAGAATTTTAAATAAACACAACATTTTGATAAATACCTTTAAAACCGCAATAGAGAACTGGCCTCAAGAAGATTATAAGGTTGTCATCCATGCTGATTGAACTACACGTGGCGAACATGATAGGCGCTATAATGCACCCACAATTAATGGAGTTGCTGTCCTGGTGAGTGGCGACCAATTCTATTCACGAGACATAGTGTTACGAGCACACGATAATACACTTATACGTGTAGCCGATACTCATAAGTTTTATGATGCTTTGCAGTACCCATTAATTTTTAGCAAGGGGCAGTGGGCATACCATTTTGATATTCCACTCATTAATCCCACTTCAAAACAGCCAGTTCCCAATAAAAAAGTTTCATGCATGGATTTTTACGCATATCACATGATGCTTCGAGAAATTGACTTTAACCTCCTTCCGCGGTCAAGACAGCTCTTTCACCAATTTTTAGTAGATATGTACATCAAAGTAGAGAGCGAACGTCTTCGTAACATTTATTTAAACCAGAAAAAACTGCAAGCTGAAAATTACATTCACCTGCAAGATGCGATTAGCACGGATAGTAATATATACCCCAACAATTTAGGCAGAATGGTTATTCTTCCCTCTACTTTTGTGAACAGCCCCAACTATATGCATGAATACACACAAGACGCTTTCGCCTATGTGCGCACTTACGGCAGGTCTGACCTACTCGTGACTTTCACCTGCAATCCCTCATAGAAGGAAATAACAGAGGAGCTTATGCCCGGGCAAAGAGCTACTGACCGACATGACTTAGTTGCCCGCGTGTTTCGTTTAAAGGTCCAAAAACTAATGAATGTTATTACAAAGGGAAAAGTATTTGGAAACGTCCAGTGTCACATGTATTCCATTGAATGGCAGAAACGAGGACTGCCACATGTGCGCATTCTTATTTGGTTGCAAGAAAAGCTGCGTCCCAACCAAATAGATAACATAATAAGCGCCGAGATTCCGACTCTAGAACAAGATAAGGATTTGCACGATACTGTAGTCAGAAACATGGTTCATGGTCCCTGTGGGGCACGCAATCCAGAATCGCCTTGCATGAAAAATGGAAAAGGTACAAAAAATTCCACCAAGATCTGCTAAAGGAAACAGTGCACAATGATAAGAGTTAACCTTTATACAGACGAAGAGAACCCGAAGATGGTGGTAGAAGTGTTATGATTCAGACTCGCAGCGGGGTGGTCCAAACTTTTGATAATAACTGGGTTGTGCCGTATTCACCCATTATATGTAATATATTTAATGCCCACTTTAATGTAGAAGCCTGCAACTCTGTTCGTGCTATTAAATATATTTGCAAATACATTAATAAAGGGATCGATCAGGAGATCTTCAATCTGCGTAACGAAGGTGTAGCGCAAACTCTTAAAGAAGTACAAACCTATCAAGCAGGGCGATATGTCAGAAGTAATGAAGCAGCGTGGTGGCTCCTTGGTTTACCCTTACACGAAAGACATCCGACTGTTACACATCTTGTCGTACACTTAGAAAATGGACAGCGTGTTTTCTTTAATGAGAGTAATTTCCAGGAAAGGATTTCATCACCACTTAAAACCACATTAACTGCCTTTTTCCAGCTTTGTCAGACAGATACTTTCGCTAAAACATTATTGTATTGAATGTATTCCCAAGTACCCCGTTATTATTCATGGAACACCTCAAAAGAGGAGTGGAAACGCCGTGTTCAAGGTAAGCCTGTCGAAGATGTGCAAGGGGCTAAATCATCAGACGCTTTGGTCGTGTCTACACCGTCCATGTAACGAACTTTGAATGCTTTTGTCTGCGCATGTTATTGCATCTTGTTCGAGGTCCAACTAGCTATAGAGACCTTAAAATTGTCAATGGTCAGGAATGTGGAACATATAGAGAAGCATGTGAAGCTATACGTTTGTTAGAGAATGATAACCACTGGGACGAAACTATGGAGGAAGCCGTGCAGTGCCGATCACCAGACAAAATCAGGGAACTTTACGCAACCCTCATAATATCTTGCGGTCTTTCCAATCCTAAATGCTGTGGGATAAGTACAAAGAATACATGATGGAAGATATTTTGCGCGGCTACAGCAAGTACATGCAGATATGACTTTTAATTAGCACATCTACTACGAAGCGCTGACGAAAATTGAAAATAAGGTTATGACAATGATGGGGAAGAAGCTTCAAGATTTTGGAATGGTAAGCCCTCAACGATCAGATGAAAATGATTTAAACGATAAAATTACTCGGGAATTAAACTATGATTTCAGAGCATTTCAACAGAAAGTAACAGATATAGTTCCTCGGTTGCATCCAGAACAAAGTCACGATTTCAACAGGTGTTACGTCAAGTAGAGTCAGGGAATGGTGCACTCCTCTTTCTCGACGCCCCTGGAGGAACCGGGAAAACGTTTTTGCTGAACTTATTATTGGCGTTCATAAGAAAAGACCAGAAAATTGCTGTTGCCGTGGCTTCCTCTTGTATAGAAGCTACACTACTGAATGGCGGCCGTACTGCACATTCCGTTCTAAAATTGCCATTAAATCTTGCACTTGCACAGGAAGAGTCATCATTCTGCAATTTCAACAAAAATAGCTCTCGAGGTATGATGTTACGACAATGTAAACTTTTAGTGTGGGACGAAAGTACGAATTCCACAAAAAAAGCTATAGAGGCGTTAAACCGAACTATTTAGGACTTGCGAGACATTACAGATATTATGGGAGGAATGGTAGTTTTACTGGCTGGTGACTTCCGACAAACTCTACCGGTGATCCAGAGGGGCACATATACAGATGAAATCAAAGCCTGTCTCAAGTCAGCAAGATTGTGGGCAAAAATTAAAAAATTCAGCCTAACAACGAATATGAGAGTCCACCTTTATAATGATGTAGATTCAGGACATTACGCAGATACACTATTGAAAATTGGTGATGCACGTTTAGAGACGGATGCTGAAGATTGTATTTTAATTACAGGGAATTCTGTAATTTGGTGGAAAATGATGTGGAGCTCATTGCTAAAGTTTACCCAGACTTACAACTAAATTTTAATTGTGATCACTGGTTGTGTGCAAGAGCAATTCTTGCACCAAAAAAATGAAATCGTTAACAAAATCAACACTGACATTTTGAAAGAGGTGCAGGGAGAAATCAAGGAGTATTTGTCAATAGATACAATAATGGACACAGAACAGAGCACTTCATATCCCGCTGAGTTTTTAAATTCTCTGGAGCTATCGGGTGTGCCCTCGCATATACTACTATTGAAATTAGGTGTACCAGTTATGCTTATGCGAAATTTAGATGCACCCCGATTATGTAATGGGAAGAGGCTTCAGATTACACAATTAGGGCAAAATATAATCTGTGCCACCATTTTAATAGGTGTGGGAAAAGGGGAAAGTGTAGGTGCCGGTAGCAGGTAGCAGGGGTGCATTTGGAAAAGCCATGTTTTTCCCATGGCCAGCTATATGTAGCATGTTCGCGTGTGTCCAATGCCCAGAATTTGTATGTATTTGCGCCAAATGGAAGGACATACAACATAGTATATAGAAGCGTCCTAAATAATGATCTATTCTGTTCCCATGATTGCAACGGCCAAGAACAAGCGGAGTAAATAATGGGTGTTAATTAACTGTAGGTAAAATTTAAGATGGAGTGGGATTTTCAATTCGCGGCAAGGCATAACCTATGAGTCTACTGACACACACTCCGCTACTTCTTTTCTACTCCTACACTTAATCCTTATTTATATTGTGTGGTTTGTATGTTTCTTTATCTATACCTGTACTGACCAACAACCTGAATAAGTTCATCGTTTTTATTTTCATACTTCCTGTGTCGACCGACAACCTGAATTTATTGATAAAATAAACATTAACGCGAGCGAAGTTGCGGGCAAAAGCTAGTTAAATAATAATTATATAAGGATAATGTTGATAATACATTAACAACAGTCATATTCTGATGTCATGTTATGGAAAAAGATGTTTGAAAACCATTCTTGATACTAGTAGCATATTACAAATAAACATATGGTAACCAGATAATGTTTCAATAAATGAGTTCATTTAATTTATATTAAAAATTGTAACGCATTTAATAAGTATAATTATTTTCTACCTTAGCTCAAATTGTTTGAATGTAAATTTAAGGAGCACATATTTTACCTCACTTTGAAGTTACGATGTGTAAGTAGATACCTAAATGATGCCAGGACTGTTTCAGAGCTCGAATTATTTTACATATTACCAATTACCATCCCAATGTAAAGACCCTTTTTACTAAACGTGTTATTTATGAGTATATTTTGTTACTTAAAAAAGCTTATAATTGCTAAATGCATTTGTCTAGTTGAAAAGAAATTTTTTGTGTGTAAACAACACTCGGATTTGAATTTATCAGACATTCAAATAAATATCTCCTGTGATCAATTACTCCCAAGTAACTAGAACCCAGGGACTACGGTAGTTCTCATAAATGATCTAGAGGCAGTGGTATGTGCTCTTAGACAAACAAATAGGGGACCATGTATTCTTTATTACTACTATTCCTTTCTTTGTCATGATGTATAGTGATAACGGAGAATACAGTAGGAAGGGGAGTTTAAAAGTTGCAGATACATTTGTCGTCAACAATGTAAAAACTCTAACTGCATCAACGAAATCTTTATAGAAGCTGTGGTAGAGATAATACTTGGATATACACTTCTTTGTTACAGCTGTGAGCCATAATTATTATTGCATACATTATAAAATACGTAAAAACAGTTCTTTTATTAAAATAAAATGAAGGTTGAAAGAATATCTCATTTACCTTTTGTTTTAGAAAATACATGAAAATTAGTGTGGGCGTTGTGTGGGGTCCTTTAAGTTCGCCTCAAGTGCACTAAAACAAGGTGGACACATATAGCCCCATACCCCCTGTAGTGTTATTCTGACCGGATGGGAACTAGTTGACATCACGTCGGCACGATCCCATTGAATTGCCGACATGTACGATTCTGACCGGTGTTGGCAGTTGATGTGTCAGCTAGGATCGACAACTGTGTCGCGAAGCTAGCATGCCTTATGTCGATGATCACCATATATTCACCTAAAAAATTATGTAGATAACATTAAACTTACAAAAAAAGAATTGTTTAGAATTGTTTTGAACGAAAATAAAATATTTATGTTTTAAAAGGCATCTCAACTATAGTCTACCATAATAAGTGTTACATTGTTGGGATCATACTTGCACATTTATACGCTTATAATATTAGAGATGTTAATTTAGTACTTACATTTATGATCAAGTAGTTGGGGCGGCGTTTGGGAACCCCACTTCCGCCAACGGGTCAAAACACATCTTCCCGGTGACGTATGATTTCAATTAACCTCCTTTCCTCTGATTGGCTGTTAAAAATAGCCTCCTTCCCCCACTCCCTGACCTAATTTCCACATCCACAACCCCACTCCCTCCTCCTGACCCCTCCCCCTCCTACTGCCCTCTCCCCTAATACCCCATCGCCTACCAACCCCGGATATGTTGGTTCTTGATGATTAATTATTAATGATTGTTAATTAATGATTGCTAATTAATTATTGGCTAGGATAGAGGTGTTGGAGTTTTTATTCATTGATTAGGGCGTTTTGAGGTCATTGCCCAGGGCAACGGGGTTTTTCCCTGGCGCCAGGTTGGCGGGCAGACAAGACGAGTTGAGACAAAAATAGGTATTAAGGTCATTTCCCTGGACAACGGGTATTCCCTGGCGCCAGATTGGCCGGCAGACAAGACAAGTCGAGACAAGAATAGATCGTGTGACGTCAAACGAGGGAGGGAGGGGAAGGCTATAAAGAGGGGTGCCCACCTGATTGTCTATTTATAAGCGTTTATAAAGCTAAATTTACAAAATTACAAAAAATCACAAGTAATACACTTATGAGGATCTAGAAATTATTTTATATTAATATGTTGTTACGTTTTAAATATGAAATTATATGCGCTGACATAATATGTAACATTTACTCTAGACAAATTATACGCTTGAACAGCAACAAGAAATTTAATGTCTCAACATGTATGCAACCGCTTTGGTAGTCGCATGGTCTAAAGCGTCACTTTTCCCGTTGACTAGACTGCCGATGACAGGGTGATTGAGGTTCGAATATTGGTCGGGGTACTGAGGTTTTTCAAAATGGTTTTCCACTCGATGATCATGGTTTCTTCTTCAACAAGTTTATGAAGAAAGGTATTCACAACATTTTTACCACTATAGACAACAGGAGGTTTCACATATTTACCTTCGGAATCGACTATTACATATGCAAATCCTGATGGCGTATGCTTCATTTTTGTTGTTGATGAGTGATCAGGGTGTGCAGACTGAGCTTATAAGCTATGTGGGCTTGTATTTATAGGATAGAAGGGAGGTGTGGGTGTAGACGTTAAAACACAAACATAACAGTTTTACAATATTTATTTAAATCGTGAAAAAGTATACACACAGTGTAAAGTATGCTGTGAATATTTACAATATAATAATATATTAGCATAAACATAACTGTTTTACAATATTTATTTAAATCGTGAAAAAGTATACACACAGTGTAAAGTATACTGTGTATATTTACAATATATTAATATATTAGCATACATATAACTGTTTTACAATATTTATTTAAATCGTGAAAAAGTATACACACAGTGAAAAGTATACTGTGAATACTTACAATATATATATTTATTAGCATAAACATAACTGTTTGAAAGTATAGTGTGAATATTTACAATATATATTTATTAGCATAAACATAACAGTTTTTTACACGCAGTGAAAAGTATACTGTGAATATGTACAATATTTATTTACACACAGTGAAAAGTGTACTGTGAATATTTACAATATTTATTTACACACAGTGAAAAGTAGACTGTGAATAGTTACAATATAGGGGGAATAGTCGCCTCGGTACTCAATATGATTCATACATAAAGATGGTTTTCAATTTAAAAGAAAATAAATATATATATATTATTATTATTATTATTATTATTAGCACCGCGTCTTACTACCCGTTCGGGTTATACGCACTTACGCTAATGTGTAATGGTAGGGTGATTATGAGATGAAATGAAGGACCTACAGTTTAACGTGGAATCCGAACCACGGTGGAGACCTGGCATTCCTCACATTCACAAGATGTCTTGTCAGAGGTGAAGGAAGGGTTTGGTAATCAGATAAATCTTTGCCGGGACTGAGGATTGAACCCCGGCCACCAGCATAGAAGTCTGACACCTTACCCCTAGACCACCAGGTCACCCCTATATATATATACACACAAACAGTTTATTATATTTGAACAGATTTAAAAATATATATGTACAAACAGTTGACTAGAATTAAAATATATACAAACAACTAATTTACTAGAAAAAAAATCATGTAGGAGGATTGTACTGGCAAATAAAAGAATATAAAAAAGTAGCCCGGGTGCATAAAATTAATTTAAAAAATATGCTTGTTTTCATGCAGAAAAAAATATGAAAAAAAATCTCAAATTTTTGAAAAACGGTATGTAAGTGGAACTGTCTAGAGTGAAAGAAAAAAAAATAGATGATTATTCAGCCCGTCTAAAAGATCACCTTTTAGTCGTGGCGAGTGCGTTTACAAGGACTCTGATACCCAAACGGCAACGTATTAAAATCATCGGTTATCCGACGTTTGGTGTACACGGGCCGGTAGACTTTAGTCTGCGAAACGGTACATACAGTCGCAAGATATTTTAAACACTTACACTAAACAAATTAGACACTTAAACAGTAACAAGAAATTTAAAGTTCTCAAAAATATGTGTGTGCATCGTGACTTACTAGCCATTCAAACTGTTCGTATTATTCATCGTAAATGTATCCACATTTGAATGGAGAGAGGTTGGGAAACCTACCCAGGAGAAAACCACAACATTATACCAAAGCTACAATCACAATAAAAACTCTCCGTCGACCGCACCATATTTTGGGTGCTAAGTTTATTTATTTTATTTAGAGTATATATATACGCTAACATATACATTTACACTAAACAAATTAGGCACTTAGCGATCTCCACCGCCCAGGTCTATGACAGCACTCTCTCTCTCTCTCTCTCTCTCTCACACACACACACACGTGGGTCATACGATTGAGGGGCGTGCCTATATGCCATTAGAGAATTTTCACGGCGTATCGGTGAACGATAGACATGTAATTTACAAAGTAGAGGAGCGAGGCTATATAACTGGGCTGTGTTGAGGAACAGAAATGTTAAATTTAAACATCTGTACTCCTTACAGACTCATTCATTAACCTCCTTGGAGGTACACGACCTCATGAGTTCGTTGAATGTAATTTTAAACATACGGATTTAACCGTCCACGATCCCATTATATATCACTGAACATTGTGAGTTCATTGAAGCCAGTCATAATTACAAACGAAGAAATGTTCCGCTAACTGCTTAACACAGGATTACCTGGGACACTTGAAAAAAACAACAACTTCTCTCTCTCTCTCCTGCTAAAAAAAAGCGATACAATTATTAGTACAGGATTACTCTGTCATTACTAGTTCAACATGGATCGTTTGGGTCTGTATGTGATTTAACAAACATCGGGTTCCATATTAAACAGATTACTTTAACAATAATTTACATTTGATGCCCAAAATCAATCAGTAGTGACGCAAAGTAAAGTTTTACAGATATAACTCACGCAACGAAAATTACACTTGAAATATTTATATATTAAAAATTATAGTTTTAGAATATATATATACATATATATATATATATATATATATATATTTACGAGTATAACTTACATTTTAATGGGGAACAAAACACGTGTAATAAATATATGTAAACCAAAGGTTCCCGGGTTCGATTCTCGTGTCCAGGTATAATTTTTTTCTTCTGAATATGTTTTAGTTTATTAATAAAGGGGGTGTTATGTTACACTACTTAACAATCTGTAGCTAATTTATTCAAACTGCTTTTATTGTACATGTTTAAAATTCAAAACTATTGCCCCCAAAAATTTAAGCTATACGTACAATGTATTATCAATCAATCTAAAGATTAGTTTTAAGCATTTTTTCTTACATACACTTAAAAATAAGGAATAAAACTATTTTGATTTTTTGTATTAGAGGGTAAACTTTATCACAAATGAATTACAAAGCCTATGTTCATTGGGCAAATTAAAGTCAATGTAATCAAAATAATCAATTATTTAACTAAGGCTCAAAGAAATTATGCAAAAAACTATAAAATAACTAACTAGACCATTTAAAATTTATTTTAATAAATCAAGAACCCTCTTTGATGTCTACGTGGTCTAAGGCGCTACTCTCGCAATAGACTGAACTGCCGAAAACGGAAAAATTGTCAGGGTTCGATCCCAGTAGCGTATACTAGGGGTGTTTATTCCTAAAGGGTTTTCCAATCTCCCTCCATGGTAATGTGGGTACACTTCCTCTAAATTCTTATCCCTAGCACACTAATGTAATTAGTACATAGGCGTGTAACCCAAAAGGTTATTAATATGCATTGCTAGAAATAATTGAAGAAATTCAGGTAAACAGGTGATCATTTAAACTTAATTTCAACTGTATCGAGTCATTTTAAAGCAATAAGGCAGGTACCTCGTGACATGGCCCTCACCAGGGACTGCTCGGTAGCACAAATGCGGGTGCATTTAACAGCATAAAGACGTTACCGCTATAACGCCAATTAGTGATTATGAAAACTCCATCGGCTCTTGAGTTATGGTATGAAGTACCCTGCAATATTAGCACAGCGTCTTACAACCCGTTCGGGTGAATGTGAGGTGAAATAGAAGGACCTACAGTTTAACGTGGAAAGAACAACACCCCTTGGTACACGGTAATGTGTTTATTTTTATGGCGCATAGTCAGCTTTGACTGTTTTCAGGGATTCGTTCATTAACGATTTGAGCAAAAAATAAAAATAAAGACAATATGCTACAATTTTTATCGTTACTAACGCGCACGCAAAATGATGCCGCATTATTTTGACTTAAATATATAATGAGTAAACGGTGCACTACGATTTTTTTATATTTTTCAAAAACTTTTTTAAATTCCTTATTTTAATAGATATATAAATATAAAGTGAAACAACGTGATGAATTATTTTTGAAAATTTAAATATGGCGCTACTCTAGCAATAGACTAGACTACTAAAGATGGGAGGAAGTCGGGTTTTGATCCCTGTCAGATGTATTGAGGCTGGTTTTTTACGGATACCTTTCAGATAAACACAATCTTCCCCCCACCAAACACATTAGCGTAATAATCAAGAAATTATTCAATAGATCTGAATCGTGGAGTGCGCGACGTAAGTTTCAGGATCATGTTTGGTT
>JBCFYV010000003.1:47331443-47428943 GCA_039000515.1 Timema cristinae
GATTGTGAATGATCTCGCTGTGGTAAGAGGGTTTGGAAGGATTTTCTTTTCTTAGGATGAGGAAGGTTGGCTTATTTGGAATGATCGATTTGTGAGTGATGGCGCAATGTGATTTCGGGAATGGGATGGTAGGCTTAACTGTTTTAGGAGTTGGTTTGAAGAGGATGGTTACATTTCCATTCCCCATCTGGGGCCGACAGTGGCGCCAGCGTTATTCTCTGGCTAGAAGGTTGACCTAGTCGGTTATCCCAGTGGAGTCCGGCGGTGGCAAAGGTGATAAAGAATTACTTGTTGGGGAAGGATTTTCTTTTCTTGGGATTTGGAGTGAGGTGGATACATTTCCATTCACCATCTGGGGCCGCCCCCGGCGCCAGTATTATCCTCTGGCTAGTAGACAACTTAGACGGTTATCCCAGTGGCGTCCGGCCGTGACTAAGGTAGTAATGGCGTGAAATGAGCGATTGTGCATGAAAGTTGTACCGTGCGCCTTCGAGCAGGTAGTCCGTGTCCACCGGGCATCTTGGCATAGTGACTTTTTTTTTTACTTAATATTATATGCTTATAACTAGTGGTGATTAATTAAGAACTAGTGATGTTTATCTAAAACTAATGATGATTTTTTTTATATATTTTTAATAAATTTTTTGTTTTTTAATGATTTTTTTTGTTTTTTGTTTTATATATTTTTAATACATTTTTTGTTTTTTAATGTTTTTTTTGTTTGTCACTATGCCAGTCTAGGTTTTTTGTATTTCCTGGTGTCTTCTGGGTCGTATCGTCCTAGTGATCTTATGATTGTGTTTGTGTGCGTGTCGCTTTGTTCGTAAAACTTCTTGTTTCTGTCCCTGTATATTTCTTGTAAGAGTCTGCTCTTTGTCATGGTGTGTAGATCATCAATTCTGGTGTAGCGGTTTGTCCCGGTTATAGTTCTGAGTATTTTGTTTTGAGTAGTTTGTAGTTTACTTAGTAAGGTTGCTGATGCGTAGCTCCAGGTTACGCAGTTGTATACTATGATTGGCTGAATGACTGATCTGTAGATAATTAGTTTGGTGTGTTCTGTTAGCTGGTTACCTTTTAGCAGTGGATAAAGTTGCACGAATCTGCCTAGCGCTTTTGAGTTTGTTTGTTCTATGTGCTTTCTCCAAGTTAATCTCTTGTCTATTGTTATGCCTAGATATTTCACGCATGTTTGTATTGGTATTTCTGTACTAAATAGTATGAAAGGAGCTGGTGGGTTTTGAAGTCTTTTAGATATTACCAGTGCTGCTGATTTGTCTGGATTTACTTTAATTCTCCATTTAGTGAACCATTCCTGTAGTGTTACCAAATATCTTTGAATTCCTAGACTTGAGAAGTTTATGTTTCTGTTTTGCGCGTAAACCATAGTGTCGTCTGCAAATTGCCTAACTTTGACTCTAGGGTCGGAGGGTATGTCTGAAACGTAAATGTTGTATAGGTGTGGTGATAGCGTGGAACCTTGGGGGACTCCCGCCCTGATTGGGTGTGATGGGGACATTTTACCCTCCATTGTTACCTTGAATGTTCTCAGACTAAGGAAGCTGGCGATTGTGTGAATGAACCATGAGGGGAAGTCGAGTATGATTAGTTTGTGGAGTAGGCCGATGTGCCACACTTTATCGAAAGCCTTCTCTATATCTAGAAATATTGCTATTAAATACTGTTTTTCTTCGAAAGCCAGAGTGGCGTCTTCTACTAGATTAACTATTGGGTGGGTGGTGGTGTGCTTATTATTGAAGCCGAATTGAAGTTCTGGGATAATTTTTAATTTATCAGTGATTTGTTTTAGTCTTCTAAGTATGAATTTTTCATGGAAACATGGGGTCTTTACCTGGTTTGGGAATTGTTATAACCTTAGCCAGCTTCCAGTCGTCCGGGAAATGACATAGGTAAAGTATTGTATTCAGTATTGTCAAGAGTAGCCGCACTGCCCTTAGTGGCAGGTGTTGTACTATCTCGTTTGTAATGTAGTCGTGTCCTGGGGCTTTATTTCTGGGAAGTTCCTGTATAGCAGATGTTAGTTCTTCCAGTGTGATGTCATCTGCCTGTGTGTTGTTTGGTTTAAATAAGTACTCCCTCACTGACATGGTGACTTCCCTGGTGAAGTTGGTTTTCTGTGGTCTTTGGTTGGGTGTAAACTGTTTTTCTAGTGTGGTGGCTATGGCCTCCGCTTTCTCCGAGCTTTTATAGGCCACCCTATTTTCCTCGTGTATGGCTGGTACTGTTCTGATTTTTTTTATCACCCCTTAGCTGTTTAGTTATTTTCCATGTTTTGCTATTGTCTGTGGCTGCCTCTGTGACATAAGTGTTCCATTTTTCTAACCTGATACTTTTAACTGTTCTTCTAACCTGTGCTTTTAATCTATTGTAGGCTGCCCTGTGTTGGGGGGGTTCTGAAAGTCTGCCAGTCCCTCCTAGCTTCCCTTTTTTGGGCTATGAGGAAATCTAATTGTGGGTTTGTCTTCCGGAGGTCATGTGTAATTGGTTCCTTCACTGAGCTCTGTTTGTAGGCTTGTTGTACGGTCGACGTGAACAAACGAAGCGTTGCTTCGGCTTCCTCCGTGTCTCGTATGTGGTGTGCCTTCGGAAGTGTGTCCTCCAGTGTTTTTTTAAAAGTGTCCCAATTACATGTGATTTTGTTGTTGGTGAGCCCTCTTATCTCAATATCTGCGGTAATGCTTATCTCGTAGAATATTGGGTTGTGGTCTGAGTCTAGTTTGTGTAATACCGTGAGGTCTTCTGGTATGATTCCTATATCTGTTAGAACTACATCTATTATATCTGGTTGTTGTAGGTAATTTGAAGGGTAAAATGTCGGTTCTTTTGGTGCGATCACTAGGTAGTCGTTATTGTCTGCGTGTTCATTTAGTGTGCGCCCGTTTCTTGTCGTTGTTCTACTGTTCCAGTTTATGTGTTTGGAGTTTAAGTCCCCTGCCAGTACTATGCTCCCTGTCCGTGTGAGTTCGTCCAAGTCTTGTGTCTGTAGCGTCGCCTGCGGCGGTTTGTATATGGCCGCGAAAAGAATACTCCCCCTGCGTGTGTTGACATTTACTGCTGTAGCTTCTATTGTTATTAAATCTTTAAAGTGGTGTTGATAGTGTGGGAAGTTTCTTTTGATAAAGACAGCTGTCCCCCCTCCTGTTTTATTTGCTCTGTCTGACCTGTAGATATCATAGCCGTAAAAATAAACATTTTTTGTGGGAGTTAAGTGTGTTTCATTAATGAGAGCTATGTCTATTGAATAAGTGTTAAGTAAATCTTCTAATTCTTTTGCTTGCTGGAGTATTCCATTCGCGTTCCACACAAAAACGCGCAGTATGTCCTTATTCCGTGTCTTCCTTGTGTCCATCATTAGTCAGTAGAGAAATAGTTTGTCAGCCCTTCTATGATAATCATTAATTTTTCTGTTTTGTCTTTTGTTTGCCTTAGCTGTGTAAGGTATGGTTTAAAGTGGATTATCAGTTTAATTATGTTTAAGTCTTTAAAAAAGTTAAATAACTCCTTGATGTCGGAGGCCGTGGAGGTTTGCTCTTGGGCTTCTTGTTGTGGGGGCCGTGTAGCTTGTCGCACAACCTGGCTGTAACTCCGGCTTGTGGACGCGACCTCGGATTGGCGCGTTTCGGCCACTGTCTTTGGTCGTTGGGGGAGAGTGGGGAAGTCTCTGCTGATGGCTTTGGGGGGTGGGGGGATCCGTCTCTGGTGAGTGAGGGCTTCTTGTTTTGCTGTGTGAAGTGACAGTTTTTCGTCTAGTAGTTTCCTGTACACGGGGCATTTACTGTAGTTTGCAGAGTGGTCACCTCTGCAGTTTACACATCTAGCCGGGGTGGTGGTGTCTTTCTTTGGGCAGTCCTTTGTGTCGTGCGCTGACAGGCATTTGACACAACGGGGGTTGTTCTGACAGTTGTTGCGGGTATGTCCGAATCTCTGACATTTGTGGCATTGAGCTATTTTGTTTAGGAGGGGGATGTAAGGTTCGACTCTCACTCTGGTGTTATTGATGAACTTTGTCTTGTAAATGTCTGTAACCTGGTTACTTTTTGCAAGTGTTACCTAGAATGTCGGGAGTAGCGTGACCGTCTGTGTAGTGCCTTTCGCCGGGGTTTTGGTGGTGAACTGTCTGACGTGAGTTATGGGGTAGCCTAGCCCCACAAGTTCTTGTTGCAGGTCCTCCGTGAGCATGTTGGGAGGTAGCCCCTTTACAACCACGTGGACCGGCTTGTCTCTCGGGAGTGAGTAGGTATGGTACTCTTGTTTAAGGTCTTTAAGTAGATGTTGCATTAAGTCATAGTTTTGCTTAGTGGTGGTGTGAATCTTGAGTCCGTCTTTTAGGAAGTACACGTTGGTATTGTTTCCCAGTTCCTTAGCGTATTTTGTTATTTTCATGTAGTGTTGTGACCCTCTTGTTACAATAGGTGGCAGTCTTATTTTGGGTGTCTCGGCTGGTGTGTCGTAAGTCATGGTCACGTCGTTTTCATTTTCGGCCCTTTTCAGGGCGTCAAATTGGTTTGTGGTCGTGATGGGTTTTTTGGAGTTTTGTCTTTGGTCAGCTTTGCACTTCCTTTTCCGGTTGAGTTTGCTGGCTAGTATGAATGTCCCTTGTCCGTCTGTGTCCGATTCCATCTCTGAATAGCCACTGGTCGAGAGTTCTGTTGTCATTGATGGGAATGCAAGGTGTCGTCCTGCCTCCCTTACGTGTTCCTGGCTTTCTGAGCATCTTTGGCGTTTGCTATTTTACGGATCGTGTCTTCGGATGGAGCCTGCGTTGAAGGTGAAGAAAGGTGTTGGCGTCGGCGTCGGGAGAAGACCGCCGGATGAGGCGAGGAAGAACCCGGGCCCGGGAAGCGACTGACCCCGGGCAAGAAGAAGTTGGCGGCGAGCGGCGGGAGATCCGCCGTCAACGGCAGGCTTGTGCTGCCCGTCCTTTCTGGGGAGGTCGGAAGTCTCCACTCGCGGGGACTGAAGGCTCCTCCGGTTAGGAAGGAGCTCGTGCCGGGTGGCAAGTGGTCCGCCACAAGCCCGAAGGCGGGAGCTTTAGAGGCAGCTGCTCCTTCGAGGGGCAACAAGCCTGAGGTGACTGCCGAAGTCAGCGGGGCCGCTCCAATTCCCGGAGTCGAGCGTGCCGCTGGCCGAGGTAAGCTCGAGACGCCCCCGGGTGACAAATCGGCCCTTTTAAGGGCCGACAGCCCGCAAACCGGGGAGGATGGCGAAAGCTCCCGCCAGCACGATGGGTGGAAACTTAACGGTGCCAACGCAAGCCCTGACCAGGGGGAGCCTAGCCGTCCTCCGCCAGTAAAGACCGCTGCAAGCGGCACTGACGCAAGCGCTAACGCAAGGGTCTAAAAAAACCCGCGTCAACTCCGGCACCTCCCGCCAAGGGGTGTCGGTAGGTGTGAAACGCCCGGCTGAATTTTCTTCAGATTCGGAAGACCGGGTCGCACGCTTCGCGCGTGTTGACAGCTCGGGCGAGTCCGTGGACGTGGAGGGACTGTCTTCAGGACCAGACCTCCCGTTGATGCGCGATGAGTCGAGCCAGGGGTCCGATGATGAGTCTGAAGGATTTCGGACCGTAAGACCCCGCCGAAGGGGGAAGGCCGGCAACACCAGGAAGCTGCTGGGGGGCAACCCTAACCATTTAGGCGGCAGCTCTGGTGATGAGAGCGAGGCCAGTGGTGGCCCGGGCCAGGGTGCGCCAGCGCTGGGTAAAGGTGGGAAGCGGCGGAAACCTGCGGGTAACAACGCAAGCCGTGTCTCACCCCAGCCTGGTACTAGTGGCTCTGGGCCGGCGGGCAAAGCGAAGGGGAAGATCCCTCCCATCATATTGTGTGATGTGGAGGGCTACTCCAAGTTGGCGAGGGCCATCCGGTCCAAGGTTCGAGAGCCTGTGGAGGCGGTCAGGCAGCCAGGGGACCGAGTGCGCCTCCAGTGCGGGTCGGAAGAAGATTACCGCGCCCTCCAGAAGTTCTTGCCGAGCTTGGGGATCCAGCATTGGTCCTACGAGCTGGGACGGGAGCGACTGGTCAGGGTTGTGGTGAAGGGACTCCTGACACGGACAAACCCTGACGACATCCAGGAGGAGCTAGTGGAGATGGGTTTCCCCGTGAAATCCGTCACACAGATGCTCTCCCAATGGAAGCGGGATCAGAAGACCGGAGAAAGGCAGCGGTTGCCGAACTTCGTTGTCTCTCTGACGCCCGGGGAGCACACCGCAAGGCTGTATTCCATATCAGTCCTGTGCGGGCTCCGCGTCAGGGTGGAGAAGTACAAGTCTCCAGGCGGCCCGGTTCAGTGCAAGAACTGTTTCCGGTTTGGTCATGTGCGGAGGGATTGCCGCGCTAACCCTAGGTGTGGGTTCTGTGGTGGTGACCACGAGAGGGGCGGGTGCCCGGAGGAGAGACGATCTCCCCCGAAGTGCCTGCACTGCTCAGGAGCCCATTCCTCGGCGTGGCGGGGCTGTCCCAGGTACAAGTCCTTGCGGGCGGCAGGGAATGTGCGGGCCTCCAAGCCTCAAGAAGGGAGGACGGATGGGCCAAGTGAAGGCCAGAAGCCCTCGGGGCACGTTGCGGGACGGAGGGCGAAAGTGACTCCAGCTCCAACACCAAAGCCACTGGTACAATCATTCGCCAGTGTGCTGTCAAAGAGAGATACCCCTCCACCCCAGGCCGAGGCACCTGCCGAAGCCACCAAACCTGAACCGGTGGAATCCAGTTCAACCCCTTTGGTCGAGGGCCCGCCCGAGACCGCTCCTCTCCCTATCCCAACCCACACTGCCATCCTACACCCTTCCAACCCTTTCCTTCCACTCCCAACTTCCACCCTTGTCCCCCTGTAACCCCCACACCCGAGGATGATGCTGCAAAGCTCAAAAATTGCATTGAGCTACTCAAGGGTATTCCGGGACTGGACCCATGGGACTTTTCATCGAGTCTCTTGAGGAAGGTCCAGGAGTCTCCGAGGAGTAACCGTGGCCACCTGGTCATGGAGCACATCATCCTCTACCTGGTCTCTCATGGCAGTGCACCCGAATAGAGGACCACCAGTGCTGAAGGAGCTCACGGTCGCACTCTGGAACGCCAACGGAGTCGCGGGGAAGAAGGCTGAGCTTGAAAGTTTCTTGGCAAAGCATCGTGTCGATGTAATGCTGCTGGAGAAACCCACTTGCGCTCCGCAATGAGGTTCTCGTTAGCAGAGTTTATCTGCCATCGTAGTGACCGAGAGGGGGATGTGGGAAGGGGTGGGACGGCGGTTCTGGTCCGAAGGGGCCTTGACCACCACGTCGTCTCACTTCCTCCCCTCCAACACATGGAAGCAACGGCTATCCAACTGGTGACCTCGACTGGCCCAGTGCGTCTCATTTCCATCTACTTCCCTCCCTACCACCGGTTCGACCAGGCCACGAGGGCTGACATGGAGGTGCTGCTTCGAGGTACCACGCCTGTTTTAATCGGTGGTGACTTCAACGCTAAGCACCCTTCATGGGGCTCTAGGATTATGTGCGCTCGCGGCGGATTGCTCCGCGACGTCATAGATCTACACGGCCTGGTGGCTGCCGGGCCTCCGACCCCTACCCACTTCCCTTTCAATCCCGGCTATCTCCCGGACGTCCTAGACTTCGTTGTCTCCAGAGGGATCAGAAGGCGGTTAGTGCTGAAGTCTCTAGCTGAGCTAGACTCGGATCACAACCCCGTTCTCGTGAACCTGGGACGCGCGGTGTCCTTCATAGACCCCCCCGAAAAACCCGACCTAAAGCGCACTGACTGGGACAGGTTTACGAATGTGTTGAGAGAGAGGTTGGGACCCACCCCTATCTTTCGAACAGCAGCGGAAATCGATCGCGGTGCGGAGTTCATAACTTCCGCCATCAAGGGGTCGCTCGAAGCTTCGACGCCGAGGCACCGTCCTAAGAGGGCGCCACGGGCTTCTTTGCCCGATTCTATCCTCAGGCACGTCCGGGAGAAAAATCGGCTGAGGAAGGCTTGGCAAATCTCGAGGGACCCGGTAGACAAGGCCAACTGGAGCCGCAAAGTCCATGCGGTTCGGGAGATGGTCCGAGAATATCGGAACAGTGTCTGGGAGGACAAGATTGAGAGCCTGTGCGTGCAGGACAGGTCCTTGTGGCAAATGACGAGGAACTTGATGCGGGTCCCCGCACCAAGGCCGCCTATTGTGAGTCGCAACGGGGTGGCCAACTCCGACCAGGAGAAGGCCGATGCTCTCGCTGAGCACTTAGAGGCGCAATTTGTACCGACTGAAAACCCGTCAGACCCGGTGCACGTTGCGCACGTGGCGCAGGTCATCAGCGCGGTCTCGTACAGACCTTTGGATGAACCCGAACCCACGGAGGTGACAGAAATGTCACGGGCGATAGCCGCTCTAAGACAAAACAAGGCCCCCGGATCCGACGGTATCAGTAACGCGGTCCTCAGAAAGCTGCCCTTGGAGGCGATTAACTTCCTTGTGGAGTTATTCAACGCCGTCCTGTTCCTGAGTCACTTCCCCGAGCTCTGGAAGCATGCCAACGTCCTCTGCTTTCATAAACCGGGTAAGGACCCGGCCCTAGCTTCGTCCTACCGACCGATCAGCTTGCTCGACTGTCTGGGCAAGTTGTTCGAGAGACTAATAATGACGAGACTGACCCGACATGTTCGCGAGGGGGTATCTTGGTGGACGAGCAGTTCGGCTTTCGGGCGGGACACGCTACGTCTCATCAACTTGTCCGGCTCGTGGAACAGGTTACGAGGAACTTCAACATCAACAGGCTGACTGGTGCTGCCTTTCTTGACGTGGCAAAGGCCTTCGACCGTGTTTGGCACGAGGGTCTCCTTTTCAAACTCCTCTCCCTGAACCTGCCCTTCTACCTAGTTAAGGTTGTTCAATCTTATCTTTCCCATCGCACCTTTTCCACTACCTTTGGGAACGCCACCTCCCAAGTCAGAAGCATCCGGGCTGGAGTGCCGCAGGGTTCCATGGTGGGCCCGCTGCTCTTCAGTCTCTATGTGAACGACATTCCAAAATCCCCAGGCACCGAGTTGGCTCTGTATGCGGACGACACGGCTCTAGTAGCGGAGTCGTGGCGAGGGCAGCTGGTGGAGAGGCGACTCCAGACGCACCTGACGCAGTTGGAGGGGTGGCTGACAACCTGGAGAACAAGTATTAACGTGGAGAAGAGCACTGCAATGCTCTTCACATGGAAAAGAAAGTACTACAGGCCAGCTCCACTCCGGCTGTTCGGAGAACAGATCAGATGGGCGGACAGTGTTAAGTACCTGGGACTTACGCTGGACACAAAACTGACCTGGAGACGACACTGCAACGAAAGACTCAACAAGGCGAGGCAAAGGCTGGGAGTCCTAGGCCCACTGCTTAACAGGCGTAGCGCCCTGTCTACAAGGAACGGTCTGACGCTGTACAAGCAGCTGCTCAGGCCGATCCTCGACTATGCGTGTCCCGCTTGGGGTCACCTGGCGGACACGTATATGAGGAGGATGCAGGCGTTCCAGAGCGTATGTCTGAGGATCATTGTGGGCGCACCTTGGTATGTCCGGAATGAGACTCTTCATCGTGACCTGGATATGCCTACCATCAAGGACCACTTCCGGAAACTAGCGCAGTCTTTCTACGCTAGACTTCCCGTTGCCACCAATCCTCTTATCCAGGGGCTTGGGAACTACGTCATCGACCCTGGTGGGTGCCATCGACGTCCCAAAGCCCTGCTCGGATAAGCGAGATGTGTCAACAGTGGTTTGGGAGGCTCTCACCCAGCCCCCCATAGAGTAGTGTCTCCGCACGTAACTCTAAAAAACCCTTAGTCGGTTTCTCAATTTCTTACCCCCCTTTTTTTTCCCCAATATTACTAATATTATGTAATCTCTTTTTCTTTGTTTCAGAACTTCGCGAAACGCGACAACCCGTTTTTTAATTTTTGCGAACCACACGGTGTGACCAATTGGTCGGTACGTGTTGGAACTTGCTCTCGTGCTCCCCTTCTGGAAGCATCGGAGCATGCCTTTTGTCTGTGTGTCTGTGTGTGTTGCCATTGGTGATTTGGATTTAAGTGTGGCAGTGGTGGTGGCCATTTCGCGCGGCCCTGAAAAGGGCAGGCTAGTGGCCAGTGTGGAGGGGCTACTGGGCCTCCCTCTGTGCAGTGGTGGGGGGATTGTCCTGTTGTGTGGTGTCCCGGAGGACAGACTCCGGCTGCGAGGTATTGCTTCACAGCCGGTTCCGCTTTACGGTCTACTGTAACTTGTTGGCACCGTAAGGTTTCCCGTTAACAGCAATCACCACCGGCAGTCTGTCCCGAGTTCAGTCTTTGAGTAGATGCAGGTTCCCCGTAGGGTGTTTTGTCACGACAATTTGCTCTCTTAGTGGGGCACGTCCTTCCTACTCGAAGTCTTGGCACCCTATTATCCAAATCTACAAGGGCTTCAAGCGCTAAATTTATGTATCTCAAAAACATTGCCTAAGTAAAAAAGGGACTTAACGATTTGAACCAATTCAGTATTATATGAGTCAAAGGGACTCCGACCATTAAACCTTTCAAATATATCCACAATCTGAAGGATATCAACATTTGACGATATTAAATAATTCACAAGCCTAAGGACTGTAAAGATAAACGTCTCAAAATTACTTAAGTTTGAAAGACTCCAAGGTTTACACATAATACGTATTACACACGTCTAAGGGCTTTAAATATAAACGTCATAATCATATAACCTACTTCTCTCTTTGTTTAAAAACAAAGCCCACGTTTTACGTATCATAAATCTCCCACGCCAACAAGGCTTTTTATACAAATTACCCATTAGTGAATATTACACATAATAATTATATTACAAGTCAAAAAGGACTCGGTGATCTGGTGGTCTAGGGGTAAGGTGTCAGACTTCTGTTCTGGCGGCCGGGGTTCGATCCTCGGTCCCGGCAAAGATTTATCTGATTACCAAACCCTTCCTTCACCTCTGACAAGACATCTTGTGAATGTGAGGAATGCCAGGCCTCCACCGTGGTTCGGATTCCACGTTAAACTGTAGGTCCTTCATTTCATATCACTATCACCCTACCATTACACATTAGCAGCGTAAGTGCGTATAACCCGAACGGGTAGTAAGACGCGGTGCTAATAATAATAATAATAATAATAATAATAATAATAATAATAATAATAATAATAAAAGGACTCCAACAGTCAAACATCTCGCAAAGTTCCCAAGTCTAAAGGGATTCATGATTGGAAAAAAATTAAGTATTGCATAAATTAAAAGGACTTTAAATTACAAATATATTATCAAAACATTTCATAATATATAAAAGTAAGATAGACTTATAAAATTATAATATCTTCCAGATTCAAAGAGCATAGTAAATGTTTTGCAAGTTAAACATGGTTAAACATATTAAAGGTTTTTTCGAGCTTAATGAACTTCATAATTTGAAGTCGTAATATAAAATATGATATCTAAGCCAAAAAGAAATCTAGAGGCCAAAAGATAATTTAGAGCTTACATTATTTATAACACGCAGATGTGTCCAAGGTTGCTATCCTGTCAAGAGTGTCTTTATCGCCGTTCTCCTACCAGTATTTATTTGATCTTAGTTTCTCAGAGAGGGGGAAAGTAGGGGTTACACATACAAGAGAAAACACAGAAACAAAGGAGAGAGGGAAGGGGTCATAGTGGACGGGGAGTATGCGACAAGCAGCGTCAGGGAGATTCCAAAATAGTCTTATTTGCTCACGCAACCTTCTCGAGCCGGAAACGTCATACTTTTTCCCGGCATCCTTTGCGAAAATACATTGTTGAAGCGCCATCAGGCCTCGCGCTGTCAGTCAACCCATTATGTTTGTGGTGACCGGTTGTGTCCGTGGGGGAAGCCAGCTAGGGACGTACACACAGATGAATGGGGCCTTGGTGAGTTTATCCATTACTATTGCCGGTGTGGTAGGATATCACTTGAAACTATAGAGTCCAGTTTTGTTTTGATCTTGAACTTGTAGCTTTTTTTTATAAACGCTACAATCTGTAAAAATAATAACAAAAGAAGAAAATGCATTCTTTTTAATAAAAAAAGCTTTACAGTTGATCAGGTTTTAACTAATTAAAAGTTATGAAATTGAAAGTGAATACAGGTTAGGATAAAAAAAAATTGTTGACAGTGCTTTCAAAATTCGAATTTTTCTTACTAGTTTTTTAAAGTGTATATAATTATTTACAACAGTTTATCGACATAAGATATTAAGTCTACTTGAATCATTCTATATTTTAAAGCTAATAAAAGGCGGCTTGACATAAGTTAAAAATCTGTTTGGAGTTGTTCTATTGTCCAGCAATAATTAATTAGTAAAAGAAAAGCAATAAAGTTTTTTAAAAGTCAACCAGAAAAATTAACAATGGCTATGAAATAACCAACAAAAAGGAAGTACAAGAAAAATGTGAATTTTGTTCTTAATTATTTTTTTTGAATTCTGACTAGACGATGAAAACCGTCTGAAAACATTTTATCTTACGCACATGATCGTGTAAAATTACTTAACTTATTTAAATTGGTAAAAACACACTGTTAATTAAAGGATAAATGTGTATTGCATTTATTTTTGTTTCTATGGAAGGCATAAGTTTGTGCTTAAATATAACTTTTCAAAACGATTTAGGTTTATCCTTCTAAACTTTGACTTTTAGAAAATATTAATGTAACATATGGTTATGGTGGTGGTGGAAAATTTATAGTAAATATTATCTCAGAGAATACCAAACAAAGCCCTAAAAAATTAATAGTTTCAGTGCAGACAGGCTACATTTAATGTTGCATCTTTATATAAATGTGTTTTCGTTTATTTGTAAGTACTCCATTGTAAATTGTAATTTGATACAACCATTTATTTATTTTCTGGAGAAAAACAACGTGAATAAATAATATGTTCTTTATTAAATTTTACAACTTATAGCTATGGTATCTGTAGAATTAAGAAGAATATTCCAGATTCAAAGATTCGAATAACTTTCAGATTCGAGATATTTTTTTTAAATACATTATACAATGATATAGGCTAAATCCAATTTTAAATATAAATCTTTCAGAGCTTTTGTGTAGTTTATTGGTGGTTTAGCCTTACATAACTATAAGTAAAACCCTAAAATAAAAGGCCATAGCATTAATTTACCATTCAACTGAACATGAATTCTCACTATGACCAAAAATATTATATATTAGTCACTATGATGGTCATCACTGGTGGGGGACATAGGAAGACTAGTTTGTCTCCCTCCCCAATTTAAATTAAAAAACCCTTTTAGAGTAATAGAATATAACTAAAGTAACTTTGTTATAGGATAAATTCCTTTATCGTACTATTCGTGTTATTCATTTGGTATATTTAAAAAATAATTAAAGTGAAAATAGTTTCGTTTTGTACTCCCCAATAATTAAAAACCACACCTAATTAAAAAAAAGATATTCCTATGGGAGGATATACCTTTATTCAACACACAGATGAACATTTATAAGCAGTTTTAAGAATCTCATCTACAAAATTTGTACCTGACACTAAAGAAAAAACTAATTCCATCTAAGTCCTATACTACTATTAGCACCGCGTCTTACTACCCGTCCGGGGTATGTGTAATAATATGGTGTTTGTGAGATGAAATGTAGGACATACAGTTTAACGTGGAATCCGAACCACGGTGGAGGCCTGGCACTCCCCACATTCACAAGTTGTGATTAATACACGCCTTGTCAGTGGTGTAGAAAGGGTTTGGTAATCAGATAAATCTGTGCCGGGACCGAGGATTGAACCCCAGACCCCCAGCACAGAAGCTCATCACCTTACTCAAAGACCGCCAGGTCACTCCAAAGTCCTATAATATTTTTAAACCAGCCCCATGGTGTAGTGGCCAGTGCACCTGGCTTCGAGCTTAGGGTACCTGGGTTCGAGTCCCGGCTTGTACTATAAATATTTTTACCATCGGTGACCGGAGGTTGGTAAATTAGGCTCAATTTAGTTTTAAGACTCCCACTGGATCACAACTCCATATTCACTATCATTACATCATCTCATCAAAGTGTAGACAACCTTCCATGCTGTACCCTGAGCAACGGTAGAGCTCTCAATTTAAATTATCTAAAAAAAAAATCGTAACTTCTCTTTTCAAGTTTTATCTTAGTTAAGTTCCGTTTTATTTGTGAATCAATTATTTATTTGTATATATTGTCTCCCCTTTTTTGTGTTCAATATGATTGTTTTCCTCTTCTTTTTTTAAATAATAAATTGCGTTACCAAAAAATAACACTTTATTTGACGGCCCGTTCTTATATTTAAATTCTCAATGCGACCTTTCAGTCGAAAAATTTTCCCAGGTCTGAAATAAAGCTAACTTAATTCACATAATTATCTCAGACAATATGGTTGGTAACAATCATTGTTGCACTTTGCAAGATTTACTGTCGTACCTGGCAGTTTGGCGCTCCTTCCAATTGGTCATTCCTGTCAGGGGTACACAAAATGCCCTTTTCTAAACAAATTATAATATTAGCACCCAACTTACAAACTAGCTTAACTCTAGAACAAACACGATATCCAGTCATCAGCCGCCATATCATCATTGTGAAAGGGGAAACCCCAATTTAACCAATAATAAATAAAATGTCCACGCGTGTCGAGAATCAAACCCGTAATTCCTAGTTCAGTAGTCAAACTAATACATAATATGACAAATTTAGCTTAGCCAATATTGTCAATTGTCACTATAGATATATTTCAAATGTCAAAAATTGACATTATCAAAAGTGACAGCAGAAAGCCTATGAATACAAAAGAATAACACCATCATGAGAGACTCATCTATTCCCAGGGGGGTATGAAACCCCAAACCCGCAGCTCTATACGCCTATGCTCAAGAGTAAGGTTTCAAATTACCCAATTTGGGGGTAAAATGGTCTAAGGCAGTTGTACGCCGTGATAAACCAAACAAAACAAACAAATTAAAGTCGGAAAAAAATAGGAATGCATAAAATCTTAAACATATATTCGGACCAAGTATAACCAGAAGTGAAACAGATTTAAACCGTTTGAAGGGGTGGAAACACTGATTAAAGCTCAAATAGCCACGCACTCTGTGTTATTGTATCCCTGGGCGCCATTGAAATGGTAAGTCGTTCAAAGAGTTTAGGAACCGCTGATCTATAAGGCGTCACTCTTGCAATAGATTGAACTGTTAGTGACGGTGAGATCAGTGTTAGAAACACAGAAGGGTGTATTGAGGGCTATTTATACTAAGTGTTTTTCAACTCTCCCTCCATGCAAATGTGAGTACACTTCCTCTTAATTCAACCTTCCTCATCCCTAATCCATTATCGTAATTAGTACACGCGCGTACAACCTGAACGGGTAGTAAGACGCGGTGCTAAAACAAATAATTGGTATTTGACTAATGATATATTAAATGAATAAATTTAAAGATAATCTTATTTGAGTTCTTATAGATATATGTGGCCTCCCCATTATGAGAGGCCCATCAATTCCTTGGGGGGGGGGGGGGGTCATGTTCAAGAGTAAGTTTCAAATCTTGCGAATAAAAAGCGAATCGAGACTTCTCGTGGTGTTTCTCTTCCAATGACCCTGTGTTTGTGATTGCAGGGAGAGGTCATGTCCTGAGGAACGTGGACAGTCTTGGAGGGGGTAGTCTTCTAAGACATGATTGTAATGTTTCTCTTCCAATGACCCTGTGTTTGTGATTGCAGGTGGAGGTCATGTCCTGAGGAACGTGGACAGTCTTGGAGGGGGTAGTCTTCTAAGACATGCTCGCGGTGGACTCGACTCTCTGTCAGGAGTCACTTTCGGTGGCGTCAAACGGTTCGACTCTCTCAGGTTCTTATCCCGCGTACTCATTTATCAGCCCACGAGGATGTACACAAATAATGGAAAATATATCAATGAATAAGATTTATTTTTACTTTATCGGGAAGAAATTTTGTAATCGCGAACTTTTTTACCTAAAGTTAACTATGAATCTTGATGTTTTATGAACACCTGAACTCAAAGAAGTGGGTATTATAAATATGAGACTAGAGCTGATCTAATGGATTTAATTCAAACTTTATATTTATATTTTATTTGATTATACCTTGGGGCTGAATCAAATTCCAAATATAGCTTTAAATTTAAGGGTAGTTTACTTATTTTTAAAATCCTATATTTATTTGAAAATAGCTCTAACGATTTTGCTCAAAATAGATAGCTGAAAAAATATGTAATAATATACATATAGTATTGTATACTTGTTTATTTATTTTATTGTTTATTATTTTTTTAGAAAAATTTATTCAAGGATAGCCTACTAATATATTTTTGAAAATTTTGTGTTAAAATATAATTGTTGCTACACGTTTTCTCATTCTTTGGGTATTTTGTCAGGATGGCCTGCTTGCAGGGAGAGAATGTCGGATAGGAACGTTGAAAATAGTCAGAACTAGAGCTTTGAGAATCTTATTATAAGATGTAGTACCTGGTGTGATATTGTCAGTCATAATCCTGTAAGTTCCAACAGAATCGTTACCCCAAGTCATTCGTTTTTAGCAAACAGTCCCTCTTATTCGTTCACACAGGTGGTCTACCTAGACCTCTATTTGTGGCCAGGATCGTACTATATTCCTGACACGACGACCTCCCAGCTTTCGCTACTCTTGTTTCTTACCTTACTATAGTTTAAAAGTGTTTCTTCCTTCCAACGTTTTTGATAAGTTTATAATACTAATCGGGTGACCTGGCGGTCTAGGGGTAAGAGGTCAGACTTCTGTGCGGGGTGTCCGAGGTTCAATAGTCGGCTCCGGCACAGATTTATCTGATTACCAAACCCTTCCTTCACCTCTGACAAGACGTGTATTAATAACAACTTGTGAATGTGTGGAATGCTAAACCTTTCTGGTCGGTTTGAATGTGCAAGCTATCATTAGAAAAGTAATTAGTTTCTTTAAAATAAGGAATTGTGCAGTAAATATTGTATCTTTGGGTTTATTTAGATTACAACTTTATTCTTCTTTTAATATAAACTATAGCTCATACAACCGATTTGGAAGTCACATGGTTTAAGCCAATGCATCACGTTCATCACAAGGTGATACGTGTGGTGGTAGGTGTGAGGGGAGTGATTCATACTACGTGTGTTAACTTGTATTTGATTGGAGAATAAATTACCATATTTTTGACAAACAGTGCATATATCCGCTTCAGTAGTGGAATGGCCTATGGTGTCAAGGCCACGCTATGTTTTTTCCGATTGCTAGGCGAGCAATTTTTCCATCTTTCATTTTGAGCCGTCTTAAGTTGCGCATGCGCATAACGCAGCTTGGGCCACGTGTTGAACAGACGCGGTGCTTTACTATTGGAAATAACCAAAGAAGTGTTGAAGTTTTGCTCTCAGTTTGTTTCAGGTGTATTTAAGTAATATTCTGTTTAGATTGTAAATGTAATAAGTGTTTTTATATTCCAATGAAACCGTTAATTGAACAAGTCAAACAATATCCAAGTTTATGGAATTTAAATCAGCGGATTACGGGGAACAAACTCGGGACTTATTTGTCTCGCTGAACTAGTTGGTTAAATTCGCCGAATGTTTCCCGTTGCAGGATCCATCCTCCACCTCTTTCATTTTCTTGCTCTTCCAAAACAGCTGCTTAAAGCAACATCTCCTCTTCCTCAGTAATTTCATCTGATCTCAAACAAGACATTTTGGAGAACGCTATAACTAACTTCACTGGAGCAGACTAGAAAGAAACCACCCTGAATTCAGGAGGGAAAAAAAGAACCATAGATTAGCTAAGCAATGAGTGAGAAACCAAACTGACCAAACATTAGCACAGCATAGTATAGCTTAGCGTTCTGTGTGAACCAACCTTTACTCTCGTGTTGGATTGTCCTGCTGATGAAGGGAGGATAGGTGTTCGAATCCTGGTCGGGTCTACTGAGGGTAGTTTTCCTAAATGGTTTCGCACTCTCCTTCCACATAAATACTGGTAGATTACCTCTAACATACTTCCTTCCTCATTCGTACACTATTAAAGTAATTGATCATAAATGATTATATGTTATCTTAGCTAATGGATGGTTTTCTGAGAAAGGCCTCCATCACTGAAAGGTGGCCTTGATTGATTACAATATGGATCTTCCTTTAAGTATTCCTTAATGCAGAAAAGCAAGAAATCGTGCTACGTTACAGGCTAAATTGAGGCTACAGTTCGTTTCTCTTGTTTAGTCATAGTCACCTCAGTTCCAAAATTCTGCAACACATAATACCAAAATAGCATTCCATAAAGTCATTCTAATAGGCTAATTTATTATAGTTTTCAACCGAATATTCTTGCAAAATGGTGTATTATCTATTTATATTTGTCACGTTGAAGAGTGCCAAACTACTATAAAACGCTATAGAACCAGACAACAAAAATTGTTCAATTTTGGCTATCTATTGTAATTTGTCTTTAAAATCCAAACAAAAAATAACATAAGAAAGTGTCAATAAACCAAATATTATTAAATTTACGTAAGAACTACTTCCTTTAATTTATTTTAGAAAATTTTATTACCTTTTTAGTTATATTTCTAAAATCAAGTCCTTAAAATATTAACATATAAAGCATATATATTGTATCAGCCATTTTAATGACATCACCATATCTAGAGGTAATCTTTTCCGGCAATGTCTTCTTGCTGATATTCGAAGTGCAATATATATAAAACTGGAATTATATATTTGAAGTTTATACCTGGATGTTAAATATGTTAGCGTTTAATGTGCACTTTTCGTCTATGAATATATAAAAGTTGATCTGTAGTGATATTCTGGTGGAAGGACCATCAATAACTGACAGGTACAAAAGTTATTAAAACTACTTTAATATATGGGTGACCTGATGGTATAGGAGTAAAGTGTCAGACTTCTGTGCTGGAGTCCGGGGTTCTACCCTCTGTCCCGGTACAGATTTATCTGATTACCAAATCCTTCCTTCACCTCTGACAAGACGTGTATTAATCACAACTTGGGAATGTGGGGAATGCCAGACCTCCACCGTGGTTCGGATCACACGTTAAACTGTAAGTCCTCCATTTCATCTCACAATCACCCTACCATTTCACATTAGCGTAAGTGCGAATAACCCGAAAGGGTAGTAAAACGCGGTGATAATAATAATAATAATAATAATAATAATAATAATAATAAAATAATTTAATATATGCATACGTCCAGTAAAGTAATATTCAGCTGTCCCTTTTGATTGACAGTATAAATACCTATAAATTAACTCTAATAATCTAGTAAAATGTTATCACTGTTGAATGCAAAAATGTGTTTGTATTTTCTAAATGGCCTATTCTATCAGAATTTCACTATATAACTTCAGGCTTCTATTTTAAAACGTGTTGTTAGTTTATTTATAAAACATTTCAAATTGTCAGCCTTCTTTAAAAATTAGTAATTTAATAAAGTTTCAGTCGTATGTCTACTTTTCTTGAATCATTTATATTTGAGAGCAAGCTTCTCAGAGTGATTCAGGAGGTCAAGGCTTGAATTAGAATTCAGAATTCATTAGAGTAATTGTTAATATTCTTTCAAGGTAAATACAGGTAATTCCCTCTAATATACCCAATAATTAGCCATTATGATGAATGTACAGAATAAAAGATTAGAGTTGCATGTAGATGATTGACAGCCTGAAACTAATAGGCTTTTCAGCACCAACAAAACATTTTTAATAATTTTTTTTAAATATTTAATTTTAAAAAATTGAGAAAATAGAAGAGTTGAATGCAGTTTTGCATGAAAGAAATATATCATGAAATTAGAAAAGTTTTAGATAAAATATAAAAATTTGAGTTTTCTAAAATAAAAAAACTATATATTATAATTGTTTTAAAAAACTGGAACAATTTTTTTAACGTCACTTTATAAACAGTATGTTACTAAACAAACCTGCGCTGTCAGATTTTAAAATACGTTTCCAATTTAGTTTCTAAACAAATTAAATGTGAAAAATCAAGTCCATCTGCTGAAACGTGATGTTAAAAGGGGATCCAACCTTTATTTTTAATAGTGTAATTATCATTCATGTCCTCATTCTGCCCCTATTGGTGAAATAAAATAAATGCCTCATTCGACGTTTGGCCGTTAAAGCACTCTTGATGAGCCCGTACATTATGTATATCTAAATCTATATTCACAAAAACCACACAATTTCCTCAAAGTCTATGCTTTATTATAAATTCATAGCCATCCCGACCTCAAAAGGGGAACTACCGTCACAGTACAAATACCAACCGCACTAATGGGATGGTCACGAGATGATTGTTGTTCTCTGATGGAGCTGGTCAGAATTTCCCTTATGGTTGGTTTTTGGTTGCTCAATGTAATGATGTACAAGCAGAGTTCGGAGGTTGTTTCTCTGTCGCCTTTATACCGCTCCTTCCTCCCATCTCGCCACAACCCCCTCATTTTCCTTCCATTTCCTCTCTTTATTCCTTCCTTGATCTCCTCTTACTCACTTCTTGTTCCTTCCTCATTCCTCCTTACCGCATCCTTACTCTATCCTTTCCTCGACCTTGTCCCGTCCGTGCCTCTTTCTTGCCCCCTTCTTACCCCTTCTTTACCCGTTCCTTACCCGTTCCTTGTCTAAGAAATCCCTTTTTCTTCAGAGTAGATCCGACCAAACCTGTAAGATTAGCGCGCTGCGACCTTTGTTTTACATAATCTCTCCAGGTTTATATTGGCTGATATAAGAGCGCATCTCATTCCTGATTAACCGGGATAGTAAATCTACCAATACACTCAAACCAGAATCACAATGAAGTTCAGCTTTCGGAATTCTTCACTTGGCAACAACTAAATTGGGTGCAGTGAAAGAGTTTACTTCATTTTAAATATTTGTTTTTAGATGTAGTTGTAATATTTTCAATAAAGTAAACTGGTGTGTCTGGTCTCAACTCTACAGTTTTCTTCTAGTGAATACTAAAAAAAACTAATTACAATGTGATTTTAAAAACTGATAAAACACATTGGTTTTAACAATTTTTATCAAATTAAGTTTAAATATATAACCGCTGTTAAAGTGCGGTATTAAAAAAGTTTTTAACATAATACGTTTTACTAGAATAAAAAATAACAAATTACTCCAATTTATACTTAAAATGCCTCACCAACATGTGTGGTTTTATGAGAAATGAAATCACATTAGTATGGAGAGAATATGAGAAAACTAGTGATAATTTACAAGTGGAAAACTACCTCCATTTTCCTGATCTGAGATTCGAGCCACGTCCTCTTAGCGCCAACATTTCAGTCTATTGCGAGCCTGACATCCCAGACTACATTACCAATGGTGAAGATATATATATATATATATATATTATAAATAACTAGGTTATAAAATCCAATTTTTTTTATTAATTTTGTATTATAATTTCCATGAAATAAAATAATACTCAATTAACCCGCTTCGGTTGTCAAGTGGTCCTAAAGCCTCATTCTCACAATATAATGAATTGTTGGTAACGGAAAGAGAGGAGCTCGACCCCCTAATAAGATGTGACAAGGGTTTTTTCCTAAATGGTCTATCACTCTCGATCCACGTGAATAAGTGTACATTTACTCTAAAGTAAACCCTACTCGTTACAAAAACAATAATATAAACATGCTGATAGCTCTAACAGGTATTAAGCTATAGGTCACAAAATAAAATTCGTTTAAAATATATCTGCAGCCCTCTTCCATCTTCTTCCTTAAATATTTATATCAGAGCTTCACAAGATGGTTTATTTTAATAAATCTACAACCTGTTCTTGTAATTATTTTTTATCATTTTATAGGTGTTTCAAATAATGGGACCAGGTTCGTAGTGATCACTGAATAAATCATACGTCAATTTCCCACCACACTAATATTTAAATACCAAAGTGACATTTACAATATGTCTTGACATATTTGTTACATATGATAGAACAAGAAAAATACACCATTCAGATGTGTTTGAAACATTATTACCTATAAATGAAACACAATCAAAGTTGAACAGACAGTTTTTTTAATACGGAAAAAAGCATTTTGTAATAAAATATGTAATCTTGGTGATATTGCACTATTTAAAAGAGAGGGATGATACATTTCTACTTCAATTTATTAAAAATATAACAATATATTGATGTGCACTACAAGTTTTTATAGATTGTTTCAAATTAATTCTTACCTGTCTGGTCTAAGGCGTCACTCTCGTGTTAGACTAGACTGCCGATAACCCCATTTAGACTGGATAAAACACAGCCACCCATAACTCATTAGCGTAATTAGTGCATATGCGTATAAACAGTAACCTGAACAGGTAGTAAGACGCTGAAATTTAAAAAAACTAACCAAATTAAATCGGGAAATGAAGCTCTTCTGGTGCAGCACGCAAATACTAAATTTGACCTCACAGACATCTGCGGGGTCTAAGCCGTTAGATCCGTTAGGTTCACATTATTTGTCTCTGTTAATGGGTAAGTTGAAGGTATAATTCTGGTGAGGTGCACTGGGATTAACTTACAGCCTGGTTTTCCTATTCTCTATTCACGATAACATAGGTGCACTTTATCTACAAAATTATCCTCTTCATCCCTAAACCCTTTAAAGAGTTGTTAATAAACCTCTTGATAAATGTACCAAACATAAAAATACTCCAACAGGATTCAAATCAAAGTATTTTAGAGTTAGATAGTCACAGTATGAAGAACAATATCCAAACGATGTAGTTCATTGTTGAGACCATAGCTCTCTTTGAAGTGACCGAAAATAAAGGGTATGGGGCAGCAGGGGTTGGGGTATGTTTTCACTTAAGTGTATTCCATATAGTGGCAATATTGTGAATTTCCATCCGTTCGCAAACATAGTAAGGATATTTGAAGTAACACACTCACATATTCCAATACACAAACACACACATACGCGCGAGTTTGATGTCCACATGATATCACGCAGCCTCAGGCGAGTGCTCTAGTCCCCCTCCCCCGTCCCAAACCCCTCTCCAAACTAATCACCCAACATTCCAGAAGCGTCCCGCAAAGTTCGCTATGTCACTCGAAAATGCTGCCGCGTTGTGAAAACATCGAGACGCTACTAAATAATATAAGCTTTTAAACTATTGAAGGTAAGCGCGCGCGACTGTGGAAACAGCATTGAGGACCTTCGAGGGAAAGTTGAAATTGTTTTCACACACATACCTAGTGGTTTCTAGTTGAATTCTACAAAGTGAAACTTCAGGGGTTTTGCCCTCGTATTGACAATGGACTTCTGAAATGCTGGGAGACGAATTTAAAAAATAAAACTGAATGTATGTAAGGTAGGTGAAATATATAAAACGTTCCTTGAATAAGGACTTATAATAGAACAAACTTTAGAAGGAAAATAGAAAAAAAAACTTCATCAGGTTTAAAATAGCGCGTCTGTCTACTTATCTTATAGTAACGGGTTAATTCCCCGAATTGCCGAAAAACTTTTAATTAGCGAAATTAAACCTATCCTTTTCACGGTAATGAATTGATGTACGGAAAACTGGTTGTTGTGTCTGTTCTATAAGCAAGTGGGTAGACTTGTACAATCATTAGGTTATTATTAGGTTTCTCATACTAAGTATTACTTCCCATCCGGTGTGTCCTCATTTAAATATAATGAATTAATGATGATAAGGCTATAATTTAGGATAAATGTACCCGTATTTGTGTAAGAGTAGGTTGATAAACCATTGAATAAAAAAATACTCTCACTACACACAGCTGGGTTTAAATCTTTGACCTCCTCGTCACTGTAAAATTGGGCTAGACGATTTTACCGCTTAGACCACATGGCCACCGATGCAGGTTGCTATGTAAATATTAATTAAGATGGTTCGAGAATAAATTATTCACCTAACATAAATTTGGTGGGTTTTGTTACTGTTGTCCAAGCTGAAAATTTCAAGTTAAAAATACAGTATCAACCATGGTAGAGCGTTATGTCACCATCTCCAAATAATCTGGTTCAAGTCCCTGTCGAGTCTAGTTTTAGTCTTGACGTGATGCAAAAACAGAAAAGGTACTAGTTCAAAGTTGTTTGGTGTTAAATTCAGTTACTGAACTAAAAATTTTCTCCTAGCGCATCTCATTCATATACATATAAGGTATTCGGAAACTCATAGCCCAAACCGCACATATAGCCTGTTTGAACCAAAAGTAATACAAAACCCCTATGAACTTCATCCGGAAAACTATGATAATACCATTATATTGTGTCCAGAGTTTCAGCGTACAATGTCGGGAGAGCAAAGCTGCCAAGCATGCGTGGACATCAGGTTGCATAGGATTTAGGTGCGTGGCATTACAAATGTAATAATGTGAAGAACTTTCTGTACTGTAGGACCGGTAATGATGACCCTTGGAACATATTCGCATTTATAGACGGACTTGTGTATTGTTTACTATTAATTGTGGTATGTTCTGCTGCCGTGTTCCAAGACGTCGTGGTGTGTAGTGCCGCGCGCCTGGCTCCTATACAACCTGTTGTACACGCATGCTTGAACATATTTTCTTTCCCGGTGCTGTACGCCGAAACTTCGAACACAATTTAATGGTATTAGCATAGTTTCCGGATGTAAGTATATCGGGATTTTGTATTACTTTTGGTTCAAGCAAGCTATATGTGCAGTTAGGGCTATGAGTTTCCGAATAACTTGTATACCAATATTTAATTATTATAAATATTATTAATATTAATTACGCGAATGTTGGAAGGAATGAAAAGGGCAAATTTTGCGTGAACGAAGAGTTGCAAACCATTTAGGAAAAGCACCTTCAATACATCCAGCCGTCATTCGAGCCTTGACATCCCTGTTACTGGAAAATAGCTAATTAGGCCTACTATTGACCATTCCACTCTTAAATTACAATACAGGCTTTTAGGGATACCTACCATCTATCCTGATTCATTGGTTTCCCCGTTGGCGCTGTTCTTTTTCTACCTAGCGGAAAAACAAACATCGTTATTTAAATGTAAGTAGCACGCTATAAAAATATATATTATATAAATCATAGATGAAGTTAAAGCAATATATACTACTCAATACAATTTTAGAACAATTATGTTTTTACAAAATATGAAAATTAATATTAAGGGACCAGTTTCATGGTCAGACTGAGTACTATTAAAGAGCGGCGCTATGCTAAATACCTCACGAGATCAAATAGAATGGGCAAGTTTCATAGTCAGGCCTAGGCGTGTGGTATCAAAACAAACTTATCGATACTGTACTCATTAAAAGTATCGGGATAAAAATATCAATACCGTACTTGTATCGAAACAAAAGTATCGATAATAGTAAGTATCGGTATCGAAACGCACATAAATTTTTCTGGTTTGTCTACTTGGGGCACTCTTGACTTAACTGAGTTCGTTGAGCTTTACAAAAGTTTATTTTGTTTAGTGTGCTATAACCATGCCCATTGATAAAGGGATGGTAAGTAAACTGGTCTTTACTCGCCCTGTTAGACATCAGACTGTATTGATAAACAAAGGTTAAATAACAGCTATAAATTATGATGAGCTAAAAGAGATTGAATTCTAGAGTTGGTTCTTGCTTGTCATACAGAAAATGACTGAGAATTGAGAAATAAAGTGATTTGTTCTTCCGTTACAGTCCACCCTAGTAAACATTTAATCCCAGTAAGAGTGAAGATAACAAAAAGATTGTTTCGTTCAATGTCGGAGTATGAATACCAATATCAGTAAAAGTATCAAATAAAAAGATACTAATATATAAAGTAAGATATTGATATTAGTAATGTATCGATACGTTTATTCACATCCCTAGTCAGACATATTATCTCGCCTCAAGTGCAGCGTTATACTAATAGTCCAGTGCAAAAAAATAAAAATCTGAATATTAAAAAAAAAATCTAGACTGGTTGAGATTGGTTTAGAACGGTCTCCTGAACAAACAGAATAAAGTACAAAGAAATTCCGTGTGAAATTTTCCGCCATTTTGTTGAAGAAGCCGGCCATATTGGAATTATGTAAGAGTTTACGAAAACATCTATATTTAGACCGTGTTCCAGCGTGGGTACTAAGGTTGTTTTTTTAAAGCCTTACTTCGAGGGGTATGTATGATAAAATGTTGGTTTAGGGGAAGTGCACGTGCATTATAATAGAGGGGGGATGGTAAAACAATAGCAGTAAATCACACGTAGAAAGCCACCTTGGGGCCATCCAGCTGAGATTCAAATCTCGACCTCTCAATCATTGATGACCTTACACAACGTGAGCCTAGTACTTTATAACACGAAACCATCTGTGAGGTTATTATTTTAAGTGCACTAACCCCACTTGCGTTAAATACTTGTAAAAATAAAAATAAATAACGTTAAATAGATCACCACTAATATATGAATGAAAAGAGTAACTATTAACTTAAGTTTTGGACATTAAAAGGGCCAACATCAGTGGGTATGTGACCTAAGGCGTCAATATCATCCACTCTGGTTCGTCGGCGACTGCTTTGTTGAGGTTGAATTCCTTCCGGGTCTATTGAGGGTGATTTTCCTCAAATTACTTTCCCGTTTATCTCCACATAAACGTGGATCTATTTCTTCTAAATTCTAGCTTACTCACCACTATCCCATTAGTATTAATATGCGTAGCTATACTGGGTAGTTTGAGCGAAAAAAACACACTTGAAAGAAAATGTCATTATTGAATGTAGTGACACAAAAGAAGATAAAAGTTTTCGGATTTTTATTATTTATTTTAAAGTGCACTTGAATTATTTAGAAACACAAATGAAAGGTAGTATTTTTAACTGGAATTGTTATATTATCTCCAGAAAGTTTGCAATTCTTTTTTTTACTCTCCTATTTCTCTAAATATGTAATAGGTAGGCTTTAGAAATAATTACTACACCACAGTGATAAGTAATTATCCTAAATATACTTTGAAATTCCTTTCTTAATTTTGAATGAATTTGTAAAGTTAAAACAAATATTAAAAGTATTGGTTACAACATTTATTAACTATTTAATGGCACTAAATTTGTATATGTATTTAGGGCTGTTAAATAATAATTATAATATTTATTATAAATTAAATAATAATATAAATCATTTCTATTATAAATATATATAAATCAATTATTTAACATTCCTATATATATGTTTAGAGATGTTACGTAATTAATTTATAGAGAATATATATATTTGATGCTCCATACAAAATGGAACCACATCTTTTCATCAAAATTAAATTTGGAATTTTTTAGTAAGAATTTACCGATTCACTAAAGGAAATGTTGAGTAATTTACTAAAGTAGACATAAACTGATTTATTAGAAGGATTCCTTAACTTTGAAATCAAATTAAATTACATAACCACGCCAAGACATACTTATTAAATACAGCCAGTCTTAAAATTTAATCAATATCGGTTCGGCTCTTTGCCATCCATTTTATTTTTTTGAGCTTCAATAACTCAATTACTTAGTTATATTTGTGGCTTCATAACATTTCTAGAATCATGTTTCGTTCGTAAAAACCATTAGTCTAAAATAAAACATTAAATCTCTTTTATAAGTGAAATAGCCTTTCCATTCTATGTGACTCATTTTACTTTACTAAAAAGGAATTATAACGCGTCTTTCTTTTCATCAGTGGATGTTGATTCCTCACGCGTAGCTTTTCAATTAATGCACAAATAATGATCAATTTAGCACACACAGGTAAAATGGTTATCAAATATATTATTCTCGTGCCAGTGATTCCCAAAATGTTTAAAATAGTTACAGCTTTATTTCAGTGTTAGATGTATATTAACAAAAATACTTTTAGTAATTAAACATTGAAAATATGTAATATATAGTAATATATAAAAATTCGTACAAATTTAGCAAACACATTTTTTTTTAAATCTCGATAGCACGTTTGATATGCTTTTAATAAATACTTTATTCAGGTAGTTTAAATGTGTAATTGTATCTGTATGCCTACCTACTAGTAATAATCGCAATCATGGTGCTATATTTTTACATTATCATTGTCATGATCATCATCACAGTCTTTCACGAATGTAGATTTTAATGTTCTGTTTTGTACTTCAGGCAAATATATTATCCAAGCTAATAATACTAAGGTTTTTTATAGAAAAAATTGTTATTTTGAAATATGATAGACCTACAAAAGTATTAAAAATAAAAGAGCATGCAAGGATAGGGAATCGTGGAGAAAGTTAGTAAAGATGGATTGAGCATGGAGTTGGGAGGAAAGATCGAATCCCAGCCGGGTTTAATAAGGCTGTGTTTACTTTCTGTCAACCTCTCGGAAAGAGAAATATTGTGATCGTCCAAAAAATCGCGCTCGAGATTTCGATAATTAGTGTCGACGTTTCGCTAATTGTTTTCGTGGTACCGCGTGTATGTCTCACGGTCTATAGCCTAAACAATTTTACCGATTGGACTGAAACTTGTTATCTAGGATTTTCATAGGGTTTCCCCAAGGATTTTTTAAAAATTATATAGCTTATCCTAAAATTAAGGGTAGTTTACTGAGGAGCAAAAAGAGAAAAATTGATTTTCTCCAAATCCCCTTAAACGATTTTGATTTTTTAAATGTCTAGATACTGTTTATTATCACAAATAAAATGGCCACCATTATTTTTCTATTAAAATTAATTTAAATATAATTTACGTGGGCAAAAATATCCAATTTTGATCATACTTTCACAACTATTTGAAATACGAAATAATTTAGTACTACACCTTTACAGTGATAAACTATTTAAGATTAAAATATTTTATTTGAAATATATTTTTATAAAAACAACATATTTTGAGCTATAAGAAAATATAATTATTTTTTATGGAGCTCTTTAAGAATTTAAATATTTATGCTGTTTGATTGACAAAAATTTCCCTCTGTTTTCATTGTTTCTGCAACCATGTATATTATTTCATTTATGCTCATTGGTAGTGTGTTTCTGCAACCATGTATATAATTTCATTTCACAAATCTTGAGTTATTAGTAAATGTATCTATAGTAATATAAAAAAGAAAGTCTGTGCGGTGCACCGTACCATTTTTTTTTTCTATATTGTTTTTCTCTTTTCCTCCACATAAACTCAGGTATGTCTCCAATAAATTATTCCGTACTCTTACCTATCCCATTAGTGTAAATAAATGGATATCCCGTATAGGTAGTAAGACGCGGTGTACACGTACTGTACATACACAAAAGTGATTTTTTACTAATTCTGAATTTTACTTAAAATATTTAACGAGAAGATTTTTTTTTTTTACTATAATTCTACGTTCGACTAATATTAATATATGGGATAAAAAGAGTCTAAATTAAATAAAACGTACCTTAATTTACGTGGATAAAGGACATAAAAGCCACCGCTAAACTTACAGGTAAAAAAATAAAGGATGTTTAAAGAATAAATACTAACTTAACGATCGTCATCATCAACTGTTCCCAGACTGTGGTCGGGTCAGTTTAGTAAAATGCTTGCATCTTTCTCTATCCTTTCACCATTTTTCCTCCTTTAATTTCTTCCATTCTTATTCTCTTGCTTGCACACTTTCTGTTGTATGCTTCTCCCGTCTCTTTCTAACTAACATCTTAATGATAAGTAAATATTAACTCTTGGAAGATTGATGTGGCTTCTAAACTTAAAACCGTATCGTTGGCGCCATTTTCTAGCGGTAATTCTCTTGTTATACTTAATTGCTGGTGATGAGGATCTCGGAGTTTCTCACTCTACCGTCATGAAATGTGGGTACATTTCCTCTAAAATCTTACCCTCTTCATTATTTTTCAACTAGCTTAATTAATCTATGCCTCAGTTTACCTACGAATGTAAATATCAGACAGCAATAAAAATCGACTATATTTACATTCACATATTCATACGTCAAGCCATGTTGTCTACTGCTGTCACTTTAGATATAAATTATTAATACCTATAAAATAAGAGTATAAAAACGTATCAATGTTAAGCACAAACAAATGTTTTTATTTTTTAAAAGATTATCAAAACGTCCATTCGTGAAAAGTCCGAGGTAGATGTACAGTATATGACCGAGCGGCAACATAGACGCTGGGAAAATAATATACAAATTTAAATTTCCCAAGCCATTAATCACTATATTATTGCCATATTGAATTAACTTGTTTGATTGCAAAGGTTTAAATTCATATCTTAATCAATTATTACTTGTCATCGATTTGAAAAGGGCTATGTTATCTAAGCTAATTTTTTTTTTATTACCAATCAGGTTACTATTTCTAAAAATAATTAATTTTGCACCACAATTACATTATTGGGGTAGAAAAATGAAGGTAAAATTTTGAAGAAATGTTCACGAATTTTCATTGAGGAGGAGTGAGGAACAGTTTATAAATAACAACCGTTACCACATTTGTCTAGAGTTCAAACCCTGACCTCCCTGTCACTGACAAACCAGACAATATGAGTTTGAGTTTAGTTCACGTGCTTCGAATAAAATATGTACCTATATAAAACTTTGACATTTTTTAAAGGAAAGAGACTCATAGTGGTGGCCGTGAAGTATAAGACGTTGGACTATCAAATGCACTTGGTAGTTGTTAGCGGGGTGATTAGGGTTCAAATTCCTTATTATGATGAACTTGGGCACTATTCGGATGTTATTGAACACTGTGGTTTTCACATTATCTCTCTGAGCTATATGGGTAAGCTTTCTCTAGTCCACCCTCCTCATCCCAACCCTTAGATTAAGCCAATAATGACCATAGTGCTATACATACTCGAAAATTCATCGATTCTATGACTAATTTGAGAAATTGTAAAAAGTTAATTAATTTGTGTCAAAAGCTTCAGAGTATGAAAGGATAAATATTTTAGCAAAGAGCTTCTTTTAATGATAAAATTAATTATATAATAATAAATAATGATTCTAATTAAATTGTGTGTTTCTCTACTTAGAAATTTTTGTTTTTTGTTTTGTTTTTTACTTTACCCTTATTTGATACGATACTACTTCCGTCCCCCACCCCACTTTCATTATCTTATTTATAATGATTGCTTTAGCTTGATGTATTTAACATAAACTTGGTTTGTTATTCAAATACAATTTACGTTATCATGACCGAGTGGTTAGGTGATCTATCTAAATATTAGGCAGTACTGGTTTGAAATTAAGTGGTACCTATAACAATTTACTTTTCGTGTGTGGGTTTACCTCGCAACCCAAGTGCCAGATCTCTCGGTGCGGCGTTAAGAGCAGGGCTGTCAACATATTATTGCTACAAAATTTCCTGCGTTTTCCAGGTTTTACAAAAGCAGCTCCCATTTTTATAGGAAAAGCTTAGAAGTAGAGCGGAATTAAATTGCATTTTTCTATAAAATGTATTAGTGTGAAGACGTGTATTTGATGTTTAAAACCGAATGATTTAAGCTTGAAGGAGAAATGCATGTACTCATTACATAACCCTGTGTTTCAAGAAGAGGGAGTAAAAGACATATGTTAGAATCAGCGTATCTCGATCTTCAGTTCATTTTTTCTTCCAAACAAAGTCCTAATAGTTATTTATTTAGCACCGCGTCTTATTACTCATTCTGGTTAAACGCTTGTGTACTAATGATAGTGGGTTAAGGACGAGAAAGTTGAATTCAGAGGAAATGTGTACCCACATTTGCGTAGAGGGAGAGTGGAAACATAATTTTTAGCTCATTATATCCTACCAAGATTCGAACCCCAATCTGTCTGTCAATGACAGTCTAGTCCAACGAGAGAGTGACGGCTTAAACCACGTGGACGCCGAAGCAGGACTTCTAATATTTAAATGTTGTAGTTAAATTTCACAAGTTCATAAATTGTCCAGGGTGTGTTTGTTTTTTTAGTTTTTTCCGAAATACCTATGTTTCCCCTGGATTTTTCACATATAAAAAATTTCTTCTGTTTTTCCAGCTTTCCCGATTATTCAAATACATCACAACCCTGTAATTGTTGTTGTTCTAAGTTAAGTTTGTAGGGTTTTTGTATCCATCACTGTCATTGAAATCTTGCTTCAACCCCATATACATTAGAACCTTGTTAATCCTAATTAATTGGGACCAAAGCTTGTTCGGATTAGCGAAAATTCATATTAAGCTGGAGAATATAGGGACACAGTGTTTTCACGAATTTTAAGTTACAGTTGAAAAAGTATAATCCAATCTTAATTTATTTAACTATGTAATATGCACTATAAACACTGTAAATATTTTTAGTTATAAGAAAACATATTGTGTTGACTGTTGACTACAACATGTAAATATAAAGCATTTATTATCAGATATAACTGTTTTTTAGCGTTCCCTTTTAAATTTGAGCTTGTTAACCAATGAGTTATATTTAATTCGACTTAATTTTTTTTCCCCCATTTTCCAAAAATTGTTTTCGGACTATCCGAAATTTTGGACTACCGGGGTTTTACTATAATAATTATAATTATATTATAGCGATGGTGATGAGAATAATAGAGGTAATACTAGAACACTAGAAAAGGATTCGAACTCTTACCAAAAAACCACGCGTGCTCAAATTTTATGGTGTTGCAACCAACCGGAACAAGTCCAAACTCAAGATAAGAGTTTGAAGACCAGTCTAATATGGGGCCACCTATTATCGATTCCCCACCGTCACCATGAATCATCGTAATGGTTCGAGTTCCACTCAATAGCCGCGATAACAAAATATTATTTTACTGGTGAGGTAGTCTTCCTTTACGCGACTGATATATGGGGATATTTAGGTCACGTCATGATAGTTGCTAGAAAATAAAGGGAGGGGGGTGGTAGCGGGGTAATATCACGCCACCCCTATATGTAACTTGGATGAGGCGTGTAGGATGAGATGATGATGGATGATGATGATTAGTGTTAATTGTTATTAATTATTATTATTATTATATTATTATTATTATTATTATTATTATTATTATTATTTTATTTTATTATTAGCATCGCGTCTTACTACTCGTTCGGGTTATCGCACTTACGTTAATTTTTAATGGTAGGGTGATTGTGAGATGAAATGGAGGACCTACAGTTTAACGTGGGATCCGAACCACGGTAGAGGCCTGGCATTACACACAATCACAAGTTGTGGTTAAAGATCATGAGAGATTTACAATTACGTGAGCTAATGATTATATCACTAGGGGAAATATCGTATACAGCCTGAACCAGCTGATTATATGAATGCACGACTTACAAATAAATTAACCTTAGAACAAACATACTAAAATTTAGCATAGACTGATTTTTTGTCGTGGCAGGAATCAAACGTACGACATTCAATCGCTAACAAATACCTGCAGACTATCTAAAGAGCTGTGGTACTCATTCATATAACAAATTATAGGTAATTACTGCGCTACACGTGCAAATACGTGCACGTGTACACTAGGAGTACAACCGATAGTCGTCCTGGTAATAGTACACTCAAAAACACTATACCTGGATCAGTGGGCACGATGGTTGAGTCATCAGTTTGTTCTGGTGTGGTTTGCTGGTAACAGGGAGGTCAAAGTTCGAATCCGGAATGGTTTAATTAATGTATTACCTGCTTTGGTGGCCAAATGGTCTAAGGCGTTACTGTCATGTTGGACTGGATGGCCGGTGAGAGGGGGAGATCAGAATTCAAATCCCGTTTGGGTTTACTAAGCCTGTTTTATCCAAAATTTTATCCTTCTCTTCCTTTACAAAAATGTGGGTAAATTTCTTCTCATTATTCCACTTGAGTAATTAATGTATGCATACAGCCCGAATGCATACAAGATGCCTTAGAGTAAAACAAAAAAATAGATGAAGTAGTAGTTCCGTGAAGAATACTTATTTATGTTCTAAAGCAGACTATGCACTCATTAAAAGATTTGGTGATTACACTTTAAATATTTAAGAAAATAATAAATAATATCGTTAAATCATAGGTTACTTTAGAACACGGCCAAGAAACTTAATGTAAAATAATTATTTTAAACTAGTTACGTTTTTATTACCCTGTTTTAATGTACAAAATTGGAATAAAGAAAATTCCACATATTAGAGTTATATCATTCCATGTTCCCCTAATAAACGATATAAAAAAATATTTGACGCCGCAGGCTTCCAACCAGTCAAGAATACATTTATAATATAGCTGGTTTTAATATAAAATCCCTTTTTCTATTAGTGAAAATGTTACTAAAATCTGCAAATGTATTTTGGCAGTTATTTATAGTAACTTTTTGATTGTCAAAAAAGGCCACAATTACCGTGAACACACATAGTATCATAATATCAACAACGTGTACTCTAAATATGTTTATAAACAATTTGTTTTAAAAGGAGAGATAATATTTTAGTATAAGAAATTTTAAAGTAAATATTTATTCATCAGCCTATAATAATTCAATCACTTACCATACATTAGGTAGTAAATCTATTTATATAAATAATAATACTCTTTAAGCACCTGTTCAGGTTATATGCATATTTAATTAATTACTCTACATTAATGAGCTAGATATGATGAAGGGTGAACTTAGATTAAGTGTACCCGCATTTGTGTTGGTGGACATTGAAAAATCATGTAGGAAAAACTACCCTCAGTATTCGGATTCAAGACTCGACCTCCGTGTAATTGGTGGTCTAGTATATTGCAAGAGTGACGCCTTAGACCATGCAACCACCGAAAAGGATAATAATACTTTTTATCAAGGTGTCTTACTATCTGTTTAGGTTATACGCATATATGATAATTACTTTACAGGGATAGTAATGAGTGAGGAAGCATTTTAGGGGTAATCTAGCCGCACTCACGTGGAAGGAGAGTGGGAAACCATTTAGGAAAAAACACCCTCAGTAAATCCGACAGGGAGTCAAACCCCGATCCCCCCGTCATCAGCAGTATAGTCTATTGAGAGAGTGACGCACTAGCATGAGGCCACCCAAGCAGATAATAATACTTATTGAACTAAGTGATTTAGTATTTTTAACAAAAGAAAGAGGTAAGTAACTATAATAATATTGTAACTAACAAAATATATGTATAAAATTGATTACGATATAATTTTGAATAAAGATTTTAAAAATTTGTTTTGTTTGAATTAAAGTTAAAATTTGAATGAAAAAATTGTTAACACTGAGGCTACTAACATCTGATACCTACTGTTGGGATAAAAACTATCATATTTACAACTCACAATAACTCTTTAAGTATAAGGCAAGAATGTGGTGACTTTGGTCAATACCTGGTCTAGTATTTTCAGAACATGTTTTTAAAAACTAAAAACAAGCCGAGTAAGAAATTAAAAATTTCCTCAATTCTCTACTTACACACTCCCTATAAATTCGCTTGATTAACATTTGTCTTGTTAATGGCTGCGTTCTTCTCGGGAATATTTAATTATCCAAGCGTTATCTCAGATGAGCTAGTATAATTTAGTTATAATTGAAGAGAGAGGTAATTTTCAGAATGTATAATATTAATTTAAAAAACTTTAATTTACTCAAACTCGCTTTAGTAGCCGCATGGTCTAAGGCACTACACCCTCAATATATTAGATTGCTGATTTCTGGGAGATTAGGTTTCGATCCCAGTCGGGTACACTTTGGATGGTTTTTCCTAGATTGTGTTCCACTCCTCCGCCACGCAAATTTCAGTTACATTTCCTCTAAATTGAACTTTCTTAATTCCCTAAATATAATTTAATTAGTATATACAGGTATATTAGCCAAACAGGTAGTAAGACGTGGTGCTAAAAAATAAAATTACACAAGCACTTCAGATCTATATTTCTAAATTGACATTACATCAATGCTAACGCAATTTGTTCTTTTTTTTTAGAGTTTGTCTACTACCCATCTGAAATATCTCTGAATCTTCACAAAGAGGGTAGAAATCAGACTGGTACAATACAGGGCCAGATTAAATATACCAGCATTTGCATGAAGTGAGTCTGGGAAACATTTAGAAAAACCACCTTCGTACAACTAGCAGAGATTAGAACCCCGTACGTTCCCATTACCGAAAACAAAATTAAACTATATTTACGTTTAGTCCGCGTACCCACCTATGTCGATTCCTAATCAAAAACTTACAGAAACTTTAAATATATATAATAGTAGCAGTCCCACATGGTGTTGCCCGTGACCCATTGTGGTATAATAATTATAAAAATCCTCTTTATTCCCTAAACCGTGGGAATTTCGGAAAATCCGGCCTTATTCCTTGTCTTTATCATATAGGAAACCTCTGAGCAAAATTTCAGCTTTCTAGGTCCAAGGGTTTGGGCTGGGAGTTGAAGAGTCAGTCAGTGGGTTAGGACTTTTATCTTTATATATATATATATATATATATATGAATCAAATCAAAACACTCATTGCGTGATAACTATTGGTCCAGCGTTGAAAATGGCATACACATCAGGTTAGTTTATCTTGTGTAATCTCCATATATGGTCACGAAGTCTTAAGCGTTAGGTTTGTAGTGGTTTACGTTGCCATTGACAGGAAATGGAGGTTGGAATACCTGCCAAGTGCGTTAGCTGTGGTTCTCCACATGTGATTTGTAATTTGGTGTTATCATAGCCTATTTACGCTATTGCGGGTGCATTTCCTCTAAGCTACTTTCTCAAACTCTGAACTCTAGATTGAAACGTTAATATCCTTGATGTTAAATGTGCTAACTAGAAAATAAATTCAAGGGAGTCGGCACGAACTTAATGCCCAAATTCTGACTTGAGTGAAAAAAAATATCATGTATCAATTATTTTTGAATGAATAGTATTTTTGTTCAAACCTATTGATTTTGTAGTTTAAGATTCAAAATTAATAATAATAATCATAATACTTAGCACCGCGTCTTACTACCGGTTCGGATTAAACGCGTAAGTACTAGTTACGCTAATGAGGTAATAAATCGAAAAGGTTGAATTTAGAGTAAGTGAGCCCGCATTTGTGTATAGTGAGATTGGAAAACCGTTTGGATAATCCTCCCCAGTTCACCCAAATGAGATCCGAATCTAGACCTCCCAGTCCTCGGCAGTCTAGCTCAACAAGAAATTAGTGCGTTAGATAACTACGCCCCTAGGCGGGTCTCAAAGTTAGGGTAAGAGTTATGTATATTTTTATTTATTCTATTTTTTACCACTTCTCACACATTTGGTATATCCACATATGCAGGTTATAATTTATGTTGGCCTATATAATCTTAATACCCCTTAGGGCTACATACCTATGTGCTAATTACGCTATATAATTAGAGATGAAGAAGGTTGGAATTATAGGAAGTGTAGCCGCATTTGCGTGGGGGAATAGTGAGAAACCATTTAGGAAAAACTACCCTCAGTACACCAGACTGGAATCTAACTATGATCTCCCCGTCATCGACACTCTACTATAGTGGAGAATGAGGTCTTTGACAGTGTAGCCACCGAGGTGAGTGGCTCTTAATTAAATGTGTCATCCTGGATGAAAATATCGCAAGCAAATGTATGAATAGAATATAGTTAGCAAATGTATTATTAATTTAAATACTCAAAAACGTAAACCCACTTCTTCTTTCTTGTAGATCCTGCGCGACATAATGGCTTCATTAAATACATTTGCCATTAAGTCGGGAAATTAGTGGTCATTTAAAATGCAGTGCTGCATATTAAGGGTATAGTACGATTTTGGTAGTAAACAGTAAAATTTAGTTACTACAGTTACTAAAACTACTTTAATATATTTATACATCAAGTAATGTCATCTGCAGTTGTTCCTTTTTTTATAGATATTATTAATACATATAAAATAACAATAGTAGGCCTACTATAGTAAAATGTTATTAAGGTTGACCGCCAAGAAATATGCTTGAATTTTCTCTACTGTTCTTCCAACCAAAATCAGTATATACATGATAAAGATATACGAGGAAGCTGTTAGCTTGAGAGAGAACTAAAATTCCCAGTCCAGGTACACTACGTTTGTACTGATGGGTAACCTTATGGTGTAGTTTATAATAATACTAATATTTTGCACCACGTCTTATTACCCGTATGGGTTATACACTTAAGTACTAATTACGCTAATAGGTTAAGGATTAGGATGGTTGAATATAGTGAAAGTGAACCCGCATTTGCGTGGAGGGAGAGTGGAAAACAATTTAGGAAAAGCCACTACCAGTTCACCGACTAGATTCGAACCTCGATCTCCCCATCCTCGGCAGTCTAACTCAGCACGAAACTAGCGCGTTAGCTAACTACGCCACCAAGGTGGGTGTGTAGCTTGTAAGAAAAGGCCATAGTGTAATCCGTTTGTTCGACTTGATTTTAAAGAGGTTTATTAGTACTACTATGCTATTACAAATGTTATGTTGGTAGTAATATTAGAATGGTAGAACTTAGAGAATACTCGGTAGCTTGTGACAAAACGAGGTCTTGCTAGGAATACCATATGGCCTGTCTGACTCCTAGGTGATACCTACACGGTCCCCGAACTCTGGTACCCTGGGATCAAGCGGTAGCCCTCAAAACACGTACTGATGAACTAGAGTCCTAACCCGCGTGGTCCCGAATCGATCAGAGTGATCCCTAGACTTCGGTGTTGATTAGTCAGTCACGATGGCTGAATCCCCTATAACTTAGCCTGGCCTTTGGCCTGGTTTCTGATTAAGGAAAGCTGACACTGTTTTTGTGGTCAGCTCTTTTATTCTATTTGTTTATACTATATGATAATCAAAAGGGCCTGCCACGCTCGTTTTGTCATTCACAACACATAACATACAATATTACACAAACACGCCTTCCAATTTAGGCCGTGCGGTTACAATGATAATAATAGTAATAATAATAATAATAGTATATAGAAATTATATGTACATTTGTATGTAACTATAGTAGCTTGTTGCATTTGCACCGGGGGGGAGGGGTTTGTTTTAGGGGTTGCTTCTTGAGGTTTAAGAACACCAACCCTGGTAGTCCCCGGGGTGCACATACATACAATACATAAAAGAAATGAGAACGAGAGAGTAAATTAGAATCTATGCAATTTAATGAGATAAGATACAAGGTCATAATATATATAATATATATATATATATATAGCACGTAATCTCAGTAGGCATATGTTCATACAAGCTAGTTATGATACGAGGCAGCTTTGCCTAACCCTAGCCCTACAAAGGGCGAGAGGCGTTGGGATTATAAACTCAGACAATTGAGTTAAGTGGCTGATCCCACAATCAACAAGGTATGTTGGCCGTGCAGGCAGAGTTATTATTTACATCAGGCAAGTTCAGGTTCAGTTACATGAGAGAGCCTGGATACAGAGCAATAACCCTTACTAAGGGTAAAAATTATTTACATGGATATATCAGAATACACGGGCCAGTCCAGGACGAGCCACGTCCCACTAGTTGAGCACCCACCGGGTGACCAACACCACAAAATATAAATAAGTAATTAATACAGCTACAGCCGAGCATGAGAGGCATCTATCTCTCTCATTTTAGACTCAATGGTCAATAATTACCTATTTTATTGGTCAAATTTATATAAGAGAAATTTAGTAGTAATGCGATAACCATAAGATGTGCATCCCCTAATAAAATGCCAAAAATTGTTACCATAATTCTAAATTTTAAAACGAAGTGCTGACCCTTGGGGACCTAATATCGATATTTGTATTGGTCCAAATATACAAGTGAAGGCGTTAATTTTTTTAAATAGACTTATAAAATTTAAAACCGTAAGTCAAAAAATATTTTACGCATGTATAGCGCCATTTGTTCTCGGGTTATATTACAAATTTTGAGTAAATATCTCAATTTTTAAACAATAGAGCGAGAAAGTCCGTGCGGAGTTCCGTATCATTTATTTAAAGTAAAATACAGAAAACAGCACCATGACGCGACGTTTGGTTCGAGCTGTGTTAACTACCTAGACTAGGTTGGTACCTGCGTGTGATACGTGCTCTTAATTTAAAAGATATGAGTTGGGATGGTAGCTTAAAGGAAGTGCAGCCACAATAGCTTAGAGAGATGATGGAAAAACTACACTGATGACCCTTTTCTCACCCCACACCCTTGCCAGTGCACCTGGCTGAGATTCAAATCCCAACCTTCACTTCATCAGCAAACCAGTCTATTGTAAGCTTAACGCTTTAGATCAGCGTTTTTTAAACCTTTTTCAACTCATGGCACACTGAACTAGGCACTCGTCTTGCCTGGTGATGGAGAGGTCGTTAAAATCACGGCTGCATTGGGGTTTTTTCCTCTAAATTATGTATAGTCATCTTTACACGCAAATCTCTATATTCTGACTTCATCATCCATTTCCTGTATTAGTGTAGCTAAGTGTGGATTTTCTGGAAGGGTAGTAAGACTCGTAACATGAAAATAAATAAAATATTGTATGCGTCCGGCAGATAAACCTTTTTTCTCGTGCTCAGCTTCCTGGCTATTCGATTATTCAGAATCAAAGCCCATCAGCTTACCGCATCAAAGTCAGACATTTTAACCACTCCCTAGCTTTGACCGTTTCCTTGTTGTTGTTCGTATATTGAAGTTCGTCGTCTGTTTTGATGCTCTTTTTTTTCGTTGTTTTTCCCTCTTTGAAATGAAGCAAAGGTTTGACTTTGCAAACATTATCATCGCTCGACAGACTTAAGAGAGCATTTGCGGTAGTTTTGCTCTTTTCCACAATATGAAAAATTATCTAAAAATAATTTCCTAGTTCACAGACCTCACGGATACGTTTTCAAGACTACTATTTAAAAAAGTTCAAACTGTTTTTCAGAAGGATTTCTCATTTTTCTAGACAATTTATATACCTAGTAGTTTACGGAATGATACTTTTTTTTTTAAGTGTTATTATGAAATAATGTTGTCTTAGTTTCAAATGGGATTATTTGACTTTGTGTGAACGTTTATGAAGTTGTTACGAGTTCCAATGTTTGAAAGATATGAAAGTAGTTCCTGCTTTGGTGGCCGCAAGGTCTAAGGGGTGGTTCTTAATTATTTCTGAGCGTGGGCCGCAGTTGTATATTTTATTCATGGAGCGGGCCAGAGGGTGTAAAAACTTGATTTAAAAAATGTACACAATTTACTCAAAATTAAAACTAAGTACCTCATAATATTATGAACACTATTTTTATTTTAGGATTTATAAAATATAAATTATAAAACAAACTTTTCTCTAGTTATCAAGAAACTAATGAGCAAAGTGAGGGCGATTTCCTTCATCAATTTGTTTAAAATCTGGATAATAGTATGTACTTGCTAATTTGGACGTTTTCAACGTGAAAATCTGTTAATTTGTTCCTGTAATTATTTTTTTATATTTTTCATTCCAGAAACTAAAATGTATGTGTGTTTCCCCAGTTCTACTGGTTTTCCAGGTGCGTGGAAATCCTAGTCAATTCAAGTAATCGAAATTGAACTCATTTGATCAAATGACACCATTTTTGGTGGCGAGAACTAACACCTAAAAGTGTTGTAACGTATATTTAAATCTAAAAAACTCAAGCTAAAACCAGCAAAAGTTAGGAAGTCTGTATACAGTGAGATTTCGTTAACCGGACACCCATGAGTTGCGGATTCTTATTTATAGCAGACAGTTTAAAATTCCCATGCAAAAAAAAAAAAAAAAAAAAATGGGTGTGTGTACTTATGTACGCGCGTGAGAAGTTATACTTCTTTGGCATCATTAAAAAATAAAAATAATTTAATAATATTTAGTATTAATTATGTTAAATAATAATGTTTTAATTTATATCAATAAATAATACATACGGATAGTTAACCTCAATTATATTGTAGCACTTGAAAAAGTCTATAAGCACAATTTTTTTCACTAATATTTACGAATAGTAAATAATATTAATCAAAATATTCAATTTAAATCACTACTGGGCCTGGATTCACCAAAGGGAGCAAATAGTTGCGCCAGCGCAAGTTTGAAATATGTTCCAAATCCCTATTCACTAAAAGGAGCAGGCGCAATTTGAGAGCAAGGTTGCGCCTTTTATTTGCCACCACTCAAGAGTAGGCGCAACTATTAAATCATGATTGTCACTTCAATAAATTTAAATGGCGGCATATTATTGTATTGGCTTAAAATACAATTAGTTACATAACTGTACTCCAATTAATAATGAATTAATTAAAATAACAAAACGTATGTCAAGCACAAAATTTGTTTCAATTTAGACAGTGGTAACAAAACAATTACGTATCTTTTATTGTTGGATTTTTACATTCAAACAACGCAATGGCATTTCTTGCAGTATTACAAAACAAAACTACGAACTGTGTAATCTTCGTCTAGATCCAAAGAGGTTTGTATTCCTCAAGTCCAAAGACATCTCGTCACTAAATATGGCAGTTAGTATAACTTTAAAATAAGTTTTTAAGTTTCTATAAACATTAATGTTTTATTAATGGAACTTAAACTTTAAACTAGTAATATAAATAAATACAAAAAAAAATTTTTTTAATTTATATCAATAAATAATACATACGGATAGTTAACCTCAATTATATTGTAGCACTTGAAAAAGTCTATAAGCACAATTTTTTTCACTAATATTTACGAATAGTAAATAATATTAATCAAAATATTCAATTTAAATCACTACTGAATATAATTTATTAGCACATATATAATTCGCAATTGTATGAAACTAAAACACGTGTTGTGAATGTAGAAACTAGAAACATGTGGATAAATATTATATATATGAAAACAGTGATCAGAGGCGACGAGCGTACCAACATGCGCGATAACAGAGGTTCTATTTCTATTTTGTTGGTAGCTTTTTTTTATCGAGACTTAATGAGCGGTTTAACTTCAACCTGTTACTTTTGTGTTACAGTGATGCGCGCGCATCTTAAAATTTCACTCTCATCATTTTTTCATAACGCGGATAAAGAAGTATAACTTCAAAAACTTAGCTCTTACGGTGAAACAACTTCCAATAACGTATTTTCTCAATAACGGATACATCTAGTGAGGAATATTTGTGTATAAAAATATCTAGACAATGGACAAAAATGTAAAACACCAGTCCATTTTTATTATTAGACTGTATGAATGTCAGGAATGCCATTGTGATGCATGAGCATTCCCCCCCTCCTCCCCCCTAGGGAAAGTGTATAAAATGGCCTGAGTAGTATTTACTAATCACTTCAGGGTAGTAGTACCTTCCCCACTTCCAAGCCATTAGCGGGGGTTGTTCTAGGTGTTCAGTCCGTGCTCGTGCGCACAGATATACAGTAGCCCCATGACTTATTTGGTGCTGACTGACAGCTGACGGCTTTGAAAAGTTACCAGACCAAATTATGTATCCCTACACCGAACCAGATGATCTGCAAAAACATATGTTTAGCAGCTGTCACTTCTGATAGTTAAAATTGAGGTATATACCTAAATGTTGACTGTCAGAAGTCAGCTGTGAGCTGTTAGTCATCACCAAAGAAGCCATGGGGCTATTGTGGTACAGAAGGCCCAATGTTTACATTTAATTTAATTTGTGTATTGTTCTGTGTAATGTGCAATATGAACAGTAGCCAAAGCTACGTACAAAATGTATTCATTATTCATCCTCAACAATGAAGAAATAAGATTGTTGTAGATAAGATTCACAGTATATAGAATGTTCAAGAAGTATGTTTTAAAAATATCTAAATAACGGACACTTCTTAATAACGTACATATTTTTTTAATCCCGGAAGGTGTCCGCTATTAAGAGATTTAAATGTTTTCATTCAATGTCTACACAAAATGGTTTCTCTGTTACTATTTTCTGACCATACATTTTTTTGTTTCTCTATTTCCAGCGGGAAAGGTTTCGGCACCCAGAAAAGAAACTTCGACGAAATCGATCGTTCCTCATTCGATAGTTTCATCAAGAGGAACTTTGACGAAATCGACCGATCTGGTTTCGACAGTTTCGCCAAAAGGAATTTCGACGAGATCGACCGCTCTGGCTTCGGGAATTTTGTCAAGAGAATATATTGGTTGATGAGCCGTCATCCTACAGAAGGGCGTTAGATGAAACTCCGTAGTATATTTGCCCTCTTACCCGTGACCGACTGTTTTATTATGAGTCTGAGATATGTCAAAGAAACGTAGCAATGATTTTGAAAGAACATCACAAATTATTGTTTCAATTAATACATGTTTAAATCTTCCATTTTGTCGTAAACTTCAACATTATTAGTGAGGAATTCATGCTAACTAAACCTATACTAATACGTATAATGTACATATGACACATTCTAGTGACCTAATAAATCAGTGTTTCCCAAATTTTGGTAAGCGTACCCCCAAGGATACGCCAAGAATTTCAGTAGGTATGCGATGTACCCCAGAGTTGTATTGATTATAAAATATTGTTTATGGTAATAAGTCTATTCAACAAATTAACACAGATTTTGTGGTGGTTCCATGAACTTTAATAATTATTGTTTCCCCTATGTCAAAGCTTTGTTGACCTTATTATTAAAGCTTCACTAACATTTGGATCGACCATTTATACTTTACTACAATATATCAGGTCTTTGTTCCCTTTATTCTATGATGAGCTGGAAGGAGTACTTTGGTTAGCCCATGGCTCCGAAAGAGTAACGTGAAAGTTTTGGAAACACTGATATAAATTATATATGAGTAACATTGGACAAAGATTGTGTACAGCATAAACTATTTTTTATAGTGAGTACAGTTAGTTTCAAATTTGAGTATTTAAAGTATTTATCTTGTGTATAATTTACTATAAAATGTACACATATTTTTCTTCGAAAATGTAATTGAAAATTTGTATGCGGGAATTTAACCTGTAGCTCTTAGCTTTGCACGCCAATACACTACCTACCACTAGGTTACCCTATTGGTCCTGTTCCTAGGCTCATACGTCACTCATTAGTTAATTTGATGAAAATTCTATAAGAATCAATCTGAATCCGAGACAAAGCAGAATGGATAATTTGTAAAACATTGGCACGCAAAGCTAAAAGTCCTTGCTTCACACACTATCTCCAAATTTAATTGTTTAAATGAAGAGTATTTAAATCCTCGCATTAAGGTTGTATATGAGTAAAAAATTTATAAATTAATTAATGATATGATAGTAATATTTATGTGTTTTATTATATAGGTTATAACATGCACTGTCATAGTTAATAATAATAATAATAATAATAATAATAATAATAATAATAATACGATTCTTTGACCTGTCTAAGGAAATATGTTCATCTATGGAAATACTGGTTAATGAGCCCCTCAATTAACTAGTTTAAATTATAACATACAAAATAGCTAGGCGTCCATGTCAATAAAATATCTGTTTCCTCACTAGTTGTGTATTCTTTCATAAACATGAATCAAAGATAAATCAAATTGTAAATTAAAATAAAAAATTGTTTCACCTGATGTAAATAAAGAATTATTTCATGTTACATAAAATTCATTGTTGTAGTCATATACTTAATGTTTACAAAAGCTCCCTTTAAACATAAATTTAAATGAAAACTATTGTTTAACTACAATCCAAATTCTATAGTTTTGAACAATTCTGTGTTTTACTGGGATCATCCAAAAGATTATTTTAAAATAATCAGCCCACATCAGTGGTCATATAGTCTGAGGCATCAGGCTCCCAATATAATGGATCTGGAAAGGTAATGATTCGAATCTCGGTTGGGTGCACTGAAGTTATTTATCGCATGAGATTTATAAAGATTGAGTCTCATATCTTGCTCGCTAATGTAGGTGCATTTCTTCTAAGTTACTTTCCCAACAGCTACCCATTATAATGAGTCGTTAATAGCCTATAATACATAATAAATAAAATAATGTTTAGGCCTATAATTTATTTATAAAACAATGCAAAACTATATGTTTGCAAAGCCAATCATCGAATACAACTTTTGGTTAGCTGGTGTAATTAATTTAATAATTAACAGGGATTGTCTACACCGGGAGGTTTATAAGGACAAAGGCGTCAGATTAGCCTTGTCTGGTTTGCCGGTGACCGGTTGTTAAGAGTTTGAATCCCAGCCGAGTGCAATTAGGCTGTTTTCCAAAAGATCCACCTTTCCAACACGCAAATACGGAAATACTTCCTTTAAATTCTACCTTTCTCATCTCTAGCCCGTTACCGTAAACATGTAGAGAGCCCGGAGGGGTAGTAAGACGCAGAATGGGGTAAAGGAATTCTTATCGTGTGAGTGTGGGTTGTACAATGTAGGAAGACACGTTTAAAAATAATTTATCACGTTTGACTACATTTTGGCCGCCTCATGCAGCACTGGACAGACGAGGTCACATATGAAGAGGTTTTCAACCGAATGAATTGAAAGAGAAACATATATAATGGAATTAAAATGAGAAGAGGAACATAGATTGGACATCTATTTAGAAATGTTGAGTTTATGGTCAACATCTTGGAAGGCAAATCGTAATTAAAGAGGGGGAAAGGACGACTGAGATTGGAATATACAAAGCAGGTGTTGACAGGTGTTGATGTAAGGCTACAAGGAAATAAAGAGAAGGACTGAGAGTAGAAAAAAATGAAAGAGAAGAGTGGGTGTCAACCAATCACAAGAGTGAAGATATGAAGAAGAAGGCAGTAATAATCGATTTGAGCGTTTATCTCTAATAAGTATTTACGCAAGAAAATTCGCAAGATAAATTTGCTGGATCTGATTTGCTCAAAGTAAAACTACATAAGAAAATATACAGTTGAAACAAACGTGTTTTTTTTAATATCAGCTTAGTGAAACATGATGAAATACAAATACATTAGGGTGTATTATTATAAACTGAGGTGACTGGTGGTCTAGGGGTAAGGTGTCAGACTTCTGTGCTGAGGCTCCGGGGTTCAATCCCCAGTCCTGACACAGATTTATCTGATTACCAAACCCTTCCTTCACCTCTGACAAGAGGTGTATTAATCACAACTTGTGAATGTGGGAATGCCAGTGGTTCGGATTCCACGTTAAACTGTAGGTCCCATTCCATCTCACAATCACCCTACCATTGCACATTAGCGTAAGTGCGTATAGTCCGAACGGGTAGTAAGATGTGGTGCTGATAATAATAATATTATAAACTGTATCGGTATTGTAATCAGGAACATTCTAAATAATAATCTCAAGGTGAAAGTTTTAGCTAAAGACTTGTTCGATATGTTTCATCATACACTATTTTTTTACATCTGACCAAATTTAAATGTTATTGGAGAGTTATTTGGCATATCACGACTATCTACGCTTTCGGCTATTACGCGCGTGTATTAAGCTAATGTGTTAGGATTGAGTAATGTTGAATTCAGAGTAATGTATCCACATTCACATGGAGAGAGAGTGGTAAGTAATTTAGGAAAATATACCTGACAGGGTGTCAAACCCGCTCACGGCTATCCAACCCATAGCAAGAGTGACGCCTTAGACCATGCGACCACCAAAGCGAGTATCTAAATTATTTACTTTACGTTCATCGGTGGCTATCTGCATATTTTCAATAATGTAGGGATTGGCTATACATAATTTTGTGGAAATGTATCTAGGTTTACGTGGAGGGAAAGTGAAAAACCACTCATCCAGAGTTGAATCATGACCTACACATTATCAAAAAACCAGATCAGAAATTGTTTTAAAAAATATTTTTTCACCCGCGTGTGTACTAATTTCACTAATATTTCAGAGATAAGGAAGGTTGAATTTAGATTTAGCTTACCCGTATAAGCGTGGAGAGAGGATTGAAAAATTTAGAAAAAACCCACCCCCCAGGATTCGAGTCTCAATCTCACCATCACCGGTAGTCCAGTGAGGACATCTCCCTCCACACAAATGGGGCAACTCTTCTTTTAAACTCAATCCTACTCATCCTATCACATTGGTGTGATTAGTAGATATGCGTATAACCCGATCGGGTAGTAGGATGTGCTATTTAAAAAAATAGTTTTAAATATTTGAATCAAAATGTTAACAAACAGTTTGACATGAGAATAAAAGCATGTCAGCCAATAATGATAATTTTACTAACTTTTTGTTTTACCAACCTACCCGAAAAGGTTATTTTTTATTTCTGTCACTTCTTGCGTTATCCTTGAGGGTTTATATACACAGTCTGCAGAGTTCATTAGAATCCCAGTATTTGTTTTAAAAGTCACAAAATACACATAATCAAGTCGGGTGAATGTACTAGTTAAATAAAAATATTTAAAACCATAATTTATCATAAACTAAACACTAGAACCTAAATTCTAATTATAAAATTGTAGCATTGTCATTTTTTAAATAATTATTCTTTCGCGAAAAAAAAATAGGGAATATTTTTAAAAAGGTAAATTCATTATTATTGTAGCCGAGATTGTTTTATAAAATATCTTTCACAAATAGGGAAGTTTCTCCGTGATTTCAATTCGTGCCTTGTAGAACATAGACATTAATTCTAACTTTCAAAACGCTTCATTATTATCTTTTTTAATATAACTCTTATTTTATGTTGAAAATGATGTATATTTGAAACCGTTGCCATTAGAGAAAGTTAAGCAAACATTTATATGAAATTTGCATAATTTGAAGCTCGCTAGCTAGCTATGCTTGCGTTCCTGTTTTTGTTCACAGATAGAGTAAAATTTACATTAATTTTATGTAGACTATTTTTTTAGTAAAACCAGTAATAAAATTCGCAGAAATCTTAGAATTTTGCTGGCAATTTATATTCGCCCGTAGCTGTGATTTTAATTTTTTTTAATATTAGTATTTTAACATTCCAACACTTTAGCTCAGTCGATAGCGTGCTTGTCTACTGAGCTAAGGGCCCCGGGTTCGATTCTCGGCATGGTCGAAGAATTTATCATTGGTGAAATGTGTGTTTACACTTTCACATTGATAAATTAAAGGCCTGGGATTGGATGTTGTGCTTGTACTAATCTTAAGTTATATTATAAGGAATATGAAGCTAGAATAGGCCTAGCATGACTTGAATAAAAAACTGACACAGACCATAGGCTGGAAACAGTAATGCATGTTAAGTAAAGTATTTTAACACTAAGAATATTAATGACAAAATTTAAAAGGTAGAAATTATGAGGGTAACTTAAAATAAATACACCATCATTCGAGTGGAAAAAGTATGATAAAACCTTCGTGATGAATTAAATGTGAAAATCCATCACCAGTGTTAGAGATTGAGATTCGAATCTTTACCTCTCTGCTAGAGGTAGTATAGTCTACTGCGAGATTGACACCATAAACCTTGTGACCACCGGTGTTCCAGTTATAAGTAGTTAGAAAAATTGTCGATCCTAAGTTTATAGGAGTCATATTATATCACTGATTGTGCTGACGGAGGTTTTTATTCTTTGTATTCATAAATATCGAGACGACAAGTACTGTATTTAAGATAAGGTGGGTAGGTAGTGTGTGTGTTTGTGCAGTTATTATAAGCAAAACATTTTCTTTGGCCAAAATAAATAAAATATTATATGTAAGAAAGCAACGCTATACAATTAAGTATAGATGAAAGCTTGGGGGATGAATTATTAAACTACAGACATGAGCCGTATCTCCAGTATAATTGAATACATTAAAAAATGACACCTGGACACGGGACTCGAATCAAACCCGAAATCTATCCGCTTGAAACGAACAATGTGTTTGTACTAATAGGGAGCATCAGGCACAACCGAGTCGCCAGTGGCTGTGGTATCAATGATGACTCTTAGTAGACGATTATATTCACACGTCCATCACAGACTATGCCTTAAAATGTAAGTGAGAACGGATAAGCCTTTTGTAGCTCAGTGGTAGAGCATTGTTGCGCTAGATCAAAGGACGTGGTTCGATTCCTGTGTCAAAGTGTCATTTTTAAATTTATTAGAAAATAAAATATTGATTCAGTACAAACAAAGAATTTAATTTTCTTCACATGGTGATATCAACAGTTGTTGAATATCTGTCATGAACATAGCGGCATTAAGTGAGACACTTTTTTAAATGAAAAGAAAAAGTTGTCATTAAATCCCAGGACACTCTTATACATAATTCAAGAACTGTTGAAATCACCATGTTAGGAAAATTAAACTATGTTTGTACCGAGGCAATTTTTGATTTATTTTGACCAAAAAAATTGTTACAAATTCTGCAAAAACACTTACCTATTCTCGCGTCCCCTACATCACCCCCTTAAACGTTAGACTAGTTTGAAAGTCGAATGTTTATTTAATCTGTGCATCCAGAGAATGCACGTTAAATACACATATCAGCCGCCATCAACAAGTTCCTGAATTTGGGCAGTCATCATAGTTGAAAATATTGAGAGACGCTGATACTCCGGTTCCATCTGAGATACTTTAGTTAAAATCCTGGTCGGGACGGATTTTAGTGTTCATGTAGGGGGAAAGCAGTTGGGTTACGAATATTTAAGGTGTGTACAGGTTGTAGCAGGGGATCTCAAACTTTTTGAGACCACGTCGCCCATCATATGGCAGATTATCTGTACCCAATATATTTTTAAAAAATTGCCCAAATTATATTTGGTGGCATTAAAAAAAAATTGTCATTTACAATACTAGCTTGTATTATTTAAATGTAAAAATACAATATTGAAACAAAATTACGGAAATGAATAAGAAGAAATTGGAGTAGACATATTTTTGTTGTATTTGATCTCATGTGTATAGTTTGTTCATAATGGCGAAACAGATGATTTCTTGTATGATTTTTCCATTCTTTAAAATATGTATTATTACACGTGTTGAAAATTTGCAGGTAGCATTTCACTATACATTATACGTTTTAGTTTTTCCTTATAGCCGCGACGCCCCAGAGCAAGACCGGTGACCCACCAGGGTGTCACGACGCACAGTTTGAGAACCCCTAGGCTGTAGTATTCATAGTCTATACAGTCAACGGTACGAGACATTTGCAATTCACCTCAAGTATAAAGGTAGTCCCTGGAACACCTGTTTAGCAATCATAAGATAATAAACTAAACCCCGATTGTCGCTAACGCTTTGAATCAAATCTCAGGTCATGAACTGATAAAAGTTATATTAATGATACTCATTCGGGTTATACGCTTTATAAGTTAAAAGTTTCAGAAAGTGCACGTTAAATAATTTAGAATAAGAGTAATACGATACTAAACTACACATAACAAACCAATTACTCGGCCGTCAACTCGTCAATGTGGATGATGAAACACCAATTTCACCAATCATAATTTATTCGGCTACGTCGACAGACATACTACCGACTGAGCTAAGGTAAGCTTAATTTGGCCTACTTAAACATTGGTATCCGTAGTGGTGGCCATGGGGTTTAACTAGTCAGATTTGTACTGCACTTGGTCTCCGTTCTTCGTTAACAATTATGTCAACGTTTGAATATCAGTCGGGTAGATAAGGGTGGCTTTCCACATATTAATTTCACTGCGCTTCTCAAATATTTTCTCCATTTTAATGTGCGTAAATTGTCTTAATATTGCCCCTATTGTCTATGGCTCCTAAATTCAATAGTCAATAACCCGTCTATTAAACAAACAAATACATATTTTTATAATAAAGTAGAGGAATCAGTCAATACAGTTTTAAAACAAGTGAGATTCAACTTCAAATATCCTCTTCCTGGTTTTATTTTATTATTTAATGCTTCTAAAGCTATTTTTAGTTGGTTTTTAATAGTAATTGGCGGTTCAGTGCGTTCTCAAGAAAAGATAGCCACTCCCCCCCGCGGGAAATCTACAAACATAATTGTGTATTTGCATTGCATTAGATAATTTTTAAAGACATTTCCTATTAAATGAATTTATTCGTAACGCAAAGAGAATGGTTAGAAAAATATATCTAGCCTTCCTCGAAAAGTATAACAATTTTTTATAGAAGTTCCAACAGAATATTCAAAGATGATTAAGGAGTGTTTGAAGCTTCAGGACTGCCATTCTCATAATAAATAGCGTAGTGTGAGAATATTTCCCTCCAAATAGACGGTTCCATTTACTCGTTAAAAAACAAATGTATCAAACGTTACAATAATGATCACTTGTTTACAAATTTACTTAACCTAGAGCATTTAGTGACCTAGGGCACCAGGCGTTGCACTAGTTACCAATATTGTGGTATGTAATGTTGTCGGGGTTGGCAGAACTTGTTTAAACTGTTTCCGCTTACCGTGTAACCTTGGATTATCTTATGCACTATTTTATATCCATCGTTTAATAATGCAAGGTAGCACTGCTACCTTGCAGGGTGGATGAAGGGCACATATGATATATTTTCACCAACCCGTTCCCCATTTAACCAACCATCTGAAAACTCATATCTACATACCTCACATTGGAAATATATTTCTGTTAAATGTCTTGAAGAGAACATATTATCGCCGCTATAGTTTAATTAAACTAACTTTGCTTACCCTGGCAACTCATCACGTCATGCCACTGCTAGATGCCCAACCTTAGGCTGCGGTCACTTTGGATGCACGCTTGCGCAAGTATTAGGTTGCGCAAGAGTGCGCAAGCAGCTTGCGTGTGTACGAAGTGGTCACATTGGTTGCAACTAGGTGCAAGTAATCACTTCCAGTGAGCCGATTATTTTAAGAATAGGGAGAAAGATGGAGAATATAGCCGCATTTTCCTGGATCTCCTTAAGCAGCCAGATAAATTCTTTGGGTACTTTAGAATGATGCTAAGTGGCGAGTTCTTAAAACTGAAATTCAGTGTATGCCAGTCAATGTAGACGTGATTCTGAAATGTGTATGCTTGTTGCATAACATTGTTATTGATAGAGGCAGTGCAGAAGTGGATAGTTATGTTGCACAAAACTTAACACAGCTGCTTCGAGACTACCGGCCAAATGATGACTTGCGTAGATACAATAGAGCTACTGAAAAGGCAATTAAAATCAAAGATGCTTTTAAACACTACTTCAATACCTAATAAACCAAACATTGTTCAAACTTTCATAGGCTAACTACTAATAATGAAGCATAACTATTCAGTAGGTAATTATATTATTTTGTGATTTTTGTGATAGTTAAAACAATAATAATTAAGTTGAAATAAAGTTTTTTCACCACTTTTCAAAACTATCTTTACCTACTTGGAATATCCAATATGGTTCCTATCTCCGCCCACAGTTTCTTTATAATGTCTCTGTTGCTATGGTTCTTAGAAGAGGCATCCCAGATGGCCCTTTTTGCTTCAACGCATGCTATTAGCATATCAATTTCCATCGTAAACACAAACACAAATACACAAGGACAAAACTATCACCTCTTGAAAATACAAGGGAAATAAAATAACTCTCACGTCGATACAGCAAGCGTGCATGAAGAAACAAATTTATTTGATCCGCGGTTGCACGTGCACAAGCTTGTACAAGCTTGTGCACGTGCAACCGCGGATCAAATAAATTTGTTTCTTCATGCACGCTTGCTGTATCGACGTGAGAGTTATTTTATTTCCCTTGTATTTTCAAGAGGTTTTGTCCTTATGTATTTGTGTTTGTGCTTACGATGGAAATCGATATGCTAATAGCATGCGTTGAAGCAAAAAGGGTCATCTGGGATGCCTCTTCTAAGAACCATAGCAACAGAGACATTATAAAGAAACTGTGGGCGTAGATAGGAACCATATTGGATATTCCAAGTAGGTAATGATAGTTTTGAAAAGTGGTGAAAAAACTTTATTTCAACTTAATTATTATTGTTTTAACTATCACAAAAATCACAAAATAATATAATTACCTACTGAATAGTTATGTTTCATTATTAGTAGTTAGCCTATGAAAGTTTGAACAGTGTTTGGTTTATTAGGTATTGAAGTAGTGTTTAAAAGCATCTCTGATTTTAATTGCCTTTTCAGTAGCTCTATTGTATCTACGCAAGTCATCATTTGGCCGGTAGTCTCGAAGCAGCTGTGTTAAGTTTTGTGCAACATAACTATCCACTTCTGCACTGCCTCTATCAATAACAATGTTATGCAACAAGCATACACATTTCAGAATCACGTCTACATTGACTGGCATACACTGGATTTCAGTTTTAAGAACTCGCCACTTAGCATCATTCTAAAGTACCCAAAGAATTTATCTGGCTGCTTAAGGAGATCCAGGAAAATGCGGCTATATTCTCCATCTTTCTCCCTATTCTTAAAATAATCGGCTCATTGGAAGCGATTACTTGCACCTAGTTGCAATCAATGTGACCACTTCGTACACACGTAAGCTGCTTGCGCACGCTTGCGCAAGTAAACTGTATGCGCGAGCGTGCGCAAGCGTGCAAGAAGAAACAAAATTCGAATAAACCCATCTAAACCAGTGGTCGCGTGCCCGAGCTGGTCACACTGAGTGTGAACTGGATGTGCAAGCTTGTACAAGCTTGTGCACGTACAACCGCGGATCAAATAAATTTGTTTCTTCATGCACGCTTGCTGTATTGACGTGAGAGTTATTTTATTTCTCTTGTATTTTCAAGAGGTGATAGTTTTGTCCTTGTGTATTTGTGTTTGTGTTTACGATTGAAATCGATATGCTAATAGCGTGCGTTGAAGCAAAAAGGGCCATCTGGGATGCCTCTTCTAATGACCATAGCAACAGAGACATTATAAACTGTGGGCGGAGATAGGAACCATATTGGATATTCCAAGTAGGTAATGATAGTTTTGAAAAGTGGAGAAAAAATTGTATTTCAACTTAATTATTATTGTTTTAACTATCACAAAAATCACAAAATAATATAATTACCTACTGAATAGTTATGCTTCATTATTAGTAGTTAGCCTATGATTATTGATTGATTGATTGATTGATTGATTGATTGATTATTAGCATCGCGTCTTACTACCCAATCGGGTTATACGCACGGTAGCCTATGAAAGTTTGAACAATGTTTGGTTTATTAGGTATTGAAGTAGTGTTTAAAAGCATCTCTGATATTAATTGCCTTTTCAGTAGCTCTATTGTATCTACGCAAGTCATCATTTGGCCAGTAGTCTCGAAGCAGCTGTGTTAAGTTTTGTGCAACATAACTATCCACTTCTGCCCTGCCTCTATCAATAACAATGTTATGCAACAAGCATACACATTTCAGAATCACGTCTACATTGGCCGGCATACATTGAATTTCAGTTTTAAGAACTCGCCACTTAGCATCATTCTAAAGTACCCAAGTAATTTATCTGGCTGCTTAAGGAGATCCAGGAAAATGCGGCTATATTCTCCATTTTTCTCCCTATTCTTAAAATAATCGGCTCACTGGAAGCGATTACTTGCACCTAGTTGCAACAATGTGACCACTTCGTAACACGCAAGTTGCTTGCGCACGCTTGCGCAACCTAATACTTGCGCAAGCGTGCATCCAAAGTGACCGCAGCCTAGCTTCAGGAATATCATATCTATGGTCAGAGCCCTGCGTTTGTGGAGATCGCGGTAATTCGCGAATGTTAGATATGGCATTTTTTCTTTCAGATGTTCACATTTTAGGTTACCCTGATTGCAAATATATGCTCAGAATTGTCGCGATAATTCGCAAAATCGGCGTTTTAGCGCGATATTCGCGATTTTAAACGATGTCCGCGGTAAACGCGATTTAGTCGCGATTTTCGGATTCGCGCTAATATTTTGGGATATTGAAAAATAAATTTTTGTGTAATATTTTGTCTTTGTGACTTGTACATACTTTTCCGGACCAGCTGCCGCTAAATCTTACTTTTTTAATAAGTTGACAGCATTTTTTTTTGCGGACTAGTGTTTTTTACCGTTTTGTCCAAACAAAATGTAATTTTTGGCTTTTCACTTCAATATGTTTAGTTTACCTGTTTCAAACATTGTCCTGGAAGTCTAGTTTTAACCCAACAAAGTCACCTTAATCATGAAAGTTTGGTAAAAAACACTTTTTTAACGCTTTTGTCTTAATTCGATAATTTCGTCGCAAAAATAGGATTTTTGTAATTCACCGCTTATTCACCGCTTTTGGGAAACTTAAAAACGAAATGGGGTTTTTTATTCACCATAAAAGCAGGGCTCTGTCTATGGTCATTCAAACAAAATAATTAATAAAGTATTTCCTAATTTAGGCGAAATGATTTGGCTCTTTTCAATTTTAATTTTAAGAAATTCACTCACAATAATATGTATGCTCTTTTTTTATATTTCGTATACTCCCTTATTGTTTCGCCAACCTAATCTAACTTAACCTAACGTAAGTATTAGGCGTTTGAATACTTAACAACCTGGTTCAGTGGTAGAATGGTAGGCTATAATGCGTCACTCTGCTCTTAGACTAAAATGCTGGGGACAGAGAGATTAGGATTTCAATCCCGGTCAGGTGTACTAAGAGCGGTTTTTCCAAAACGGTTTTTCATTCGCCCTCCACCTAAACGCAGGTACATTTACTCTAAATTCAGTCTTCCTCATCCCTAGCTCAGCGAAATTAGTTCATATTATGTGTATAGTCTTAAAAGTTAGTAAGACAAGGTGCTAAAAAAAAATTGAACAGACATGGTTATAGAAAGGCGAATTCAGAAGCAAACAAACACAAAAGGCTGGGTTAACCGGTGTTTTCACAACAGTGCCAAACGTTATATGGCCAACCCGGTACAAACGACCCGTGTATTTCAGCTAGGATAATCCTAGACAGTACCAAATGTCCTACGCGCATTGATATAGATTTCCCTCCTAAATAAACCTCAATTAAAGTAAATACATTCGTACAGCCCGGATGGTTACCAAAACGCGATGTAAATAGAACAAAAGGTCTTCACCTAAATATCTTCTTAATCTCCCACCCGCCTCGGTGGCGTAGTTGGCTAACGCACTTTTCGTGTTGAGCTCGAGCTCTGAGGACGGGCAGATCGAGGTTCGAATCTCGGTTGATGAACTGGGGTGGTTTTTCCTAAATCGTTTTCCACTCTCCCTCCACGCAAATGCGGGTTCACTTCCTCTAATTCAACCTTCCCAATTCCTAAATCTATTAACGTGATTAGTACTTAAAGCTTATAACCCGAACGGGTAGTAAGACGCGGTGCTAAATATTATTATTCTTAATCTCCCTTTCTAAATTCTGCCTTCATCGGCCTTTTCTCTCTTTAGTGTCGATGTGCGGACAGCCCAATAGGGTAGTAAGACGAGGATCACGTAAAAATAGAAAACATTTGTAAAAATAACGTATTACTATTCAAGTAGACCACGATTAAAATTGATTGGTTACCCCCGGTTTAAATCTAAATCCCTTCTGATAGGTCGAAATCGTGCAAATCCCTGACCAAATTTAGCTTCTATTTGTATTTTAAACACAATGCTTTTTTTTTTTTTTTTTTTGAATAGAGCTCTTTCAAAAGACATATCTATGAAAGAATATTTCTACTGGTGAAGCACAAACTCAAATCTTCCACTGCTATTGTGACTCTTGAATCAGACATAAAGAGTAGAGGGAAAGTGGTTGTATCTTTCGAGTACACGCGCTAGGTTTTATTTCAGAATTGTTGAGCTTCTCCAACACATCATGAGGGCTCTTTTACTTTCAAAGGGTTAGTGAAAGTTTCTAAAGAATAAAAGTTTAATTTAAGAGTCCGTCTTATCTCACAGATGGCGCGTAGTTTAGGCGGGAGTGGTTCCAGAAGAAGAAAGCGGAGGGAGGTAGTACCTCCCCCAAGAATTATTTTTAATTATCATTAACAATAATAGTTAAAATATTATACCAATTAAATATATTTCATAGTCACTATTGGTAACTGTCACCTAAAATCTTACAATCCAGTTGCTTAGCATATCAATCATTTTCAATAATAATTGACCTACGTTTTAATACATAATTTAATTAACAAAAATCAACAAATAGTAAACAATGAACTTTGTATGCATTTTTTTACACCGAAAAAAATTCCTTTCAAATATACTCACAAATTTCTTAAGAATTTTTTCCGTAAGAATATCCCGAGGGGGAGCCTCCCTCAACCCGGTCCCGTGAGAGAACCCGCCCTCCACCTCCTCTACAACCACCCCTCCCCCCGTTCCTCCCCAGGAAAATTCTGGATCCACCCCTAAGCTTAGGTAGGTAATACAGTTTAAATCAGACGTCGCATTTGAGTGGTTTTTTGTTATCTTCGTTGGAAAACAATACAATTTAGATTATTAATAATAGTTTAAAATTGATTTAGATGAAAAAACTATTTCATTGTCTCGCTATTGTCGAATGGTGGTGAAAAGCGCACTTCGATGCAACTTCTTGTTTGAGCGTAATCGTGTATCTAATTTCACGGTTAATTTGCCGTGAGATGGGTTCTTAAGAGACAATCATGGAAGACATTCATGTTCACAACTGTTGGGTGTTTTCCGTTTAAGAGGACTGTCACGCGTTTCAAACGTCCGAAAATTCAGCCTTATTTAAGAAATCGTTAGTTATTTCACAATATGTTTTTTTATCTACTTATATAAGATATTTAAAATGAACTTTGAATCGACTGGATATATCAGCACAAGAGAGTTTCTATAAGCGAGAACGAAAGAACCTACCAATTTTGCCGATACTTCCACATAAATTCCATGATTCTTTTACATTCCATAATAGACATGTGACCTACGGCTTTACTTCCCCTCCAAAGGAAGTTGTGCTACGTATTTTTATCGCTCCAGAAAAATCCGTCGACCACGTCTGGGTTTGAACCCACAAACATCGGGTCTTGCGGCGAGACCTTTACCCCAAGACCACTGAGGTAGACTTCAAAATATTATGTATGCCAAATTATAAATGTCAGATACCACAATGTTCCTTTAGAATTTAAAAAACCTTACGTCCCAGATTGTTTAAGTTTTACTAAATACTTGAGAATATTGTACGTCTGGGCTACATAAATCATAGCCCAGTAGCTAAAATATGAGCCAGTATGAATGTACTGTTGCCCAGGGAACCCCCGAGTTTACTAATCGTACATCCTTTCCATGTCCCGATGAGGTGAGGGGATGGTGATAGTGGCTTTGTGGGTGTGGAACCAGTGGAAACACTTAAACCCAGCTTAAGCCTAACTAACAAATATAATCATAGAATTCAATATGGAATAGAGTTGAAATTTGGAATTCAATATAATTCTAAAGATCAACTAGAGTAAGATATGGACCTTGGATTGAGCAAAAAATTAATTGAAATTAGGAAAACTCCACTATATATATTCTTCATAATATGAAAGAGTTAAGAACACATCAAATTAATATAATTCATATATATAAATATATATATATATATATATATATATAAAACACATTAAATCAATAATTTAAACATATCAGTTTAAGTCAAGTGTGAATATTGGGTAAAAAGACAGATTGTATAAGTGTTAGAATAGTATAAGTTTATGAATTAACAATATTAAAATGATGTAAGATTATAGGTTAATCTGAATTGAAATAAATTGAATCCTATTCTCATCTGTATTTAATGCCCTTGTTCCTTTTTCTTTAAATGCTGGTACATTCCAGCCAAGGTTCAAGACATGTTTCGGCGTTTTACGTCGACGCCATCCTCAAGACTAGAGAATAAAAACCAAAAACGAGTTATGGTGCAAATCCATTGTGAAATATTCAGACAGAGTAATAAAGCTTACAAATATTAAATTAGGAAACAAAAATAGATAATTAAATAGCATATTTACCAGTTAACGACTCATAATGTGAGTCCTTTAGCTGTGAAGAACAAAACTGAACATAATGAATGTAATAAAACAACCATTATATATATATAAACTGGGGTTATGATGTTCTAGAAAGAAATTAAGATCTCAAAGATATTGGAATTAAACTTTAGGTTATGTGAGATCAAGCATATCTAAGCGTTGAAACTAATAGATAGATATGTTACAGAATTATTATGTAAAGAATTAAATTGTGAAAGGAAAAGAAAGAGAAATTATAAATAAGGAATGGGGAAAGGTTATTCTTCTCGACAGTGGCCCGAGCAGGTCATTTACTACTATGGAAGGATGGGCATGGAGCACATAGGATATTGTTTCATTTTAGTGTGCTGTGGAAGATTCCTGAGAGTATTGATGAGTATTTGATTTTCAAAATTAGTTTGTTCGTTGAGAACATTTTGGTTATTGAGTATAGCGGTTTGAATAAATACAACTAACAATCCCTGGTGGCTGTTGGGTGATTCCCATTTCAGGAAAAGCACCCAAGGTACAAGCGGGGAACCGAAACGCGGGAACCTTAGGTTCGTAGGCAGATGCACTGACCACTACACCACGGGGTCGGTTTATGCCTAGATTATCTATCTCAGTTTATACTAGGTACACTAGATGGTTCCCTCTTCCTCCCCCGCCGTCCCACCATTAGTGCCTTTCAACCTTTCTTCTGGAGATTTAGGGGATATTATTTTAAAGTCCTCTTCTGCATATAATGTGCTTAAATTAGTCGGCGAATACTGTGGGTAGAGTTAACGGACAGTTAGACGCGCTAAACACACAAATAAAACTTTTTTTTATTTTTCGTTTTTTTGTGAAAGCTTTCATAATATAACTAATGTGAATAAATCATTTCAAACTTTTGAGCCCTCCCATTTGAGACCGCTAAAGATGGGGCTGCTAAAGCTAAATATATTACGTTAATAGTTAAATGTATGGGTGCTGTTATTACAGGCTTATTATCATAAAAAAAAAGTGGTCGATATTACTAAAAAAAAATGGACTGGTAGATTTGCACAAAAAATACAAAAACCAAATATGTCACTGAGTTTTTCTATAAATCCTGCAAGTTGGACAAGTAAAAAAGTTGACTTGTGTGATTTTTCATCTCGACAGGTTATTAGTGTATTTTAATTTACGCTGCATTGTATTTTTTGTAAAGTAATTAACAAGAGAGAAAGACCAAGTACACTGGTAAAATGGTTGAGACAGCCAATTAAATTACAACACATCAAGAAAACAATACTGTATGAACTAAAAAACAACAGAAGTATTTACTTTTTAATTGCTTTTACATACTTCAACAAACGAGATTGGTTTTCACCTGAAACTTTTCGATTCAAGTAAAATTATATAGATGTATTTGTATCTCTCATTAAATTTAACGTTATTTTGAAAACCCTCCATTAATTTTATTTTATATTCCGTTGCATCCTAGTATTCGTTCAAATTATTCGCATACAATAGTTATGCTAATGGAATAAGGATAAATTTTATAGGAAATGTACCCGTATTTCTGTTGCGAGAGAGGGAGAGAGTGGGAAACGATTAGGGAAAATCATCCTCATTACACCCTACCGTGATTCGAACCATGACTGCTCCGTCACTGGTATTTTTAATTATTTAATTCTCAAATGGCGTATATGTTCTATTTGTGTTAACAAATTAACAGTTCTTATTGATCTATCTATCCATATACCTACTCATCTTTTATATATATATATATATCCATCTAACTATCTATCTATATATATATATATATATATATATATATATATATATACCCAATGTTAGCGCACACTCATACCTACTTTTGAGGGGAGAATTAGTTTAATGTTAGTTTACTGATGCTTGATTTTTTTAATTTGAAATATTTTTAAAATACTATCAACTATTTTATTAAAAATTGGTAGCCTTTCTATTACATTTTTTAAAATATTAATAATTTTATCTATTTGATTCCATATAAACATGTGTTTGATAGTAGTTTAGTGTTTGTTAATTTCTTAATAGATTTTATTTTTACCTTGTCGTACCATGAAATAGTATTGTGATCGTGAAATTTTTTGACCTCTATATAATGATGAAGCCTTAAGTTATATCTTTGTCCAAACCCAAAATGTGGATTTTACTATTCAATCTGTCCTCATTTATGTTATTATGTATGTCTGTCAGTCCCTGGCCACGAATCCAAAACAGTTTGATCGATTTTGTTCAAACTGGTTATTTAGAAGTTATAGGGTTATACTTTGGGAAGTTTTTTATTTTGACCCTAGCCCTCTAATCAAGCATAGTTTACTGATTAGTGTCTTTTTTAATTCCACATTTTTAGAAAATTGTTGTATCGGTTTTCTTTAAAATGGATATCTATGGAGAGGTTGACCCCCAAATAACATTGTAAACTTGAGCTTTGGTTTTAAAAAATCGTGGGTAGCCTACTGATAAGTAATTTTTGAAAATTTGACATTTTTTAAAATAGTTTTAACACTTTTGTTTAAAATGTATTGCACGTTTGGGGAGTGTTAGCCATCACAAATAAAACTGGTTTCTTGGGGGAAATTTTGTTTAAGGGCAGTTTACAGATGACTAATTTCTTATAGATTTGAGTATTTTTACAAATGTCTCTGGAAATTTGGTTCAAAATTGGTATCGGTTAAGTTTCTTAAAAAGTTTATATATATTTTCCTTCAAAAATATATAAAATTACACTCGTACCAGAAAACGTATCCAAAGGGCGTTTTTGTGGATTCTTCATTCGACAACTGCGAAATTTGGGTCAGGTTGATAATTTGTTTTGTATTTTTCATTTTAAAATAATGTTTTTCAATTATTCTTTTAAAATAGAGTAAAACAGTTTCCATACTCTAAGTTACGCTGTTTTTTTTAAAGAATGTAGAGAAAACTGCCCCACAAAACGTATGGTTCGACTTGTATCGCCAATCTAAATTACGCAGGCTCTTTAGTGTTGTTTTTTGACAAATAATTATATTTTGGTTTTGTTTGTTTACCATCAAATTTTGGCTCAACTTGACGCGCCTTTTTAAACATTCAAGGGCGTGTACAGGAATTTATTCAGGGAAGAGGGGTATTCAAAATCGAAAATAATTCTTATATTATGAACTAGTCTATGCAATGAATACTAATAGTTCTGTGAAAAGTAATCTCACTTCCTCCATGTTCTTATCGTTTTTGCAGTCTTAAGACTTCTCTTTGGATTTCAACTTTAAATATCTCCTAGAATTTTCCCTTGGATTTGAGGTATATATTTTCCCTTGGTGATCAAATTATATGGAATACCAATTAATAGGTACTACATTCAGAAGAATACTACATTAATACACTTTGTTCACATTGTTCATGTGGCTAAGAAGTAATATACAAGTCTCGCAATGGATGTCAACATTTTAAATATATATAAATTTTAATAATATACACCTCGTTTATCCTAGGCTCAAAGAATAGCCATACCTAGTTTCGTTAAAAATGGCTTCACGTGTTTGGCTGTAATCGTAGATCAGACAAACGAAATTATAAATGGTCAAATCAAAACTGGACCCTGACTTCGTTTAGCTATTAATATATAGTTAATTTGTAATTATAATTAGGGCCTATTAACATTATTATGGTTTATATATATATATATATATATATATATATATAATATATATATATAATATAATTAACATAACGTAATTATATACATAATTTAAGTTTACCTCATTAAAGTAATAAATATAATGATGTTTCATTACCATGCAAATAAAATGTTTAGTAATTATTCTTGGAATCCATATACATAGACGCTTAGCTAATTAATCGAATATATCAAGTTCATGGAGAGCTGAAATATCTCTACGAGTGTTATTTTAACATGTCAACGTGTGTTTCGGGGAGTGCTACTACCTCCAATCCCTCCACACTCTTCGTGAACAAATCCGCAACCCCAATCATCGTCTATAAATTTAAAAATACAAAAACTTCAGTTTACCTTTAAACCAAAAACTACAGAAGGTTACTTTTAATGTTTTTTAATGAACCACATAGCCCCATCCCAAACAATGTCTTTGCTATTTTTTTTCTTCTTTGCTGCATTCCTCTCGCAATTTACAGAGTGCTTCTTGAAGTTGACACAAAGAAAATTGGAAGAAAAGAATATGGACTTTTTTTGTGTGTGTATATGTGAGTGGTTGTTTTTGTATCACATTCGTTAAGAAGTAACCATCAAGTTCTTAAATTAAGCAATAACAAAAAATGTGTACAAACTTCCTCACATCTGTTAGTCAAGTAAAAAAAAAAATCGTTATTCTCATGGAAATCAAATACACATATTATTATTGTAAACATTCTTTCAAATATCATGAAAATCGACTGTACCATTTTCTACTAAAACAGTGCGTTCGTTAAAAGATAAAAGCTGGCACCGGTGTGCACGCAGTCTAAATGTCAAGCTCACCTAGTCTATTTTACCATTGATATAAAGGTTGGGGTTTGAATCAGTCGGGTGTACAGAGAGTGTTTTTACTAGCTGATTTTACCCTCTCCCTCATGAAAATTCTGGTACACTTTCTCTAAAATATACCTTACAAATACCATTTTGTATATATATATATCTGTACGCAAACGTGGTATGTTTTGTTTTTTCATGAATTTGGTCTATCCCTTAGTATTTTGTTTAATACCATTTTTTAAATTAGTGGAGATTAAAAGGGATGGAAGGGGACGCGAGAAAAGGCCAGTGTTTTTATCAGTTTTTATGACAAAACTTGTTTTGGCCAAATAAAATATTACTCCAATACAATCATAGAGTTTAATTTTCTTCATATGGTGATACCAACAGTTCTTTAATATCTATCATGAGAATGGTGGCATTAGGTGAGTAACTTTTTAAATTAATGGAAAAAGTTATGTGACCTGGTATTCTAGGGGTAGGATGTCGGGCTTTTGTGCTGGGGGTCCGGGGTTCAATCCTTGGTCCCGGCACAGATTTATCTGATTACCAAACCCTTCCTTCACCTCTGACAAGACATCTTGTGAATGTGGGGAATACCAGGCATCCACCGTGGTTCGGATCCCACGTTAAACTGTAGGTCCTCCATTTCATCTCACAATCACCCTACCATTACACATTAGCGTAAGTGCGTATAACCCGAATGGGTAGTAAACGTGGTGATGATGATGATGATGATAATAATAATAATAATAATAATAATAGAAAAAGTTGTCATTATATTCCAGAACATACGTTAATTATAATGGGGGTGGGGGGAGAGAGTTGTAGTGGTGGTCACGCCATGTAAGGCGTCTAGCAAGCAATAGACTGGATTGTCGCTAACTGGAAGGTCAAGACTTTAAACTCACCCGTAGGCACTGGATGTTGTTTTACACGTGTGACCTATCATGGTACGTTTTTACACCCTCTCTCCACGCTAATCCCAATCCCTTAGAATAAAATGTTAATAATCATGGCATTCAGTAGAACTCACAAAAGGGGGGGGGGGGGGGGTATTGAGGCATTGCTCCCCTCTTCACCAGAACCGCAAATAATTTTAATAAAATCTTTCCCGCTTCAGTGGTCGTATAGTCTAATATTCACTCTATAAATTTACTTGATTGTCGATAATGGTGGTGTAATGGCTCGATTCCCGCCTGGGTGTACTGATGGAGGTTTATTCTGAAATGTTTCCCATTATAATTCAGGAAAATTCAGGAACATTTCCTCTAAATTTATTACTTATAAACCATAGCTCAAAAGTGTAAATATGTGGAGGCCAAACGGGTACAAAGCCAAGGCGAACTAAAGAATTAAGTTTTAAAATAGATACTTAAAAAATATTAAGTACAGCCATTGACTACTATATATTAAATATTAGCCTACAACTATATATAATATTAAAATTATATAGGCCTACACATAAAGGTGGAGGTGTAGCTAACGTTAGTTAAAGGTGGGGGTGTAGCGAACGTTAGTTAAAGGTGGGGGTGTAGCGAACGTTAGTTAAAGGTGGGGGTGTAGCGAACGTTAGTTAAAGGTGGGGGTGTAGCGACGTTAGTTAAAGGCAGTGTTTTTGAAGAATGTTTATATTAAGGCCTTTTTTAAGCAAAATAAATAAAATATTGCTTCAATACAAATTTTTTCTTACATGTTGACCTCAACAGTTATTTATTATCTGCCGAGAGTGTCCTGGAATTTAATGACAACTTTCTCTTTTCGTTTAAAATATTTGTCATCAAATGCCTCTGTGTTCATGACAGAGATTCAACAACTGTTGATATCAAATTGTGAAGAAAATTAAATTAAATATGTCTACAGGAGCAACATTCTATTATATTTATTATGGCCAAAAAAAAAAGTTTTGCTATAAAAACTGCAAAAACACTTACCTTACCCCGCGTTCTCCACATTTTCACTTTTAAGTGTTTCTAAAAGGTGACCTGGTGGTCTAGGGGTAAGGTGTCAGACTTCTGTGCTGGCGGCCGGGTTCAATCCTCGGTACCGGCAAAGATTTATCTGATTACCAAACCCTTCCTTCACCTCTGACAAGACATCTTGTGAATGTGGGGAATGCCAGGCCACCACCGTGGTTCGGATTCCACGTTAAACTGTAGGTCCTTCATTTCATCTCACAATCACCCTACCATTACACATTAGCGTAAGTGCGTATAACCCGAATGGGTAGTAAGACGCGGTGCTAATAATAATAATAATAATAATAATAATAATAATAATAATAATAATAAGTGTTCCTAAATTCTCCAATCGAAGTAAGGTACAAAAGTAATATCTTCGTGACATTTTACATCCCCCACAGATGACCCGGTGGTCCAGGTTAAGGTGTCAGACTTTTGTGCTGGGGTTCTGGGCTCAATCCTCGGTCCCGGCACAGATTTATCTGATTTCCAAACCCTTCCTTCACCTCTGACAAGACGTGTATTAATCACAACTTGTGAATGTGTGGAATGTCAGGCCACCACTGTGGTTCGGATTCCACGTTAAACTGTAGGTCCTTCATTTAATCTCACAATCACCCTACCATTACACATTAGCGTAAGTGCGTATAACCCGAACGTGTAGTAAGACGCGTTGCTAATAATAATAATAATAATAATAATAATAATAATAATAAAATAATACATCCCCCACAAAGTAACTTCCTGGATGCACCGCTGAGAGTGTCATACGGACCAACGAAAAAAAAATAACACGTGGCCCAACTCTGTCGAAGTTCTTACCATGAAGATTATATAATATAAGGTTTAAATGACTAAAACATCCCTATCTCCTGTTCCTCTAGCGTAATGAGATCGTTGCAGCCGATGTGTTTGAGAACGAGAGAGAGAGAGAGATTGCAGTAAGATGACACCTGATTGCCGTAGTCCCGGTTTCCTGTTGATCCACATCCCACCTAGACCTTGAAAACAGCGGGACGCGTGCTTCAATCAATCGCGCGCGCAGGTAAACAAGCAGCCATAGCCTGAAATAACTGACACCGATTTAAAACACATGTATTTCGGTTCATTCGCAGAAGGGATTTTTTCTTTCACTGCATCTTAATAACCATGTGGGGTATACTCTTTCTTTTTAGCGCCACGTCTTACTACACGTCCGGGCTATACGCTTATGTAATAATTCGCTAGTGGTTTTAAGGATTATAAATGTTATATTTATAGGAAATATACCCAAATTTGCGTGGAGATAAAGTGTACACCTATTTTAAATAAACCATACTTAGTACATCCGATTGAGAGTCGAACCTTGATCTCCCCGTCATTGCAGTCTAGTCTACTGTGATAGTAGCGCGTTAGACCACTTGGCCACCAAAGCGGGTGGGTTATACTTACATTAACCTAAAATTTTCATAGAAAGAATTTTTTTTTTAATATAAACTTTGTTAACATTTGACTACGATAATAATATTATTCTATAGGTAGGCCTATTGCTAATGTCTATAAAAAGGTGTGGCTGCATATTGTAAGACCTGACGAAAGAATACGCGATAATAAATCTGGTAACTTGATCAAACAAAAATTGGACTTCACTTAGTGACTCTATGACATTAGGAACCCAAAATTTCATTGCTACATTTACAGACGTTACCTATTCCTATCTTGAGCTAGTTCTATTCACTCCACCTCATTACACCCTTTCTCTTTCAGGTTCATTCTGATGTTTCCCTCCCATCTGTGTCTAGGTCTTCACATTGAGTTTGCCAGTCACTACTCTGAACAAGGTTCTAGAATCCCCCATTCGCGCTGCATGTCCTGCCCACCTTTATCTGCGAGATTTTACTAGCTTAACAATGTCTTGTGATGAGTACAGGATATGCAGCTCATAATCATGTAACCTCCTCCACAAACATTAATTACACGGAATATGGGTTAGGAAGGTGGAATTTAAAGAGGAAATATACATACATTTGGCTGGAGGGATGGTGGGAAACCATTTAGATAAACTACCCTCAGTCTACCGTGCTTGGATTTGAAACCAGATCTCCCCGTTAACGGCAAATTAATCTAATACAAGAGTGACGCGTTAGACCATGTGTGGACGTTCGCAAAAGTTGAATTTATATATTTGTGGTTGCTCACAGGAGAATCACCCATTAAAGTCATCATTGGTGAAGCAGCTCAAAGTTATCCAAGGCCATAATAATGGTTTTGGGGAGGTAAAAGGATTCAACCCGTAAAAAAAAACCCATTTTTATTATTTATGCTTTCTTTTCTACAGGCCAATTTTCCCTTAAATAGCATTTTAGAAAATAGAAACTCTTAGGACTAAAATTGATTATCTTTTAATACATCATTAATGCAATTTATAGGTATTTGTAAGAGCTATCGTCCGGTTCGTAAACTTATGACTAGTTGAGTCAGTATACATCAATTTTTCAAAGACAGATCTCAACAGTAGCTTTTTGATTTTATGAATGTAAGTTCTAGATTTCAAAGCTCTAGATCAGCGGTGGGGAACCTTTTGACATGGGAAAGCCAAGTAATTTTTTACGGGTTCTTCACACAAGTCCACACACTTCATGAACAGTAAACTTTGTCAAAATTATAAAGAAGCAACCAACCTAGTATCACAACCCACCTTGCGTGGGAACTTTTAGTAGCCATTGGCTACCTCCGAGGGGCTTTTAATTACCAAACCTCTTCCCAGTTGATTGGAGGCCTACAGTTCGTTTCTCTGGAGGGGCGAATATCCGTATCATACCAAGGCTCGAGCGGTGAAAGCCTGATCTTATACTTTAGAGTGAGAAAAAGAAAATCGAAAGAAATTATTAAAATAAAATGGTATTTGATTTTAGATAAAGTTTTATTTAAAAAATTCAAGTACGGGGAAACAGAGAATTTAGTAAAAGAAAAGTTACATTTCGAAATAGCAATGTTTTCTGGCTGCTCGGAATGGTTAGAAAAATAGTGGCGAATATTTAATTGCTATACTGGACTCCTACTCTAGCAACATACGTGCGATACTAAATCGAAGTTTCCGAATCAAAATGACGTTGTGCCGAGGGGTCTCTAGTGACAAATTGATAATGTGAGAGTGTGCCAACCTTCGATAGATAGGAAATAGAAAGATAGAGAGATAGATATATAGATAGATAGATAGATAGATAGATAGATAGATAGATAGATAGATAGATAGTTAGATAGATAGATAATAATAGATAGATAGATAGATATTTAGATAGATAGATATATAGATAGTTAGATGATAGATAGATAGATAAAAGTAGATAGATAGATCAATGATAGTGGTTAATTTGTTAACATAAAATAGACGAAGTTTGAGAATGAAAAATTTAGAAACAACTAAGATACATAGTAATTATTGACTAAATATGCGAAAAGGCCGCATCTTTGATCAATAGAATTTCATTTTAAAATGTATATCTAGTAGAACTGTGAGATTCGTTTTATTAAATAATTACGGCTTTACTATTTGAAATTTGTTATCTTTGATATGACATTCCCCGAAGAAAATTCTATAATATTCTTCAAAAAAGAAAATTAAAATTGGTTGGGTAGAACTCAGAAGAAATTGCTTTTAAAATAAATCGTCGTTTTCTGAAATTGCTGCTTCCACTTTATAGCATATTTGGAATTTGAAATTGGTGGTCACATTCTCAGTGCTTAGATCAAGCTTTCATTTTTTAAATAAAATAATGAAAATCTATTTTAAACACTTCCAAGAATCGTTGTCGTGGTGAATTTCTTTACGCTATAAATTTATAGATTATATTATTTACAACCTAATCCCCTTATAACCATAAAAAAAAAGACTCTAAATAATTTATGTAGGCAATCAATATGTTTAAAATTTCCCTTACTAATTCCACCAAAAAGTCCCTTATTTTATTTTGGGGAAAGGGGCAAGCATTGCTGTTATAGCTGTTATATAGTTTCCTGGATAGTGATGCTACACTAGAGAGGGAAAATAAGGAATACCAGTTTAAGTAGCGACGAATCTGTATTTTCAGAAAACAGCATGGGCGACTGGAAATAAAAAAAGTAATCTTCAATAACGCGGTTCTCTTAGCTTTCAATAACGTCCATGATTTAAACTAGATATCGGGATTCTCACCCAGTACAAAATCTATATGGCACAGGTGGGTGCAAAAATTCCAAGCAAACCAATATGGATAAACCGCAGGTAATTTCACTTTTTCAATTATTATTTTCAGCGACGAAGTCTTTGAAACCAATGGAGAAAATGGTAGTAATACATTGAAATTAGCATTAGGTAAAATCCACTATTTTATTAATCCAAACCTCATTTTACCTTAAGAATCCCGAATCTAGAATTCTAATTCGAGTAGGCCTGTTGTAAATAGATATAAGAGAAAATAAAATAATATAAAAAATAAATAATAACTAAATGTTAAATTATTTTCTTATAACGCATTCATACATTCAGTTAAGTGTTACATTGATAGTATTGATTCTGGTTAAGTTTGTCTTATAATTAGGTTGGAGATGAACCATCAATTAGCAGTATAAGAGCTCCAAAACAAATTCCAACTAAAGATTTAAGAGAAAAAATATATCTCTAATTCAACATTCTCGCCAATATAAAATATCTTTAAGGATTGATGGGTCTCTTCCCTAATTAAAATATAGTAATTAGTAATTTTTTAGATAAGTTGTTTCTGTGATCATCTGACTACACGTGTACGACAAATTAGCTGGGTTTTTTCACATCTTACTACAAATTCGAGCTGGATTTGTAACTACGCTAATTAGGTATGGATGGAGAAGGTATATTTTGAGTAAATGTTACAGCATTGGCTTGGAGGGAAAGAGGGAAATCATTTAAGAAAAATCACACCTGGCCAACATAAGAACCCCAACCTCACCGTTACTGGTAAACCAGACTAGATGAGCCTAGCATTTAATTCGCGTGCCCACCAATGCAGGAAACGATGTAGTAACTTGTTTACATTTGTAGACACCCGCTACGCATACGCCAATTACAATTATTTATTTTTCAACATAATTATGTTTAAATAGCCCCCACGTGATCATTCTCAATATTATTTAACTGGCTACAATGACGCACTAAGAAATTTAATTTTTAGTCAGGGGACATAAAATGTATTGACGCTATTATATAATTATGTTATATATACTTTTGCCCAATTTGAAATTTTAAGGGTGATTTTTAATGCGTATACTTGTATTTATTTTGAAATTTGAATACTAAGCCTTTAGCCTGGCTGTAAAGTGTAACAAGTGAGTTGTCTGTGTAGTCAACACATATTCGACGTTTCATATAATAGCTGTCGTACTTAATATATTTTGATATTATATTAAAATTTCAGTATTTACCTCTCTCCTACTCCCCCCAACACCGTCTACAAATGGCAGATGGAAAATGGGTCAAATATCTAAATGGAACGAATACGATCAAGATATTCAAAGTATTCTTAGGTTCTTAATACCGAAAACCTTATAATTTGACCTTCGGTGGCCGCAAGGTCTAAGGCACTGCTCTCGCAATATACTGGGCTGTCTATGAAAAGGAGATCGGTGTTCGAATCCCAGTCGGGTGTGTTGAGGGTGATTTTACTTAAGTGGCTTTTCACTTTTCAGCCACGCAAATGAGAGTAGGCCTTATACTTCCTCTAAATTCAACCGTCCTCATCCCTAGGACATTAACGTAATTAGTACATCTGCATACAACCTGAACAGCTAGTAAGACGTGGTGATGAAAATATATTCATCAAATTAGTCATAATAGAACAATAAAAGTGATTGTAGTTCTCTTTTATATTCGCATATTGATAACAGTGCTGATGAACTCAAAATTGTAACTAGCCTAGTACGCACTGGGAAACATTTCCCCGGAAACATTGTTTGCCAACATGTTGCCCTTGTTTCAGAAACAATTGGGCAGCATTTTTTCATGTTGCTCTCGTATTTCCCAGTGGGGAAAACGAGTTTACCGTGATCAATTTCAAAAGGGTTATAAGAAACAATGTTTGCTACTTTGGACGGGCTGGACAACATTTCCGACAACAAGCAACGTGGGTGACCTGGTGGTCTAGGGTAAGGTGTCAGACTTCTATGCTGGCGGCCGGGGTTCAATTCTCGGTCCCGGCAAAGATTTATCTGATTACCAAACCCTTCCTACACCTCTGACAAGACATCTTGTGAATGTGGGGAATGCCAGGCCTCCACCGTGGTTCGGATTCCACGTTAAACTGTAGCTCCTCCATTTCATCTCACAATCACCCTACCATTACACATTAGCGTAAGTGCGTATAACCCGAATGGGTAGTAAGACGCGGTGCTAATAATAATAATAATAATAATAATAATAATAACAAGCAACGTGGGCCAGTCTGACTCTGTTATTAACACCGAGTATATCAGTTACTGTTATCTCATTTTGTGACGTCATGGTCAGCCGAAAAGATCGCTGTAACTGATTGAAATATTTCACACAAATACACTGTTGTGGGACGTGACAATTGAGGACTATAAAAATCGCGTATAGCAAACAGGATGTTTTTAATGAAATAAGTGGAAAGTTTTCAGTTAGTGTAAATGAACACCAATCCACCACCATTTTATTCTTCATTCTTCTTGAACAGATCATAAATGCATACAAAGCACAAGCCATAGTAGCATCCTCAACAGGCACCTTTCACTTAACTGAACTCTGTACGGGGAAACAAATGTTTCATCAATGTAGTCTGGACGAGAAACAATGTTTACTCATTGTTTGCCAACAATCTGTTTCCTATGTTGGCCAACAGTTGTGGAACAGTTGGGGAATAGTTGGGCAACAGTTGGGGAAAAGTTAGAAAACAGTTGGGAAACGTTGGGAACAAACAGTTGGGAAACACTTGGGAACAGTTGTCAACAGTTGGGTAGAGTTGAGAAACAGTTGGGAACAGTTGAGAAATAGTTGGGGAACAATGTTTACAAGTGCATATCAAGATTAGTGTTTTCCGATCTACTGTGGACCAGATACCTTAAGTGTTATTATACAATCCTTTACGAATAGAACCCAGTTGAAGTTTCCTTTGCAAATTAAGAATTTACGAAGATAAATTAGTATGTATAATAATAAGTTGTTATAAGCAGCAATTTAACATATTTTATATCCGGCAACATGGTATAGTGGTCAATGCATCTGGCTACGAACCTAGGGGTCCCGGATTTGATTAACGGCTAGTACCTTGGGTAATTTTCTCTTATGGGGAATCATTCCACTGGTCATCAGGCAATGGTAAACTAGGCTCCCATTGGCTTACATCGCCATATTCAATATCATCACATCATCCCACTGCAGTAAGACGTGTAGACAACCTCTCATGGTGTATCTGGACAACGGTCTGTGCCAACAGAGTGGCTAATAGTCTACATACAGGCGACTGAACTAGATGTCATGTCCCTTCTGATCACTAATACCATACGATAAAAAAAAGAACTAAATATATTTTTATATGTCAATAATAGTGAAACCCACTTTGGTGGCCACGTGGTCTAACGAGCTACTCTTGCGGTAGGCTAGATTACCGATGACGGAGAGATTGAGGTTCGAATCTCACTCGGGTGTACTGAGGGTAGTTTTTCCAAAATTGTTTTCCACTTTCCACATACACAAATGCGGGCAAGGCCGTAACCAGACAATAATTTCAGGGGGGTTTGTGGGCACATCCCCCAATTGCTGGAAGCTATAAAACATTCTAAATGATAAACACTTTCTGATGCTCTCTGAAGTGCTTTTTTTCGTGGTAAAATAACCCCTTAGCTGACGAAGACTTGGAAAATGTCTTAATACTAAACACTTTCTGAAGCTATGTGAAGTGTTTTTTATGGTAAAATAAACCCCAAAATGCCGAAGGCTAAGAAAATTTCTAAATATATAAGACCATTAGAAGCTCTCTGAAGTTCTTTTTATGGTAACACAGCCCCCTAATTTTATTTGTATCTTAGTTTTGATATTGTTTGAACTATAAGTAAACCCATATATATTTTGTTAATAAAACCCCCAAACCCCCTTGGCTACGGCCTTGAATGCGGTACACTTCCTGTTAATATAACCTTCCTGATCCCTAAAACCACTAGTGTAATTAGTACATAAGCGTACAACCTGAACGGATAGTAAGACGAGTTGTAGAAAATAATAATAATATAATAATGTGAAATTTATTCGAGTCTTTGGGTTCCTGATATAATTGTTACTGGGGAATTGGAGTTCAAATCCTGGTTTAATTTGACTCTTTCCTAATTGGTTTCCATTCTCTTTCGAATAAAATGATGGTACATTTCCTCTACATTCTACTGTCTCAGTTTCTGTCCCATTAGTGTAAAGTACATGCAGATAGCCTGTACTTGAGCTAAAAGACACGAAGTACTAAAACCACCGACACTAACAAGCGATTCTAGTAGAGCTGCTTAGCGATACATTATTTTAAATGGTCGTGTTTCTCCGGGCGGCAGAAATAAGCGTGACTCTTGAGAAGGAGATAGATAGATACATGTGTTGTTGTACTAGACATAGCCATATATTATTAGAAAAGTTAGTGTTTTTAACATTCTTCTTGGTGTAATCTTTCACCAAAGTATTCTACTAACGGGCGAAAATACTTGAACAATATGTATTCATCTTCCCTTATTTTGTTAAAAAAAACGTTTAATTGTATATTGTTTTAGTCTTGTTGAAAGTGTAGGCTAGACCCAATACCAATGACGCCACATATTTTAGATAAATTATACTGTCTTAAGTAATAAAACAAGTGTAAGTATTCCACCCCAAAGTCCATTTTATGACTGAAATCTGGGAAGAAAATATGGATAAGTATGGGCAATGGAGCAGTCGCGCTGTTACAGATGTTATCAGGACTGCTAAAATCACTCTTGTAGATAGGTCTTGTACTGTGCTCTAGTCAGCAAGTGGGCCCACAAACCATTTCCCTCTCACCTTCTTTCGCAACACGTGAATAATAATAATCAAACCAAAAAAAATGATACGACACTTTTTCATGTAACCTACCGGTAGTTATAATAGCTGGTGACAAAATATTCAAGAATCAGTCATCAATGTACGCAGTGGCGGATCACGGAGGGAGGCGATGAGGGTGATCTTCACCCCACCCCCCTTCCCCACATGGAAAATAATCAAAAATATCCAAACCAATACCTTAATGTTGTAAATAATGACTGACTCTAACGCCTCCCTCGGCCTATTTGCCACATGAACTAATCAATAACTCTTTCAACTTATCTCTAATGTATAGAAAAGCTAGTGGCTTAAATAAAACTTTCCAGTAATTAGATTACTAAGTTTAGTCTGATAACCAAGTATGTGTCCTAAAATACATATTTTTTCTATTAAAGCTAAAACATTTTAGGCTCATATACAAATTTATTAGTTTTATTGTAACAATGATTTTTTGTTTTGTGTTGTTTTTTGTGTTAAAATTACAAATTTGTTAATCAAAAGTAGGTTATTTCTTAAAAGTCCTCATTATTATTAATATTATTATTATCATCATTAATATTATTATTACTAAAATTAATATAAATTAAAAACTTGATTAATTAAAATCATTAAGTTTAGACTTGATGGAGCTTCATGAAATCAATTCCCACCTCGACAATAAGCCCAGGATCCACCCTTGAATAAAAAAAACCTTAATTAAAAAGGGCTAGAATCAAAATAAAAAATGCCCCATGGTATGTAAATTGTATAACATCTAATTAACAAGTTTGAAAGAAAGTCATCAAACTGTTTTAGCTGTAGCCCCGGGGTCAGACACACGGATGTGGGGACATAAACTCCATTCGCGGTAGGAATTACTCTCTGAAAGATATTTTTTCCTACCAATATCCTACTATATAATAGATTTCTGGTAGGGAGAAAGACTTTTCAGAAAACTATTCCCACGCTGAACAGATTTTTAGACTGTATCCGAATAGTCTTGTTATGCCTGTCCCTTAATACGTGCCCTTGAGAGTTGCATCGGCAATCACGTGACCAAGTGTATATCTGTCTGAATAGTCATGAAGGTCAAACGATGCACCCTGCACACGCCCTTGAGCAAGGAGTAAAGCCATGCGTCGTCGACAGGCTGTCGCGATCGGTGCGGTTTTTGATGGGCAACTATTTTACTATACTCTTTTCGTCTGCTAAAGCTCGTTGAATTTGTTATCCGTCATTTTAAATAAGACTGTGGTCAGTGGTCTGTGGTGTGTTACTAATAATATCTCACCATCAGGTCTTATAAAATTAAAATATTTACTATCAAAACATTTATTTAAAAATAATAAAGAAAAGGTTGGTTTCTTACATGTTTTTAATTCTAAGTTTTAATTATTGTCATTAATAATAAATTGATTATATGAAAACGTTGAATAATTATTCTACGTCTAGCATTTAATATTTACAACATTATTAAATTGTTTCTCAGCATTATGTACGGTAAACAAACGTTGCAAAGCGAACAAAACAATTTTAAATTCGTGCGCCCATTTTAGTACGTCATATTAGTTTCATTGGGGATAGATGACGTTTACATGGTTTCTAAGAAATAATTTAAGTTGCCCTCCCCCCCCCCCCCTTCAAAATTAAAATTTAAATATACCACTATTTTGCCCCTATTTTTCACCGTTTTGCACCCTAACCCCAAAGTAATTAAAAAAGGGAAAAAGTGGGTGGGCCAAGCTAAGCGTGGTGCATCCCTCCTGTTTTGCACCCAAGGATAGCGTTTTGCACCCTAATAGATTAGCGAGAAATAAAATTTAACACTAAAAAAATTAAGTCTTAGACCCTCCCTCCAGCCCCCACACCCTCAAATTAAGAATAAAAATATGCCATCACTTTCCACCTATTTAGCACCATTTTTCACCCTTAACTTAGCCCCCATAAACATAAACAGTCATACCGTCTCTGGGGTTAGAGTGCAAAATAGGTGTAAACGGTGGTATATTTAAATTTTAATTTTGAGAGGCTGGAGGGGCCGACTTAAGTGAGCTCTTTCTAAGACCGTTGCTAGAGAGCAGCACCACGGACCTAGGGATGTATAAAGGCCATTGCCGTTCAAATAGTTTAATTCTGTCTTCTTTGGAAGTGGCCAGTGGTGGCTCGTGTATAGGCACTGCGGAACTACAGAATCCCCTATTTCCACTTGATATTATCGATAACATTTAATATAATGAGTACTTTTTCTTTAATTCTTTATTTATTTTTGTAGTACAATATATATCCCTTAAGCTTAATGTCAGTACTTCAGTGACCATCCCCCAGTTTATGAAAAATATACAAAAATCTTTGTATGGAACTGTGCGCTTCACAGTGCCAGCGACATGGTGTTTGACTGTTGTGCGCATGCGCATATAGGAGGGGGTGGGGAGGAAGGTGGGACTTCCAGGTAGAGAGAGCACTGTTGCTCTCACAGTGCCGGCTTCGTCGTGATGGTGGAAGGAAGTTTTTTTTACTCGGCGTGTATTTTGCTTAAAACCCGTGTGTGTACCATAATCATGAATGTGATAAAGTGTAGAAGAGTATAGAATTAGATTATTATTCTGCTTCCAGCTATTCTATTTGATTCATCTTTTTTTCAGTTATTTTATTTAACAGAAAGACTAAATGCACTTGCAGTACTTTCAATGGAAAAATATTTCCTCATTGTCTTCCAGAGATCAAGGAGAAAATTATTTAACTTTTTATGCAAATTAAAACAAGAAAAATGGACTTCACATTTAAATGAATAGATCAAGCTTGAATTGTAACAATTTAAGTTAAAGTAAGTTAAAAAATGTTTTTTGTTAAGATTTTTATCAAGTTCCTAAATAAATTTTCTTTTTATACATGTTTTTTTTTTCCTTTTACACAATTTTAAAACAAAGTCTAAAAAAATTCTGGAGCAGCACATCCACTAATTTTAGCTACGATCCGCCACTGGAAGAGGGTGGCAATTGTTAATATCATCAAGACTACAACTCAAGAATTCTCAACAAGGATCTTTGGTCTATTCGGATACAGCCATAGAGAATTGTAAAGCCTAGTACGTACTTGGATACATTGTATGTAAACAGTTCGATACTTTGTATAGAGAAAGTATCGAAATAATATATGTATACAGCATCTATACATCATTTAGAGGCCAAAAATGTTGGTTGTTTCAATACATAGTCACTGTCTTTAGTTCTCGGTGATGTCGAACGAAGTTGTGGTGGCTGTTTGTGCGTTTGGTACGTTAGTTATTGCTAGAAAAATGCATCAAAAAAGAAAAAAATCTGTAGCAAATACAAATAGTTTTAGAACATAGCCTCTTAAATTATCTAAAACTAGAAGATGGACAGGGGTTCAGAAACTTAACACGTTTGACTCCAATAGATTTTGAAGCATTACTAACTTTGATTGGAGGTAAAATATCAAGTAGAAACACAAAATTTAGGGTAGCAATTACACCTTCAATCAGATTAGCTGTGACACTATGATTTTTAGCCACTGTAAATTCCTACACAAGCTTGATGTATACATTCAAAATATCTAAACAAACTATTTCTGAATTCGTTCCAGAAGTATGTGAAGCTATCGTAAGTGAACTGAAATTATGCGTCAAGGTAAGAAAACAAGAACATAATTTCAGAGTATTCATTAATTAATTTTAAGGTTTCAAGACTAAATAGTTTTTTATTAAATGACACTTATTACAATTCTTGTTAGTAGGCTAGTAAAATATGTATCTGGATAGTGGCTAACAAAAAGTAAAAATAAAAAGTTGACAGAAGTTAGAAAAAAATATTTTCATAATTTTTACTTGAAATTGTATTAATTCGAAATTTACATCTTAGTTAGAAGATAGCCAACTATAAATGTAAGTTCATTTTTATTTTTGGGTTGAGTAGGTTTTGGGGTTGGTGTAGGTTGACATCGGAAATATTGAGTTGAAGAACTGCCGGCACTTGGTGGACGATCAGTGAAATTTAAATAAAGCATACTTCCAGGAAAATTGGTACTATTAGACTGTTTAGGATACAGCACATCGACAGAACTATGCAAATTGGATTGAAGGGACGAAAAGGACGAAGTTTTCCTCAATGTTTAGGAAGTAGATATGTCAAGAATATTGCAATTACTGCTCCTCATAACAGTGGAAGTATGTTTTATAATTATAAAGGCACGCACCACATAGTACTTCTCGCAGTTGCTGATACAAATTACAATTTGATTTGCGTAGATGTCGGTTGCCAGGTTCGAATTAACGACGGCAGAGTTTTCAATATATTACTTTATGCTAGAAGATGGAAAGCGGCAAATTGAATTTTCCAGCTCCACAAGCATTACCAGGGCAAACAGTAAAGTTGCCATTTATTTTTGTAGCAGACGATGCATTCGTTCTATCTCCAAACAGTATGAAATCCTATTCAGGACACAATCCTGGCAGCTTGTCTCCTGAACGAATATTTAATTACTAGTTAAGTAGAGCAATAAAAATAATATAAAATGTATTCGGCATCTTGAGTGCTAGGTTTAGGGTTCTCTTGACAAGTATCCACATTTGACTCAGAAGATTCCGATCATAATATCATAAACGGAAGCTGGAGATCGTATTTAGATAATACAAGCTCACTATGTAGTTCACAAACTGTACCCAGAAAACCTTCTTTGAATGCACAAACAATTCGTAAGGGATTCCGTGACTATTGTATGTCTTTTGAAGGAGCAGTTTCTTGGCAAAATAAACATGCGTAAATTTAAAATTTCCACTGTTATGAAATTAAATGTAGATTGTTTAGAATACGTAACGTTGTACTAATTAGATTTGTAAAACAACAAAAAATATGACTTAATTAATAACGTACTATTCACGTATATAAATCTCTGGTTTTGCGCTGTCTGTGTTTCTGCTTACTCTAGATACATTTCTTGCTAAAAGGAATAGTAGTGACTCGTATCCAAACCAGTTGTTGCACATCTTAGGTGAAGTGCCACTCTTTTTAGAGTCTGTCAACTTTTTGTGTTCACCACAAAATTAACACTTCAAACCGTGAATTTTTATTTTATTTCGGAACTAGAAACGTCGTACTTTTTAGATACTATTTCAACAGTATCTTTCTTTTTATTTTTGTTTTTATAATCAGTTTCTGTTACATCTCACAAGCATTCTTCGGATTAGAAATACTCTATGAATTTTAATGTAAATTCATTTGATCACATTTTATAAATTCTCTATAAAATTTTTAAAACAAAGAAACCTTTACGAACTTTACAAACTGAAAAATAATATTGAGTAAATAGCGGACACAAGTAGACACAGACCAGGTAAAACAAGCGAACTAGACAGTAACAAGATATAGCCAAGCTTGTTTACTTCACAAACCGGATTGAACTGGTTAAGTGTATACATAACCCGCCTCGGTAGCGTAGTTGGCTAACGCGCTAGTCGTGTTGAGCTCGACTGCTGAGGACGGGGAGATCGAGGTTCGAATCTTGGTCGGGTGAACTGGAGGGGGAGTTTCCTAAATGGTTTTCCACTCTCACTCCACACAAATGCGGGTTCACTTCCTATAATTCAACCTTCCCAATTCCTAATCCATTAACGTAATTAGCACTTAAAGCGTATAACTCGAACGGGGAGTAAGACGCAGTGCTAAATAATAATAATAATAATAATAATAATAATAATAAGTGTATACATAAAGTATCTAGACACGTATGCACTTGAGTAAAGTTTTACTTACGTTTCGCTTTTGTACACAGGTTGTTTCGATACAGTATCTATAGAGTGTTTCTATAGAGCAAAAATACAGATTTTATACAAAAATATACAATGTGCCCATCCAAGTGGTTACAAGGCTGAAGGCTGGAGGCTGAGGCATCCACTGAATTGGATTTGAGGTCAGATAAAACGTCAAGGATAAGTATAATCTCGAGGTCAAGAATGTTTATTATTACATTATATTATTATTATTATTACTATTAGCACCACGTCTTACTACCCGTTCGGGTTATACGCACTTACGCTAATGAGTAATGGTAGGGTGATTGTGGGATGTAATGGAGGACCTACAGTTTAATGTGGGATCCGAACCACGGTGGAGGCCTGACATTTTACACATTCACAAGTTGTAATTAATACACGTCTTGTCAGAGATGAAGGAAGGGTTTGGCAGTCAAATAAATCTGTGCCGTGACCGAGGATTGAACCCCGGACCCACAGCACAGAAGTCTGACACCTTACACCTAGACCGCCAGGTCACTATTCATCATTGCAATACGTTTTCTATTTGATTAACGTATAAACACTAAATCGGGATTCGAGCCAAAGTATGTCAGGGCAGGGTGGGTCACCGTCCAAACCACAACGCCTCAACATTCTCGACCATGGCTTAAGGTTCCTTGGTAAACAGTGAACGAAGTCATAATTTCATCAAATGATCGCTCAGCCAAAAGCACTCCTCCTTATGAGAAATTCCCACCGCATGTTAACTCGAACACACAAGGTCTAGCTCCACACTGCCTAAAACACTAGACACATGCTGGTAACGAAGTTAGCGGCCCAGTTCCTTTCAAGTGCAGTGTTCGCGGGACCCTTCAAACTCAAGACTAGAAACAAGAGGGAGACTTGTTAGCAGACCTGCTGGTAGCTTCCGGTTGGCGCGTAGTGGGGCGACTCGGGTAAGCAGACCAGCTAGACAGGGGGGTCTTCTTTTGGCAGTGATGTTGTCTTAAATAAATTATTGGGGGGATTATGGACTCGCCTGGCAAAAGGACGAGGCGGACACGTCCTCTGCAATACTTGTGCTTTAAGGTAAAATCTCCTTCAAAATAGAGTTTAGATGACTGAATTAATTGAAAGACTTGACTTATCTCACACATACATTGAATGCCCTTATTTAAATTTATTTTTATCACCGCGTCTTACAACCTATTCAGGTTGTACGCATATATACTAATTAAGCTAATAGGTTAGAGATGAGGAAGGTTTAATTCAGAGCTGGTGTACTCGTATTTGTGTGTAAAGAGAGAGGTACACCGTTTAAAGAGAAAAAACCTCAGTACACTCGACCGAGGTTCAAAACTCTATCTCCTCGTCATTGGCAGTCTAATCTATTGCGAAAGTGACGTCCTAGAGCTTAGACCATGCGACCACTGGAACGAGCTCTTGTTCTTGTGTGGATCTGTCCTGAGACAGGAATCAAGTGGGCGTGTTCCGTCTTCGTCTTGGAACGGGCTATACCTTTAATAAAGATACCATCTTGCTTCAGTTATACGGACATAGAAAACTCATCCTACAAGGTGGAAATTGTTTTTAATTGTCTACGTCACCTTAAAACATATTTGATCAATCGTATGTCTCGAATATAATTAATTCTGTGTCATACGCAATAAGATGTTTTGGACACTATAAGAATAAATGATATTATTTAAACAGGTTTATAATTTTGCGTACTCAATGAAAGAATAAAGAAAGTGTTTGGTGAAGTCAGATGTTAACTTAAATTAGGTGCTATATATTTAACACAAAATTACAGTAATAACACTCTTGTGAGTAGGCCTGTGCATAGACCTTTCTTTAAATATCGATCAAATTATTGATAAAAATTAATCTGGGCTACGATGAAAAGCATAATGTTCAACTGACATAGAGTATTTTGAAAATGAAGCTAAGTATTTTAAAGAATAATATTAGCTTAGGCTCCATTTAAGTTGAATATTAAGTGATTCGTGAAGGTATAATTAATAATAATGTGTGTCACCCCAAAAATTTTGAAAGTGCAAGATGGGAGGGGGGAACTATGGCCATAATAATATTTGGAGGCGAACCCCCACCCTCCTCCCCCACTTTATCTTCAAACATTAGAAGTAAGGGGAATCTGGAAGGCAATCTAGAATATTTTCGAACATAAGCTATTAAGGCGATTGGCCCTTTTAATTTGTCGTGGAAATATAGAGCCATGGGTACAAACAGTTATCTTCCAGAATGTTTATTGTTTTGCCATTTTCTTTTCGGAAACGGTTTGTTCAAGAATAGAAACATGTTGATTAAGTTAAACTTCCAACTATAATTTTAACTATGATCAAATATTGATAAAATTGATATTTTTCAATAGAAAACTGCCTGTTTAATAAAAAAAATGTAACAATTAATAAACATTGCTACTTTATCTTTAAAGAGGTATTGAAAATATTAACATAAAACGTTCATTCGTTATCGAGAAAACTGATATTTCTAATCGTATAATCTTTCCGCAAGACCTGTTCGGTAACTAGCGCACTCTACGGTTTCTGTGATCCATCTGTTCTTCTTGGTGCGGAAGGATACTTTGGTCGGTTATAAAGCCATGCCACGCCTTTCACCCTCCCACCGACCATCCCAAAAAATAGGTTTTAGACTTGCACTCGACAGGGCCAAGGTCCTTAAGGGAAGTTTTCATGGCAAAGTATAAACACCAAGCTCAAAATGTAGCTAATAAAATCACCTCTTTCATCGAAGGCTGTAATTCTGTTGTTTTATTTTAAATATGAAATTTTACATTAGACTCAAAGTATTACAGGGACTAATAAATTCAATATTATCAGTAGCAAATCATGATATGAGTATCAGACTGTCCTCGATTGTCCTTGTCGGTCGAAGGATTAAATTCCTTGAACTGAGCCCACGCACACACGCTTTATTTATTGAAGCCATTGTGAAACATCGGAAGAACATTAATTCGACCATCAACAATGAATTAAACTAAACTAGAAATAAATTCATCACATTGTTTGGAAACGTGCTGTTCAGCAGAGAAACATTGTTGAGTGCTGTAAATAATAATAAGCTTACAAAGAAAATTGAAAGAGTAATAGGTTTTCTTTGCTCACAATGTTAAACTGGTCATAGACCCTTTCTCCAACCCTACCCCCAGTTAATTTTCTCTTAAAGGATTTGCGTAAATCTCAAGACATCCCCAAACTATGGAAGGGGGTGCTTGAGTACCAACCAACCAACCACCCTCTCCTGCCCTTTAACCCCCATCTCCCCCCCCCCCTCCGTAGGTACACTACTGTTTATACGTATAAGCCAAAGTATAGGAGGATTTTGGTAAGGCTGGGTTTATATTTATGCTTAACGTGTTACTAATAGTAAATAGTGCATAACGTATGGCAGGCGCGGATCCAGGGGGGGGGGGGGTTCAAAGTGTCAGCTGACCCCCCTTTTGTATTTAGAAAATTAATTTTAAGAATATTTATTTATAAAGAAAATACAAAAAGGTTAAATCATACAAGTTTTTATCTTTTCTAGGGTGTGCGAATGTTCTTTTTATTCTCAGGCGAAGCAAAGATTGAAACATGTGAAGAAAAGTTGAAGCTGAAACCAAATTATTTTTTTTGGTCAAATAACACTATTCTTAATTTTTAAATCATCTACTAATACTTCTAAATAAATAGAAAGCTTAGTAGAGAAAAAACTCACTATGTTATATTATTTTATGCTAACATATCTGAGTGTATCCCTGCTTGCGTTATAGGTAGATGTAATTTAATCACCAGTCTGTGTTAAAATACGTTTTATTGCTGTTATATGATGATGATGATTATAATTTATTTAAATGGATAATATTTAGTGATTTTCAAGATTTTCGTTATTTATAGAGGTTTTATTATTTCTTCAAAATTTCTCAAAGATGCTAAGGTTATAGTGGTTGTCGAAGTGACGAAGTAGAATAGAATATGACTTGACTTTGCATATTGCTTCATTTATCTTCAGTCTAACAACCACGTTGTTTCGTCAGCTTCAAAACACTTCGTTAGACCTAAAACACTGCTATAATATGCTAGCAAATGTTTTAGAGACATTGAAAGATTATCGGAATAACCCTTCTAAATATACAAAAGTCTATGATGAATCAGTGAATTTGGCTGAAAAACATGAAATTGACATCACTATGCCAAGGACCTTTCGGACACAAACTAATGGGCCAAATGTTGCTGCATCACGTCCTGACGAATACTATAGACTAAATGTTTACCTGCCATTTGTGGACTATCTTATTTATGAACTGTCAATTAGATTTTCATCTACTGGCCATGATAATATTATCACATTATACGGTTTAATACCAGTATTTGCCAACCAAGACAATGAACTTTTATTACAAGAAGCTCAAACATATGCTAATGACCTTCCTGGGACTTCGTCAGAACTTCGTGGAGAGATTGACTTGTGGCAACAACGCTAGAAACATAATCTAAGGCAGTGTGTTCATCTAGTGCGGTTGACAGCTTAATGCATGCTTCAGGTGGTTTTTACCTAAACATTAAAGTTCTTCTCCACATTTTGTCTGTTCTTCCCGTGACTACTTGCACTAGTGAGAGATCATTTTCTACCCTAAGAAGGTTAAAGACATGCTTAAAGTCAAATATGGATTAGGAACGATTACATGGTTTAGCCATGTTAAATATTCATCGAAGCATAGAAGTTCATCCTGATGAAGTTTTGGAGAAATTTGTTCAAAATAATAACAGGAAAATGCAATTATTGCATTTATAAAATATGAGGTACGTTTGAACAATGTTTTGTGTAGGTTTTCTAGTTATTACTATTATTATTATTATTATTATTATTATTATTATTATTATTATTATTATTATTATTACTACTACTATTTATTATTACTGTCATTAATAGTAAAAGTAATAGTAATTACTGTTGTTATACAAAAGCTACTTGCTATTAACATTGTATAATATTTAATTTTTGTGGATTTCTAGAGTAATTTAAGTGACAACGCTGAGAGTTTGATCAGACAAACACATTGCTATAATGCATTTTCAAACGTTTTAAAATATCATTATTTTATCTAGATAATAAGCTTACATTGTTAGTAATTATGTTATTTATAATTATTATGACCCCCTATGAAAATTTTCTGGATCCGTGCCAGAAGTATGGTGAACAATTTATAGTAAAACGTAGTGATTTAAGTCCAGTAGTATAAAACATGGCGTATAATGCACAATTCATAGTAAAAAATACAAAAGTTTATAATTAAACTTAGTGATTAAAGTCTTACTTAAATAGATTGTTTTCACTCATAGAAATTGGCCTAACCCCTTTGCTCCAATATATTACTATAAGGTCTTAAAAATACTTCTCTTGAGGGTTAACTCATATCACAACGTTTCTTAAACCATATCTTTTGAAACATAGAACTAACATATTCTTAAGTTGAATATTTTATTGTATGTCAAATTTTATTTTTATTTCGTTCTTATTGTATTATTGTCATTAGCCTTATAGTAGATTCACTCCTCAGTAACAGAATAAAAAAAATCTAACATTTACCCTTTAATTTCAATTAAAAAGATAATATTTACCTTTTTTCAGTAACAGAATTTTAAGAACCCTTTTTTTTTAGTTCTGGGGCACATAAAGTGTCCAAATTTATCAAAAGCTTGAGGTATAAAATTACCACTATTACATCACTTTCTATAAATGAGAAAGCAAACAAGTTATATTAACAAAAATCATTAATGTGTATTGTATATACAAATAATATAGGATAAATAATAAGTTATTATAAATTATGATTTTCATTAGGCCTAATTTACTTTTGTAAATCATTCACTTGGTTGAAACTTTAAACGTTTGGACAATATGTATTGAAACTACCTGATAAATATAATACACTAATGTATGTTGTAGAGTGGAGAGCGGATCCATTTTGTTGTCCTTCCAAACCAATTAATTCTGAAGGACCGTAGCTAAATGATGTTCTGGTGCTCTTACCACGAGTCGAACTTGAGTAGAGAGGAAACGGACACACAAATAAACTTGAGATTAATTAACAAAATAATCCATATCGCTTACAGCATGGCGAGACTGGTTGATCACACGAGTCATTATCGACAGTCATTAATACTTGAATATTGTACTTCACCGGGCAGGATTTGAGGTTGAGTGGCTAGCGAGGTTGACCAATAGATCCTTCATTATAAACACTAATAATCATTTGTATATTTTTTTTTAGCACTGCATCTTACTACCCGTTCGGGTTATACGTTTATGTACTAATTACGCGAATGGTTTTAGGGATTAGGAAAATTATATTTAGAGGAAGTGTACTCGCACTTGCGTAGAGGGAGAGTGGAAAACCATTTTGGAAAAACCCACCCTCAGTACACTCGACCGAGATTCAAACCTCGATCTCCCCGTCATCGGCAGTCTAGCCTACTGCGAGAGTAGCGCATTAGACCACGACGTGGGTTATTTATTTTCATTCGTGTTTTCATCACGAAAATTAGTAACTACTGATTCTAAGAGGAGGAAATTCCCCTTTATAAACGTGAAGTGGGGGTTGTAAAATAACCCCCCCAGTACAGTGTTTCCTAAACTTTCGTTGATCTCGTACCCCTGCTACTGTGACTTTGTTCAAAGTTTCTCATGTGCTGGCTAAAGGCCAGTTCTCCCGTGTAATTGTCAATGAATTATTGAAAATAAACACAAAATGAACGTCAGAACACTCATTTCATTAGACTGAATCATCATTTAAAGCTTTCATCGAATGTGAAAAGGAAGTCTACTTTCTTCATTTTTGATTATCAAAAATAAAAACAAAATTAACACATAAAAATGTGTGTGCTAACGCGCTTACCTACACTACTTTTTATTTAATAATTTTTTTTAGCTCGTGCGATAACTGCATATATATTTCACTAACCACAGCTCGTATTAATTTTACACGGCACCATTTCTATAATTGCAACGGTAGTTGATCAGTCTCATCGTGATCATTATGATCAGTGATACATGTGAATAAATTTCTTCATTTTAATTTTCATAAAAAATGAGTCATTGGAAATGATTATTTGAAAACTACATGTGAAAACTCACCTTAGGAATTAAAAAAACTTTCACTGATGGTGAGTTCGTGAATGCTGCTGTAGAACTATTTGCTGAATTCAATTGATTCCGTCCAACTATCAGTGTGCGCTGTGATACTTCCATCCGAGCTAATGGCCATAGATTTAATCAATTACAGATAAATGAGTCAAATGTCATCATTGTTGTTATAGTTCGCCTAAGCATTTTTAATGACCTTCAACGATTTTTTAATTAAAGAATAATTTTTGAAAATCATATAAATAAGCGGAACAACTGCAGGAGAAGATATTTATACCAAATTTAAGAATTAAATGCTTGAGAAAATGTTGCCTATTCCAAAATTAACTGGCATAAGCATAGATGGTGCTCATGAACTGGATTTATTTCTTTAATTCAAATAGACTAACAGTTTCCGTCATTTTCACAGCGCCCGGGAAATAAAAATTGAGTTTGTTCAAAGAGTTTACCGAAGAACTGGACTGTCAGGATGGAAAGCTGCTCCTTCACATCGACGTTCGTCGGCTAAATAAAGGCCAAATCCTTTGGTGAATAAACAAACTAATTCCTAGATAAATTATTTTATAAAATAAATGGGTATGATCTATTATTATTCTTTCGGAATTGGAGGATCCGGGATCTCTAATATATTTTGCATTAATTTTCGACACTACGGTTGAATAAGTCACATTTTAAACTTCACTGTAAAGGCAACAAATCATAAACATTATTCCTGAAGTTTAACCATTTTAAGGATGATTGCCATTTTGGGGAAGTAATTTTCTTAATATAGATTTTAAATCATATACTTCCTACAAAGGTTGGTTAATTATTTTAATTACAAAAACTTTGACCCAAAAAATCATTCAAAATTATTGATCACCTGATGCTAGGTTTGCTTGAAGATTTGTGAAGTTTAAACGATTTGAACAAGTTGCAAGCTTTATTTTAAACCAATTTTTTCTTCGTTATGTTGAAGATAAATCTCAGAAGGTTAATTATGTATTTACTCATCTAGATTCTGCTACAATGGAAATAAAAATCATCACAATCTAAAATGATGTTGAATAAACACACGGCGGTTCGTAACTAGCCAGTATTCAGAAGTACCCACGTTTCTTATTATTCTATAATATGTATATATACAAATAAATGATACTGTGCACCACACACAATTTCGTTCTCTTTAATCTTAAAATGGATATATTAACTAAAAACTCGAAAAAAAATTGAAACTTAATAATATACACTGTTACATAAACACTCCACCAAAGAAGATAAATGTAATAATATACGCTGTTATGGAAATATTGGGAAAAGAGGAACATCTCTCTCCACCAAAGAGCAACAATAAACTTAATATTTCCAATATATACGTTTTCTTATAGCTCAGAAACTATTGGTTTTACATAACTATATGTCAGAGTAACATAGTTTTAATTTTAACCGTACCACAACTTTACAATAATAAGTTACTTCGCATCTCAAATAATTGGGGATATACGATCAAAATTGAGAATTTCTGCTTATGTTAATTACCTTAAAAGTCATTTTCATAGGAAAATGAGAATTTGTATTTTGTTTATAATATTTAACAATGCCTATATACTAAATTTAATAAAAATTGTTTTAGCTGATTTTGACAAAATCGATTTTATCTCTTTTTACCCTTCAGTAAAATACTCTTAGATTTAGTGTTAGATGTCCAAATCCAAGCACCCCTCGGTGGTGACATTCTAAAAGCCCTAGATACTAGATAACCTACCAAGTTTTAGTCCGATCGGTAAAATGGTCTCGGCTATAGTCCTAGACACAGAGAGACGGAATCGCAGAAACAACTTTTTCTGTTTCAGGGGGTTACAAAACGTCGACATTTATCAAAATCTCAAATCAGCTTTATTTTTATTTTATTTTTATGATCACAATACTTCGCTCTTCAAGGGATCGAGAGAAAGTAAAAATGTAACTTTATAATAATTATAATAAAATTAGGTAGTTTAATTTGAAAATAAACTTGCATTCTATATGGTCTTCCTACATAGGGGGGAAAGTAAAATACTAAGGAAAGAATTATTTTTTTAATCCAAATTAGAATAGATAAACTATGGATGATTGCAGGGCCTTTTATCAGTTTTTAAGTTAATCGGGGGCCAAAAAGGTTGCCGACCCCTGGTCTAGAGGGATCTCTTGCTCGAGAATAGATGCCAAATTTTAGTTAGAAATTTCCCAAAAGAGTATGTCTGGAAATCGTTGTGGGAAAGATGCTGAATGGACACTCAGGTGTTGACTTGGCATAGGAAGGTCGAGGGAGATGAAATATGATGAGTGGAGGGACGAAGGAAGAATATCCTGGGTTCGTGAGGAATACTGGTGGGTTTGGTGGTGTATTTCACCTGTGGGTTTCAAGATGTCTGGTCCTAGGTATAGTTTATATCCCTGAGAGCTGCTAGAGAGGCGCTTTCCTAGCTTTTGTGTGGTTTTTGAGGAAGGACACACTTGATCTGCCAAGTGACGGGTGTCAGGTGACACTTTTCTCTCTAGAAAGCAGCTAACAAGGATGTAATATGAGTGAGGGGTAAGAATTAACGAGTGAACCAGAGACACGCTTCTAATAATGGAATTGTATGTATAATTTAATTTTTACTTATTACTTTTTTCTCTGCTTCTTTTCTTCTTCTAAATTGATTTTATGATTACAACAATTTCATTCTGATTTCAAAAGTGAGGTCAGAGGACTATTGAAATACTAAGCCTTTCCTTCAGCCAGAGATACAATTTAATATATTGATTTTTTTTATCTTGTTAGTAAATAAATTTGAAATGTAATAGTAATATTTAAAAAATTTAAAATTTCTGTTTTAACAATATTTTTAAGAATCACAATAAAGATATATACATTGGTCCGGGCTGTAGTGTGGACGATTGTCTGGAACTGTCATTTTCTAGATGCTGATAAGATTATAGAAACTAGAGATTGAAGCCGGTGGCTGTGTTTTATACCAATTATTTCATTAAAAAAAGTATAGTTTTTTATGTCACCTGTTTTATGAACAAGGTTAGCATCAAGCTTATGGAGATTGGCCCAGATTGGTGGGAAATGTATTATGTCATCAAGTTGGGGTACAGAACTTGGTGACTTTATTCTATGAAAAACGTATAGCATGTGGTTACAGAACGTGTGTCATGAAATAAAGTTATTTGGGGGCTGATATCCTTGAAAGCTGGATGGCCGAATATTTTGTATGTCTTTATTAAAGTATTCGGGCATAGGCTAGAGATGTGAAAAAAGTATCTATACTTTACTAATATCGATATTTCCCTTTCGATACTAGTATTTTACTCGATACTTTTACTCATATTAGTACTCCAACTCAGGTATCGGATCGGTATCGAAAGAAACAACCTTTTTGTTAACTTCACTCATGCTGGGATTAAATGTTTATTAGGGTGGACTGTGGAGGAAGATCAAACGACAATATTTCTCATTTCTCACTCATTTTCTGCATGACAAACAAGAAGTAGCTTTAGCATTCAATCTATTTTAGCTCGTCATAATTACTAGGTGTCATTTCATCTTTATTTATCAATACATCCCGATGTCTGACCGGGCGACAGGGCGAATGGAGACAAGTCTACTACCCCTTCCTTTATCAATGAGCATGGTCATCACAAACAAAAAAAAAAAGATGTTGTAGAGCTCAATGAACTCACTCAACTTAAGGGTGTCCAAAGCAGTCGAAGTAGAAAAGTTTATATGAGTAGTTTAAGCATACGAAGCAGAACAGGGCATTCTTTCTTCTAGTGTGTGTCAATAGTTAATAATCTAACGTGATAGGGTATATAAAAGACGAATTAAGTTAAAAATTGCCTCTACCAGAAGTGAATTATGGAAGTTTTTTTAAGAATTTAGATAGGTAAAAAGCATATTTTAAAATTAGTTTTGAAATATTAAAAACCAATATAATGTCCAATGTTTAAATAAATATAAAAATACAATTATGATGAAAGATTTGAATATAAAATTAGTAGATAAAAAAATAATTTTCCCGATTAAAAGTTTGATACCGATACTTACTGCTATCGATACTTTTCTTTCGATAATAGTATGGTATCGATACTTTTCTTCCGATACTTTTAATGAGTACAGTATCTATACTTTTCTTTTGATACCACATCCCTAGTATGGAACCCATGTTGTAATACCTGCAGCCCGCGGGCCGTGTGTGGCCCTGATTCACAATTATGTGTGGCCCGAGGACCTTTTGATGAACCGACATATAATGTGTCCCAATTCGTCTTTTTATAAACGCTGTAGGAATACAACTTTTGAGATTATGGTATTTATAAATTGGTAATTATTTTGAGAAATCTAGCAAATGAGGGTTGTGTACCAAATTCTACTCATTACTAACCAAAGATCAATTCTCTAAAAATTGTTATATTTGCACACCAATTATGTAAAATATTTGTCAGCACATAAGTATATTTTCGCTCATGAAAGGGATCAAACACCCGAAAGATCACATTTACCGATACACATTTGTCATCCATTTTGAAAGTGACTTCAACAATATATCTAAAGCCACTCAACACACTGGATCCAAATTTAAAGATTCAAATTTTTTGTAGTCTCATCTCACACTTTGTATTCACCATCACATCAAGAATAGAAGGGATTGCGAATGTATCTTGTATCTCAAAAAGCAAAATCAGATCAAACACTCCCCAACTAGCTTGGCGCTTCTGTCAAGTTGGTGTGAAACTAGGGAAACAGCCAAGAGAAGAACGCAATAGTGAATTGAAGAATAACCGGCCTCTAAGTCTTAGTCGTTATAATAAGTTAAATTGGTCGAAATGTATGATGGGCAGGGACGCGCACACGAGGGTTCGGACCCTCCCCTGGGGAACATGAAGTAGCCTAAAAATAAAATATCAAATAAAAGGCAATGATTTATTAATGTTAAATCACCCTAAAGCAGTTGTTGAAAATAACCCAATATCTCAATACAGTCTCATTAAGTAATTTGTAATCTTATACGAGTGATGGAATGGATTGATTATTAACTTGTAACTTATTTACTTTGGACCTCCTCACCGTAAGAAGAATTTATGTGTGCTCTCCTGATGATGGGCCGTAGCAATCAATCGTTCCGAATTGTAATATGTTCCTAGTGGTAGTCTAAATAAGACTGTGATAGAAAAAAATTAATACTTTTGAAAGGCCATGATATTGCGTCAAAATCTGCATTTATTTGTTTAGCAAACTTTATATTATTAAAAAATATTTTACGTCATGTACACCCTGAAATATTTCGTGTACCACAATTTTGTAAGCGCTGTCCCAGTGCATCCAGCCGAGAATCGAACCTCAAGTTTTCCATCAGTGGTAATTCAATCTACGTGATCCTAACACCTTATACCATGTTATCACTGGTGAGAGCTCCTCTCGATATATTCCTTCCATTCCTTCTTAGAAGCAAGATTTTTATTTCTATCGGTATCACGTCTGACTACTGAGATAAGGGTGCCGGATTCAATTCCTATCACGGCCGGGACATTGATGAATTAACGACCGTGGAACTAGGCAATGTGCGAGTTAATTTGTAACTCGTGTGTTGACATCATCATTTTCTTTATGTGTATGTGTATTCTAAATACCTATAGTGGAAAAATAATCTCCTCTTGTCATATGTCTAAGGGACAATTTCGACACCTGTTAGTGCTTATGAATGCCGAAAAATACATTATCATTTGTTTAAAGAATTTTTTTAGGACATAAAAAATCATTCAGCTAATTTTTGTTGATTATAAATGTACCTCACTTTGATAAATTCTTAATTCTATCTATAGGTAGACACATAATGTGCTCATGTATGTAGGCCTACGCGCAGTAGGCCTACATCAATGTTCAATAAATATAGGTAGCTACAACTTCGAGGGGTTTCTAAGCTTTTAGTAAAACCTACCAAGTATTTCTATGGTAGATACCTTCCAGCTTCCCCAGTTTGAAGCTGTCACAAACTCCACCTACTGTTAATTAATCGTACCACCAACCGTTAAACTATGTACAGTTTTATACGCCCATAATTAGTTTGTGGAAGAGAATGTGTTCTCAGCCTACTAATTTCCTTAATTCTCCTTTTTTTTTTAAGTTAAGCTTTAGCAAACAAGTTTTCTAACATCCTTCAAGAATTCATGGCTTTCGATATATTGAAAACCAAGTTAAGTATAAGAGTGAATTAAGAACACTCCCAAATAATACTGGATTATAAAAAGAAAGAATTAGACAGATATGCATCTGCTTTAAACGGCGTTCATGAGATTTAAATTAAAATTATGAAAAAGATTTTTGTTATTTTGTGCACCACATCATACCGTCCATCTTAGAAATCCACATAGTTAACACTAATGGGTTAAGAAAGATGAAGATAGAACTTAAAGGAAATGCACCCGAATTTTCTTAAGTGGTAGCTTTGAAACAATTTAGTAAAAATTAGCTTCGTCAACCCAGCTGGATTTTGAACTCCAACTTCCCCGTCACTGACAAACCAGGCCATACGACAGTTACGTCTTTGTCCACGTGGCGACCGTTGCTAGTGTTTGGCCATTAAATTATACCACGCGTATAACCCGAATGGGTAGTAGGACGCGGTGTTAAAAAGTTAAATAAACAAATTATACTACTCATTTATCTATTTGTAACAAAAAATTGAACTTTCTGAAATTAAATATATCCTCAACTACAATTTTTTGTTTATTAGCTTACTCATCTATACTTATAAAATAACATGTCCTGACTGACTGATTGATTCATCATCGCCGAGCGCAAACTATCAAGGCTACAAGCATGAAATTCGGACTGTATATTCATTTTGTTATGTAGGCACCCACTAAGAAAGGATTTTAGAAAATTCCACCCCAAAGGGGTCAAAATAGGGGATTATAATATGTATGATAATATGTATGAAAGTCCGTCATTTTGAAAATTACATAAACAAAATTTTGTATTTCGGTTATTGACGTAAAACAAATAAATACGTGTTTCAGGAATTTTGAAATTTTATTTAATAAGGGATGAAAAAGGGGGTGAAAGTTTGTATCGGACTTGCATTATTTTTGATCTGAGGTCAAGTTATGGTCATAAACGTAACGTAATATTTTAAATTAATCTTTAAATACATATGTATAATTTCGTATTTGTATATAATCAACTTCCACGCGAGCAAAGCCGCGGGCAACAGCTATCTAGTAATCTATATAAGTGTTTATAATGTGCCCTTGTTTGGTTTTTTCACCGTGTTTTTCTATCCATCCGGACGATCCACATTTAGTTAAACTGATGGGGCATGGACGAGAAAGGTATAATTTAGAGAAAAGGTGCCCTCATTTGCGTACAAAGAACGTAACATCAAACTAGGATTCAAACCCTGACCTCCCCATCAATGGTGAGCTTGTACTACTATGCGAGTCTAGGTGAAGATTTTAATATTGTGAGAGTAATTAAATAATTTAACCGTTAATTGTATTTCATAAAGTTAACTGTGTTCAGAAAGTAACTTTGCTCTTTTAATAAAAGTTGAGCACACTCATCGGTGGGTACGTGAACTAAATATCAGACCCTTCTAGCCGGGTCTAACCGGTAACCGAGAGGTTAGGGTTCGAATCCTGGCTTGATGTAATTACTTGTGGAGGTTTCTTTCTAGATGGTTTACCAGTCTCCCTTCCCGTTATTTCTGATATATTTCCTCTAAATTTTACCATTCAGGCGGGTAGTAAGACCCGTTATAAAAATAAATATACCATATATCTTATACATAATATTATATAATAAATATATACCCTATGCTTATAGCAGACCTTCACAACAAATGGCCCGCGGTCTGTTAGCGACACACCCAGATATATCCAGAGGCCCTCTAAGGACTTTATTTACCATCTTAAATAATTGTAATTTATTGTGCGCAAAAAAAAAAAAAAATTGGCAAAATTTAACTTGAAGATTTCAAAACTAGTAGTAATTTTTATTGATGGTAATCCAACTATGATTTGATAAAACAGTGGATTGTTGGTGCTCATTGAAGAGTTTCGAGGTGAACAAATGGTTTTAAGAATCTTTACTGAAGTATTACTAACTTGGGGTACATTCTAAATATAGTTACCACAAATATAATCACAGCTAATGAGTAATTTACTGCGTACACAATGTGTAATGTGTAAGCTTACCCAGTGGCAATGTAGAGACTGTGATGTTGACCTGGGTGTTTCGCCTTGTGATAAAATCTATCATCAACGCCTTGTGTTAAAACCTATCATCAACGCTTCAATATATATCAATAAAAATAAAAAATTATAAATTTGTTAATTTATTTCTAATATTATATTTAATAATGCTTTATGTATCATAGAAGTGTTAATAAAATATTCAGTGTTATAAATAAAAAACGTTTTTTATGAAAAACTTTTTTAAAACATGCATTTGAAAAAATCTAGTGAATATTCATGTTAATATAAGTAATTTGAATGACACATAATTTTAAAGAAGAAATTCCAGAGAAAAACTTTGTGTGATTAACATTGTTATAATATTAAAATACCATTATTAGTATGATGTGTCACTAGTTTTCAAACAACCTGTGCTTTCAAAAAGGGATGTATCAAGTGAAAGTATGGCTGTGAGCAAAGTCCAAGTCAGGTATGCTGGCTCGTCATAGAGGATTACAGTTGCCGTAACGTAACTTTGTGACTGACTTTTCTCGTGCTGTAAAGGAAAGAGAATGCGGCGTTGCCAGATAGTGGCCTTGACAGCACGTCTCTCGTGCGGCGTATTAGTTTGTAAACATAGGTCAACAAGTTGTAAAAACAATAAATCTGGGATCTGGTTAGCACATTTTCTTGTTATTCTTTTGTCGGGAGAAGAAACGTATATAAAGTGCCAAGGCGAACCACAAATGACGAAAACGGAACCCAAAATCAATCAGGAAAATGTAATTAGAAGTATGTCACAATACGCCACGTATAACGGTATATTCAAAAGCAAACAAGACCAACCATGTATATACGTGTAAATACAATATTAAAACTCGCTAGTATGTCGAAATCAAACATTTAAACCTCGGACCAAGAAATGAATTATAGAAAACTGACTTTAAAAAATTTGGAATGGTCTGACGTACAGTACATTTAATTTCAAAGAACCGACAAATTGGAGGTTTCATTGAAAGTTTGCAGTGTTTTTATGATTTCTAAAATCAGTTATATAATGCCAATTAATTTAATTCTTAATTGATGGGAAATTTAAGTGGTGTAAAACAAACAAATAATGCAATACAACTTATTGAAAAAGTGGTTGCACGTGTGTATCATTAGAAAAGTGTTTTTCTACTATTTCCTTCAGAAATTTTTAGCCATAAGATTAAATTTATTTTGATAAAATATGATGTAAGTATTTT
>JBCFYV010000003.1:47433943-47515857 GCA_039000515.1 Timema cristinae
GGGTGGTGGTAGTAGTAGTGTAGTGTGGTTAGTATGTAGTAGTGGTGGTGTGGTGGTGGTGGTAGTAGTAGTAGTAGTGTGTGTGGGTGGTGTAGTAGTAGTGTGGTGGGTGGTGTAGTAGAGTAGTGGTGTGTGGTAGTAGTAGTAGTGTGTAGTGTAGTGGTGGTGTGGTGGTGGTAGTTAGTAGTGTAGTGTGGAGGTAGTAGTTGTTAGTAGTTGTAGTGGTAGTGGTAGTAGTAGTAGTGGTAGTGGTAGTAGTAGGTAGTTAGTAGTGTGGTGGTGAGTGGTTGGTGGTAGTGGTAGTGTAGTGGTGGTGGTGGTGGTAGTGAGTAGGTAGTGGTGTGGTGGTGGTAGTAGTAGTAGTAGTGTGGTAGGTGTGTAGTAGTAGTTAGTAGTAGTAGTAGTGGTGGTGGTGGTGTATGTAGTAGTAGTGTGGTGGTGTGTAGGTAGTAGTAGTATAGTAGTAGTAGTGTAATAGTAGTAGTATAGTATACATTTCGGTCAATATCAAACAAGTCAATAGAAACAAAGGGCATTTTCAAACTTAATAGATAAGTTTTTGAGTTAATTTTATTGTTTTTAGTTTTAAAACTAGACATTTGTTTCAATTTAGATAGAGGTAACCAGCGTTGCCAGACTTTGAACGGTCTACGGTACGCACGAGAATATAAAATAGTACGCAAGTCGTAACCAAAGTACACACTATAAAAAATTCTATCGATTTCTAATAATTTACTAGACCTACACGAAAAACATGAAATAATATAATTTTTTTTTTTTTAGATCAATTTAAACTAAACACATTTAAGTGTGAAAAAAAATCACTTCAGAGGCTTCAGAGATAGAAAGTTCACATTGTGGACTTTTTTTAATATTATGGACAAATATTTATGCCAGTTTCCAGCCCTGTTGTTTTTTTAGCTTAAAAAGAAAAGCAAATATTATTTACATACACACCTCTTTGTTCAATTCTCTATAAAACAAAGAGTGAAAGTATTTTTATTAAAAAGCTCATATACTCAAAATTTTGTACTTTGGAATTTTTCAATTTATCAATAATATTTTACAAATTAACTTAATCATATTTCACTTTAGCCTATAGTATTGTCTTTGAAGGCTCAAATCCAATACAGCCACCATATTTCTTTATTCCTTGCGACGTTGATATTAAACCCACAATTGTTTCTGTTTTTAGCCGATTTTGGTCTTGACATTTGATTCTCTTCAGACTAATGAAAATTCTCTCAACTGACGGATTAGAAAAGGGCAACACCAAGAGAAGTGATATGAACACTTTGAAACTTTCGTTCATCGCCATTGTTTTTCAAATTGAAAACCTTAGTCCAGTAATCTGTCATTGAAAGATTTGGATCCAAACCATAATCATCATAATCTAAAAAAGCATGATCACGAAGGCTGTAACATATTCATACCATTACATACCTCAAAAACAATACTTAGCTCGTGCTGCCATTTTCATTCATATTTAAGATATAGATAAAAAACCTATTCAAGCGTTGGTATAGCTTTTCTGGTAAGCCTTACTAGATCTACTTTATGAAACTAAATTCAACATTAAATGTGTAGAATATGAGGTTTTTAAAAATATATTTGTGTTTTATGTTCTTTTATTAGTATATAGTGATAATTTAAAAAATTAATTATGTTAATTTAATTGAATAACCTGAATTGAATAGAACGAATAAAAAATAGGTAGATTAACTATTATGTTTCCGAATAGATATTGATGAAGCCCTATGTCAGTAAGGGAAAGATCTTAAAGAAAAAGAGGAAGGCCATCATCAGCACTTACCTATTATAGCTTAGATTTGTTGATATAAAAAAAAACTGGTATTTCTTTGGTTCGAATGACTAACTTTGTGTAAAAGTCTTACGTTCAAAGGATCATTTAGCTTATAGGCTTGTAGGAAGTATTACTATTTTAATCTAAATTGACTTATTTAAATAAACAACTCATCAGTGTTGAGCTTAGTTATGCTCTTCAACCTTTTATTAACCACTTTATTTCATTTAACTAATCATACATTGATATATTTAATATATTCATAAAAATTAGTGATCAAAGTCAAAATGTCACATTGCCTTATATGTGTTTAAGAGAGAAAGATATACCCGAAAGTTTTTTTCTATTTTACACAATGGTGTGCATACGACAGCTAGAAAATTTTAGCCGCAGATGTCCATCCAGTTATATTATATAAATCAATGGAGAAGTCGGTCCCACACTATTCGCGAATGCTAACAAATGTTCATGTATTGGCTGATTGCCCGAGTAGTGTGGGAGGTACATTAATGGCTAATGACGAATGTTCAGTCGAATATTCAGCATTTGAAGGGTTTCGCCTTGGGAGCAGTCTCTTTACACGAATCAAATAAATCGAATGTTCACTGCTGGAGTCTCGGCAAACATTCAGAATGCTTCTACACTGCACTTCAGTCGTTTGTGTCATCTGGTTGCGTACACTCTGAGCACTGTACTAGTCCTATCGTTTTGTGGCTATTGTAGAATTGTCAGGTTTGTTCACCTGATGGTGACTATTAATTTATACGATACAGTATATTGTAGTGTACCATGTAATGTAACATTAAATACTAGTTTTATTTAATAATCTGATAATTGTTTTGCTAACACCAAATAGCTATGCTGACTTTTGTTTGCTATGGTCCTTCCTTATCTTGTCATTATTTTGATGAAAGATACGATCCACCACCTCCTTTTTCTTGTGGGTTTTCTGGACTTATCACGCTGCAATAACAATACACTCGATAGTATAATAAATGCAACAACAGCGGTGGTGTTATCACTTGCGTGATATATTGTGCATCGGCAGCCAACTACCACTAAAAGGAATGATCTGATCGAATATTCAGGGTAGAGATTCACGAGAAGTGTGTGAGGTCCACAGAAGGCAAGTATTCGTGTAGGTTTCATGACAGAATTGATTGACGAATGTAGGCGAACATTCGGACGAATATTTGGCCGAAACATTCATCCGCTTTCACGAATAGTTTTGCAGCAGCTTAACAAGTGACATTCTACCTTATTCTTTCAACTATCTACCATCTTCCATAATATTTTAATACAAAATATTCGTAAGTATAAAGTACAAACTACATAATATAGCAAACTAAACACTATGGCAAGTCCGTGATCGGGGGGTTTGGGGTTTATATCCCCCCCCAATACACACACACACACAATTTTATGAACAAAATATATATCACTTTATTTATTGTTCAAACAATATCAAAATTAAGATACAAGTACAAATTAGGGGGCAGTGTAACCATAAAAAGCACTTGAGGGAGTTTCTAGAGGTGCTTAATATTCATAAATTGGTGTTTAATATCTAGAAATTTTTCTAGCCTTCGGCAGTTATTGTGTAATGTGGCCAATAAAAACCTTCAGATAGCTTCTAGATGTGTTTAATATCTAGAAAATTTCCCCAGCAATTATGGTGTTATGTTGCCATAAAAACACTTCAGATAGCTTCTAAAACTGTTTATCATTTAGATTATTATTTTCTGGCTTCCGACTTCCCCCAAATCCCCCTTAAATGATTGGCCGGCCACGGTCTCTCACTATGCTACTCGAATTTCAAATGGAAATCTTCTAACTAATTATATAAGAAGTGTAATTATAGATAAATTTGATATTTACGATAACTTAAGAAAAAATATACACGTATTGAGGTACTTTTACGCTCGACCCCTGCACGAGCAGGTCTGCAGAGGTCTGTTATCCGCCACTGGTTTCATTCAGAATTTATTTCAAGGATTGAATTTCTTTCTCAAAAAGATTCTTTTTTCTGTATGCCAGGATTTTGTCATTCAAATCCTATTTAGTTTTTAAATTAATAATGTACTTAATAATATTTACCAAATAGAAAATTACAGGACTTCTAATTACATTTTATATTATAGAAATCTTGTTTAATGTAGCACTGGTGGTGACGACTGAGACTGAATAAGGAGCGTTGTATCCAGATATAATCTGTCTCTTGGTTTATTTTGGTCTCCTGATATTGTCGAAAATGTAACAAAAATAAGGCTCGTCATCTAAATAAGTAGGTATACAAATTATAAATGCACGAAAGATGGCAAAATACACTCTTATTTAAGCTGTATACTGTTTTAAAGAGTTTAATTCAGAGGGATATATTTGGCTTTGCTAATTTTTTCTTTCCAAAACTCTATTTCTAGAATTTGTGTTTGCCTTAATCTGGAATTTGTGAGGGTAAATTATCTATTTGGATAAATTTTATTTTAAAATAACTACTTTGTATATTTCAAGGCGTTCTTCCCATTAATTCATGTTTTTTCTAGCTGTCGATAATTCGAACAGTAAGCAGTAAGATGCGTAGAACGCACAAAATTGTAAATGAATGTTAGGTTTTGATTGTTTGTGTGTGTGTGTGAGAGAGAGAGAGACCAATTGAAAACCAATAAAAAAATCTTGACTCCAAATATCATCTGTAAGTTTTCAATTAAAAAAATAGTATTATGTAGGGAAAGAACATATCGAACCTAATAATTACTCTTTTACTATCCACTTTTAAATACCTTATTTATTAATTGTTATTTTTTGATGTTCACCTCCTTCTCTCAATATTGGTTTTAACTTAAGACTATCTATCTTTAAGAATATTATGTAAGGAACGAGCTTGTGAGAATATTGGATAAGTTGAAAATAGGTTAATGTGAAATTGTTTTATAAGTTAAAAATTAAAAAATATAATTAGGATCACCACATATAATAATTGAGAAAGAGATAATTACATTAATCCTATTAAAAACAAAATAGGCCTTATTCAAATATTAGATTAGAATTTGTAATATAATGATTAGATGAACATTTAGTTAATATGTAATATGTTAAAATTATTGCACATAAGCTATGTGAAATTACAGTTCTGAGTAAAAATAAGAAAGTAAATTGATAAGTAAAATTTAAGACTATTTAGGATATTCAGTTTCAAATCAAAAAACAGTAGTCCTAAAATACAATTAAATATCAGAATGTATTAAATATAAGATTGATAGATATTGTTTTGATATAATGAAATTAGGTTATTAAGTGTTCATCATAAACCGTTCCTTAGCTAGGGTCGTTAATTCCTCTCCTTAATATTTCTTCGTTGGATTGAAGTTTATTGACGACATGTTTCGGCTATTCAGCCATCATCAGGTTTATGATGAGCTTTTATTAACCTAGTTTCATTATATCAAAACAATATCTATCTATCTTATATTTAATACATTCTGATGTTTAATTGTATTTTAGGACTACTGTTTTTTGATTAGAAACTGAATATCCTAAATAGTCTTAAATTTTACTTATCAATTTACTTTCTTATTTTTACTCAGAACTGTAATTTAACATAGCTTATGTGCAATAATTTTAACAAATTATATATTAACTAAATGTTCATCTATTCATTATATTACAAATTCTAATCTAATATTTGAATAAGGCCTATTTTGTTTTGAGTAGGATTAATGTAATTATCGCTTTCTCAATTATTATATGTGGTGATCCTAATTATATTTTTTAATTTTTAACTTATAAAACAATTTCACATTAACCTATTTTCAACTTATCCAATATTCTCACAAGCTCGTTCCTTACACAATATTCTCAATCAATTTCTCCTTACTAAAGTTAATATGAATATAAATACAATTATCTATCTTTAGTCCATCTTGGAAAAGTAGTGACCAAACATTTACAATATTTATTAGTAATTTATATATAAACGGTTTAACTTAAAGCAGTCTACTATTTTAAGCTATAATTATAAAGTATAATAAATATTTAATTTGAGGATGCCACATATCATATCATAGATATATAATGAATTTTATATCTCAGTAAAGTTCTTCAAATGTATAGGGTATTTACATTTTTTAATTATGATGTTGGTAGCCCTACCCAGTCACTTTTGCTTAATTTTGTTTGAGTCCATTTCACGAATGTTTTTGACGATTACCTAAGTGATTTTAAATTAGCTCTTTTTTAGAACTGTAAATCTTGTTCTTGATTAACATGCAAACTTCAAGAGAAATTAAAAATGCATATGCGGATTTTGTACCGCACAGGGAAAGTAACATTGTGAACATCAAAGATGGACAGGTTTGTTGTTTGCTACCAATTGGATTTACTACCACAAGTTTAAAAATATTGGTTGTATTTAACTGGCTTTGTTAGTCCTATAAATTTTAGAAGACTTGAATTAACGCCTAGCCTTTTGAAGGAATACAAAAATCATCAATAATATTTTTGGGGGAAGGGAGCTGAACCCCTAAAACAACATTCAGGAATAGTGCACTGGCTGACAGTAGGATTCTTTAATTTTTATTCTATTTAATAGGCCTAGGCCTATAACTTAACATAATGATAAATTTAATTTTAACCAAAAGTGTAAAATACAAATTATATATTGTTAATGAACATTAAAGGCTTAAACATTGTGCACCGAAAAAATAAGTCTAATCACCAGCACTAAAATATAAATTGGGTCATTGTCTATAAACTGGGTATTTTGAGGGTGAAAAATGGAGAAATTCAAAAGTAAAAAAAAAATATTTCATTTCTATAATTAAGTTCTAAACATTACTAAAATAATGACATTTAAAGGAACACTTTTAGTTTTTATTATTTTAGTATTTATTTGCAAATAGAGGAATCATGCCATAAGCAGAGGAATTACTTTAAATATATATTTTCAATTTTAGCTTAAAATATGTTTCATAAAAACATATTGCAAACATTAAATCAATACTTGTAATAAAGTGAAATTTAAAAACATTTAGCTCTATAATGTTGTTCAAATATCTCAACTGCAGTTGGAAATTTATAAAACACACTGTTCCCACGTAACACAAGGGATGGTTCTAGAAGAATTGAAACTATTTGTTCAAATGAAATTTATGAAACATAATCTTCATTGTGTTTGAAGATCTGAATTCCTTTTTGGTCACTAACTTTAAAGTACATTTCTTTGATGTCACCATCTTCCTCTACTTGGTTCTGGCAAACTGCAACGTACATATATTTATGATTTTATTTAGAAATTTTTTTTCCAGTTAATTGAATGAGTACAAATGTTCCAGTTTTTAAATTTCCTTCACTTAGAGGGAGCCTATTTACTGAAACATAGTTTTCATTGCCTTCATCATCTTCACTACTTGAGTAAATATCTTCATAACACAACTCTTTGCAGTGTTTTGGCTGATGGCTGACAGCAAGTTCATCTTCCGCAAAACATAATATTTTAGATTCATAGCTTAATGTGTTCACCTTTGACACTTAAAACAACTAAATTTTCGTAAGCTCAGAATACCATATTTTGAATCCCCAACTACTTGATGTACAAGCATGGTACCATAAAAACGTTTCAATCATTTTTGTTCCAACTGTAATAATACATTTTCAATAAGTAAATTTCTTTAATTTGGGGTTGGATTTATCAAGTTTTGTTGCCAAAACAAAACATGGTCTTGTTGCGATATTGTGTGGCTGGACTATCACTTAAAAAGTAAAGTGTGTCAACCTTATAATTATTTTCAATATAGTTCATAAATGGTTGAAGGTGAGCCCAGATAGCTGGTACATTGTGCTGGAGTGATTCTGATAGCGTACAAAGCATTTAGTCGTCAACTCTCCATTAGATTATCTCGAGTAAACAACAACAGTATGCAGTGATATCTGTTTTTGTGATCCACCAAAGTGGAAGCTTTGAGTTTCCTCAGCATATTTTAAAGAGTAGTTTTCACTGAAGTCCATATGAACTAGAGCTTCATTTTCTGCAAATTTTGTTTTCAATGTTACTATTTCATTAAATTATGTAGTGCTCTCCCTTCATGTTTTAAGAAATGTATTATATGCTTCTCAAATTCTTGCACCATATCATAGATTGTGTTTTCGATCAAACCTATAGTCATTTTTACAACAGTTTTTTCTTTTAGGGTTTTTATGTTAAAGATACTTTCTTTCTTTGGCATCCATTTGAAATATTGTCCAGCTGAATTGGCAATTAAGTCACTATATGAAGATTTACGACCCATGTAAATGTCACATGCCGGTAAAAGACATTTTTAAGTTTTGTCGACACAACAGAATTCTTCCACAATACCAACAGTAGTATTTTTTTCCTAAAACGGCTACCTTGAACAATCCCTTGATCAATAATTCCATGTTTACATGTGTGATACACTTACAAGTATCTAGATCACTCACTCTCGTTGGTGTCACCCAAAATGGATGGTGTCTGCAGAAAAATTCATAACTAACCAATTTATCTGGATAGTACCTCAAAAACTTCTTATGAAGGTTTCTCATTGTGTCATTCAGATACCTTTTTTATGAAGTCTTTCTTTATAGGAAAAAATTCGACTGTGTAATAATTAAAACGCTAGCCTGATAAGAAATGTCTATACGCCATCGTAAGGGTGATATTATTTTAATAATTAATTATATTATTTTATAAATTAAAAGTTCTGGTATTCCTTTTTATAGTCTTTTATTTTAATTTTAAATGAATGAACTATTTACTTTTAGCTAGATATCACACGCATTTTTTATTTGATAAAAGCCCGACTATTGCGTTAAATGAATCTTAGCTATACGTGTTCTTGTCGAGAAGGAAGGATCACCAACAGTGAGGAGATGTGCGCATTTGAAGGGGTATATTAAGCGACATTTCCTTCTCGAAGCTTCCTAAAAGAAAAGGGGTGAGGTCATCCAGGTGCGTCTCTTTCCACGGAAAGTGCGTTGTCTTTTTAAATAGAGACGTAGAAGGATTTCACCACACCTTACAACTCGAAGTTCTACACAAATAAATCTTACAGCCGCTCGAATATTAAATATAGTAATTTTGAATATAGATTTGAATAATAACATATTGATATGTATAATTTCATATCATTACAGTTACCCCCCTAATTGCTGGAAAGATTGAACGTGTGTGATATCTAACAGCAATTACATAATGTACATGTTTCTTATAAATACACTTAAAATTGAATATACAGAACAAAATTATTTTTAAGTACAATTGTTGAGTTAAGGTTTGTCCTCAACCATACTTTCTCTCTTGAAATTCCTTTGTTACATACAACAAAACAGAAAAGTCTCTTCTTTTTTTAACAGTGTCACACTAAAATAATTTGTTTTCTTTATTATGTTTTTTTTAAATCCAATAGCATTATTCAGAAAATCTTAGTTCTAAAATATTTAACCAAAATTACATTTTATTTACTTAATACAATATATTTGACATATTTAATATAATATGTTATACAATGTAGATAAAACCCTTTTAATTGTTTTATTACACAATGTTTTAAATTATCTATCTCAATATTCATTGATCGATCCTCCTTAATCCCGTGGCTACTATTCCTTGTTCTTTAACAATGTTTTAATCAAATCAATTTGATTTTAATTAAGTTAACTTTATTTAATTTTTTAATAGGACTTTAATTAAAACAGTCTTTGCTCCAGCTATTATTTTATTTTATAGGCCCAAGACAAACTATTTGACATTCTCCTTTAGTTCACCGTTGAATACTTTTATCTAGTTTTATTATTAACTATATTGTTTTAATTTGTTTACAAAACACACTAGAAAATCTCATCAGACAACTTTAATTCCTTCCCTGGTATAGGTTTAAACAAAATGAATTACGTCGACTATTATCTTACCTTTCTTCAATGACGTATACTCACATAAATAGATTTTATGGGGCAATACCTCCCATATATATCGATATTTATTTTGAACGACTTAACTCACCTTAAGGTATATTGGATCAACGATGGAGCTCACCTTATTTGGTGCAATTAGGATCAACGACGAATTCTTCACCTTCAACTGGTGTTATCTTCCACGAAGAGTAGATATTAGACCTACGACTATAATTCATATCATTGCATAACTACCTATCCATACCAAGCGAATTTAAAACATAACCTCCTTTTCTTTAGACATCTTGCATTTATGATGGTACTTTACCATGAACGATCATTACTGGATGTCGTAAACAAATATATTTAATTCATATCGATCATTTAGATCGGTCAATTTTTTTATTTTTTTTTTAACTCTGTATCAAAGATTCTTAATACTCGTTCATTTCTTTGGCCTATAAAATTTCTTGCAAATTTTAACATTTTTATTGTTTTGTAATAGGTTCATACCTTGACCCTTGTTTGATACTGCATTTAAATTCTATCTTTAAAATTTCCCGACTGTTACTGATGAGTAGATCTTTTGAATATCATTACTTTTAAGGCACTTTTAATGAATTACATACACTACTTTTCTATGATAAACCCTTGATAAATTATTATTATTTATCTAAACACAGCTTGTCTAGTAAAGATGACACACTTAATATAGTAACATTGAAATAATACAACACAAATAATTCCATTTTAATCATTCTTGCTTAACACATTGGTAGTACAACACATAATTCAATATTAATCATCTTTGCTTAATATAATATACAGAATACATAGAATTTAATATTCATAGAACCTTGAACTAATTTATTTATTATCCTTATTTCATTAAAATTATACTTAAAGTTTTACAAAATTTATGATATAATTTAAGACATGTACATAGAAAAAACTATCTTCTATTACAATATAGTCAGAGAAAGAGATAGTGTGAGATAGGTAAAAAAAAAAGTTTTTTTTTTTTTTACTTTCATGTAGAAAAATGCTACCTGCCTTACTGGCCATTATAGTTGTTTACTTTAAACTTATTTCTTTGTCAAAGGAATCTTTTTTTTTTCTGAGAATTGAATATGATGGACAAGGGTCACTCTCCATCTCTTATTTCTTTCTCTGCTTTGTAACAATACATTTTCTTAGGAAATATTTGTCGTATTTTTTAGTAACTACTAACGTTGATATACATTCAACGCTACAAATCTGCGTAGGATTTCTAGTAACTACAAACCTAAGTCGCATTTAGTTACAAAGTAAATGCATTTCTTCTTTGTGTACAGACCTAGGATTCAATTCTGAACACCTATTACATATTAAAATTATATGATATGAAACTCTTTATTTTGACATAACAATGAAATTTGCCAGGCGATTGTGGAATCAATGGACAACATTAATATATATATATATATATTAATTTTGATTTACTCATTTTTTATAATAAGGTCTTAATTCAGTCAAATTGTAGTTGCCTTTTATTAATAACGTAACTGGGTCTCGCACTAGATAAACATTATGACCAATTTGTTTTATAACCTCAAAAGGTCCCTTGAATAAAAGAAAGAATTTCTTTATCTCTTTATTCAGGCTGGACGATTGTTTATGTGATTTTACCAATACTAGTTGCCCTATTTCATATTTGATAGACTTAGATATCTTTTTATTATGATATTGATTTCGTCTTTCTGCTGCACTTCTTAAATTTTCTATAGCCAAGTAAAGTTTTGTTTCTCTATCCGGTTCTGTCCTAGGTGGAAAATTAAATATTTCTTCTAGTTTTCTACTAGGTCTAATCCCTTTCATTAGCTCTAGTGGGGTATATCCGGTACTTTCATGAGTTACACTATTTAAACAATCTTCTATTCTTGTAACATAGGACGCCCATGAGGCATGGTTCTGGTGGCAGAAGAGTCTTAAGAATAGTCCAATCTCTCTATTAGCCCTTTCCACTCCATTACTTTGAGGGTGATATATAGAGGTGTATTTTACAACTATCCCTTCTTTTGCCATAGCTTCACGCCACTTTTTTCCTACGAACTGTGAGCCATGATCTGATACTATTGTTTGTGGTTTACCTACATCATTAAAATAGCTTTTGATTATTTTATTGGTAATAATAGTTGCAGTAGCCCTTCTGATCGAATATAGTTTTATATATTTGGTACATATGTCTAAAACGACGAAAATAAATTGCACACCCCTAACACTGGAAGGGAGTGGGCCGAATAGATCAACAAATACTAGTTTTAGTGGCTCGTCTGTCAATATATTTTTCATCAAACCCTCATATTTAACATTTGGAATTTTACTTTTTTGGCATATATCACAACTACGCAATTCTTTTGCAATTGACTTGTACATTTGTGGAAAATACATGATTCTTGTAATACCTTTTGACACTTTTTAACTCCCACGTGTCCATATTGCTGATGACAACTATCAATTACTACCTCAATTAATTCTTTAGGAATACAGATGGTCCAAATGTTTGTTGACAAGGTTCTTTTAAATAATAAATTATCATGAATTTGGTATCGATCTTGAATTTCTATTTTGGGGTTATTTTTTTCTAATTCTTCAAACACCAACTTAAGTCTAGGGTCCTCTTTTTGTAGGGTTGGCAATTCCTGTTTGATTTTCCTATCCTGTTCACTACTGGTATTCTTTCTTTGTGCTAATATCTTAAACTCTGAATCAGTGGCGTGTTTAACCACTCCTTGTGCTGGATACCGTGAAATGGTATCTGGTACAGTGTGCTCAACACCTGGGACGTATTGAATATTCAAATTGTATTCTTGAAGTAATAAGATCCATCGAGTTAGTCTACCATGCAAAAGTTTACATTTATTTATAAAAATAAGAGCCTTATGATCAGTATATAAATTTGTGGGTCTCCCATAAATATAAATTCGGAATTGTTGGCATGCAAATACTATTGCTAATAGTTCCTTTTCTGTGATTGTGTAGTTTGTGATTGTGTAGTTTAGTTCAGGGCCGTTTAGCACCCTACTAGCAAAGGCTATTGGTCTGTGATCACCCTGTTCGTCTAGTTGAAAGAGCTCACCTCCTATTGCTTCTCCCGATGCATCTGTTGCAACGCACATTGGTTTACTTAAATCAGGGCGTTTTAACATCACGGTATTAATGAATTGTTGTTTTATCCTTAGCATTGCAGCATCCTCTACCTCTCCCCAGAACCATTCTTCCTTCTTTCTAATTAATCGTAACAAGGGGTATACAAGATCAGAGTGATTAGTAAATTTTCTATAGTAATTTATCAGTCCTAAAAATGCCTGAAGTTGTTTCTTATTCCTTGGTGTAGGAAATTCTCTAATTGCTTTTGTTTTTGCTGGGTCTGCAGAAATCCCACCTGCGGAGATTACGTGACCTAGGAAATTGACTTCTTTGCATAAAATTGATGACTTATGTAGATTAACAGTCATTCCCCCTTCCTGAAGTTTTTTTAATACCATGCTAAGTTGTTCGATATGCTCTTCGTATGTTTTTGATGCTATTAAAATATCGTCTACATATAAGGTTACAAAATTAAGTACTTCTTCTCCCAGGATGGCTTCTAGCCCTCTTATAAATTTACTGGTTGAGACGCATAATCCAAATGGCATTCTTTTAAAGCAATACGTTCTTCCATTATACATAAATGACGTGATTTCTGTTCTAATTCAATTTGCCAGAAAGATGATACAAGGTCTAGTGAGGTTAAGTACTGACATCCATCAAATTTCTGTATTAATTCACTGGCAGGGGCGGGGGTTTCATTATCATTTATCAGGATTTGATTTACTCGTCTAGCGTCTAAGCATAGCCTAACCCCCCCATATTTTTTGTTTACAACCACTATTGGATTTATTATCTCTGAGCTACACCGCTCAATAATGTCCCAGTTCATCATGTGATTTAAAGTCTCTTCTACGGCCTGCCGTTGACTGTATGGTACAGGATACGATTTACAGTTAAAGGGTTCTTGGTTTGACACCTGTAATTGACATTTATAAAATTTGTTTAGCCCTGGTTTTTTAGAAAATATATCTTTAAACTGCCACATCACTTCAAGTAATTTCTGTTTGCGTTCAATAGGAATTTCTACCATCTGGCCTATTTTATCTTCTATTTCCCCCCAGGGTATCTTTGGGTCATCTATGGTTATTTGTCTAACCTCTACCTTCTTTCTAATTATCAAAGAGCTATTATCATTTTTATTAACCACTCCTGTTATATGCATACATAGCAAATTCGATTCTGACTCTCCTACAAATGGAACATTTGTATTATAGGGTTCTTTATTAATTGATATTTGCTTACTTTGAAAATTAACTACTGCATTTAGGCTGACCATCCAATCTGCACCTAAAATTGCTGAGATGTTAAGACCTTCTATAACCAAGAATATAATAGTCATTTCATTTCCCCTATCTCTACATCCAATAATATCTGTCTTTTTACCTTTTTATTTTTAGCTCCTGTTGTGCACATAATAGTTACATTACTCACAGGGAGTGTGGGAATAGCTTCTTTGGGATTCTGTTTACACAATTGTTCATAGTATTCCCCTGAAATGGCTGTTATTTCAGATCCAGTATCTATGAGAAACTTTATAGTTCTTCCATTAATTTTACCTTCTATTTCAGGTGAGAAGGCTTTGCTATGTTTTTTATATTCATTGCCTTCAAAAAGTAAATCTTCTTTTGGGTCACCCTGTAAAATACTATTTATTTTCAAATCACCACAAATATTTTTTTGACAGTTTTCTAAAGTATCGGCCCTTTCTCTAACTTGAGTGGATGTCATTGTCGGGCAACTCAATGACTTGTCTGACCATTTTTTTGTAAGTTTTGTCCCGCTTCTTCATGAACAATGACATGGGTTTTTAGTGGGTGTGGTTCTATTTTTTCAAGGTCTCTGTTCATCAGCTGATTTCTTTGTTGACTAACGGTACTCTTGTGTTCTTTTCTTTGGATTAAGTTTATTCTATCCCCTGGTGGTCTAGAAAAATCTCCCTTGTAATTAGGATTAGAATAATTTCCCTTTTGATTAGGATTAGTGTAATTAGGATTAAAATTGTTTCCCTGATTATTGGAATTTTCCCATGTTCGATTTCTCGACTCCTGGTTCGATCTCTGGATAGGTCGTGCCTGGTTATATCTACTCTCCCTATTTAAATGGTTTCCTCCATTTTGAAATGAGCTATCTTGCATGTGTGGTTTCGACCTTTCTCTCCTAGAGCGCTCATCAAATATTTCAAGAATTTCTCTCATTTCAACACTAGTTTTTACTCTAGCAGCTATAAGAGCATCTTGTATTTCACGTGGGAAGTGATGCAATAACTGATTTACTAATCTTTCCTCGTCAATAGGGATGTCCAAATTTCCTGCCTGCATGGCATATCTATTGTAATAGTCACACATAGGCCCTCGATGTGGATCATACCGGCCTGTAAAAATATCATTTACTAATTTGTCCTGCTTATACACGGACCAAAATCTTTTACGAAAAGGTATCTTTATTGCTTCATATGATGTATATTCAGCCTCGTGATTATTCAGCCACGCTTCAGCGTCACCTACTAACTTTGAATTAAAAAATGCTATTTTTTGTGCTTCAGTGAGTTTACTATTTTCAAAAAGTCTATCCATCTTTTTCAAAAATTGTACAGCATGCACCCTATCATTATTTCCACTGAAGGTGGGTACAGATTCCATTAGTTGATTCTGTATGCCCGTACTGGGTAATACTAAGGCACCAGCGGTAATTAGCGTCCCTTTTTCTACTACCTCGTCATATTTTGACTTAGCCTGTTCTAATTGTTGTCACATTTGTTTGACTGTTTGTGAAGTCTTGTCCACAGTCTCAGTCAGGTTGTCCTTAAATTTGTCCAATTGGTGGTCAACTATTTCCTTTATGTACACATCTGGTACAGTGTGTCCATCAAAGAGGTCATTTTGGAATTTAAGGTTATCACTATATATTTGTTGCTCTTTTTCAACAGTCGCAAACCGTTCTTTTAAATTTTGCACCTGTTCTAGAATTTCATTTTTATTTTTTCGCAACTTTCCTGAGTAGTTTTTACCTTAGAATTTAAAGAGTCCTGTCTAAACTTCAAGTTTTCCTTTGCATCTTTGAGTTCTTTTATCTGCTCATTCGTCTGCTTTTCTGACTTACTACAGTCTTCCCTAAGCGTCTGTAGTTCGTCCCTTACCTGCATTTGGTCACTTTTAGTCTGTTCTTGTACTTTCTGTAATTTTTTGTCAAAGTCGTTTTGTGCTTCTTGAAATTTATTTTGTAATTCCTGTTCTAACCTGTTGAATTGTTCATTTATGCCCTTAAATTTTTCATCAACCTTTATTTTTATTTCTTGTAGCTCCTGACTATTTTTTTGTAGCTCCTGACTATTTTTGTCGAACCTTTCATCTATTTTCTGACTATTTTCGTCGAACCTTTCATCTATTTTCTGACTATTTTCATCTATGTTCTGACTCAACTTTTCACTACTCTCTTTTATTTGCTGCACTAACTGCATTAATACTGCATTGAGGTCATTTGCTGAGGTGGTTTGTTGAGCTATACCTTCTACCTTTGAAACATTCTCCACCCCCTTTAAGTCTTCTTCTTTATGAGCTATTGGTTCAATTACCTTCTTAATTTGTTGTTCACTTTGTTCCTGATCAACTAGTTCTAAACAAGAATGTTTTTTACTATTGGTTGGGAATATTGTGCTAGGGGAAGGTTATCTTCACTGCTACTACTGTCTGTTTCTTCCATATTTAATGCAATTTTGTTGTTGTTGATGACTTACGTAAGATTCTCCCTGCGTACTTCACCTGAAGTCTAGAAGCTCTGACCTTCTTGTGAAGCTACCTGATTTGGAAGTTCTCCCTTTGAAGTCACCTGGTTTGGAACTTCTTCTTCCGACGTCGCCTGCTTTGGAACTTCTTCTTAAGTCACCTGTTTTTTTGTTTTTTTTTAAGTACTTAAGCTGTTTGTGGCACTTTCACTGTTCTTTGAGCACTCACTTTCACTTTCTCGGGTTGTGAACTGAATTTATGTATATATATATTTTTTAACTCAGCTTATCAGGCCCTCCACGTTGGGAAGCCATTATTGTAATAATTAAAACGCTAGCCTGATAAGAAATGTCTATACGCCATCGTAAGGGTGATATTATTTTAATAATTAATTATATTATTTTATAAATTAAAAGTTCTGGTATTCCTTTTTATAGTCTTTTATTTTAATTTTAAATGAATGAACTATTTACTTTTAGCTAGATATCACACGCATTTTTTATTTGATAAAAGCCCGACTATTGCGTTAAATGAATCTTAGCTATACGTGTTCTTGTCGAGAAGGAAGGATCACCAACAGTGAGGAGATGTGCGCATTTGAAGGGGTATATTAAGCGACATTTCCTTCTCGAAGCTTCCTAAAAGAAAAGGGGTGAGGTCATCCAGGTGCGTCTCTTTCCACGGAAAGTGCGTTGTCTTTTTAAATAGAGACGTAGAAGGATTTCACCACACCTTACAACTCGAAAGTTCTACACAAATAAATCTTACAGCCCGCTCGAATATTAAATATAGTAATTTTGAATATAGATTTGAATAATAACATATTGATATGTATAATTTCATATCATTACAACTGTTGCTGTCCAATTCTAAAAAGTTTTCTATCTCATCCTTTCTTATGTTCATTAATTGGAAATATTTTTTCGTCTTTCTCTCATATTTCAAATCAAAAGGTTTGCTTCCAATTGTTGATAGTGCTTTGTGACATTTCAAAACATTTGAACACTGCCTGTAAAGACGATACTTCTTAATTACTTTCCCTGCAATAATCTTTTTAAATAATGTATTTTCTTTGTTTGAATCTACCTTCTTGTAGTTTTTATTAAGTTGTTCTTTGATAGCTTCAGCAAACAGAAGTGTCTTAACAATTTGAGGACTTGGTCTTACCTCTTTTCTTAGCATTTGTTTATCACGGGTGCTGGGAGTAAGTGGGCAGTAGCTTTTATTTTTCTGTAAACATTCACATCTTTTCTTATACTTTTGGACATCTCTTCTTAGTTTGTTTATCAACTTGTCCTTTTTCTTAAACTCTCTATTGCGTCTTTTTCTAAATCTCATAGCACTTTTCTTCCTAGATTGTTCTTTTTGTTGTTGAAGCACCTATTTCAGAAACAGAGTCTGGTTGATCTGTATCTTGCAGGTTAGTATTTTGATTCTCTTTTGCTTTAAGGTTAGTTTTGTAATTTTTAGAATTAATCCTCCATTGTTTCCGTTTCTTCCTTTGTTCACGTGGGGTTTTATTATTTTCTTCTCTTTCTTTTTTAAATATTGCAGCCGTTCCTTTTGTCTTTGCTCTTCTCTCTTCACTGGATCATCATTAATCTTTTTATAACACTTCTGTTCTGCTTATCTTTTCTTATTTAACTTCTCTTCCTCGTTAACTATATTTTCCCTACTCTTCTTCATGATGTTTTAAAAGTACCTAAAATATTATAAATTAATTAATCTTAAGTAGGCTAAGATATTAAAATTACTAGCTGACAAAAATTTGAAAACAAAGTACCTATTATGCCTACTCGTTTGAAAAAATAAAGGATGGCTAAATACAGATTTTGTAGCTAATTCTTTTTTAGTCAAATTACTAAATTTATAGGCCTAGTTTCTTAATAACTATGTTCCTAAATGTATTAGTAGAATAACTAATCTTCTCAAATTGTGAATACTATATCATTTAATCATTAAATAATATAATAATTATAGGCTAGTTATTTATTATTTATTTATGTTTAGTAAAATAGGTAAACATTAATATAAAAATGACAATTTGAAAAATATTGTTTATAATACATGAAAGTTCTAGTAATCATTCCCCTGGCTTACCTGTCATTCCCCTGCCCAAAGAAAGTACAGGGGAATGATTCCAGGGAATGATGATTATGAGGTTGAATTATCCATGTGGTTTATTCTAAAATACTTAAAAATATGTCTATGGAAATATATTATTATTGTTTCTATTGTTGATAACATATAAACTTTATATTACAATAAATAAGTCATTTTAAACTCACCAGGGATTGATGCTTTCAATAGTGACAGTGCAACATTAAGAGCAACAATGAACACATAAAAGAATATGCACATACAAAGACAAGTGTTAGAATAGAAATGTCAACTGTACAACTTATTTTAATTATTTATTTCAACAATAATGCAACTACCTCTATCTCTTAACTGGGAAATTAACTAATGATCTACCATAGAACTCACTGATGAAAACTGGAGACAAGAGATAAAGCTCAAATTAAGATGTTTAAAAGTTTTTTAATAAATACTAATGATTTAAGATATATATGTAATAGTACTATTATATTTTCTAAAGTTAAAAAAAAATTGCTTCATTTATTTGAGTATTTAATTGATTTGTTACTAGATCTGTAGTTAGGACAATACATGGAATGATGTTTTACATATACATATATTTTTTTATTTCAATGTAGAATTAGTAGAAAGAAATTAATGTTAGAATTAAATCAACATTACAACTTAATAAACTTTTTCAAGTATAAAACATCTTTATATAAATTATATAAAATAAGAGTGTAGGGACATTAAAAGCCCCAGTTTTTAGACAATCACCCATTTATGATGCATTAAGATAATTGCAATAGCTATTCCAGTTTTAATCTAAATGTGTAATGGTTTACTTCATGTTGTTTCATTAGAAGATGCACAAAAGGTTTTTAATCAGAATAATAAAACAATACTTAGGGCCAGTTTCATAGTCAAATTTAGTACACTTCAAGTGCGGCGCTACACTAAGTACATGACGACACCTACCTAAACTCGAATGGAATAGGCCAATTTCCTATGCGAGAACGGCCCATTCCATTCGAGTTTAGGTAGGTGTCGTCATGTACTTAGTGTAGCGCCGCACTTGAGGCGTACTAAATTTGACTATGAAACTGGCCCTTAATCACTTAAAATAACTAAGCTTGTTATGTAAAAAACACAATTGTTGTATTGCAATACTTTTAAATGGTTAAAATGCGCATTAATAAATATGTCAAACCACCATTGGGGGTCATTTTCACACTAACGTCAACCTAAAGGTAATTTTGGAAATAAACTGATGCCAAAACCCTTATAGTATTTTGATAAGAAAGTTTTGAAGTTAGTAAAAACAAATATGAAATATATATATTATTTATTATTATTATTATTAGTAGTAGTAGTAGAGTAGTAGTGGTAGTGGTGGTGGTGGTGGTGGTGGTGGTGGTGGTGGTGGTGGTGGTGTGGTGGTGGTGGTGGTGGTAGTATCTATATACTAATGAAGTGTTTAAAGAAGTTCTCAATTCTACAGAAAAATATAAATATATATATATAAGTTTGAAAATTTTATGTTTATATATGGTCATTTCTAAATTGTGGATTTTTTTTTCTGGCCATAAGCTAAGTTTATTACAAGTACTTTATTATTTAAATATGTATGTAATTTGTCTTCTCAACAACCCTATAATGAGTTGTCGATATATTTGACTAAGTGAAAATGTATATGTTATTATATTGTTTATAAATTCCTATTAAAAATAACACATTTCGATTTTGTTAAACTTTGGTGTGGAAGCAGATAACTCTAGTGTTGTTTAGGGAACAAATCACTAAAGCCCTGCTTTAACTCAAATCAGAACAAATATTAATTGTTTGGGCATTGCTGAAAATTTTTTCCATTTAATGTCATGTCAGTCACAGGCGCCTTTTATTTTATATAAAAATATATAGCCTATGTGATTTTAAAATTTGAAATTTTGAAATCTCTACTGGTGAGTGTTAAATTGAATATGTGTATATTTTTTATTAAATAGGTACATAGATTTGTATGGAATTGTATGCAAACAAACTGTCTGAAGTCATGTCTATCACAAATGAAATTAACCTGGGTTATAATTTAGTAGTTTTTAAACGACTCAAATTAGGTGAACTTTCTTTACTTTTTCAAATTATTTAGAATGATTAGTTACAATATTAATTTGGATATTATTGAAAATTTGATTTTATTCTGTGAATGAAAATGCTAAAATATATTTTAAAAATTCGTTACATGACATAGAAAAAATTAAATAATCTCTCCCTATGTGCCTATCACTTCAAACACTCGGCCTACAATCCTGAGGGTGGCATAAGTTAATCTTAGGTAAACTCCTCTCAAAACAGAAAATATTCTTATCCCCATGAGTATGTGTAACTGTAAAAATGCAATTATATTTTTTGCACCTACTTTCCTTTTGGAGCTCTTACCCTCCTCATTTTGCACTATAAATCTCAATCACTGGGGTCTGATGGAAACATTATCGACACTTGTGGGGCACATCTTCATTAGGGTACACTGTACTGGTTTTCATTTGAATTATGTGTAAGGAATAAACTAGAAAGACATTCAAATTTATTTATTTTTAATCAATATATAGGTATTAACACTGCTTGATTTTATGTGGCTATGCATGTATTACAAACTACTTGTACAAACAACATCCATGGTGTGGACCCGCAAGAGAGCTATACGGACCGCGTGACCGCCGCCGTTAGTGATGATAGTGCCAACATTTGTTGATAAAGGGTGTCATGTGGTCAGCACAAGCAGCCTTCCAGCCATTGATCTCATTTTTTCTAAACTGGAGCTGCTACTTCTTTACTCAAGTAGTACTGGAATATAAAAAAACTATCATTTATTGGCATACACAAACATTTTAGGCCAGGCAATAACACTAGAGATAAAAACAATCTTGTATCAGTAGCCTAGCACACAACATAGCATCTAAAAAGCATTTGAATGTGTACAATTTTCAAAGTAGACCCTTTCTTAACAAACAAAAACCTTTATGACTTGGCACATTTTCCAGAAGTAGTGCTAGGTGTACATAGATATATGTGACAATTCAATGTACAGGTAACTAGTGAAAAAAACAATGTTTGCAATCATTAGTTTATATATTAAATGCTCGCTTATCTTAAGTCTATAAAAAATTGTATTTTAATTGGTTTTTAATCTGGTATGTTAATTATATTAAGTAGAATATCTTCTAGCAGTGTGTAAAATATGTGGATACAAACAAATAAAAACTATTTAATAAGGGCCTAGCCCCTACTTACTAACTTTCCTTGTGTGAACTATTTTCATTTTAGTTTATTTTTTTCTCGCAGATTCATCACAAGTTTCTGGAGAAGATCCAAGCAGCTGCACACAATCTCCTTGCAAAGTTAGAAGCCAGTATTCCTGACGGAGATTTTAGGGATGTGTCCATATATACGGGCTCCTCTGGCATAGCTCTCTTATATATACTTATTGGAATCAGACAGAAGAATTCTAAGTATTTGAATGTGAGCTGTTTTATATTGTATGATGAATCAAAGTTCTTGCATTCAGAGTTAATTTTAGATCCATAATTATATTAGCATTAAATTCAAAATGCAAAACGAGGTAGCACCACCTGTGCATTGTATTTTGGTATGAAGAAACTTTTAGAAAATACAAATATAATATCTATATGCTCAACATTGAAAACATTTTGACAACTTAGCTCAGTCCGTAGTTTGTCTACCTACTGAGCTAAGGGTCACGGGGTTGATTCCTAGTATGGCCGAAAATCTATCATCGATGAAAATGTGTTTTTTTTTTCTTTTATCGATAAATTGACGGTCGGGGACTGGATACTGTGCCTGCCCTAGTCTTGAGACATGTTATAAGGCATATGAAACTACGACAGGCCAATCAAGCCAGTAGTAGAAAAATATAGGGCCTAGACTAATAAAAACTAACCCTGGAAACAGTAGGCCCTGATGGATGTAAATGAATTGATAACATTTTATTTTATTATTAGTGCTGTTTTCTTGATATTGATACTATCTATCAAAAGTGACAGCTACAGATCATGTGACCTGACTTATGAAGATCATCAGTGGACTAGTAGGACTAGGCTAGTCCCCATACATTTTTAGTTTTATCTATTCTGAGTTAGATACCACAGGAAATAAAAGTATAAAATAACATATATCTGAGTCTCAATTTGAGTCACAATACTCAACAATATGTTTGCTATTTGTGCGCTGCCCCCCCCCCCCCCCCTCCCCATCCTACAGTGACAATACTTAATGATATTTGCGCGGCCTCCTTCCCCTCTCCTAACCAGTATCTGAAGCGCTCGAGTCTTATCAAGGAGAGAACCAGTTCAAGCCAGCCTAGTCTGTTTGTATAATAATATACACGCAAACGCTTGGCATTCTGTCACAAGTAAATGTAATTTTTGTTTGCTTCTCATAAGTGGTAGTGTTGTGATTGTTAAGCTTATGTAATTGTTCCCATTAATGAAAGAGATCTTGTGAAGCGTTAAAGTGTTAAATTGTAAAATTAGTTTGACAGTGTTTGAAAGTGTGAAATATGGAGGGGGAATCGGATTTGGAAACTGTTCCCTCACAGCAAAGCTTGGGGGAGGGACATGAGACAATTAGCAGGGTTAGTGAAGCTAGTTCAGTGGGAGTAGCAGTGCCGATCACCTTTCGCAAAGCTGTGTTCTCGACCGATTATTCACAGTTTCGTTTTGAGCCCTCACTTTTGAAGAAAAAGCAGCAAATAATAATGAAAGGTAGGCCAAATACAGACATTTCTGCTAAAAAGAAAATGAAAGAATATACACGTCATTTCAAAACATAATATTATACTTCTTCAAAATGGTTAACTGCATGCAAATCAAGAAGCAGGCTGTATCGTTGGCCTTGTGTGTTGTTCGAAACAAATCAGGAAGTGTGGGATATTAACGGCTTTTATAATATCAGCAATTTTCCCAAAGCCAAGATACGCCATGAAAAGACCCACTCACACCTATTCATAATAACTGAATTAAAAATGTTCAGGAAAAACAATAAATTTTCAACTGAGTTAGCAAAAAAGGCTTGACATTTTAAAACATAATGCAGAGGTTGATTTAAGCCGGGAACTAATGAAATGATTGATTGATGTGTGCTGTTTTGATTCCTTTAACCAGGGAAACTACATTGAATTAATGCAGTTACTTTCTAAATACGATAGTAATTTGGATTTTCATCTACAGAGCAGGGGGGGCGTTTAAAGGAACCTCGAACAAAACTCAAAACGACATAATTGAATGTGCTGGTGATGTAATTTTGGATAAGATTAAGTCAGAAATAAATTATGTATTTTTTCTAGCAATAATGTTGGACGAAACTACGGACGTACAAAGCTCTCTCAACTTTCAACAATCCTTCGATATGTGAAAGATGGTAACATTTATGAAAGATTTATTGGTTTTTCGAATCCTCTCTCATTTTAATTGTGAGCAAAAACTTGGAGCACAAGCTTATTATGGAGCTACTGCATTTTCTGGACATTTAAATGGTGTGCAAACGCTTGTGAAAAACAGGTTCTCAGGTGCACTTTTCATCCACTGTTATGATCACAAACTCAATCCTATTCTTTATCAATTTGTGAATCATATAACAGAATGCAAGATATTTTTTAAGACATGGAGTGGCATCCCAAATTTATTCTCACATTAATCGAAACAAAAAACTCTCTTAATCAATCATAGGTAAAGAAGTGGTTTCCAACAGTTGCCAGTACAAGGTGGAATTGCATTTCCAGAATTGTGAACACGGCGAATGAAATTAGAACTCATATAGTTTTTGAGAATATTGCTGAAAATCTAAATAGTTGGGATACGAAGATTTCGTAACTGCTAAAGTGTATGTGTCATCATTGAGAAATATCAATTTTGCCTTTTTATTGAAAGTTTTCAGCAACATTTTTTTTTGTCACCAACACATTATTAAAAAAATTTCAAACCATAACTTTCGATGTTAAATACTGCATCAACAACATAAAAAAGATGATTTCTCACCTCAAAGATGCTAGAAACATCTTTGAAGAGACGTATATAAAATTAGAAGATGATGACAACGTTGAAGCTCCTAAGAAGATACGTAGAGAAGATGACTCATTGAAACCCAGAAATAATTATGTGCTTCTTTAAATGAAATTATTGACATCATGGTTGGACAAATGAAGCTGAGGTTTCAAGATCTTAATGAGCTGCAATTAAAAAAAAAATTCAGAGCTTCTAATCTTATTTTCCTGATTTTTTTTTTTTTTTTTTTTTTTCACCCTCAAAAGCTATGGTAGTCTTTTCATTCTTGGCAGTTTTCAGAGTGAATTAGTTTACAGACTATCAGACTTTTCAGAAAAGACTGTGACTGAAATTATGAAGTTCCTGGAGGAAACAGACTTAGCAGAAGAAGTATTCCAGAAAACACATAAATAATGTTTGTTTGGTATCAACAAAACCAGTGAGCACATCCACTGTAGTTTGAAACATATTAAAACGACTGTGCGTTACACCCAATGTGATAATAGGCTCTCCACACTTTCCTTGTTGTCAGATGAAAAAGGCTTGCTAAATTAACTGCATGGTCAACAATCATTCTCTGACGCTGTTATCAACAAATTCATTCAAAAAGGTGACAGAAGGATCGCACTAATATACACAGATAGGCAAGATTCCACAATTTTTTATGTACTTGTTTACTTATTTATTTGTTTATTTTTATTCATGTTTCTGTTTATGTATTTGTTTGTTTATTACATGTCTAAATATTGTGAATCGGTTGAAGGGAGCTAACTTGCGTAACCTATGACATGTAAAAGTATATATATGCTAAGCTATATATTGTACATTATTTGGAGATTTCCCTTTAGCCCCATAATGAAAAGTGTCTTTGAACCTAGTCCTGTTTGAAAAAAAGTCAATGCACACCACTGATGAATATGTAAAGCATGTAGCAGCTTTTATAGCTCTCAGATAAGGATCTTCATGTAAATGTTAGACTTTAATCTTTCCATTCTAAAATACTCATCACATATAGGTACTAACTGAATTTGTCATAGTTTCCAGCTCTTTGAATAAATGTCATAATCTTCAAATGAAGACAGCAAGTTAGATTCAAACTTGAGAGAACAATGTTCTCTTGATTATTGAAACGTTGAGCATTGCCATTTTATTTCTTAATGAACAAAACTATTTCTAAAATATATCATGGGGAGCTTTCCTTGGGCTGGCAGAATGATTCGGACAACCACTCCACACACTTGCCTTTTGGTTAAACAATAGATTGTCCCATGTATGTGACGATGATTCCCCATTTAACTTTGGTATTACTCAAGCTTTAAATATGTAATAATAATAATAATAAGTTAATCGACTTTAGTGATTGAAGTTGAGGCTACCACCATCTTTTCTTACACTTAAGCAAAATTCACAATTAAATTATAAGTTAATAACTAATACATATAAAAAACACACTAAAAATTACATAACACGTAAACACATTAAAAATATTGTTAATGTTTTGTAAAACATGTTATATTGAGCATGGACAAAATATGCTATCACACATGCCCGCGCGCACACAAACACAAAAGGTCTAAACATGTCCCACATTCCTCAATCTCACAGCTGAGCTCCCACATACAGGTTATTTGCAAGTTTTACCTTGAAATCCTTCAATTCTAATTTCTTTATATTGTTGGTTTGGTTATTCCAATAATGAGAAGCTGAAACAGTGAAAGAATTCTAGTAGGGATTGGAATTATAAATAAAGATGAGTTCTAATGAATGAGTGGTGAAATTAATATTAAAGTTGAGTGAGCGTAGGCCCAATAATGGAATAGAGCTGGGGAGTGGGGAGCTAAAAGTCAATAGTTTCTTTATGACTGTCATCTATTGTAAAATTCATATTTCTTTAAGTCGTAGCACAGATATTCTCTTAAAATAATCATACAGTAGCTACGATATGGTGACAATAATTTGTCACAATTTCTTAAGTAAAGCAAATAGCACTCGGTCACTATGCAATAGATAAAACTCTTAATGTATAAATGTAATAGCCTACCGACTTAATATATTTAATTAATTTAAATTACATAGTTGAAAAATGACACCTGGACACAGGAATCAAACCCAGAACCTTTGGCATAGCATGTCAATGCCATACCACTGAGCTATACATGATTTGTCCTGTGATAAGGCTCATTCTTCATTCATAGCTTAGGCCGAGTCTGTGATGGAGGTATGGAATCGTCACTACATATGAGCAACCAATAGTATAGCAAGCTATCAGATACCACAATCGACTGCAACCCAGGAGGTCTGTTATGCTGCCAAGTTTATAATACAAGATTATAACTTTAAAACAATATTCAAATGAATACAGAGGTGTCATTTTTCAACTAATTGAAATATTGTTCACTCCATACAGACACTGCCGTAATTACAATGATTTGCAACCTGTGTGTTGATATTCATTAAATGTATTTAGCCACAAGTTGTTAAAATCATCTCACAATTATTAGTTCACTTTTTGATAATAACCTGATACATTTAACTATGTGAAGTTGATAACTAAACATTTATATTAAAAAAGCTGAATTAATAAATGATATGAATAAATCCTTGGCTATTTCTTTTCTCCAATATCAATTGTTGCATACTCTGCTTTCAATTTAAATAAATATGAATTCGTCTCTTGTTACAGGAAGCAACAGCTCTACTTGATAAAGCATTTAAAAGACTGAAATTACGAGATGTAACATATTTATGTGGGAGTACTGGACCACTTTCACTGGGTGCTGTTATTTATCAAAATAGTGGCTGTACAGCTCTTGCACTGGAACTAGTAGACAGGTGAATTATTCATAACTAGGCAGGGGAGGTTTTCCAAGATAAACACTATTAATTAAAATGTACATATTATTAATTTATATTTATAGCTTATTTTATTTTTCTATATTGACAGTTTAATTCAGTAGTTTCTTTGTCTTTTGGAATTAGAAATTTGATTCCCAGCAAGTTGGAAAATTTATTATCGCAGTAATTAAGGCCTTCCTTTGCAGAGTGATGAATTGACAACCATTGTATGTTTGTTTAAATAACTTAAAATTAAATTATATTTCAAGAACCCCCTATTTTGAATGTCCTAATAAATATCATTTAAGTGGGAGACATATGTGAGTCATTTAAAAAATGTTTGTCAAAGTTCTATCCTAGACATGAGATAGAAAATAAATAATAATAATAATATTTAGCACCGCGTCTTACTACTCGTTCGGGTTATACGCTTTATGTACTAATTACGCTAATGGATTAGGAATTGGGAAGATTGAATTAGAGGAAGTGAACCCGAATTTGCGTGGAGGGAGAGTGAAAAACCATTTAGGAAAAACCACCCCAAGTTCACCCGACCGAGATTCGAACCTCGATCTCCCCGTCCTCAGTAGTTGAGCTTGACGCTCAACACGACAAGCGCGTTAGCCAACTACGCCACCGAGTCGGGTTAGAAAATAAATAAATCACAGATAGTTTCATTAGGTGTTCAGGTGTGATGTCATATCTTTTAGAGTAGAACCTCATTAGTTCGAAACTGAAGGAACCTTCAAATAAACATTATGAATTATAAATCTCAAATTATGTTAAAAAAACAACTGTACCTTAAGACTTGCTCTTCAACACGACTGATTGGCTAGTGAAGGAGTGAGAAGGAATAACTGGAAAGGGGGAAGAGCAAAGAGTTAGAGTGGAATGTGGGGAGAAAATGGAGGGAATCTACGATATCATTACATTTCTTGTTCACTAAGACGTATTTTTTGACTGCACTGTTGCATCATAAATATTATAAATTTGGAATTGTTCACACAATAAATAAACCATTTTATCTATGGAGTTAAATGTTATTTTGAATTGCGAATTATCAAAATTTTAAATTAATCAAATATTTTAGCTCTGATAATCACATACATTTTTTGTGGGTCAAATTGTCTGTGTATTATTTAACAAGGCTCTACTTTATATTTGTTACTTAACCCACATCACACAATGTTTGGTTTCAATGAACATTGATTCTTAAAATATTATGTCACTATTCTTTAGACTAGCACAGCCTTTATTTCATATTAATTTAATTAGTAAATATAGCCAATATTGGTGGACACACAGTTTAAATGTAAACCTTATTTATACTGGTTTGCCAATGACAGGGAAGTCAAAGTTTCTGAGCTGAGAAAATTATACTGTCGGGGGTAAAATGCAGTTTTTCCCTACTCCCAACAGAGAACTAAGGTATGTTTGGCCCGCCATTTGGAAGTGAGGATATCCATCCCAATGATGCCAAATCCCGGCCGGACCAGATTATTTAGTTTTTTCCGAAATGATTTCTCACTCAAATGTGGTTATTTTTCCTCTAAATTCTACCTTTTTTCATCAATAACCCTTCAGTGTAATTAAATGTGAATTGCCAGGATGGTTACTAAGATTCAGTGCAAAAAAACTGTAAACACCTTTGCCTATTTTCTTAAATCAATATTTTTTTTTAATATTCGTTAATTTTTTTAATAAGGGTGGTTTCCCTGGTGCCAGAGGTTTCCAACCTGATGTCTGATCTACCTGATGAAATACTTTATGGGAGGGCAGGCTACCTATACAATTTGTTGTACATCAACAAACACATTGGCCCAGATACAGTTTCACCCGATCACATTAAACAGGTAAGCATAATTTGCTGTTACTAATTTAATGAAATTATTGTATTTGTTTGAAAAAGATTGATTTTTTAAAAAATATAATAGCTAAATAATTATCACTAGTAGTAGTGGAGCAGTTCATATGGACAACATGCAACACTTTTGTTGTTGTAATGTCTTTTAACTGTCTCAAGTGCAGTATAAATGCAACAGAAACAGTGTTGTTGAACAGTAAAAGTGTCAACATGTTTTTAGTAAGTCCCAGCAGGCAATAGGGGAGGCCACAAGAATGTTATTTATTGCAAAACCAATATTGTATATAAAATTTTTTTGGTACTGAAGTAGATGTAGGATTATCACAAGTGTTCAAAATATAGAATAGGTTCGTGTTTATTGAACAATTTAAATTAGGAGTATGCAAGTAGGAATTTTTCAATTTGAGTAGAGTTTGAATGAAAACTTTTTTTTTTTTTTTTTTTTTAGTTCAAGTAGTATAGAGCAATATTTTTACAAGAAATATATAGTTTTAAATAACAAGTTTATTATCACACAAATTTATTTTTTTAATAAACTTATTATATTTATACAATTATTTTTATTATATAGAAGAAAATATTAAGGGATTCAATTTCCTATAAAACTATAATTTAAAATAATTGAGTAAAATTAATTATACTAAAACTTTATGAGAAAAAATATCAAGAGATTCTAAGTACAGTGGAGTCTCGGAAACTCGATCTAATGTGGACTCGTATGGTATTGAGTTATTGAAATGTCGAGTGTTATTAATTAACTTGCATAAGATGAATGTTTACTTAACAAGGATTAATCACAGTACAATATATTACGTGTTAATATAATGTTGCATTTACATTTATGTAATCTACATAAATGCAGTACAGTGCTGTACATATAATATTGTATTTATTCGAATAATAGGTTACTGAATTGAAATAATAACAAGCATAGCACTTGGTAAAAATCCACAGCACGACTGTTCCACTTGAGCTACACAAACAAACTGAGAGGTTATACAGTTGAATGACCTTGGATTGTGAGACTGGTTCCAACAATGGAGTACACGTTCACATGTCTAGTTACACGGAATATCGAGTGTCGAGTTTCTGAGACTCTACTCGAACTAACATTTTTCGAGTTTTGTAAAAATGGTCTAGTTTGAGCAGCTACAAAACTCGAATCAAACTCAAATTTTTTAGTACTTGCACACTCCTTAATTAAAGATAGTAAAAAAATATTGCTTGAATTATATTGGTAACAATGTATGCCCAAACTTTTAGAATGGCAGTAAATGGATCTAAGAATCTAACTTGAGATTATGATGAATCTTCACTTTTTATGTGAACCCAAACCGAAAAGATGGATTTACTACCCTGTCTGTCTCTGGCCATGGATCCAAAACGGTTTGATGGATTTTGTTCACACTTGATATTTAGAGCTTATACCGCAAAAAAATAAAAAATAACACCTTGGGTTAGTTTTCTGATGAGCTATTTTTTTTCAAATCCAAATTTTCTAAAATGGAATTGTGTGGCATGTCAAATAACACTTTATTTTTGGGGGGGTAAAAACTCATTTATGGGTAATCTATTGATGACTGATTTTTCAAAAACTTGAAAATTTGTAGCCCTAATGATTTGGTACCAAATGGGTATCTTGAAAGTATTGACATGATAAATACCAGTTTTTTGGGTAAAAACTCATTCATTGGTAGTTTAGAGATGGCTTATTTTTCAAAAACTTGAAAATGTATATAATGGCCCTAACAATTTGGTTTCAAATGGATATATTGAGAGGTTTTTGTCATAAAATTATTACTATATGGTGGGTTTTTTTACTAAAAACTCATTTAATAGTACCTAGTTTAGAAAAAACGAATTTTTAATGAATTTGGAATATTTTAAAAATGGCTCTAATGGTTTGGTTACAAATAGGTTAAGGTTGGTTTGCTGATGACTAATTTTTTTTAAATGTTCTATTTTAAAAATGGCTCTAATGACTTTGTTTATTATTATTATTACTAGCACCGCGTCTTACTACCCGTTCGGGTTATACGCTCTTACGCTAATGTGTAATGGTAGGGTGATTATGAGATGAAATGAAGGACCTACAGTTTAACGTGGAATCCGAACCACGGTGGAGGCCTGGCATTCCCCACATTCACAAGATAAACTTGTCAGAGGTGAAGGAAGGGTTTGGAAATCAGGACTTTGTTTAAAATGGATATCTGGGGAGCAGGTGATATACCAAAAACATTGTATACTTTGTTTTTCAAATAGTAGTTTACTGAAGACTTTTATATATATATATTTGAAACTATGTATACCTATTTTGTTCAAACAAATATCATTTGACTAATGTTTTATGATATTGACATGGTAGCTACAGAGGGGAAAAAACTTGGAAAAGTCGGGGAATTTTTTTGGGTCAAGGAAATGTCTGGGCATTAAAGGGAAAGTTAGGGAATTCAAATACTTGATAGTTCTGCACCTAAAAATGTAGTCAAAAATGAGAGATTTTTGTTTCTCAACGTTAACAATAATAATAAATTATTCTTCAAGATTTATTTCATAACACACTTACGGCAACAAATAAAACCTAAAACATTAAATACTGATTAAAGAACTTGTAAAAATTTTTGAGTTTAGTTGCCCTTAGAATTTTTTTTGAAAATTTTAAGTGGGAAATGTTTTAAATGTTGTTTGGAAAACCTGTTTTATAAGCACCCTAAATGAATTATGTCTCTTTATTTTTCTAAAATAAATTAATTTAAGAGTAATGTACTTAATACAATTTAAAGAAAATATGAAAATTTTCGAAATTGGCCTTATTGAGTTCAATGTTTCATGCTAAATAAGAATACCTTTTTATTTTTTTTAAATTACAAATAATTTTATGTAAAAAGTTGAAATTTGTTACAAATAGTTGAACAATTTAGCTTAAAATTTACACATAAAGAGTTTTTATTGTGACTAACAAGATGATGTGTTTGTTTTTATGAGTAAAACTTATTTAAGAGTAGTTTACTGAAAATCTAGTTTTGAAAATTTTCTTTGAACTATACTATACAAAATGAGAAAGTTTGTGCAATTGTGTCGTACTATTTATTTTAACCTCTCACCGTAGGAAAGCAACCCGCTTCAGTGGCGTAGTTAGCTAAGCGCTAGACGTGTTGAGCTCGACTGCTGAGGACAGGGAGATCGATGTTCGAATCTCGGTCGAGTGAACTGGGGGTGGTTTTTCCTAAATGGTATTCCACTCTCCTACATGCAAAAATTTTGGGTTCATTTCCTCTAATTCGACCCTCCCAATTCCTAATCCATTAGCGTAGTTAGCACTTAAAGTGTATCACCCGAAGGGTAGTAAGACGCAGTGCTAATATTAATTTTTTTTTTTGTAGGAAAGCACAATTTTCCTCACTTTAATGGAACAACACATACGCAGAAAGTCAACTTAAATTATTTTTATTTGAAACAAAGCTTAAATTGGCAATGTAAGTTTAAATCAAAACTCAAGATTATTTTCATTTAAATATCAAATACAGAACTAGCTTCATGTGTTCCCTGATTGGGGCTATGGAAGTGATAACTTTCAAAACATAATTATAATTCTTTAAGACAAAGAATAAGTAATTTTGTTAGTGATAATTTAAAGCTATATGAGCATCCCAAGCTAATAGTATCAAAAATACTTATAAATACTCATAATGGGCTTGTAGTAGACATATATATTTGGTGCTAGCTATGCACTTTAAAGGTTAAGGAGATCTCCAATTAAATTGAAAGGCCAACAACAGCTGGCACACAAAAGTCATTAAGTATATTCAAAATGGCAATTGAGTAGTATAATCCTAATTAGAAATGCCTCAACAATGCTAATTACTCAAGATCAATTAAAGCCCATACAGGGACATACAAAAGTCAAAGGCCAAGAAAACACTGGGGGGACAAATCCCACTAAACATAGTCTCGGCACTGAGGGGGTGAAACAATAGAAAGGGGGACTCGGCTAGCATCATTAACTCTATAGGAGAAATCCCCGCAGTCTTAAGTCATAATGGTGGTCAAACCCACTTGTATTAATAATGGTAGAACCATTCTATAATAAAACAATGTTCCACAGACCTCAACATCCACTGAGAACAACATAAAGCTTAGGACACTAATGTCCAAGATTAAGATGAAAGAAAAACATAACATGCTGGCTCTTAAGGACACCAAGCTGCGATTATCTTAAAATTAACATTTATACACATCCTTAGTTAGGGTTCTCTGCATTAAATTAATCACAAAAACGCGCTGTTTCCCATCAACATGAAGCACTACCCAGAGTGAGTAAGACACTTTTAAACAAATAGTGATTAAATAAATAAAATAATAATTAAATTATGTTAATACAACTAAATAGAAAGGGATTGAGTCTGCCATTCAACAGGACAACGCTTAAAGCGTGTGTTAAAATTTAGAGTAGATGTAAGTTAGCATAGATTTCTCTGAAGGAGCGTTATAACATCAATATGGATTTCTTCACCTCGACGGTGATCCCATCAATACCATTCTCACAGACATCTGTCAAGCCTTGAGCAGCAGGTGACGAATAGCAGTGTGACTTCTTGGGTCGTTGAGTGAATAATAAGTACAAATTTTAGGGGTGAACATCTAAATTTATATGATCAAAATTTTGGAAGGAGGGGGGTGAGGAAGGGGAAATCTCCTTCCCTTGCATCGTTGCCCTTTAGTTGATAGAAGGGAGTCAATCCTATTACATTTATATCATGTGGCCCGAGTAGTGGACTGTGGTGGGTAGTTCTAGGCACTTGCGCAAGATCTTCTTTCTCTCTTCCAGCCTACACCCAACTTGAAAGCATAGGCTAAATTGAATTGAAACATCTTTTAGGGAATTGTTTGCACATTTCACACCTCCTCGGGAATAATTCAGATATCGGTATACTAAAATTTAGATCAAGGGATTTGGCATTAACTGGCAATTTCCCTTAAGAGGTGACCATAACCTTTTTTCGCAGTGGCAGCAGTGTAAACTGTTAATAATTGTTCCTCTTTTCAATGTAGGATTCAATAATTTTGGTCCTGTCTGTTCTTATTAAAACTTCATGTATATAGACTTGTACAATAAATAACATTATGTATTTTCCCAATTTTCATAGGAAAAACCTTATTTAAAAGCTAGAAAGTTACTAGAGCTACTTTTATGTATTCATACATAACTCATGTGATCTGCAGATGTCAATTTTGATAGATATTGTCAATATCTAAAAAATAACACTAATATTTAAATAAAATATTATCAATGTTGACTACCAAAAGTATATTTGTATTTTTTAAATGTTCTTCCTACTAAAATTCTACTGTAACTTAGTGAGTCCTTGGTCCCGGCACAGATTTATCTGATTACCAAACCATTCCTTCACCTCTGACAAGACATCTTGTGAATGTGGGAATGCCAGACCTCCACCGTGGTTTGGATTCCACGTTAAACTGTAGGTCCTCCTTTTCATCTCACAATCATCCTACCATTATATATTAGCGTAAGTGCGTATAAACTGAACGGGTTTGTAAGACGTGGTGCTAATAATAATAATAATAATAATAATAATAAACCTAGTGAGCTAGTCTCTCCCTCTTATATCAAAATAAACTTTTATGGGGGTTACATGTATGGTTTGTATTAGTGAAAAGAAGGAATTGCATACATGGGGCGTTCTTATGAAAGATGATTAACCACAGGTTGTGGCAGCTTTGCTCCAGTCAGGGCAGCAGCTGGCTCGTAAGGAGAAGAGAAGTGTACCCTTGATGTACATGTGGCACGGCAAGTATTACATTGGAGGAGCTCACGGCATTTCTGGCATCTTGTACATGTTGCTACTGGTGAGATTGTTGCTATGGGTTCAAATTATCCACCATATGAAAATCAAATGTTTTAACCTAAGGGGTGAATCACTGAAAAGTCATAAAATGTCATCACTACCTAAGAAATATCACTGAACTTGTTGAAAAGTGAAGACGTCATCACAATAGGGTTAAACAAATATTCCCCTTTTTAATCATCATGGTTTATTTAAGTTTACTATACATAAATAGTTTATAGGTTGGTTTATTATGTATTACAAAAACATTCTTCAAATATTTTTAAATATATTGGGAAAGAATTCTGCCTGTATTTTTGATACCACTTGTTAAATTTCAACACAGAAAAATAAGTAAATTTTCTAACACACTGGCAGGACATTTATTAAAATTATAATCTCATTATCTTCCTTTTCACACATCAAAAGTCCTCATTTCCAAAAGAGCTACCATTCATTCATAGTAAAGAGTTGGAAAATGCATGTGTGTATCACGGCAATGGAAATTAATACCAAGTTGTTAAATATTGTATTCTAAATTACATAAAAATGCTATCATTGTCATGAAAATACATTCAGCACTATATTTACTTAAGTTGTGCACAGTATTATACCTGGATGAAATAAAATTGTATATTTGCCAGATGCTATTTCGAAACTGAATGCAATTTGAACTGTAATATAAATGTGAATTGGAAAGAAAGTGTATACATTCTGTATATTAGCAGTATCATATGCTAAAATTGTATCATTGCAATTTAAAAAATAATTGTCTTGAAATCCTTATCTAAATTTGAAGTAATTTTCTATCAATTTGAAATTTATTTTGAAACAAGACCTACAATCTTGGTCTATAATACATTTGGTGGATTCAATTGGTATACACATATTCTATCTTTATTAAATTTCACTTACTTGTAAAAAATAAATCCAAAATAACATTTCATTCAAATTAATTAAAAAGTCAGGGAATTTGATCGAATTTTCAAGAAATTTTCACAAAATCGCAAAAAAATATACAATTTTATTTATACTAGTCAACTAACATTTTCCTTTTCCCGTTAATACAGACCACAAATCTCTTTTAACATAGTTGATCATAATAATATTATTTCTCAAGGTCATTGTGTCTTTACACACCTCTAGCACGTGTCCTAAACTAAAATTTGAAGCATGTTTATGTGCTTGCATGATAATTTGATTATGTTATAGGATTAAGAAACTGTACAAGATGTAAGAACTTTTTTTCTAATAGATCTCTGAAATTAACTTGATCATCCACCCCAAAACCCTTCTTTAGGGATTTTAAACCCCCTTTATAAAAGGGTTTTTACAATTCAGAAGTAAAAGCCCAAAGTATAAAAAATTTTTTAAATCAAGCGGTTTTTAAAAAAATAATGATTGAAAATTTTTTTAACTAAAAATTTTTAAATTAGCTGGAAAACCGGGAAATCAAAAAATTTTCAAAAACTTTTTTTGGGGAAACCCCTTAAAATTGAAAAAAATTTTAAAAAATTTGTATTTTTAGTAATATCCTAAAGCCATAATTAAACATAAAAATTTCCAAAAGGTTTTCAGGCTTTATGTCAATTTTCTAAAAAACCCCTTTTTTAAACCCAAATTTGAAAATTTTTTTAAAATACTTTATTTACCTTTTATTGCGTTTTAAATATTACACTGACTTTGAGCTTTTTAAAACCCAATTAGAGCTGGTTTAAAACAATAAACCCCTAATTTTGGTGATGTTTAAAGCATTGTTAACCCGGCAGTAATAAAATTTTAAAGTCTTAGTTGTAATGTGAAGTCCCGCAAGTGTCGATCCACCAAAGTTTTTTTTTTCCAAACTAGGGTTTAAATTTTTTCTCGGGGGAAAATTTTTTTATTAAAAGTGTTATTGTTTTTTTTTAATTTTTTCATATAAACTCTCATTGGGTTTTTATTTTTTTAAGAAGTTAAAAGTGCTTGAAGGGTTTAAAAAAATTTTTTAAAGGGAAAACCCATTAACTGTAATTTTTTTTTTTTTCCGGGGTCAGTATTTCCATGTTATTGAATTGCCTTTTTTTTTGAATTTCATTGGTCAAGTAAATGTTTATTAGGGGGAACCGCTACCCTTTAAAATTTAAGGTTCTTAATTTTTTTTTCTTTTATAAGAATATTTCGCCTATGGTTTTGGGGTTTGGGATTTAGATTCTTGTTTTCCCCCTCTCTCCCCCTGGGGGTTTTTTGTGAATTTTTTTTTGGGTGTGAAAAAGTGGGGGGGGAAAAAACCAACAAAAGTGATTACAAACAATTTTAAAGGTCAACAATGAGCAAATGTTTGTTTAATGGAGGAAGGGAAAACATAAAAAAAAATTCCAAACATTTAAAACATTTTTTAACCATTGTTTTGGTTAAAGGGATTTTTTTTCCCCCTTGAAGGGTTGGGCCTTTGTGTAGGTGAAGGGGGTGGCTTGGGGGTAAGGCATCGGAACTTTTAAAAAATTATAAAGCCTTCAAAAACGTTTTAAGTGTGATGAAAGATTCGGGGGCGGGGGAAAATCAGCGCACCGGGGAGAGTCAAAAAAACCCCACCAAAAGGGGATTTGTGAAAAACCCCAATGAAAAAGCCCCTTTTTTTGGAAGCCCCGGCCCCCAGAGGGGGGGTAAAAAAATTATAAGGCCCCCAAGAAAGAAAAAGTGAAAAAGGGGTGGACGGGGAAAAACCACTAAAATTGGGGAAAATTTTTTTCATATTGTGTAGGTGCGACAATGAATTTTTCAGTGGGGAAAGGGTATAAAAAAAAAAATATTATACGGATTTTAAAATTTATCAAAAAAAAAATATTTTTCCCTTTTCCTAACCCGGAAAAAAAATTCGCTAACAAAAGTATCATAAAAAAATTTTTAAAATTGGGTTTTTTTATTTGTTAATAATAATTTCAATTTTTGTTTCATTTTTATTTTCATTTTTATTTAAACATTAAAGATTAAAAATTTTTTTAAAAACTTTAAAAAAATTTTTTAAAAAAGATTTTTCACCCCCCCAAAAAATTTTTTAAAAAAATTCCCCAAATTAATTTTGGGGAGGTCCCCTTTCTTAATACTTTCGTTCTTATATACTCTATAAAAATAGTTTAAAAAAAATTGACATACATTAAAAAAAGGGCGACCTCCCCGTTTCTTTTGCTTAAACAAAAAACAAAAAATTTTTTTTTCTTTGGGCAAAAGTTTTGGGAAAAAAAAAAGTACCAAGAAAAAAAAAAATTTCTATTTAGAATGAAAATATCACTTTAGCAAAGTTTTAAATTTTTTTTTACTTTCCCAACTTTTTGATTTCCCCTTTTTCCCCTTAGTAAGTAAAATATAATAAAAAATAAATAAAGAAAAATTTTTTAAAAAAAAAAAAAGCACAAAAAAATTAAAAAAAAACCAAAAAAAATCAAACAGAGATCAATATTTTGTTCTTATTACATGGATAGTTAAAAAATTTTTTTTGGTATTTTTATAAAACGAGTCTGGGTCCTTTTTTTAAAAATTCAGAAATTTTAAAATTGTTATCTTTATTTTGTTAAAGTTTTTTTTTTAAAAATTTACGTCATGTTTTTTAAAAATTTTTTTGTCCCATAAAAAATTTTTATAATCTATTTTTTTTAAAAACAAAAATTGCTTCTTTTGTAGCTTTTTTATTAGCATAAAGCTAAAGGTTAATGAAAAAAAAAGCAAACAAAAACCTTTTGGGAAATTTAAAAAAGGTAAATGAAAATTCCCCCCTTTTTGCATTTTTCCCTCATAAGGACTCCCCCCAAAAAAATTTTAAAATGCCCCCAATGAATTAACGCCCCAAATAAGCGAGTGAAAATTTAAAAATTTTTCTTTTCCCGGGGGGATGTTGGGAAAATTTGGGGTGCATGCGCAAGAAAGTGGGAGGGTTTTTAAAACATTTGATCTAAAACCTATCCCTTTCTGCCCCAATTTTGCCTCCCCTCGTCTTTTTTTTCCCCTCCCCCTCTTCGTTGTTTTTTTTTTGGGCCTTTTTTTTTTTTACCCCTCTTCCCCCCCTTTTTTGGCTAGAAAAATTTTTTATATAAGGTGTAGCCCCAGATGGACAACACTCTTGTCAGGATTTTGTCCTCGGGGCCCTTTTTGGGGCCCGGGGGGTTTTTTTTAAAAAATAAAAAATTTTTTTTGGGGTGTTGTTTTTTTTAAATTCTTTTTGGGGAAAATTTAATATTTAAAAATTTTAAAAATTTAAAACCCTTTTAAAAAAAATTTAGTGGGGATATCACATATTACCTTAAAACTTTTGGATACGTCAGGCCAAAAATGTTTATCTTCAGTGTTTTTTTTTTTTACTGAAGCCCCCTCGGGTTCGGTTAAACAAATTTGGCATTTTACAAAAACGCAGTTTTTTTGTTAGTAATTAAGCCGTACGGCATGAAAAAAATTTTTATTGTCATGAGAAAGAAAAAATTTTTAAATTTAAAACCTCTCTGGCTGAAGTTTTCATTGGGCATGAAAAAAGGTTAGTAAATTTTTTTGCCTTCTGGGGTAAAATCTTTTTATTTCTAGAAAGAAATGTTGAAAATTTGAGCCCGTACTGCAGAAATTTTTTTATTGCATGAAAAAAAAAATTTTTAACTTTACTACATGTTTGGGGGGAACTTTTATAATATTCTATTATATTGGTTGTTTTTAAACCAAAATTTTTTACTTTTTTTGGGGGGTTTATCGGCCCCATGCAATTATTATTTTTTTTTTTATTCTTTTTTTTGTTGTGCACCGCCTTTATTTTTTTTTGGGAAAAAAAGGGGGGGTTACACATTTTAAAAAAAAACTTAGAAATTTAATTTTTTGGTATTTTTGGTATTTTACCTTACATCAAAAACCTTTTAAAAAAAACTTTCCCGTTAGACAAAATATTGTTAAAAAATTTTTTTTGGAAAACTTATCATTTAAAAAAATAAAATAAAATCTGAATTATTTGAGTGTTTCCTACTAATTTTTTTTTTTTTTCCCTTTTTAAAAAACCCCCCTAAAATTACAAAAAATTTTAAAATTTTTTTTCAGCCTTTAAAAACTTTAAAAAATTCTCGGTCGGGTTCCAAAACCAAAAAAATATTTTTATTTTCATTTTTAAAAATTCCCCTTTAAAAATTCCCCCTGTGGGGGGGCTAGTTTCAAATAAAAGATAAGACTTAGAACACAAAACCCTTTAAAATGTGTTGGGGGGCCCACCGGGGACATCAGCCCTTTTCAATCTGGGGCAATCTGGGCCCCCGAGAGAAATTTTAATGCCCCCCTTTTTACCTGGAAGGAGGGGGATTATTTGGGGGGGAGCTCACGGGGTTTTCTGGGAAAACTCTACACATTTTTGTGGTCTTTTAGATTTAATTTTTTTTTTTGGGAAAGATTTTTCCCAAAAAAATTTCCCTTTTTAAGGCCCGCAAAGGGAAAGGGGGTTTTTAAAAGTTTTAAAAAAAAGCAAGGGCTGTTTTCTAACCCCCCTTTTTTAAAAAAAACACTTTAAAAAATTTTTTTTATAAAAAAATTAAAAAAATCAAAAATTTTTTTTGGGGGGAAAATTTTTAAACTGGTTTTAAATTTAAAAACCCAATATTACGCACTAAAAAATTTAAATAAACATTGAAATAAAGGATAGAAGAGCAAAGCCTTTTAAGCCTTTTTAATTCTTGCTGTCTTCCCCATTTCAATGTTTTTTTTTAATAATCGTTTGGTACTTTTTCCCTTTTGTTTGGTCTTACATTGAAATTTCTGAAAAATTTAAAAATTTAAATTTGGGTTTTTTTTTGAAACTATTTAATAAACATTTTTTGCTCATTACTGGTTTTTTTTAAAATTTTTATTTCAATATTAGGCGAAAAAAAACTTTTTTTCCCCCCAAAAAAATTTCATCATAACAATGCACAAAATTAAACATTTTTACTGAATTTTTTGGCTACTAAAAAATTTTCCAAAAAATTTAAAAAATTTCTTTTAAAAAATTTTTGGGAACATTTTTTCATAAAGTGGGCCCCAAAAAACCTGTTGGGGCACGGGGAATGGGTTTGCTTAACCAGGGGGGGTTCTGGTTTTTGGTTTCAAGAAGTTTGACAATATTTTAAATTTTAATTGTATTTGGTATTTTTTTTCAAATGCAGGCGAAAAAATATTTGTCAAACAGACTAAAAACTTTTTTTTGCCCCTCCATCGACTATTTGCAAGGAAAAACGTCCCCCCAAGAATTTTCCCTTTTCCCCCCTGAAAATTTAGACAGATGTTTTTTGGGTGTCATGGAGCACCGGCGCTTCCCTACCCTTTTTTTCCGAGGCATAAAAGGGTTGGTAAGCAGGGAAAAAACCCCCCACTAATACAGTTAAATTTACTTTTAAAACTGTGTGAAGCTTTGCATGTAAAAAGGGGAAGCTAAAAACCTCCTTGTTTTTTCTTTGACCAAAAAAAAAAACCTTTTGCATTTTTTAAACATTTTGATTGAAAAAAAAAATTTCAATATATAATAAACGGGTTTAAAAAATTTTTTTTTAAAAGACATTTTTTCTTTTTCCCCAAAATAAAATTTTTTTTAAAAACATCTTTTAAAACCCCCTTTTTTTAAAAAGTTTTTGGGGGTTAAAAATAAAACTTTTAAAGTAAGGTAGAAAAATTTTACATATGTGAGCAAAAAAATAAAATCTTTCTCTTTTTTTAATTTTTTATACCTGGGTTAAAATTTTTTTTTTTTAATTTTTTTTTTTTTTTTAAAATACCCCTTTTTGGGGTTTTAACTTATTATAAATTTAAACCCCTTGGTTTTTGAAAAAATTGGGAAAGGGGTTTTTTTTAGAGGAAGTGTACTACATTTATGGAGGGAAAGTAAAAAACCCCAGAAAACCCCCCTGAGTTTTTAAACCCCGGGTCAAACCCGTCATTGGCTCTAGTCTACTAAAAGAATACCCCCATTGCCCCATGTGACCCACGAAGCGGGTTGATTTAAGTGATCTTTTAAAAAAATAAAAAATTGCTATATGAAGCAACAAAAAAATTAAAAATTGGTTTTTTTTTTTTGGGGCCCTGTTTCAAATTACTTAAAAATTTGCTTTCCTTTAAAAAAAAAGTGATTTTTACACACCCCAAAATTTTTTTCACCCCGCCCTTACTACCCTTTTCGGGTTATACGCTTTTAAGTACTAATTAAAAAGGGGGGTTTTGGAAATTTGGGGGAAGGGTTTTTAAAATTGAGGAAGGAACCCCCATTTGTTTTGGAAAGGGGGGAGGGAAAAAAACCCTTTAGGGAACCCCCCCCCCCCCCCCCCCTTTTTTCCCCCAAACCCGAATTCAAAACCTCGATCCCCCCACCCCAGTTTAGTCAAAACGCAAGCTTTTTCCCCAAACGCCCCCATGGGGGGAAAACCTTTAAAAAACTAAAGTTTTTATTTTTTTAAGGGGTTTTTTTTTAATTTTGCTACTTTTAAGTTGATTTTTTTAGTAAAAAATATTTTTAAAAAAATAGGGATAGTTTTTTTTTTTTGCCTCAGTCATGAAAATTTCAAAAAACCTTTTTTTTTGTCTTTCAAGGAAAAAAAAAAAGAGAAGAGAGAAATATTATTTGGACCACACTTTTTCATGAAATTTATTGATCCCCCCCAAAATACAAAACAAAAAAAAATTTTCCCCTTGTGAAAACGTTATATACCAATATATGTCGGGTTTATATTACAATCTCAAAAAAAAAAATTGGGGAATCTCACACATTGCCCTTAAAAAGGGTTTTCCACTCCCAAAACCCCCAAAAAAGAGCACCTTTTAGAGGCCTTTTAAATTTCTTCTGGAATATAGGATAAAATCATAATTTTTTGGGAAAAAGTTCTTGCTTTTTTTTTTTAAATTTTAAAGGGGCAAAAAAAAAATTTAAAAACAAAAACCCAAAAACAAACTGCAGAGAAAAGGTAGTTTGTTTTAAAATTTTTGGGAAAATAAAAAAAGGCTTTTTTACCTTCATTATCGCATTTAATTTAATAAACACCCATAAAGAATGTTTTTATATCAATTTAAAAGCACCCCTTTAAAAAGGAAAATGGCCAGTTCAAATTTTTCAAAGAAAGAACCTTATCTGGGAAAATAAATGCTACTAAATTCTTTCATTAAATTTTTAAAATCAAAAGGGGGAAAAAAAGTATTTCCCCGGTTAAAATTCTCTAAAAATTTTCCCCCCCAAAAAAAATTTTAATCAAATTGCCCTCTTGGAAAATAGCGGCCCAAAAATTTTTTTTGGTCCCTTTTTTAAAAAAAAAAAAAAAACCCCCCCTTATAAAAAAAAATTTCAAATAAAAAATTGTTAGAATATAAAAATTTTTTACAAAAAATTTTTGCCATTACTATTCCCTTTTGTTTTAACAACACGAGGGACAAAAAGGTTTTCAAACTTTTTTTTCCCCGGCAAAATTTCCATCCTTTTCATTGTGGGTCTATATTTTTTACCCTTGATTTAAACAAAAAAATTTTTTGGAAAATATTTTTTAGAAAAAAAATTGGGGGTTTTAGCCAAATTTTTTACTAACAGGGAAAAATCAATTTATAATTCTTTTAAAAATTTTTAAATTAAAAATTAAGCATATGAAAATATTTTAAAACAATTTTTTCTTTTCCCCAGGGTTTAAAACAAGACATTTTTTATTTTTGGAAACAGAGCTTTCATTTAATTTTTTTGTTACAGAAGTTAACTTTTTTGTTTCTAGACAATCCCGAAGGCTCCTTGCACATAATACAAAAAGTGAAAAAAAGCTAGGTTTTTAATTTTACCTCGGGAACGAAAAAAATCTTGGAGTTCACTTTCCCACTCATAATTTGCCACACCACGGTCCTTCACACTGGTGTACATCCATGTTGCCAATCACTCCACAACAAATTTCCTCACATTCATAACAATTTAGTGCTTTTCTTTTCTCCCCACACTTTTTAAGATGGGCTTATTTCATATCTATCAAAACAATAGTACCCTATTTTTTTTCCATAAAGGATTTTTAATACAAAAATATCCTTTTGAAAAAACTCCCCCAAAAGTGGCAAAATCATAGCCTATAGCACAGTGAAGTAAGTGTCCGCCCCTATTGATGTGAATCACTCATCGGGAAAAAATTTTGACCCCCAGACCCAAAAACTTTGAGAAAGTGGGTTTTTTTTTTTTTTCTTAAAGGTTTGGGTTTAAAAATCATACTGGAAACAACTCTTTTAAATTTGATGTCAGTAGAGCCAAAATTTTTTCTGTTAGAAATTGCTGCATGTTGACAGTTATGCTTGCTGTTTTTAAACTGGGGCTCCTTACGCCAGGGGCATTACTTTATCTTTCATGTGGATTAAGACCGTGCTGAATTTTTACCTTTTTTTGTTTTTTGAAACCATGCCCTTTTCTATACTTGGTCACATACAATATTCAAAAGCTAAAACGACCACAGCCCTCCTTTCGGGGGTTCTTGCTCAAACAGACTAGGCTATTTTAAATTTATTAAATCCCCCAATGGGGACATGCATGAATTATCCCCATGGGACAAAAGTTCATTTTCCCTTTTGGTCTCCGCTTGTCCAAATCAAAATAATGTTATGACAAAAATTTAGAAATTTTTTACACTTGATAATGTTTTTTTTGAAATTCAATTTTTTTTAATAGGCGATTTCCCCCCCTAAATGGCCAAAAACTGAAATTTTGGTGCCATTTCAAAGTGGCACTTGAGCACAGTTTTGTGGTGGGAGATTGGGTTTGGGAAATTTTTTTCAGAAGGGTATTGATAATATGCTCAAATTCTCTTGCTTTTAAGATATTTTTAAAATAATTTTTAAAAAATATAATAGTGACCCTTTAAAGGGGTTGATTTTTTTTCTTTTGGGAGATTTATTAACCTATAGAATAACTCTTAAATTTTCAAATGTTAAAAAATTTTACTGCAAAAAAATTGTTTGATTTTTAAAAAAAACCCTTTCCTCATATGAAAAAAGTAACTTATAACTATACTTTTAAAACCGTAAATATTGATATTGTAGGTTTTTCCCCTTTTGAAGATAAAGAATAGACTGAATACATTTCCCTCTGTTACTTATTTGTCGTTGTGCATGCAAACGGAACTAAGTCAAATTATACACAAAAAAATTTTTTTTTAACCAAAGGGCTAGGAATGAAAAAGACGCCCCAAATAGAATATCAGAAACAAAAAACGCTTAAAAAATTTTAAAAAATCAAATAATATTTAAAAAATGGTTTTTTTTTTCTTTTCCCAAAAAAATTACAAAATTTAACTGGTAACTTCTGACATTCACCAGTTTAAGTGTAAATACAATTTTCACTTTTTTAGTATATTTGTCAATTATGGATATGTCCTTAATTTTTGTGATAATCAAAATAAATTTTTAATAGGACCATAAAACTCATCATCTCATCTTACTTTCTTAGTCCTTTTGTATTCCATTATTTGGTTTCATTTTTTTCCTCTCAATAAACCCCTTGCTGTTATCTGCTCCCCCTATTTTTTCTTGGTTTCGTTCAGTTTTTTCCTACATACTTACTATCCCCCTATTCTCCTTGTGATTTTTTTCTTTTTTCGTCCTCATTACATACCATACCAATTTTAGTTGCTTCCCCCTACTTCTCATAAAACCTGCTTCATTTACCTTTTAGGGCTAAGGAAACTCTCGCAATATACTAAGCCTGCCGACAAGGGGTGGTGGTTCAATATTGGTTGGGTGTATTTTAGGATGGTTTCCCCTCCACACATGGGTTTCATTCCTCTAAATGCAACCTTCCCCATCCCCAGCCATTAGTGAATTAGTTCATAAGTGTTTAAAAACCCAAATGGTTAGTAAAACCATTCTAAAAGAAAAAACAGAATCCCTGCACCCAAATCTTATCCCAAAGCTTAAATCCGTCTCTCTTTGCAACATTTTTGATTCTCCTAATAAAACCCAATAGCTACCGTAAATATGATGTTTATATTTTCTGGGTCTTACATGACCCTGGATATTTTTTGGTTTTGTTTTTTGGCAAACCCTTTATCAGGCATGTCAAAACTGGGGCCCAATGGGGCCTTTTTCTGATTATGTAGACCCCCAAATGTTTTTTGAATAAAAACATGTGCCCCATAAATCTTTTTAAAAAATCATAGAAATACAACATTTTTAAATTAGTTATTTTTGGTGAAAACAAAAAAAGTCGGTTGGTATATAATTTTTTCTCACACCACCAAAGATCGGCTACTTTGAATGTAATTCATCAATAAATCTAAAAGCCCCTCAACATTTTTACAAATTAAAGTTTAAATTTTTTTTAAAAAAAATTAAATGATAAGTTTTTTTCATGTTTTTAATTTTTTTTTTTTGGGTTATAATAGGATTTTAAAAAAAAAAGGTTTTTTTCCCGTTTAGATGGTGACAATATTGAACTTTTGTGAAATGCGACCCCTCCTTATTTTCAATGTTCATTGTGCCTTATTTTGGTAAAACGAGTTTTTCATGCTTGGTACATTTTTTAAGTCTGTGGGAGGGGTTTGGTGATGTCAATACATGCAACAGCTCCGATTGGAGAGGTTGTGTGGAAAAGGGGGGTTCCCACTAAAGGTACAGATTGCTTTGGGGTTTTTTTGGGAAAGCAACACCTTTTTAATCTTTACCAAGTCACAGGGGTGGTTAATTATTTTTTTTTTTATCAAAAAATGGGGGTATAATACACATTAAATGTAATTCTTTTCAGTTTAGGGAAAGTTTTCTACTATCTGTAGAATAAAAAATTTTGGGAAAACTTATTATGAAAAGAGTGCACATCTTGTTGTGTTTTTAATAAAAAAAACCATAAACTTTAAAGCAGAATAAAAACTAATCCTTTTTTGGGAACCTTCATAGCGCTTAAATTTGATGGTCTGCAAATGTATTTAAAAAAGACGAGAGGTATGAGAACGTTACACTTTTTTTTTTCCCTGAAAAAGGGGGAATTTTACCTTTACAGACTCATAAGGGCTGTTTTGCAAGAACGTTGCTCAAGCAAAGTCGAAATGGAGGCAAGGAAGGTTTTTTTTCAAAAAATGACACCCAAAATGTTGAGTACTTGTAGAGTAAACTCCCAATTTGTCTTTGACCCGATCGGTGTTAAATCCGCCTTTGCTCGAAATGTTTTTCAACACCCTAGACCCAAACTTATAAGCTATGATGTGGAAAACCCTACAAGGTAAACTTGTTACCTTTTAAAAGTTAAAGGATGGGGGACACTAAAAAATGTGTAGGAGTTTGAATAGAAAAGGGGATTTTTAATCTCAATCACACAGAAATGTACTATACACAAAAAATAAGCTTTTGCCTCACACATTTTAATGTGTTTGTTTTTGAACAAACATCGCCCAAATTTTTTTTGGGCCCTAAAAATAAAAAATTTTTAGTTCCTTTCTAAAAGTTCATCATCCTGGGGAACTTTTTCCCTGGAAAAAACCCCCGTTGTGATAGTTTGTCAGTATAGGTTTAAAAAATCTGATTGTAAATTTTTTGTTTAAATATTTATTTTTTTTTTGGATCTGAAACACTGCACCGAGCCTGCCAATTTGCAGATTGGTGTTTCAACCCATGGGGAAAAACCAGACACAAATCCTGACAGCCTTTGTCTTTTTTGAAGGGGTAAATTACATACACAAAGCTTTTCAGATTTTGACCATTTTTGTGTTGGTTTGGAAATTATATACGCCTAATTTTTTTAAAAAATGAGGGGGCCCAATGGATAAATTATTTTATAGTAAAGGCATTAAAAAAAGGAAAAGGAAAAATAAATACTTTAAAGGTAAAAAATTTTATGAAGAAACCCACCCAGGAAAAAAAGGAAAAATGGGGGGAAAAATCCTAGCACAAAGGAAAATCTTTCCTTTTTCTGTCTTCTATAGTAAAGAGTCAATAACATTTTTAAAACGATATAATAATTTCGGATTGTTGTCTTTATTAAACAAAAAAAGAGGGAAAATTAACACAAAAAAAAAAATGAAGATAAGAAATCAAGATAGCTATAAGTTTAGTACAAGCAGTCAAAATTTGAAAGTATTGTGGTATTAATTACTAGTGGGCCAAAATTTAATAGATGTACCTGTATTACTTTAAATTTTTGCGTCGGAGGCCCTTTATATGTTGATATTGTTTTTAACGCAGACTCTAGCTTTAGTTAATAATTCTATATTTTAAAGGGTTAATTTATGTGCACAAATTGACAAAGCCTAAATTGTCCCCAACATATCTTTAGAAGTCAGAAACTTCCCCTTTAGACATAGAAATGCCCGGTTCCATTTTCACTGAACTGTTTCCCCCCTTGTGTTTTTCTTTTTTACCATTAAATTACAAATCAAAAAAGTTTTTAAAAACGTTTCTCTATACTTAAAATACCATTTTTTTTTGGGCCCCTTTTTCAAGAGGGTTAAAATGAGGGTCCATCCACATATAAATTATTAATTATTATAACATTATAGAATTTTTTATTGACCAAAACTCAACCCGAATATACAAAGAAAGGAATGGTTCATTTTTTAATAATACTCTAGAGACGTCTCTTTGGACTTAGTTCATTTGAAATCTTTTGGGCTTTATAGCAGTTTTGGAGGGGGAGGGTGGGGGGATTCAGCTTTTCCCCCTTTTGCACCAGTTCATTGATTTTGAAAGGAAAAGTTTGAACTGGATATCTGAAATAGATCATCCGACACTGGATGGCTATGTTATATTTTTTTGGATTTCTTTGGGATGTTTTTCCCCCTTTTACCCACTCCCAGGTTGTTTTTTAATACAGTTTCAAGTAAAAAGATTTTTGAACAATTTGATTTGGGGAGTGAGGTGAAAGTTCTGGTTTAAAAAAAAATTTTTTCAAATATTCAACATGGGTGCAAATAGGAGATCTTCAAATTATAAAAAACTATTCAACTTTCCCCTAATATTAATTTTTTTAAATCCCTTTCATATTTTACCCGTTGAAAAATTTGAAATGCATACATATTTTGGGGTTTTAATAGGCATATGAGAGAATTTTAACTAAAGTGCCAATTTAGTAAATAGCGCCTTTTTTAATTCTAGGGGCAATTTTAAATGGTGTCACTTTTTATATACTTTCTTTTCTTGTCTTAGCTGTTCAGAGGGCACTTTTGTTCAAAAAGTAAGCAATATTTTGTTTGCCCCTGCTACAAATAAAAAAAGAAATACAAATGATCTGAAATAAAATAATTAATTTAGTCACAAATTTAAATTTTTTATTAAGTTAAAAAAGATTATAAAATAAATAATTTTTATGGGTATTAAATTGAAACCCTTTTAATCTTAATGGTAGGTTTCAAAAAAAATCGAAATTTTTCCTAATATTACAATTTTCAACACCTTGATTCTTAACCCTCAAACCCCCAGTGAATAAAATTTTTTTTATTTTAAAAGAAGGCTATTCAAAAATTTATAGTTTTTCATTGTGATTGATTAGTTTTTTTTGTCATTTCACTTTTTTAAAGGGAAATTGTAAAATTTATTTGACAAAAATTTTTTTTCTAATTACATTGAAAAAAAAGATTTAAAAAAAAAATTTTTTAGAATGAGGTTGGATCCATAGAAAAAATAGTAGATTGTTAATGTTGGGGTTTGTCATGTCATATAAAAAAACCCTTTTTTTTTTTTTTTTTTTGTGATTATCAATGGCATTTTGTTTTTTGGATTTTTTTTACTATTTTCCCATTATCGAGTTCTAAATTCCTTTAACCGATTTCTTATTTTAAATTTATTATATCCTTTTTTTTTTAGACTTCTAGGGAATCTCATCTCTTGAAATTTTAAAAGGATTTAGCGTCTCATCCTTATTTTCTTAACCATTTGCATTTTATCGAAAAGCTCACATAAAATATGTTGTTTTTCAGTTTTCCAAAATATGATTTTTTTTTTTTTTTAAAAAGGTTTTGCGGTGTTATCTACTTTTTGTTTTTGATATTAAAAAGCCAAATAAAGCCCAATTTCCCCGGGTTTCCTTTAAATTATTTTTGTCAAACCTTTGCATTCATTTTTCAGGTTTATTTTTTTAATAAAAATTGCTTTTTTTTTTTTAAAATGCCTGCAAATGTTCAATGATTTTTAATGTCAAATGTGTATTGAAATATGTATTAAATATCCAAAATTTTAAGTTTTTTTTTTTTAAAAACCTCATTTGGGTGCCATTGGACGAGAGGTAAGGCTGCCCCTACCTTTTTTGTCCAAAAAGCAGCAAAGTTGAACTGGTTCTTTTTTATTGTAAAAGCCTATTGTTTGTTCCATTATGTAAAACGAAATTTTTGAATCATATTCCAGTTTGATCAAAAATCTTCCAAATTTATTTAGAGATAACCATTGTTTACCACACCCCTTTGCCCCGGTATCCCCCCTCTCATTCTTTTCCCCCAAAGGGAAAAATCAAAATGATAAAAAGAGATATAAAAGGTTTTTATAGAAATTGTTACTTTTTAGTTTGTACAGATTTTTCAAAATTTTTAATCTGTAAGAAACAAATTAGCCTTAGTATTGTCAATTGGTGTTTGGGGTTATTTATTTAAATATTCCTAAATTGCAATATTCCTGTTTATGATTAACAAATTAACATGTAAAAGGGCAAAACTAAATTGTAAGAAGGGGAGACCGAAAAAAAGATACAGCCTCTTTTTTTTAAAATATTAGCTTTAAAGCGGGCTAGAGGTTTTATTATATCAAAATTTTTTTAAAATTAAAAAAAACCCAAATTTTTCTATGGTAGAGAAGGGGGCCCCCAAATGGGTTCTGGTTTACAGAATTATGTTACTGTAGCTTTTTTAAAATTTTTACATGTTTACTAGTTTGACGCTTGCTTGTCGTCCAAAAAAATTTTTTTCATGACCACACACAGTGAAGGGTTTGGCCCCTTTTTTTATGCCTGCAATTCAGTCTCTTTACAGAAATAATAGTCATGATCATTTGGTAGTTTTCATTCATTTGTTTTTATTTGAATGTTAGCAATCATTTTCATTCGACTGAATTATCTAATATATGCGTTTGAAAGTTAAAAAGACTATGTTCCACTCCACAGCAATTTCTGTCTTAGTGCGAGGCTCTGGAACCTAACCTGCCATATGAGTGGGGTCCTTTTGTACTCTCAATAAGAAATATATCAATTCTTCTTCATTTTAAAACTAGATTGAAATTAAATATTTTTTAAATTAATTGAATGTGCAAGAGTACACAAAATAATGGATTCATAGTCAAAATTAAGGTCTAAACTTACAATGTCACATTATTCTATTTGTTAGGGCTTAACATAAGGTTAAGTGGGAACAACCACTACTTTTGATTTTACAATGTTTGGTTAGCGCTAATGTCCATGAGAATTTATCTAGTGTTTTCGTTTGGACAAAATACAGTGTTAGAAATTCTTAAAGTGATTGAACGCCAATAAAATCAGGTTACACCATCAGTTTGTTTATTTTCAATAATTTGTTTGTATTTATCTATTAATTAACCAGCAACATTTCCTCTTTTTTGCAAAAATTTAAACTTTGTTCGCATTTATTATTTTCAACAGACTTAGCAGGAAAATAAAGTCGATAAAAGATTGCACATAATCTTACTTTGACGTAATAAATTGGACTTGGTTTGATTGATTTGTTTTCATCACAGTTCCATAGACATTGTAATGACTCGCTTATATTCTCTATGGTCAAATTACATCAATCAAAAGCTTTTAAACAAATCTAGCACTCCGAGGAAGTTAATGATAAGAACTAATAGAAGGAACCTATTCATAATTTGATGATCACATAAAAATAGTATTGTAAACCACAACGCCAAGTTAAACCAACGGTTACACTTTACGAACAGTGAAGTTACAAGGACTTTGATAAGACATTGTAAGATAGGCCCTAAAAGTAGCTATGTTTAGAAATGTAATGTGAACGGCAAAACCTCATATAATTTCAGATTTCTTTTTCAAATTTTGGTTTTTTTAAAAAAATACTAGCTTCATTGTTAACCCTGTAATATATAGTGTTTTTTTGGAAGGGAAATATTTCTTCCTGTAGAGTATGTAACATGGAAGTATAAAAAAAAGTATTTTTTTTGACTAGCGTGCATATTTTCTCTCACAAAATTTAGATTTTAAAATCAAAATTTTTAAAAGAAATGAAGGGCGGGCCCTGCTCATTTACAAAACTGTTGGCCCTAAAAAGTCATGATTAAAAAACACTAACTAGAAATTTTCGGTGGCACCAGTCCCCTTTTCATCAAAAAGGAGTAAAACCCCAACTGGACTATGGCAGCATGGCTAGATTTTAAAATAAGGGTCCTTCATATTGGTTGTTATTGTTTTTATTTTCAAAAAAAGTATTTGAGTTCGGGTTCCTGGCATAGGTAAAATGACCTTTCCCACAGAGCGAAGTGATCAAAGTAAAAAGATAGAATTTATAATTTAGAATGAATTTAGCTCTTGGGTAAAGGGAAAAGTGTTTGATGACGAACAGGTGTCCTAGTAATCTTCTCAATTACTAGGACCTCCCAAATCCCCTTCAAAATCATTTGATAGCATTCTTAACTAAAGACAGCTTTTCCAAGGTTAATAGCGTCCCCTTGGAGTAGAGGAGGATAGGTGAGAATTTTAAGATGGGATGGAACAGGATGCAAGAATAAGCCAGAGTTTTTGCAATTTTTAGGCAAAATATGTTTTTGGCCAGTACAAACATAGAATTTAATTTCCTTCACATGGTTACCTCAAATGTATTGAATATTTGTCAAGAGTGTTCTGGGAATTTATTGAAAACTTTTTCTCTTTGTTTAAAAAGTTTCTTATATAATGCTGCTTTGCTCATGAGTAATATTGAGGAACTGTTGGTATCAACATGTCAAGAAAATTAAACTTTATATTTGTATTGGAGCAACATTTTATTTATTTCAGCCAAAAAAAGTTTTGTCATAAAATCTGCAAAAAACAGATGGCCTTTTCTCGCATACCATCCATCCCACCTTAAAGTAGTGATGACAACTAGATAAAATTAAACTTGTTTCAAAGTATGGTTGGTCTCAATAGGGGAAGTGAAACAAAAATACCCAGGGGAAGGGAGTTGTTATTTTTTAAAGTTATTATTATTGCTTACTACACGTTCGGGTTATACGCACTTACGCTAATGTGAAATGGTATGGTGATTGTGAGATGAAATGGGGGGACCAAACAGTTTAACGTGGAATCCGAACCATGGTGTAGGCCTGGCATTCCCCACATTCACAAGCTGGGATTAATACACGTCTTGTCAGAGGGAAGGAAGGGTTTGGTAATCAAATAAATCTGTGCCAGGACCGAGGATTGAACCTCGGACCCCAGCGCAGAGTCCAACCTCTCACCCCTAGACCACCAGGTCCCCTTTATTTGTTTAAGGCTTGACTCTAATATTTAAATATTGCCATATATGGTCTACACCATAGCCACCGCTAGTTTTCAGATTCTCCACCAAATGCTGTAGTCAATTTGTGAGAAGATATTTGAAATCACTGTTATTTCTTTATTGTAACTGGTTTTTTACTAAAAAAAAGATCGATTTTGGTTGATTAGAGAATTTAGGTACCCATATATATTTACAAACATAAAATAAGATTTCTACTTCGCTCAAAGTTTAAACAAGTCATGTTTTCATTGCTTTGGTGGACCAACCGATGCGGCCCATAAAAATGTACCACGTCTTCTTCAAGAAAAACCCGGTCTCGGCACAGGACTTATTGATTACCAAACCCTTCCTTCACCTCTGACAAGACATCTTGTGAATGTGGGGAATGCCAGGCCTCCACCGTGGTTTGGATTCTACGTTAAACTGTAGGTCCTCCATTTCATCTCACAATCACCCTAACATTACATATTAGCGTAAGTGCGTATAACCCGAATGGGTAGTAAGGGCGCGGTGCTAATAATAATAATTTAAAAATTCAAAAAATTGTTCGGCAGAGTGTAAAAGTCTATTCAGGTTGAAAATTGACGGTTTCTTGATTTCAACGCCATCTGTTAGTTTTGAAACGTTAAAATACAATCGTAACCGTATGACAGGATTACCACGACACTATGATAGAAGACATCTAACTTTAAATAAGGTATTGCACGAGAATTGAAACCATGCTTAACTTTGGCTGCCAAAAACCAAAAATTGGTAAAAATAGATATTGATGTTTGAAATATTATAAAAATTAATTTTATGGGGTAGAAAGGTAATTTTTTGATTTTAAAAAATTAAGTTTTCTTTTGGTTGAAGTATCAAAAAACAGGAAAATGATTTTGGCGAGATGTGGCATATTTTCCTGGGCCTCATTTCATAAATCACCCCAATTGTGAAATGAACAGTTTCACTATTGGTGTGTGACACATCTTTTTTTGCAAGTCTTACTACTCCTTTGGGTTATATGTCTAAGTACTAGTTACGCTAATGGGCTACTGATTATTAATGTTGAGTTCAGCGAAAGTGTACCTGCATTTGCAGAGAGGGCGATCGAAAAAACCATTTTGGGATAAAACTTCAGAATGTGAACCCCAATCTCCCTATCATCGGTAATCTAACCTATTGCAAGAGTGATGTCTTAGACCATGCGACCACCGAAGCAGATGATCTAATTATTCAGTTGAGGAATTGTACATTATATTTTCCATATTAAAAATATTATCTTCAAAAACCAATTGGGGAATTGTGTTTAATGTGGAAGAGCTATATTTTATAAGTAATTAATACTGGGTATCTTAAGCTGGACTTATGTTACAAAGATTAAAATCAATAACTAACATATATATAAAGTGCATAGAAAGGGGTGGTCCACAGACCCCCCTCTCCCCTGAAATTTGTTTGGTGCCCCTTAAAGGGGGTCCACAAATACATATAAAAATCAAATGTTTTAAGTATTTTTAGTCTTACTGCAGTTTTAATTGTGTATGTCAACCAAATATTAGTTAATGAATATTTCACCTTCAAGCTATACTTTGTAAAACTTCCGATTGTAAAATTAGCTCTGTCAACATTTTAAATACTTATTTACTTCTTTTATCATACATTGGTATGGTATTGAAAAACAAAGGACATTTCTTGGAATTAGACGATTAAGTGGGGTCTGAGAAAATAAGGTGAAGATTTTTGCTTTCACTGGAAGATCTTACTTGAGTCACCCTTTTGTTAGTGAAACCGCCTCCTAGAAAAATGAGCTTTCTACACCCTTGTTATACATATTTGGGTTGGTGTAGGGGATGGTTGGTTGTATACAAATATGTTAAATGTGTCAAATTAAAGGTGACCATTAGATATTAAAAATGAGTGTTTTTAGTAAAATGTGTGTAAACCCTAATTTGAGAAGTCGATCAATTCCAAGGACACCACCCTCCCCCCCCGACTCCTACCTTTTTATGCCTGTGTATCTCCCTTATTAATATTATTATTATTAGCACCGCGTCTTACTACCCGTTCGGGTTATACGCACTTACGCTAATGTGCAATGGTAGGGTGATTGTGAGATGAAATGAAGGACCTACAGTTTAACGTGGAATCCGAACCACGGTGGAGGCCTGGCCTTCCCCACATTCACAAGATGTCTTGTCAGAGGTGAAGGAAGGGTTTGGAAATCAGATAAATCTGTGCCGGGACCGAGGATTGAACCCCAGCCGCCAGCACAGAAGTCTGACACCTTACCCCGAGACCCCCAGGTCACCTATATCTCCCTTATTGACCATTAAAACAACCCCCATATAGTTTCTGAATGCATCCAAAGTTTAGATGATTTCTGAGGCAGACAGCACACTGGTAACTTTTTAAAGAGTCTTAGTTAATTTTAAGGAAGGTGGCAACCCTGTTGGATTTTTTTCATCAACACATACTAATGTGGATGCATTTTCTTTACCCTACTCTTCACACTCCTACCCTTTATGGAGTTGTTATTAACGTTTGTACAGCTGATATATTTAATATATTTATGTTGGCTAGCCACAAATATTTGTCACTAATTTGTTCTCACCTTAAACTCAAGTTTCACTCAATCTATTTTAATATTTTCCTATTTGACAAAAAAATATAGAACTATTTCTAAGTGCATTTTATTTGTGTAATGTGTATGTTCTATAACTATCAAAAAGTGGGAGTATCGGTGTATATAAAGTGCGTACAAAAGATTGGCCTTCCCTATGGAAGTGTGCAGTGACTTTAATCTACACGGCCAGTCCTCCGGCCACCCCGGCTGACGTCATCTCTGGTGGGATGACGTCATGATGACTCAGCTCGCTCGGCCTGCTGTTAGCGGCTTGAAACTTCAAGGGGAACTCATATTATCTCTATGCAGAAAACAGACATGAACATTGTAGTCTCGTAGCTGTGCAATTTTAGCTCTAAAACGTAGAGAAATACATTAGCTGTCAAAGTGTCAGCATAAACTATCGGCATTGACACAATTTGTTAAACGTGACAGCTGTAGAACATATTAATATATATAAAAGTTAAAGCCATCCTTTAAATCGCAAACCCTTTATTTAAATCGATGTAATGTAGTTTGATGTTTTGACAATAAAGTAGGTTCGCATAAACTATATAATTATTGATCTTTAAACACAGAAAGCTATTATTATTATTATTATTATTAATTATTATTATTTTATTATTATTTATTATTATTATTATTTATTATTATTATTATTAGCACTGCGTCTTACTACCCGTTCGGGTTATACACACTTAGGCTAATGTGTAATGGTGGGGTGATTGTGAGATGAAATGAATGACCTACAGTTTAACGTGGGATCCAACCACGGTGAAGGCCTGGCATTCCACACATTCACACGTTGTGATTAATACACGTCTTGTCAGAGTTGAAGGAAGGGTTGGGTAATCAGATAAATCTGTGCCGGGACCGAGGATTTGAACCTCAGACTCCCAAACAAAAGTCCGACACCTTACCCCTAGACCACCAGGTTACCAACACGGAAAGTTAGGATATTAAATTCACACCACAAGGATCACGGAACAGAATTTGTTATAGTCTAAAGACTAAACATAAATTATTCTTTCTCTCTCACTCTAGTTTTTTTCAAACGATTGCCTGAACAGGTAAAGTGAGAGGGTTTTCCTCCTAAAGATAGGTTTCCGCACAAATTATTATACATTTCTTATGCATTCTACCTACATAATTTTCTACGACATATTGCGGTAAATTTGCCCGGGTGGTTAATAAAACAGTAGCAAAATTATAAAAAAAATGCATATGTATGTAACGTAAGTTGGGCTATTAGCGCCTTGGAAAAAAACATTTTATAAAATCAAAGGTGACCTGGTGGTCTAGGGGTAAGGTGTCAGACTTCTATACTGGCGGCCGGTGTTCAATCTCGGTCCCGGCACAGATTTACCTGATTGCCAAACCCTTCCTTCACCTCTGACAAGACATCTTGTGAATGTGGGGAATGCCAGACCTCCACCATGGTTTGGATTCCACGTTAAAACTGTAGGTCCTCCATTTCATCTCACAATCACCCTACCATTAACACATTAGCGTAAGTGCGTATAACCCGTATGGGTAGTAAGACGCGGTGCTAATAATAATATATTTTTATTACCCGCCTCTGTGGCGTAGTTGGCTAACGCGCTTGTCGTGTTGAGCTAGACTGCTGAGGACGGGGAGATCGAGGTTCGAATCTCGGTCGGTGAACTGGGGGTGGTTTTTCCTAAATGGTTTTCCACTCTCCCTCCACGCAAATGCGGGTTCACTTCCTCTTATTCAACCTTCCCAATTCCTAATCCATTAGCGTAATTAGTACTTAAAGCGTATAACCCGAACGGATAGTAAGACGCGGTGCTAAAATATTATTATTTTATTATTATATTTTTATTATTAGTAAATAATCCCGAGTCTATTTCAGCTACATTATCGATAGCTAAGTCCATAATCATTCCTTTAATCATTAGTTCTTACTTTCTACTGATGTGATCAAAACTGCGTTTAAGTTGTTAAGCAATATCTAGAGTTCTATTTTTGCTATATTTAAGTTTTCAAAATGATCTTCTACACGCTACTTGTTCATATTAAAAGCTGGTAACAGTCAGTATTCCCTAAACCAGCGGTTCCCAACGTGGGTACATGCCAGGACTTTTGGAGGTACGCGAAAATATTTGAATAATGGCGGAAAAGTTACACATGCCAACAGTGTAAGACAAAAGATAACACAAAAGTTGTGAAATTAAACTCAACGCCATGGCGATGGGTGATGGCGGGTTTTCTTCTATAATTGACCTTAAGAGAATGCTTGCAATTTCACACACTTTAAAAAGTTTTCTAATTATTAATTATTTAATTGAATATAAAATATATACACTGTTTGTTCACACTATTACATTATTTTTTTATCCTATTACTAACTTATTTTTTTTCAGTTGTAAACAAATCCGTGTTAACTAAATATTTTGCTAATATTAAGGGCACAATTTATGGAAATGAGGTAAGCAAGTGCAAAAAGGTTTGGAACTGCTACCCTAAGCAAATGATTTTACTCTTCGCTTGAGAGATTGTTTAAAACAAACACCAAGAAACAACGTACAGAAAGGTTTTACATTTAATGTAATCGCATATCTTCACAAATGATGTGATCTGGACACCCTCAGACTTATTCTTCATTAGACCTTTTGAATATAATTTAAGGCCATAGCCTGTCGAGTGCAAGTCTAAACCTATTTTGTGGGATGGTGGACGGGAGGGTGAAAGGAATGGCGTGTCTTTACAATCGACCAAAGTATCCTTCCGCTCCAACAAGAACATATGGATCACGGAAACCGAAGATGGCGCTATCTACCGGACAGGTCTTGCGGAAAAATCATACGTTTGGAAATACAATTTTCTCGAGAACGAGTGAAATTTCTATGTTAATATTTTCAACACCCCTTCTAAGATAATGTTTCGATGTTTATTAATTGTTACATTTTCTTATCTTTTGTTATGAAAACGGCAGTTTTATATTGTAAATGTCAATTTTATCGATATTTGATCACTGTTATAATTATAGAGGAGGTGTTTATATAAAAAGTACAACTTAATCAACATGCTTCCATTCTTGAACAAACGTTTCCGAAAATAAAATTGAAAACTAATCAAAATTCTTGAGATAACCGTTTTTTCCCATGGCTCTGCATTTCCACACCAAAAAGAAAAGGGCCAATCCCTTAATAAAAACAATACCAACTTTGGTGATCACATGGTCTAAGGCGCTACTCTTGCAATAGACTAGAATGCCGATGATGGGGAGATCTAGGTTCGAATCTCGGTCGCGTGTACAGAAATTATTTCCCCCCCTAAATGGTTTTACACTCTCCCTCCACGCAAATGCGGAAACACTTCCTATAAATATAACCTTCCTCATCCTTAAAACTATTATGGTGATTAGTACATAAGCGTATAACCTGAGCGGGTACATAAAAAGTGGTGCTAAAAAAAAGCCATTCAGAATTATTGAATGGGCAGATTTATTTTGGTTTAAAGTAGTTGCTGCAGTCCTAATTAAACCGGGATATCCCAGCGGCTAGTCCAACACTGTTCAATCATTTAAAATCATTACAATTCACGAGTTAAAAGGGGCCAAACTCTATTATATGCTTTTTGCGTACCATTGATAAAATAAAGTAATAAATAATTAATGTATGGGCTGAAATTTAGTAGAACTAAACATTTATAAGGAATGTACATAGTGAAATATTTATAATATTTCAATTCAATTTCCTTTATTATAGTGCTGGCCAACAGTTTGACCTATAACAGGCCAACACTGAAAAGTACACAAGTACCTTACAAATACAATATTACACGAGAAAATAAGAAACAATAATAGCTTTATAATTATACATCCTGATAAATAGTTACGAAAAATAGTAAATAGAAATGATAAGAATAGCAATAGTATCAAATAACTAAAGAATATTATTGATAATATTATTAGTATTCTAAATATTTCTATAAAAATTAGTAATAATTATAATACTAATAAAATAAATATTTCAATGGAATATGACCTTATAAGTTGTTGTTTTTTCTATTCACCTCATATGTCTACTTATAATCTCTAAAAGCAGGCCTAAACTTTGTTGTTGAAAGTCTTCTGATCTGATTGTTGGTCTATGTATTATGTTGTGTGTGAAAGGTAGAGAGGAGGTGGAAGCCTTCAAACTTTCCCTCCCTCCCCCTCAGACAGGTGCGTATTCACGCCAAGTCGATCCGGTTGGGCGCTGGTTATGTTAGAACCATATTCGAGTTAAAATTATTTTTGATAGCCCTTTGTTTTGTTTATTATGAGTCCACGTCAAATAGGCCTAGTACATAGACAAGGAAATAAGAGATACGTAGCCTTACAGGTTAGTGGCGGCTCGTGCATAGGCACTGCGGAACTGCAGCACCCGCTATTCCACTTGATATAATCGATAACATTTAATATAATTAGTCCTTTATTCTTTAATTATTTAATTTATTTTTGTAATACAATATATATCCCTTAAGCTTAATGTCAGTACTTCAGTAGCCATCCCCCAGTTTATGAAAAAGATACAAAAATCTTTGTATGGAACTGTGCGCTTCACAGTGCCAGTGACGTGGTGTTTGACTGTTCTTCACATGTGCACATAGGAGGGGGTGTGGGAGGAAGGCAAGACTGCCAGGTAGAGAGAGCACTGTTGCTCTCGCAGTGCCGGCTCTGGCGTGAGGGTGGAAGAAAGTTTTTTTTTACTCAACGTGTGTTGTGCTTAAAAACCGTGTACCATATTTTTGAATGTGATAAAGTGTAGAAGAGTGTAAAACTAGATTATTATTCTGCTTCTATCCTCGGGGGTAACGGGGGGTCATTTTTCTTTGCAGAAAAACGGGTTTTTCCTCTTGGAAGTTTAAAGGGTTTTAGAGTTTGGGGGGAATTGGGGGGGGGATATTTTAAACAAACTTTTTTGGGGTCAAGGGGTTTGGGGATCCAGTGGGTTTAAACTTCAGTGGTAGTTGGGGGTTTGAAGAGGGGGGGTTTTAAGGGGAGTGGGGCTACTGGAGTAGAAGCAACTCCCGGGTTATTTGGGGGGCTTGAAGATGCGGTTTAAGGGGGAGTGTGCTACGGGATGTGGGAAGCAACTGCATTTGCTAGTCGGGGCTTAAAAGATCGGGTTTTTAAGGGGGAGTGTGCTACGGATGTAGAAGCAATTTCCCGGGGTTTGGGGGTTGGGTGAAAGTATTATTTGGTTTGAGGTGAGTGGTTACTGGATGAAGAAAAAGGGCCCCGGGCAGGAGTATTTACCGGGGTTTTTTGGTTAAAAAGCCGGCGGGGGGCCCAGTTAACAGGGCACAAAGGTTTTCAGTAAATTGGGGGTTTTGCCCGCAGGATAGCAGATAACATTTTTCGGGGATAGCGTTCATGCCCAAAAGGGATATATTCCTGTTTGCTGGGAAGGCAGTTTTTCCCAATTTGGAGGTGGCACAGAAACCCCCCAAAGCCAAAATTTAACAACTCCCCCATAATAAATCTCTTGTAACCTTGTTTCTTAGTCTCATCATTTTTTGCAAAAGGGCATTTTGAAATACTTTTTAAAAAAAGGTTTTGAAGACCTCGGTTCCAAAGGCTGCAGGTAGTGCTTTGTGTGGCTAGGAAGACACAAAAATTACAAATTTCACTGCCCGGGTGAAATTTGAAGTAACTTTTCAGATTTTCATTGGGGGGGGAATGACCATCAAAATTAAAAAATTTCCCTTCCCCCTCTTGGCTTACGGGGAAAAAAAATGACCTGTAGCCAGTCCATGAATAAATTCGTATCAAGTACCTTTTTCCCTTTCCCCATTTTATCTGTGTGCCAGGTGGTGCCCCCTTTTCCATACGAGGCTTTTGATAGGTGCCTTTAAACACACAGAAAGGGGGGGCAAAAATCGCCCCTCTCCCACTGCAGCAACCCAACACCGTAATTGTTTCCCCCTTTCCCCCGGCGGATTTTTACCACATGAACTTTTTTTTGCTGCCTTTTGGGGGCAAAAACCCTTTGGCCGGGGTCATTTTTTTAGCTGGGCCCCAAATTTTTCATCTGCTTTCCAAATTTTTTCCCGGTTTTTTTCCATTAAAATTGTGTTCAACCAAAATTTGGCGTAAAAAAACCCCAAAGGGAATTTTTAATTTTCTTTCTCTGTTCATACCTTCTGTCCTTGCTCACTGATACCTTCAGCTTTTTTTACAAAAGCCGGGTTGCGGCGCAAAAAAAGCCAACCAAACGTCCCCTCCCCTCCAAATTTGGTCTTTGTTGAAAGTGTGTTGTTTTTTTAAAAGATTTTTCCAAATCATAAGCCAGGGGTACGCACTTTCTTTTCTAGTAGGTGAAAAACCAAACCCCTGAAGCTTTTTATGTGGCTAACTAGCTTTTTTTTCTGCATCTTTTTCCAAAGCTGGAAGAGGGCCCCAAAGATTTTGCTTATAAAAGTTTTTTTTTTTAAATTCTGTTTTTTAAAGTTGTCAGGGAAATATTGAACTGTTTACTTGCCTCCCTTTCAAAGGATTTTTTTCTATTGACAAAAAGGCCTCAGCAGCTTTTCCCCAGGTCCTCTTCTGACCAGGAAGCGCGGGGGGTTTTCCCCCTTATAGATTTAGGCATATTGGTCAGTTCTGAACATAAGCACAAAATCCTTAGGTTATTAAAAAAACCGTTATAATTTTTAAATTTTTTTCACGGGCCCCCATTTTGGGGACCCTTGTAGGCCTATACCTTTTTCATTTTACGACATTATCCCCAATTGGGTGTGCCATCTCTCCCAAACCCAAACCCAAAATGCGCCATCTCTCCCAAAGGGGGTAGGAAGATGGCAAAACCCCGCCATTATTCGATAAATAGGTGTATGGCCGGACAACATACATAAACTTTCCCATCCACCCACATCACTCATAAACTATGGGTTGTCTTTTTTTCACAGAGAAAAAATACTAACTAAAAAATACATAATGCATATTGAAAATTCAGCTATTTCCAATATAAATATGATCACAAAATATGAAAAAAGCGGGGACACTTTTAAAAACCAAAAACAAAAGAAACTTTCTACACACACAATGAGCCCTTTTGGCGCGTTTAAAACCCTGAGCAACTGCCCCCCTGTGGGACTCATTGCCCCGGTTTTTCCGGGGGGTGACCCCCCATCTCTCCTCCCGGGGCGCCATCTCTCCTGGGATTTAAACCCTATAGGGATTAGATATAACATGTAATAAAAACTTTAAAATGTAAAGTCGGGTTTTATACTACAATGAAAAAAAATAAAATTATAACTTTTTAAAATTTAAATTTAAAATAACAAACCCATATACAGATTATTAATGACTAGTTTTAAAAAAATTTGTGGTCATAAATTTTAAGGAGTGATTTTAAAGATGAATAAATTGTAAAATTGACACAAGTTGAATAAAAAAAATTCTATTGAATTCTAGTTTCATAACTGAATCCCATGCCCTTATGAGGTATCGTAGAGATCTGCCTGTTCCGTCTAGAGGGATAACGCCCAATTACTTTTTTAAAAAACAAGCCATATGTTTTTTGCGTCACAAGTCCCTGGTTCTACTTCCCCTATCCGGTGTCAAAGAGGGAGAATCATAAAAAATTAAACTTTGGAAAAAATCAAAACAAATTAAAAATATATACCCTTTAAAGTGATAACCACTTGCTGTATTGATAAAATATTCTTATGGGGGATAGTAACCAAATTAATTACTTCAACGGTTTGACCCTAAATATAGAAGCCTTTCTATTGTTTTTTTTTAGTGAATTTATTAAATAAAAAATGTGGGACCTTGCGGTAAAATTTCAAAACCCCCATTTGAGCCAGTTTTAAAATTTTAAAATATGTATTAAGTTTGATGGGAAAAATAAAAATCGTTAATTGGTTTTTTTTTGTGTTAAGGGGAAAAATTTTAAAACACTATCTCTAAAATATTTAAAGCGTTAAAAAACTTGAAATTTTTTGTAAAAAATTATATAAACCCCGTGTTTTTTTTCCCAATATTTTACTTATAAATTTTTGTAAAAGTTATTATTTATGTTATCAAAATATATATCCCCATGATTTTTCCCTAGGTATTTTTAAATTTGGGAAAATATTTTAAAGGTTATAGATTAAATTTAATAAAATGTAGTCGTCCCTGATTGTTCCTTATGAATTTAAAAAAAAAATTCAAGATCCCATAATTGTATTCCAATACAAAATAACGAAAAGGGGGGGTCAAAACTGGTATGCTTCATTGACGAGGTTGGAATTCGAAAAACTGTCCTATTAAAATGAGGATATTTCCAACGCCCCCTCCAAAACAAAGGCTGGGAAAACTTTTTCCCTCCCCAAAAAATACCTCATTATTCCCACCTCAATTTCGAAATTTTAAAATTTTTGTATAGTAGTAAAAAATACCATTAATTAAATTTTATATGTCCCGTGCTAGCACAAGATGCTGAAAAAAATCATTATAAACTACTAATTTTTATTCGTTAGATGGGCACAGAAAGAAAGTGTTAAGAAATGAATACATGTGAATATAAGTTGGGCTTATCATAATAATTATTATTATTATTATTAGCACCGCGTCTTACTACCCGTTCGGGTTATACGCACTTACGCTAATGTGTAATGGTAAGGTGATTGTGAGATGAAATGAAGGACCTACAGTTTAACGTGGAATCCGAACCACGGTGGAGGCCTGGCATTCCCACATTCACAAGATGTCTAGTCAGAGGTGAAGGAAGGGTTTGGAAATCAGATAAATCTTTGCGGGACCGAGGATTGAACCCGGCCGCCAGCATAGAAGTCTGGCACCTTACCCCTAGACCACCAGGTCACCCATCATAATAATTAAAGAGTTTGCGTGTGTGTTGTGTGTGGTGGTGTGGTGTGGTGTGTGTGTGTGTGTGATGTGTGTGTGTGTGTGTGTGTGTGTGTGTGTGTGTGTGTGTGTGTGCGCGTGTGTACACTACTACATGAACGATACTTATTTTTTCTCTATCATGAGTCTCGGGTTTGCTGAAAAAAAAAACAATAACTATTATGGGTGCCTAAAATCCAAACTTTCTTAGTGTTTGTATTTATAATAGCTGTCTGCTATGGATTGACACGAAGAAACTTTCTCACTCGTAAATGAATAAGTAAACTATAAGTTATTTAAATGGCATGGTGCACAGCAAAGACTTGTCTCTCTCTTTATCTCGCTATTATATATTAAAAACTCGTGCTTTATTTGAGTATCTAATTTTAAATATTAAAAACTTATATTGTCTACTTACAGTTTACATATATACAGGAAGGAATTAAGGTTTAATAAACTAGATTTACAAAGGGATATCCTTGACTCAGTGAACAGATACGCTATTAGCTAAATGTATATCCTGGGGGTGACCTGGTGGTCTAGGGCTAAGTTGTCAGACTTCTATGCTGGCGGCGGGGTTCGATCCTCGGTCCCGGCAAAGATTTTATCTGATTACCAAACCCTTCCTTCACCTCTGACAAGACATCTTGTGAATGTGAGGAATGCCAGGCCTCCACCGTGGTTTGGATTCCACGTTAAACTGTAGGTCCTTCATTTCATCTCATTATCACCCTACCATTACACATTAGCGTAAGTGCGTATAGCCCGAACGGGTAGTAATATATCCTGGGATTGTTAAATATTTCAACAGAAAACTTATGCTATAGGAATTGTTTGACTCTTAGATTAGCTTACAGATGTTGCGAGGAAAGTCTACTTAAGGGATTCATAATATTTTAATACGTTGCCGTTTGGGTATCAGAGTCCTTGTAAACGCACTCACCACGACTAAAGTTGATTATTTAGACGGGCTGAATAATCTTTTTTTTTCTTTCACTCTAGACAGTTCCACTGACATAGCGTTTTTCAAAGATTTGAGATTTTTTAAATATTTTTTATGCATGAAAACAAGCTATTTTTTATTTATTTTATGCATCCGGGTTACTTTTTTTATTTTTTTATTTGCCAGTAAAACCCTGGGCCTCTTGATTTTCTTTCAATTATTTTGTTTGTAATTTTTAATTCTAGTAAATTGTTTGTGTGTTTTTATTTATTTTTTATTTTTTAAAAAATTAATAAATTTTAATATAATAAATTTTTATATTATAAAATTATATATATTTATATATTTTATTAATTTTATATATATAATTTAAATCTATTAAAATATAATAAACTGTTTTAATATAAAATTATTTTTTTTTAAAAATGAAAAACGTATCTATGATATTCCATATTTAGTACCGAGGACACTTTCCCCCATATTGTAAATATTCACAGTATACTTTTCACTGGTGTAAAAAACAGTTATGTTTTGCTAAAATATTTTTTAAATTTCACAGTATTTTTTACCTGTGTGTATACTTTTTCCCATTTAAAAATATTTTTAAAAATGTTATGTTTGTGTTTTAAGTCTACACCCCCACTTCCTCCTTCCTAAAACTACAACCCCATTAAGTACAAAGTCCGTTTAAAACTTATGGAAAAGTTTAAACATCCATTTTTTGGCCATCATAAGGGGCCCTTCCACTGTGGAAAGTACATTTTGTAGCAGATTTACCCGTCACTTGGACAAATTTGTGCTTTAAAATTTGAAAAAATCAATGGATTTGTTTTATGGCACCGGGATTCGAAAAAGACGAGAAAAGTCCCCGCTCATATTTTTAAAGGGTTTGGGAAAGGGAGACAAGAATGATCTCCCAAAATGTTCCATGGACAACTGATGCTTTAAGCCAAAAAAAGTGGTCGTGATCTTTTCACCAAAGGATGCCCCATCAAAAATGCACATGCCTTACACAAAATATATTCCATAGGGAAAGGGCCCAAAAGACATTTCCTTAAACGACTTATATCTGCTTTTTAAAACCCAGGGAAAAAAGTAGATTTAAACACTTTGGGGGGGGACAAGTCGCCCTGAAAACCCCCCGGTGTTTTACAAGAGGCTTACCCGATGCTACAATTACGCCTCCGGCTAAAATTTGCTAGATTTAAAACAAGGACACAGAATGGTTCAGTTTTTAGCCCCGCCCGATCCCGGGTGCGTGTGTCCCTACCACGCAAAGTATAAAAAACCGACATTTCCCGATTCAGATCATTATTAATCAGGTCCCAAAGTGTTAAAGGGGCCCCTTGTTACGTGCTTGATCAACAACGTGTTGTTTTGGAAAACGCCCGACAAGAAACTGATTGACTCTTTTTGCGAGTGTACCATAACACTTTAAAAGGGTGGGTCCCGCTGAAAAAAATGCGCAGAAGACAAAGTTGCTGCCACAATGGTGTTTCGAAAGTGGTAAAACGAGGAATGTTGGAAAAAAAGAACGACTAGTTTTCTGAAAGGAGGAGCGTTCTTGCCTTTTTTTTTAGCCCCTTTAATCAGGGGTTCCCTCGGTTTTTTATTAAAAAAGAAAAATTTTAAAACATACGAAAGAGAGTATTGGTGTCCCCGGAAACATTTTAACCATTACAGCAACACCCCCAAACAAGTTGCTTCGGCAACAAATCTAGGGGTTCCGATTTGGAAAAGGAAAGGGAAAAAAATTTTCTCGTTAAAAATTTTTACTACAAGTCTAAAGGGACTTTATCCCAACAAGTGTACAGCGCTATCTGCACTTTAGTAAACACCCCCCACCTTTTAAAATACCAACACCACCACCACAACCAGGAAGTTTCTGTATTTCCCATCCCTTCTGCTTAAATATGTAAAAAAAACAGGCATTTAAAAAAGCTGAACTTTTCTAAACAAAATTTCCGAGGCGGCATCTTTGGGACCAAACGGGGAAAGTGGTTTTAAAGATACGCCTTCCCCGGGACCCAATATTGTGGATTTAGTCAAGTTTGGGTCAGGCAAAAACAAAAGCGAACCCGTCAGGGTGGCGAGAGTTTCTCACGGCGCAGAAAAAAAAAAAAACTTTCCAAAAGATTTATTGTAATTCCGAAACGTTTGGGCCCATTGAGATCCACCCCCGTACCAAAACCCCTTTACCCGTCGCAGAGAAAAAAAAAAACTGAAGAAATGGCGAAAACAGGGGGCTGCCGTTCAAGCTTAATGGACCGTTTACCCCGACTCTACACGCCCCTTTCATCCTGCGGGGTTTGAGGAGGGGTTTCCCATAAAAGCGTCAAAAAAGATCCCGAAAAATTAAGAAATGGCTTCGTACGCGTACGCTTATACCCTACCAAACCGGTGCAAAAAAATTTTCCGTGCAACAAGACGTTGTGTCAACATTGACGATCCGGGCAACATATCTGCGTATGCAATCCAGAAAATACAACGACGGTGCAGTGTTTTGCTCATCGCCTGGGAGGTTTAGAAAGATGGCAGGGTGGGGACGTTTCCCACCCCAAACGGGGGCGTGGGAAAACCCCTCTGGGGGACTTTTTCAAAAAAGCGGCGGAAAAACCTCCAAAATACAGAGGACAAGGGGAAAGTTCATGGCACGTCTAGTTCGGAAATTTTAAAACCCAGAAGGGTATTACTACATACACATACCAGAATGAACAAGCATTGGGGGGAACGATTTCAATAGAACTCTAAAAGGACGAGTCCCTTTTTTTCCCCAAATAAAAAGTATCGGTATGGGGGGACCCCCCAAAGATCATTCGACGATACAACGGTGCAAAACTTTCCATTTTTCATGATGGACCCCGACTTTTCAGAAAAAATGTGCTTCAATCAGAGAAAATTGTAGGCAAAAGGCGTCCAAACTAAAACCCAAAAAATAAAAGTGGGGTGACATGGTGCTATTACAAACCCAAAATGCTTTTTTAAAGGGTCGAAAGAAATTGGAGCGAAGAGATTTTAAAAATCAGCATTTGGTGGTTGCGACACCTGTCGTCTACAGACTCACCGATCTTGAGGGCGAAGGGGGGAGGGGACGTTTTAGAACCTGATTGCAAACGGTACTTCTCCCGAAAATTTTAAAAATTTGAAAAAAAATATTACTATCAAGGGTAAAGGTGCCAGAAAAAAAAGTGTACTGCAGTGGAAAGGTTTTTTTTTAACCCCGAAAAATTTTAATTTGGATTCCTGCCATTACGTCAGCGCCTGCATTAAAGGGACCAGTTTTACTCCTTTTGCCGAGCGACGCTTAGGGGATATTCCTGAAAAATCCCTCACGAATTTCACATGGAATTTCCCTTTACGTCTTAACTCGACGGTGGTGGGAAGTCGCTCTGGCTAAATTTTCAATACCCTTGTTCTTTCCCACCGCCCGAGGGAAAAAATATTTTTTTGTACAACGGGTAGACGCAAGGGTGTGGAAAAATTTAAAGGGATATACCCCTGCGGAAACTACACATAACCATGAATTGATCAAGGCTAAAAGCCGTAGGGGTTTTTTTAAAAGGGGGATTCCGGAGTTTTTTTTCAAGTACAAAACCCCCCAAAAAAAAATGGAATTTTTTTTCCCCAAAAATTTACACTGCTACTCTATCAAGCCAACTAAGTCTACAGCTCGTTTCGATCCCCTGCTATCTGATCAAAGTTTTCCCAAAATACCGTAGCCCCCAAATTCTATAGGCTTTGCCCTCGCCAATGTCACTCACGGGTATCGCGTACTCAGCCCCTGGGGACATTGTTTGGTTCCCCTGTTACATATCGTCGGTTCAACAAAAAAAAAAAAATAATTTCGGCTACATAAGACAGTTAGCTATGACAGTTGTCACATGCCTTGCTTAAAGGGGGAAATTGAAATTGGAAAACAAAATAAGAAATGAAAGGGGAACCTTTTTCCTTCGAGATTGGGAAAATTTTGAGTGAAACTCATTTTCGATGCTGCTCCTGAACGTCCCTCAAAAATACTACGTCAACCCAGGCAGGAACAGGAATTTCCTCGAGTACCAGGGGTCCCCCATCAAAAAGGGCATGGTAAAAAAATTTTTTCAGCGGCCTTTTTAAATGCGTAGTTCCCTTGCTGAGAATGGCGCAAAACCCCTTGAAAACGGCACTTCTTATAGTATTGAGGTCTCGAGTTCCAATTTACGGCGTCCTTTTTAAAAAAGCCCTACGCAACGTGAGGAGGTGGTACAAAAAAGAAAAAGCAAGGGTGAAAAGAAGACCAAAACCTGAGACCGGCTCCCCGGGTATGGGGGCGTAAAAAGCAACGCTCGTCTTTTGTCGTCACCCGGGTAAAAAGGGCAAAAAAAACTGTAGATATTTTTTATTTAAAGTCGTTTCTACCCCCGCCGGGGAGGTGCCCGAGTAAATGGGATTATTTCCCGGCCACCCCTCAAACAGTTTAAAGTGGGCAATGGTCAGTAAACCCGTCTCTTCCCTCCCGATGATTACCCAAGAATTTACCGTTATGGACAAAGGGAAATTATAACAATCTTTCCCCGACTATGCTCATATCAGGGCGGCCATCATGAAAACCCCCCGGGGGTGCTTTCCTGGGGGGATCAGATGATATTCAAAGGTGGATTGTTTTAAACCAAAAACGTCTCACCACCCAGCAACACTAGCCAAAGGCGTAATTGAGACGCTATCAAATTTAAAAAGGAAGCCAAAAAGAACAATTTTTACTTGCGGTTTTGGTTCCGAACCCCCGGACGTTTGAGGGACTAACGCCGGCAAAAAGGGATTGAGGCCGTCGCAGTCTCACCAAAAAAGTAAGTGGTGGGTCTTTTGGGGGATCTCCCGTTAGGTTTTAACCCCGGAATTACCCTTTTGAATGGGACCGAATCAAGTCAAGTTGGGCCCTTCCCGTGACGGGGTTTAGTCTTATGCGGTCCTGAACTCCCTCACTTTAAAAGGGTTCCATCGTTAAGCAGCCCCTATGCGAGTTCAAAGTAGCACCTTCTATACATTGGCAATGCCAAAGAATTAAACGTCAGCCCGGGAAAAAAATCCCCTCACCCGTGTGGAAGTAAAAAACCTCTTTCCTACGGGCGGCAAGGGAAAACACTGGCAAAGTATTTACCGGCCAGTTCCCAAACGAGCTCGTGGGGGTTTTGTATCAAAAAAACCCCCTTCAAAGGGGGCTCCACCCAAAAACCCCTTTTAAATTTAAAACCTATGGCTGAACATTTTCGTGTATAGAGGGAAACAAGTACCGTCGAAAACCCTTTAAGCCCCATTTTTCAAAAAAACACTATGTATTTTCTGCCACAATTGTTTTCTGGATCGGGGATTCATTTCATGAACTAAAGGAGTGGCATCACAAGAAGCCTTTCCTAAGGGATATCCCTGGCTTTCGATCTCCCCCTAATTTGTCAGCCCACATGACATCGCAGGGAATTTTAGACCCGGGTCTTGATCACGAAGTGAGTTCACCAGGGGTCTCACCAAAACCCTCAAATGTATCATGTAGGGGAGTTTTCCAACACACACCCTTGCAAGGAAGAAACGTCGTGACCCATTTTGGAATTTTAAAATAAACGCTTTCCCCCTCCCTTTACCCCTCATTTAATCCCGGCTCTTGTGGATTTCCGAGCTTCATCGACGACAACAAAGAGTTTATCGAAGGAAAATGGTTTTTTTTTTTGTTTCGGCACATTCTTCAACATTGGTGCTAAAACCCCAAACGCTATCGAGGAATTTCCACCGTGCCCGAAAAAACCCCACATTTAAGTCAACAATCTGCAGGTACCCGGATAGCGGTGAGTGGATTTTAGCTGCTCAAATCCCCCATCTCTCGTGCCCCAACGGTCAGAAAAAGTCTACGTTAAGGGGGCAGAAAAAAAAATTTCTAGTCAAATACAGTCTACACCATTGTAATTTTGTACGACAAAGGTTTTTTCATGAAAACACTTAAATGGGCGCACCATGTGCATGGACATAGTTCTGATGGGAAATTTTTGTTCAGGCCCTATCGTCTGGGGACTTTGTGATTGGAATTGAAGAGGGGCAGCCCCCCATAAGAGTGCGTGAAAACAAAACCCCCTGGTTCCGTTCTTACGGGTTGGTGTTTTCCCGGATCAACTACCCACAAGAAAAGCATGCCCGCGCTCAAGCAACAAAACCCATCCACACATCAAGCCTGGGAAACATTGGGGGACCCTCTTTATCGACAAGAACGGGGGGGGGAATACTTTGACAGTTATGGTTTTTCCCCCCTTAAAGTAATCTGGGTTTATACGCAATAAAAACTTTTCGCACGTCCCATGCACGCACAAAAATTCAAAGCATGCCTCAGAATTTTGGGCCATTTTGTTCCCTGCACCTTCTTTATCGGCCCAGAACTTCCGCTGATAACTTTCCCAAAACCTTTCTTTCCCACCCAAACTACAGCCAAAAGACGGGGTGGTGGAAAATTTTCAATTGTTTTTTCAAGATGTAGGGGGATGCCACCCCTTTAAGAGGCCATGTCCCAAGCGGCGTGCGTCTAAAAAGGGGCGTACGGCGCCAGTCGCCCATAAACCCCTAAAATCTGAAAGGGCAAGACGTTTGCACCCGCAAAGCAAAGCCCCTGAAAACCCCTCCTCACCCAGTATTTTACACACATTGTTCCCGCTGGATGGAGTCGCGCCAAGGAAAATCATCGTCCTCATGAGCGTCAAAAAAAACTTTACGCCCATGTCCAGCTAGAAAAGTGGGGGGAATTCGCCGTGTTTAACTTTTCAGAATGGTAAGAACTGGCAGCTATAAATCTTCATATCAAATTTTTTAGCAAACCCCAACCCCCTCAGAAAATTTGTTGATTAATCATGAAAACTTCTGATGCATGTGCAGTGACCGTATGGTCGTATCTGCGAGAAAAAAGACCCGGATCAAACGGGTGCCTACAGACCTAGTGGGCACTCTTTGTGGCTTTGGGGCCTCCGAGTCACCGTCGACCCAAGGGACATTTGGTTCACCCCACGCCCCCTTTGCAACGATTTGATCGACACGCTCGCGTGGATGTATGCGACACGCTAAAGAAACGGCGGGTGTCATCGACCTAGAAAGCCTACGGGAAAAGTTCAAAAACCCGGAATCTTTTTCACCGCTACCCCACTATACACGTCAATCGTCGGGTTTGGGCTATTACATGCGATTGTGAACTTAAAATAATTTTACTAACCACTAAAGACAAGTTGAAAAAAGTTGAAAAGAAAAAAATGAGACATTCCCGTAAAAAATATAAAAGTTTTATTTAATAAAAAAAAATTTTTTAATACTGTGTTTTATTTACTTTTGCCTTCGATCCCCTTGTCTTTTTTTCCCACCAAACCGGCGCCGGGAAAAAACCCCTTGCCCGGGTCAATGACCTCAATATATATTCTTTCTCAACCGTTTTTTTGGGGACATACTTTGGCTAAGGGAAAACCCCAAAGGGGGCTGCGACACATGACCTATTCCCCATCTATTTGTCTCGACTTTTTTGTTGTCCACCCAACCCGGCGCCAGGGGGAAAACCCGTTGCCCGGGGCAATTTACCTCAATTATTTCTTTTCTCAAAATCGTTTGTCGGGGTCGACATACTGGTGCAGGGAAAAACCCCCGGTTGTGAGGTCACGATTTTTTCTTGTCCGTGGCGCCAGGGGAAAAACCCCGCCCGGTCAATGCCTCCATATCTATTCTTGTCTATCGCTTGTTGGGGGCCCAAAACGGCGCAAGGGAAAACCAAGTGCTGAGGGCAGTTTTTTGTCCCACTTGTCGACTCGCCAAACGGTGCCAGGGTGGCGACGGAGGGGGGAAAATAAAGGGGGGGAACCAATTATCACAAATTTCCCCCAACACCATAGCGTGAGGTTGTCTGCTTGTTTGGGACAGAGCCTTGTGACGGGGAACCAAAGTTCATTCTACCCCCGACAGCCATAGCGTGAGTTCGTGTGGACGTCTGACAACCTTTTTACGGAGGAACCAATGTTAATTCTACCCCCCCCAGCCCCTAGGCGAGGGGTTTGCCCGGCCCCTTTTCCCCCCAAAAAAACTACAAAAGCCCTAATTGATAAAAACCAACACCTCAACCTAAATTAATTAATTAACAATAATTTAAATTAGAAAAATTAATTCAAATCATTATAATAAGAACCCAAATGCCGGGTACTAGGAGAGGGGGTAGGGGAGGGGGGAAAGGGGGGGAGGGGATCAAACGCTGTGGAATGGTAGGGGTTGGGGAAGGAGGGTATATTAGCAGCCAAACAGGGAAAAAGGGGGTTAATTGAAATCACATTTCTATCCCGGTGTACGTAGTGAACCCTCAATCGGGAGCTATTTTGAGGGGAGGGGTTTAGGGGGGATTTTTCAGCACTTTGGGGGAAAGGGGCCCCCAATTTGACCCCCTCCCAAGCGTCTACAGGGAGAAAGTGATCCTCCTTACTTACACAGTATGTGGAAGCTTGGGACCCACGGGTTTGAGCAGCCTCGCCAAGCGCCTACACGGAGAAAGTGATCCTCTTACACTGGTGCGTGGGACTGAGAAAGCCTTGATCTAAGCTATCAAAAACCACAATTTCAGACACGTTTAAGAAATAAATAGCCGAGAGTGGGACGGATATTGTAAATTAAATTTATCTACCCACCAACATATTTATCTCACATTTATTTCCTCATGCTCCATCGTTCCGTGGCCCAAAGGAAAAAAAACTACATAGCAAAGTTTGCCTAGTCACCATGGTCGCTCTATTTGACCAACTACACAAAAACACCCAACACCACCGGTCCCACACATCCAAACGTCAACAATCTGAGTGAACCTGCGTTCCAAGACTCGCCACCAGGAGATATAACATCGGACATCCAGGAAAAGTGATCCTCCTTACACGGGGTTCGGTGAGGATCACTTACACGGGTGAGGTGAGGATCAATTTTAAACCTTATGGGAGAAAGTGGTCTGGAACTCTTATTTTCACCCACTACTCACTTTGTAACCTTATTCATAAACATTGAATCAAAGTATAAAATCTAATACTGCATAATATAGCTAACTTGTTTGTTTTTGTTGTTGTTTTTTGCCATCATAGTTTAAAGTGAATCTCAATAATGAGAAATTGAGAGGTTTTCTTAAAAACTTATAGACTACTAATGATTTTGCTCGATATTAAAAATTTCTGATTGCTGTTTATTGCTTTGGTGGCCACATGGGAAAAAGGTGCTTCTCTGACAATAGACTATACTGCCAAGAACGAGGGTCTCGGTGTTTGATCCCAGTCGGGTGCACTGAGGTGGTTTTTCCTGAACGCTTTTCCACTCTCTATCCTCAGGTAAATTTGGACGCACTTCCTTGAAACTCAACTTTCCTTATACCTAACCCATAAGTGTAATTTGTACATAAGTAGACAACTCGGACGGTTTTGTATTCGTTAAATTGAAGAAGGTGTAGAGTAGACGAATTTTGGAGCCATTTTTTTGCATTGTATAATCCAGCTGAAAACTTAAAATATCCAACTTATGTAAAGTTGTACAGTCCTCCCTATATCTGTCCCATGGAAATACAAATTTTAAAAGAAGGATTTCCTCTCAAGTAGAGTCCTCGCAGAAGATCGGGCCCAAATGTCATAACATATTTAAGTGCATATCTAACTACAAAAGATGCATCACAACTGTAAGTAATAACCAAAAAGCTTGTCCCCATTAAAAAGCTCTTCCAAGGTGCTCAAAAAATTATCAAACTTTTTGGAATAAAAAAAAAGAAAAGTTGAATAAAAAGGGGGAAAGAAATTAATGCATTGAAAGAAGAAAAAAAGAAATTTCAAAAAAAAAGCTAAATTAAAATTTTTTTTTTTAAAATTTTTATTTTTGGGATTTTTTAACGTTTTTTAAACCGGGTTTTAACGGGTATTTTTGTGGGTAGTCCAGAAATTTTGGGTTTTTTTACCTAGAAATTTTTTGGAGGAGAATCCGTTTTGGGGGTTTTCCTTTATTTTTGGGGGGGTTTTGCTGTTATGAATTTCCACTTTCCACCTAAAAATTTTTCGGGAAACATGAAAAAAATGCAAAAAACAAAAAAAAAATTTTGACAATTTTTGGTTTTTTGCTTATAGCTGAAAAATATGCATCTTACAGAAAATGATCTTTAAAAAAAAAATTTTTAAAATAGAGAAATTTCCCCTATTTAGCTCTGTAGATTTTTTTTCAAAAAATAGTTGGGAAGTCGCGCAAAAATAGTTTGTATGGTTGCCCCCCTCTTACCCGTTCTCTGTCACGCATCTCCCCCTCTCTCTCTCTCTTTCCCCGCCCCCCTCCCTTCTTTCTAAAGGGTGGGGAAAGGATTTTTTGTAAAGAGGACAAAGGGGAGGCATCCTTCAACATGTTGTGATAAAATTAAAGTTTCTGGGTTGGAATTTACAAGTTCGAACAACCATGAAAAATAGAGACGGGGAAAAATTTCAGTGAAAAAAAAGATGCAAAAAGGTTGAATTGGTTTCCCCAGCACCCCCCCCTTTCCCCAGAAATCCCTGAGCTCTATAAATAAGTAGGGTATGGGAGATGAAGGGGTCAACTCCCACATGCCCCCGCGGAGGGGTACTAAGGGTTTTAAACCCGCTTTGTAGGGGGTGTTTTCCCAATCGTTAAATTAAACGGAATATTAGTGCACCCCCTTGCCATTATTAACAGTGCCAACAAATACAAAATTTAAAACGTTACCATCAATCCAACCACACTTTTTCAGAAAATTGATTGCAAAAATCAGATGAAGAATTGGGGAAATTCTTAACCTTTATGAATTTGTCCCTACCCACTTTTCTTTTTGGGAAAAAGGGGTTGTATGGGGGAAAAGGTAAAAAATAAAACTTTGTACAAAGCTTTCAACCTTCCCAAGGAAAATTTTTTGGACAGCAGTATATTCGTATCGATGGCGGATATTTGTTGCATCGAGCTGTGGGGGGCCAGGGGAGTCATTTGAGATTTTTGTGACAGTTTGTGCATTTTTTTATTAGCACAACAAGTGCGGGAGTCGTTTTTGATGGATCTCCCACAATGTTTCTGAAAAAAGCATAAATACCTGGAGCCTCGGGAGAGCACGCAAAAAAAAAAATTCTATCGAAAAACTGTTTAATGGAACAATGACCCCACGGTCCTCAGGAGAAATTCCTTTCCAAATCTAAAATAAAAATGTTTTTATTCATGCTAGTGACGAAATTCACAGAGGGGAAAATGGGCTGCAAAAAAAGCAAAAGAAGATGCGGAACCTGATTTTCAAACTCAACCTTTTGGCACCAACACATGAAACTGTCATAGTTGTCGGTGAAAGATTTGATCTTATAGTTATCTTCCAGGTATCTGTACTTTCCTAACTTCATTACTTAAGAGGAAAAGGCAAAGTACCTAAGAACTATATCATCCCTAAGGCAGTTGAAAAAGCATTCCCGGGGAATATTGTTTTTAATCCCCGGGGGTTTTTGACAAACAGCTTTTTTAATAAGGGTAAGTGAAATTTTTTCATACTTTTAAAAAGAATTTTGATCTGATTAACAGGTTTAGGTGTTTTTAAAACCCCGAAAACTGATAAAGAGGCAGTTTTTCAGCGGTGAAAGTTTCCTTATTTCATTTTTCGGGGTTGGTGGAAAAAAAGTAGCTTCAATAAATAAGTTAGGTACGGCAATAGTAATGTCTGCATACAAGGGGCCAAGCCAAAATTACCATACCCCCTACTGAAGCTGCAGCACGAAACATTTGTAGGGTGTTCCATCAGGTTCAACGATGGCTTGGTCATGAAAAAAGACCCGAACAATGGGGGGGGAAAACCTAAGAACGGCCCCCATGCCCGTCACCCCCTGCACCCCCTTTCCCCCGAAGCATATAAAATCAATTTCGTGCAAAGAAGAAAGGTCCGAGGGAATTGTGGTGTAAAATCGGCCTATATTGCTCGAAAATTTTTTTTAATTGAAGGAAACCCGCGACAACTTGGAGAAAATGATTGGGGGCGAGAATGAATTTGGGGAAACCCGAGTCCAAGGGTTTAAACCCCGGCCAAGAACTTGAAGCGGGGCCATCAGAAGTATTTTATTAAAAAATTTACGAAAACAGCAGATTTTTAATAACCCTTTCGATGGTTTTACACCCTTGCATACCTTTATACACTCTTTGAACAAATAAAAATTTTTTACTTCTTTACTTTATTATTTTTTTAGATGAACGAAAGGGTCTGAAAGGGAAAAGGGGCAAGGACACGGTCATGGATTTCGCAACAAAACGGCCCCGACGATTTTTATTTATTTTTTTTATTATTATCCCCACTATTTCCCTTTATATTGTATTAACACATTTTTTTTATCCGATTTTTGTTTGTCATGTAAGAGTACCTTTGTTAATAAAAACCACATTTCAAAAAGAGTTAGTTATAGCCCTATATATAAACACCCAAGGACTAGGGTAACTGAAAACTGTAAAATTTCAATACTACTGTTCTTAATAAGAAAATTATCAAAATAGAGCTTCATCCGAGAAAAAAAGCAGGTTTCGCTTAAAGATGAAAATGAGCGTTGTACTTACAAATTTTTAAAGCGCGTTTTCGCCTTAACTTTCGTTCAAAATAAAACATGCAAAGTTAAAAATTTTAGAAATTTTATTAGTTTTTTTTTTGTATATAGCAAATTTTTTTCGAAAAGTGCATAGTTTATGTTATAAGAAAAAAAAAAAATAGTCAAGTTTTTTGTTGTTTTTTGCATTTTTTTAAATATTTACGAAAATTTTCGAGGTGGCAAAAGGGAAATTCTTAATTAGCACACCGAGAAAATATAAATTTGAACCAAAAATCAGAACTTCCCAAAACTTTCCAGGTAAAAACCCCTTTTCGAGCAATGATTGACTGGACTAAGGGGAAAAAGAAAAATTATAAATAAATGATAATACTTTGGGGATATTCTTGACTTTTTAGTCACTTTTAATGGGCTTTTTAAGCCCTTTTTAAGGGCACTCTTTTATGGTTTCTTGTCACTTTTATCACTTAATCTAAGGCACTTGTACTTGCTTTCCCTGTTTAAAGACACAGGAAGAGGAAGGTGCGTTTCAAGCTAATGCACCAACATTCACCTGACGAGAGATCTAGAATGTTTTGCGTTTTTAGCCTAGGGCTAAAGGGATTAGTTCATAAAATAACAAACTAGATTGCAAGGACTACTGCTTTATAGTAGAGATTTTTGGTTAATATATCAATTGAAACCACCAACAGCCCACAGGTATGTGTTTTCCATAAATCTATTGACACCATGGAAATATCTGAGTTAGATACCACTTTAAAAAATTAAACAAGTATAAAATTTTTAAAAAAAATAAAGCTGTAGAATATCTTATATATTTTTAAATAAATTTTTTTAAATTGAATTAGAGAATATTTTTGTATCCTGAGTATTAATATCAAAAATGTGTTGCTACGATACAGGGTCTTGTTGCAGTTTAAATATTTTATTTTATTTATATATATTTTTTTCACGGTGGGGCTAGCTGGCTGAGGCATGTAACGTTCTAGAGCTGGATGGAGAAATCTCTGTCGCTCTAAAACGGAAGCTGTTATGCCACCAAGGGGGGGGGGGGAAAAAGCGGGACATTTTTTGTGAATAGTAGACACACATGTTTTACACATGAGAAAACACGCGTTTGAGATTAATTTGAAATATTGGTCAAAATTGCCACGTAAAGGGAAAAATGTTTTGAGCCCAACCAGAAGCAATTTTTTTTAAATTAAATTAATTACCGTTCATTTACTACCCGAGTCATGTATTCTTTCTGTATTTAAGATAATATTAAATCCCAAATTCTATATGAATTAGGTGTTCTATGGCATATCTAGTGCGCAACATCTTACTACCCAAACCGTCCATATGAATAGTACCCCTAACATATTTAAAACATACATTGAGTGTTCTAGGGTATGGCTTTGTTCATTCTGTGATGAGCTTCACTAACATTCTAACTGTCCAATAATAAATCTAATAGAAAAAAATTAATAAAGAGAAGGGGGCTGAGATATACATATATTAAATTGTGATTCGATTGAACTTATATTGATATCAAAATCCTAAAATAAGTTTTCCATTTTATTTAAGTTTGTTTATAGGGTTTTGTACCTACAAACCCTCTAATTTTGGCAAATCTCAACAAGTTGACCCCAATCTTTTGTTATGATTTTTATTTTTGCACTCCAGCCCTTTATTGTTACAAACGATTTTTTTTGAAAAATTATTATTTTTTAAACTTAATCTGTTCATAAAATTATGGAATATTTTAAGTAAAAAACATTCTGTTTTTCATTTACTATATATACTTTAAAATCTACTATTTATTTTGTTTATGTCTTATTTTTAAATCAATTAGTTCATACACCCAAAAAATATTTCTTTAAAAAAAGCTAGAAATTGTTAGTAAAAATTTGGCAATTAATTTAAACATCCCCAAAGGGTTTCTCTGATCGGAAAAATGTCGAATTGTTCTTGTAGTTTAAGCATTATAATCAAGGCCGTAGCCAGCCAATAATTTCAGGAGGGGTTTGGGGGGGCACACCCCCCATTTACTGGAAGCTAGAAAAAATTCTAAATGATAAAAAAGTTCTTTAAAAACTCTGTGAAGTGGGTTTTTGTGGTAAAATAACCCCCAAAAATGCGAAAGGGTAAGAAACTTTTTTTTTCATATTTAACATTTCTAGAAGCTTTTGAAGTTTCTTTTTATGGTAACACAGTCCCTTAATTTGTATTTGTATCTTAATTTTTATATTGTTTGAACCATAAATAAAGTCATATATATTTTGTTCATAAAATTTGCGGGGGTAGGGGGGGGGGGGTGAATGAACCCCAAACCTCACCCCTATATTTTCTGTTTCGGTTTCCCTAAACATTTTAAATAGTCTCCTTTGCAGTTACAGCAAGTGATTGTGGATTCTAACTTTAGGGAGGTGAGTGAGGGCAAAATAGTTTGTGCTTTTTGCATTGCTTAAACCAATGAGGCTATATTATCCTTATTTTCTTCAAAGCCTTTCCTAACATTGTATGATAATACCTTCTTTGTGTTGTACACAAGGAAATTGCTCAATAATATTTCTAGGACATGTGTGTGACATATCTGTAGGGGATTTGAGATTCACTATGTTAGTATTTCCCTTTATTGAGATACTTATGAAAATTTAGATAGGTAATCATGACCTGACTCCCTGTTGCATCACACTTTAAATTTCTGTATTCTTGCAGAGTTTTCAGTGAGATCTCTGTTCTATCTTGTATGCAAGATAGGCATTAAACAGGTTAAAAGATCGAACAGTAAAACAAATAAATATTGAATCTTAATTGTGATGATAAAATAACTTTAAAATTTATGTGTATAGTTTCTATCATTAGTTCCTATTTAAAATAGAATTCATTTAATAGCAAAGTATTGTTAAAAAAGTAAATAGGATAGCAGTTTGAGAATTATTTTAGTTTTTATCTCACATATCAAAATAATTTGGTGTAGACTGCAATCGTGTTTAACTGTTTGGTGAACATCAATCTTTAATGGGCTAGACTAGATATAACCATATTTTATAAGTACAATGCTACACCATATTAAAATTTATAAAAGAAAGCTTAATTACCTTTTAAAATAACTGGACCCTATATGATTCATTTAAAATTTCGAACTAATTTAAACTCTTATATCAGACAAGAACCCACATAAATGGTCGGGAAAAATAAGGCGGATTCGCAAACTCACGGCCCCCGTGACAAGGGTGGCCCGCCCCTTTGTCCGCAATATCTTCATATTTTTTCTATTCGGCCTGCATTCGAGGGTTACCACACAAAATTAAAAAGTTTAAATTGAATGTTTATTTCGTAAATTTTGA
>JBCFYV010000003.1:47515957-47549596 GCA_039000515.1 Timema cristinae
TTTGTTATTGGTGTCGTGTTTAAAATAAGTTGTATTAATGCCGGGATGTAAAATTTTTACAATCATGAGAAAAGAAGAAAAAAGGACTTGTTCTACAACTTATTACCAGTTTGAGATTATAAAAGATGTACACCAGGATCTTGATTACTACTTGAGGAGATTGTGAGGACATGCATATCTTTCAGTAAACATAAAGAGATATGTGCATATGATCGATTTCTCGACTACAGATGGTCTAGGGTGAGAAGTTTCAATTTTCTTATACTATTGCGGGACTGAGGATGGCTTAAAAAAAAAAATAGGTGGCTGTGAGCAGTGTGGCTATTTTGTTTGACTCAAAGAAGTCTAATTGGGTTAAGGGTAAATAATAAACTTTCTGTGCCATAATTTTGGACGTGGTTGCACTTAGGTATATATGTTGGTTTTATTTTGCCTTGAAAATGTAAAGAAAAAGGTTTTTATTTTGTTATCGAATGATTTAAATTGAATTAAGATTGTGATATAATAATTATCGTTCTGACAACAAAATAAATGTTATATAAATATATTAATATAGAATTTTTAAGAACACAAAAATCTAACTTTGTTTAAAGTTGTTGTTTTTTTTTTTCGTTTTTTTTTCTTCTTCTTCTTCTTCTTCTTGAAAAATTGTGTTAACCTAGATATGTGAATTAACGGAGCTCCGCAGGCAGGTTAAAAATTCAGAATACATGATTAACCAACCACATAACATAAAACAGTTTTTTTTTTGTGTGTTTTATGATAACCTTTCAATTGTTTCCATTACAATATAATATAAACTTTAAGTATAAGTGCCTATCTAAATCCAGAGGTCCCGAGATTTGGTTCCTCGTGCAAATAAGCTAAATAAAATAAACTATTTTTTTATATACAATCTTAGGAGAATTATATATATATATTTAATAAAATAAGTTTTTTTTCCTTCCTTTTTTTTTTCACACTATGGAGAATACTGTACGAATACCCCAAGGATAGTTGTGATACAGATATATCCTGGAGATTTCATCACGACCGCCTGGTTAACACCTGTCTGATTGTTCACTTGGAAAAGATACCACAGTAGCCTGTGCTCATGGTGTAATGTTGCTGACACTGCTATGCACATGGTTTTACAATGCACTTGCGCTGAAATGGTTTGCTTGTTTGCCATGAGTTTAATAAGAAGAATGCTTATCAGAACTCTTGTAGATGAAGGTATTTTAATTCATGTTGATCACTCAAGTGAATTTGATAAAGCAGGATAGTTGGTAAACTTTCTCATTTCATTGGCAAAATAAACAATATACAGGGTATACAAATACTTTTTAAATACGGAGCAGCAAGTACCTGATTACCATTATTTATTATGTGTAAGGTTGGAATACCGATTAAAATTTGAATTTGTAAAATATAAAAATAAGGGGAGGTTGAATTAATATATTTATTGCTGGAGATAGAGAAACATTTTGGGCAAAGTAACAGGTGGAGATAACTTGTAGAGAAATGTATTTTACCTACATTATGTAGATTAATTTTTGCTAAGACTGGATTACTGATTGTATTGTATATCATGCTATATATTTTAATTTAAAAATAAGGATGTAGTTATATTAATTACAGATCAATAAAGAAAGTAAGTCTGTATCAGTCAGTCTGTCTGTTCCTGGCCACGGATCCAAAATGGTTTGATGGATTTGGTTCAAACTTGATACTTAGATTTAATAGGGCTATATCATAATAAAAAAATGTTTACGCTTGCCTTTCAAATTAAAGTAGTTTACTGATGAGTAACTTTTTTGAATTCAGAATTTTTCGCAAATGGTTTTAATGATTTTCTTTAAAATGCAAAGCTAGGATTTTTTTGACATTACAAATATAATTGTTTCTTGGGTAAAAATTCGTTGTAGTTTACTGATTAGTGATTTTTCAAAAAACCTGAAATATTTTACAAATGGTTCAAATTATTTGGTTCTAAGTGGGTATATTTGGGAGTGTTTGGCATGACAAATAACTCCGTATGCTTGGCTTTGGGTGGAAATTCGATGAAGATTCGTTTACTAAGAAGCTGTTCTTGATATTTTTTAAATTATTTCGAAAATATTTGTATCGACTTTGCTTGAAATGTATATATGGGAAGTGTTTGACTTGAATCTGACCAAATAAATTTGTTTACTTAGCTCTGGGGGAAAATTTGGTTATGTGCAGGTTACTTATGTCATTTTTATTAATATCTTAAAAAATGGCTCTAACTATTTGGTTCAAAATTAGTATCAAGAGATTATTTTACATATCATTAATAGTGTATCTTTATTTATCTAAAATAAATTAATTCAAGAATAGTTTAGTTATAACACTTTATAGAAAATTTAAATATTTTGGAAATTGACCTTGAAGATTGAATTATTATTATTAGCACCACGTCTTACTACCCGTTCGGGTTATACGCACTTACGCTAATGTGTAATGGTAGGGTGATTGTGAGATGAAATGAAGGACCTACAGTTTAACGTGGAATCCGAACCACGGTGGAGGCCTGGCATTCCCCACATTCACAAGATGCCTTGTCAGAGGTGAAGGAAGGGTTTGGAAATCAGATAAATCTGTGCCGGGACCGAGGATTGAACCCCGGCCGCCAGCACAGAAGTCTGACACCTTACCCCTAGACCACCAGGTCACCTACTAGAATATTAAAAACCGCACACAATACGATGCAACGTTTGGTTTGAACTGTGATAATTAAACCTAACTAAGCTATCCACTAATTATTATCCACTGTTAACCTATTTTTCAACACTTTGTCAATTATTGAGAGAACTCTTTAGTTTCTAAAAGTATCAATACATCTAGTTCTCTCTATATAGTTGCTATTTAATCACTATTTAGTGTCGGTGTGTATTTTATGGTGTAATCTATTGAGTCTTCAAACAACAAGGCACACTTGTTTCTAGGAGAGCGGAAATTAAAAGTATCCTTCAGGGTGTTTGAGGGTGTAGGAGGAGGGGGGAGACCAACAAGAAGGACTCTTTGTTTTCAAACTATTGTCTCTTGTTTCCACAAGTCTTTTCCTCTTTGGTGTCTTCCTCTTCCCATACGTAGGGCTATTTGTTACGAACTAAACCAGGCTTAAAGCAAGGGAACATTTTCTCAAACAAGCCTCGTTACAATTATTTTAAACTTAAGGCACATCAACGCACAATAAATTTATTCAAATAACTAGGATAGGCTTACACAATTCTTTATTATAAGATTTTTTTCAAATAATTTAAGTCTGGTGTCCATTTTGGAAATACATCCCAATATTTATAAAACATTTTTGTGATTTTAATTGCAGGACATTTGACTACCTGTCTGCTGTGTTAGAATTTAAATTTGTGAATGGCATAAGGAAGGATGAGGAGGATGGATTTTTGAGAAAATGTACCCACATTCACGTGGATGGCTAGTGTTAAATCATTTAGTAAAGATCACTCTTACTAGACTACAACCAAATGTGATTCAAATCGTGGCCTTGTAGTCACCTGCAATCCAAACTAAACGAAATTGACGTCTAGTCCGCATGCCAACTGATACAGGTTTTCACTACAATTAAATCTTTAAGACCCACTTCAGTGGTCGAATGGTCCAAGGCATCAGTTTCTGCCAGTTATAAAGAGATCTAGGTTTGAATCCCAGTCGGGTTTATTTAGGGTGTTTTTTCCTATATGACTTTACAATCTCCCTCCGCGCAAATTTGGGTACATTTACTATAAATTCAAACTTAGCTAACACATTAGCGAATTAAGTACATGTGTGTATCGCCCAAACGAGTAGGGAGACGCTGTGATAAAAAAAAACTTTAAATAAAAGGTGAAGGATTATAACAGATTTGAAAATTGTATTCGTTGTTACTTAAACTGAATTTAAATTTCATATTCTAATTGAATCTTTTCCAAATCTACCATCTCCATCTTTGAAAGCTCTATTTTAGATGTTCTTCTGTGAATGTTATGAATACATTTAATATATGATAACATTTGGAACTGTCATCCGCTTCGATGACCACGTGATCTAACGCACTACTCTGGACTGCCGAAGACGGGAGATCGGGTTCGAACCTCGGTAGGATATCCTGAGGGTGGTTTCCCCTCAATGGTTTTACACTTATCCTCCGCGTAATTGCGGGTACACTTTCATTAAATATAACCTTCCTAGTACCTAAAACCAATAATTAAATTAGTACATAATCGTATGACTAGTATTATTATTATTATTAGCACCACGTCTTACTACCCGTTCGGGTTATACGCACTTACGCTAATGTGTAGTGGTAGGGTGATTTTGAGATGAAATGAAGGACCTACAGTTTAACGTGGAATCCGAACCACGGTGGAGGCCTGGCATTCCCCACATTCACAAGATGCCTTGTCAGAGGTGAAGGAAGGGTTTGGAAATCAGATAAATCTGCGCCGGGACCGAGGATTGAACCCCGGCCGCCAGCACAGAAGTTTGACACCTTACCCCCTAGACCACCAGGTCACCTACTAGTACAAATGTATTTGTTAGTGTGAAACGCGCATCCTTTGTATACAAATTTGATGAGCTATCACTTCAAACAAGAAGTTCGAATGCGTAGTACCATGTCTTTCTACCTTGTGGTTTTATTTTTTGCACCACGTTTTACCACTCGTCCAGGATATCCTCATTTAATTACACTATTAGATAGGTCTAATGGACGATAAAGTTATAATTTAGAAGAAATGTATAAGCATTTGCGTGAAAAATATACATCTCTTGGAAAACATCTACAAACAAAAATCAGTACACTCGGTGGGGATTCAAAGCCCAACCTTCTTGTAATTTGAAACTAGACTAGATGAGCTTGACGTTTAGTCCGCGCACCTATTGACGTAGGTATTATATGTTGTGGTTTTTAATTTATACATTTTTAAACTGAAAACCCAGTACGTTAACGGCTTTATCTAAGGATTAGAATTGGAATATTGTTTTTAAAAGAAATCTCTCCTTCATCATCCTGTAAAGAAGATTGGAAAACAAAAGTTATACTCTAAATACATATTTTGAAACAAAAACTGTGCGTTAAACCAAGATTCGAACACCTACCTCACCATCCTACATTATATTTCAAGCCTGAAACATTCTTCAGACACTGACATGTGAGGGATTCTCCCCTTAAAATACCGACTGGGTCAAAATTTCGTTCTTGATTGGATAAATAGCAGGCAGGCTTAGAACAAATTACGCTTGTGTTAAATGCCTCTACCGTCATAATTAACTATCAACAATGAACTAGTAGTTTTAAACGTTTTCTCAACACGGACTATATATCTTCATCCCTTTTGAGTATGATAATTGATTGTTTCTCTTTGTCAAAATATATTTCAAACGACTGGTACAATTTATCAAAACCAACAAATGATAACGATGTGCTGCTGGTTATAACGTTGACACGCACATAATGAAACTGATGAGCTTAATTTCTTATCGGCACGATATTACCCCTATAAGGACTCGTTGGGAGCTACCCTTCCCCCCGCCCCTCCCCCCAACCTATCGTGATTGTCACCTACCTCGTGGGGAGGGCTAAAAACAAACAGGTGAACACGCTGACAAAGCTCTGGGGGGGGGGGGGGATCAGTGGTGAGGTAAGCTTAGAGTACTCAATGTAGCTTTTAAATAGGGGTAACACCTGTACCGGTAAGCTCGCAGTCCAATTTAAATGTTACGGCCATCAAATATGTTATAATCTATAATTAGTGATTCAATGATTTCAAATCATTACAATTCACGAGCTAAAGGGGGTAAAACTTGTTATTTTATTCTTTTTCCGTACCATTGTCAGGGTAAATTAATTACTGTATGGAGCTGAAATGTAGTATTGTTTTACTAGACATACATATAAGGTGTACACAATGATGTATTTATAATAATATAAATATTAATAGTATAAATATTTCATTGAAATATTTGTATTAATAATATTATAAATATATAATTATCTACACCACATAATATGAATGTCTAGTTATACTAAATTTCAGCCCCATAAATGAATTACTTTACCTTAACAATGAAACGGGAAAAGAATTAAACAACAAGATTGATCCCTTATTATATAACTCATGAATTATAATGATTTGTAATCATTGAATCATTATATCTTATAATTCTACACTTGTTAAAATTGTGCAATAAAATGTTGATAGTCGAATGACCTTAAAAAATTAACAGCCAGCCTGTATAACTATGGGTGTTGCCTTTGGGGGTTGTGATTCTCTTTGTAATTCGGATTTTTTAAACATAAATATTACCGTTTTAGGTTAACTAGATATTAAAAATAATTATATGTTAGTAATTTTCCTTAAAATGCACATTGTGTCATAAGAACGCTGACAACAATAGAAACTATATGCGCATGTCACACATGTATATACATCTTGGATATTTATTTATTTTTTGTACAAATTTATCAAACATCTGTAAATCTGATCATACATTTTTTTTAAACATGGTTTCAAACAATCAAGTCTGGGAAAATCAGTACGTGCCTCACTATTATCGTGAATGGTATGTTTTATTTTTCCTTTTTATGAACAGATTCTGTTTTTTTTTCTCATTGTTCACGAAGCCACGATCTTACAACAGCAGCCCGTATCTTGTATTTATTAAAGAAACTTATATATTCACACTACCGCTCATGTGCGTTGTCAGCAGTGAGCCTGTTAAATATATATATTAAAACGGGAATAGATTACTTTAGACAATGATTCACAAAGTTCTATGCAACCGCTAGTCATGATTATAAAAACCAGGAGGGGGAATCAAGAAATTCCCAAAAATTTTAAATTTCAAAAATGTTCATATAGGAGAGTATTTAATTTATTATTAAAATCCTAGTTACATTAATTGAATTTCTGCGTATAGCCTGAACAGGTAGTAAGACGCGGTGATAAACAAACAATGGAATTTTCAATTTACATTTTTTAAATCTAAAGGCCAATTGAGCTGTTGTTGAAAAATTGAAGCGCGATGCATCAACGGGTCGCTTATTTAATTTATTTTAGGTCGTTAATAGGTCAGTACAATAGATTATACTGATGGTATTAAAAACACATATTACCGTGCACCTCCTAATTATAATGTACTATTAAATATTACTGACCGTCATTGGTGGGCACGTCGACAATACGTCAAGCTGGTAGATTTTGTTACGCCAATTATGAGGAGGTTGAGGCTCTAATTCCGGCCGGGTGTACTGAGGGTCGCTTTTCATAATCGTTTTCCCACTTTCTTACACCTCAAATTAGGGTATATTTCCTTTAAAATTAAACTTAAATTATTACCTGACCCATCAATTTTTTTTTTTTAGAAAATACAATTTTTTCATTTTCTGATAAAATTGATAGCATTTATTTTATTGGTGCTATTTAATGGTATTGATAGTATCTATCTAAAGTACAGCTACAGATAACATGATTTGATATATAAATAAATACGTGGAATTATATTTATAAAGTGTTTATCTGTCGCCCGCTTCATTGGTCGAATGATCTAAGTCGTCACTTTCACAATAAACTGGATTGTTGATGACGGGGAGATCAGGGTTCGAATCTTGGTCGGGTATACTAAAGATATGTTGTTGTTTTTTGTGGTTTTCCAATTTTTCGCCACGTAGATGTGGGTACGTTTCCCCTAAATTCAGCTTCTTTCATCCCTTACACATCAGTGTACCAATGCGTGAAGCCTAGACGCGTTGCTAAAAAAAAAGCTATTAGATAAGATTTTTCAAATGAAAATTAAACCGTAGCTGACGACATGAATAGAGTTGTCACAATTTTATTTTTACATAACTATGTAGATTTGCAGATTATCAAAAATAATTTTCCATTTTTCTAGACAAAAGTTTTTTTAAGTACAGAGGAATAAAATCTCATATATATTAGTTTAAGACGTGTAATTGATGGTTAAATCCAGATGATTTGATCTTAATGAGGTGGTATGTAATCGTTACGCAATCGTTACGCCAACCAATGTTTCAAAGTATATGAGACATGTATTCAAATCAGCTTCCTTAGTTCTATTGCTCACTTTTTATCATATAAATAAGGTGTAAAACCTTCCTTTTCCCACCCACGGTGACCCGATGGTGTCTGCTCTAACTACTGGCTACCGTGGAATGTGGGTTATTACACGGGACAGCTTGTTGCATTCAACTAGTTGATGAAAATGTTAAGAAGTAATGGTTTAAATAAAAGCCATTACACGAGGAAACTTCAGTTGTATGTTCGGCTATTAGTTGCAGATAGTTTCCATGAAGTGAAACTGTACTGTCAACATTTATCTGTCCGCACTTGAGCCGAGGATTGTTTTAAATGTAACCTATTACACTATGAACTAATTGCGTGCGCAACTGCAACTCTGGTGAGATACCCCTTCTCATTTGAGTGTTGGAGTCTTCTTTTATATTGGTCAGCAATTCATCAAATGATGATTTATACATGCGAGAATAATTTTTTTTATTACTGTCCACAGATCCTCAAATGACGTATAGTACAGACCCTTATCCAGTCTTAAAGATAGCATCTATATACCTACATCTTTCTTGGCCTGCATCTTATCTTTATTGTGATATAAGCAAGGCAAGAATAAATATGTCCTCATTCCTTGGCCATTTTCTCGATATGACGCTCACCAATGGTTGCACGCAACAAGTTTCCCCGTATAATAGGGCCCTAAGAGACTTATGTGACTGGATGGCTACCCCCTAGATTATGGGGCTACTCTTATGGAATGAGTGGGACGTGGGAGGAGAAGATTTGTGAGTTCAAAGCAGTGTACAAAGAGTTATATTTAATCAAGTGAAATTACTATTCTACGATACATTGGGTACATGAGACAGACAGAAATGAACTATGGAGCGTGTGCGAGCCTCAAGGACCCCACGTGGTGGCCTGAGGGGCCCGGATCGACCCTAAGCGGCGAATCCACCAGACCGTGATTTTACTATCTCTCCTTAGACTCGTTGGTTATCGAATACTAATCACCACATTCAATCTGGAACTTGAATATTTTAGTCTATACAATAAGAAAACAAGGTCAAGGTCACACGCGCTGGCTCAAGACAGGATGTAAAATAATGCCAGGAAATGGCTGAACATCTTAATTGAAACAACTTATAAAACAGGGCATTTCAAAGGTCTAATTTTTAAATATTGTAGTTAAATGTCCCAAATTCATAAATATGTTAGTGTTTTAGTATTTCCAACAGGAATTTACTATATTTTTCCTTTTCTTTTACTGATAAAATAAATCCCTCCTTTTGCCAGGTTATACCAGTCATTTAGGTGCGTGGAAATCTTAATGTATATATAAACTCCTTGAAATTAATGTATCAATAAAATATATCGTGTATAGTTTGTTTTTGTCAACAATAAATGTTAAACATTTTGTACGTTAGTGTGATTTATTTCCATCAAGAGCGATCGAAAAGAGTCAAACTTACCGTGACAGGAGTCTATTTTTTTTAGCACCATGTCTTACTACCCGTTCGTGTTGTACGCTTAAATACTAATTACACTAATGGATTAGGAATTGGTAAGGTCGAATTTAAATGAAGTGAACCCGCATTTGAGTGGAGGGAGAGTGGAAAACCATTGAGGCTGAACCACTCTCAGTTCACCCGACCAAGATTCGAAACTCGATCTCCCCGTCCTCGGCAGTCTGGCTCTACACAAAACTAGCGCGTTAGACCAACTACGCCACCGATACGTGTTGTTTCGATTTTCTATTTCCAAAGTTCAATTTAAGCTTTCCATACACTCAAAGGTACGCAAAAATTGGTTGATCTTACTTAAAAACAAAACAAACTTTAAATTAATTGGCTCTAGATTTTTTTTTATTTATATATTAGCTTTGTCTGCACAAGGGTACGCGCCACATAATGTTCCCTACTAATGACTACAATGTCAATAATTACACTTTTTAATAGGCTTAGCTTGTTTGACATCACTCTGATTTCGATGCGGTGGTAAACAATGGGAAACAAGGTTGCTTTAATAAACGCTACGTTCGCCGATTTGAAACGTCAAAGAACGCGCATCGGTGAGCACGTGGACTATGGCAAGGTTTGCTGGAGACAGTCAGGTCAGGGGATAGAAAATCCCGGTCGGATTTACTGAGAGTGGCTTTACTTAAATGGTTCTCCACTCTCCCTCCTCATAAATACGTGTACATTTCCTAAAAATTACTACAATCTTCCTCTTTACCTCATTTGTGTAAATATGCGGATAGTCCGAACCGATAGTAAGACGTGTACATACAAATAAAATAAATCAATCTAAAGGAAATATGCCCCGAATAGTACTCACATAACACAAGCTTCAATAATTGTACTACCTACAGTCCAATTTCATAGGAAGGGCCGTATCTAACAACTAGAAAAGCTACTAGATTTACTTCCAAGTATTCATAAGTCAAGTCATGTTATATGCAGCTGTCACTTTTAATATAGATATATTAATAATCGATTCTTATAAATTAAAAAAAATTAGCATCGCATGTTACTTACTACCCGTCTACGCTAGAGAAATTTATAATTACGCTGTGGAGTTAGGGAGGATCAAGGTATAGTTTAAAGTAAATTAACCACATTTGATTTGAGGAAGAGTGGAAAGCAACTTATAAAATAACACCCTTATAACGCCCGACCAGAATCCAAACCCCGAACTCCCATCATCCGAAACCAGAACAGACTAGCTTGAAGTTTGTCCTGCGTGCTAACCGATGAGTGAATAGTATTCCTTTCGTATTATTACACTTCTGAGTTGTTAACTTAGTTGAAGATTTTCATAAAACCAAATCACGTCAACCTCCTTTTCCACAGATTATAATTTTTATTCACTAATTACGCTATGAACTATAATTTCTCTTCTTCTCCTGCATCAGATAAATTTTATCAAGGTATTTATTACTTTATTGAGATAAGAGTAATAATAAATTAATTTTTATTATAATAGGTATTCAAAATGATAGTTTGGTGGGAGTAAACATCAGTTTAGATTTAGTGCGGAAGTGATAGAATTTACGTCTTAAATCAAATTAGGTTTCATTTTTCTTTGATTTTTTTAGTGTAATAAAATAATAGCACCGCGTCTTACTACCCATTCGGGTTATACACTTTAAGTACTAATTACGCTAATGGATAAGGAATTAGAAAGGTCGAATTAGAGGAAGTGAACCCGCATATGCGTGGAAGGAGAGTGGAAAACCATTAAGGAAAAACCACCCCCTGTTCACCCGACCGAGATTTGAACCTCAATCTCCCGTCCTCAGCAGTAGAGCTCTACACGACAAGCGCGTTAGCCAACTATGCCACCGAGGCGGGTTTTTTAGTGTACATTTGAAAATAGTAAACCTACTAAAACCAACTATAGCTCAGGTTGTCCAATCACGTCGCGATTTATGTTTTATGGTATGGACTAGTAAAAAAAAATATAGAAGTGTCACCGCACTTTGCTATATTAAATTCATTTTTCCTTGATAATATTTTATTTGAAAAGGGTTGTTTTTTTCTAACAAAGCTGTAAATGTTTCGTGCACGTATATACGTTTCATAAAATAAATTCAACATGTTTAGAATCGGAGTGTTTCATTTTGTTGCCTATTATAATATGAAAAAAAAGTTTAAAAACGTCATTTGTACGTAAAATCTAATCTTCTTACTAATAAAAATATTCAATATTTATTATTATTATTTATTAACTCACTCACCTGTTATAATTTGATTCCTCACCATTGGAAATTTTTCCTATAATTTAGTGTTTTTTAACTGCTAAATATAAAAATTTGTTAAATATTTTTTATAAACGTATATTTCAACCAGAGACTACATTAAACTATAATTCAAATCACGTCTATATTAATTTAATTACGTGAACGAAGCAACAGAGATGTTTATTTTTCATCTTAGTAACATTTTCCTAAGATAATTACCACATATTACCAGATTTTCATGTAATTACTTTTAATTAATTGCATTAGAGAATCTTGCGATTAATTTTATTTATTTTTCGTATAGAAGGGACTAGTTAGGAAAACAGTATAATATGATAGCTTACAGAAACTATTAAATATATTTTAAAACACGCATACTTTGTTAATTTATGTGATCTACAGCTGTTACTTTTGATAAATAATTTAAATTATTATAAAATCACACTATTAATAAAATTGTATAATAAATTATTTCCCCTTCCTAATTACTCCAATAACACTTCAGACATAGTCAGACAGTCGGCCAGAATAATATTTATAATATTATTGGAGAGTTTATAAAACAAATGACATCTTTTTACTTTCTAATATCAAGAGAGTATGTTGTAAGTCATGAATATTTTCAATCTAGAAATTTTTAAGAATATTTACGTCTTATGTGAGTCCTAATCCAAATAAATAGTACGACACAAACTCACAAACTCTGTTATATTATGTTTTATAGCTTAGAAGAAAATATTTAAAAAAATATTTTTAGTAAACCACTCTGAAGTAGGCTTTTCTTATTTAAAAAAAATCAACACATCATACTGATAATCACTACAAAAACTCTGTAGTTGTAAACTTTAAACCAAATTTCTTAAATATGTTTAGTAAATATATTTTCAAAAATATAATTTTGCACACCGTCCTTTAATTATTTCTAATTTGCAAAAATAAGAACATATTCTTAATTATCATGAAAAACTGTTCCCAGATATCCATTATTTTCTATAATTTGTTGCAAGTAAACTACCCTTTAATTAATTTATTTTACAAAAATATAAACAAAGGTATACAGTGTTATTTGAGAAATCAACAGCTTCCAAATATTTAATCCAAACAAAATGACATTAGCCATCTTTAAAATAGCACATTAAAAAAATTGATCATCAGCAAATCACCCTAAACAAATGTTACCCCAAAAACCAGTATTGAGTTTCATTTGTCATAGTAAACACTCCCAATAGACCCATTTGTATGTAATAAAATCAGTAATCAAATCACTAAGGCCGTTTTAAAAATATATCCCAACTTTAAATAAATCCATAATTTGTAAACGACCACTAAACTAGTTTATACTATAAAAAACATACAGTGTAATTTGTCATGAAAAACACTCCCAATATAATCATTCAAACCCAAATTGTTAGGGCCATTATAAACGTTTTCAAGTTTTTGCGATGTAATCATTCGGAATAAGATCTGATTCCATTTTTTTAAGATCTTTTAATGCCAAAATGCTGAAACATGTTGTCAAATTGTCAAATCAAGACCACGGTGGCTACAGTAATCATCTATAAATGAGACGAGATCAACTAAAATCATAAGGATGTGTAACCTATATTTCATTTAATTAAATTTTATCATTTAAAACTTAATATTCAAATATTCCAAAACTTAAGATTATATTATTATTATATTATTATTTTATTATTATTATTATTATTATTATTATTATTATTAACCTGGTTAGTTTCAAATAATATGTCCCTTTAAAGTGGTGTGAATATTACATTGCATTAAATGTTTAAGCATCTTGTAATTTTATTACTTATAATTTCATTTTCTTTTTGCTCATCTAAATTATACTTCATACTACATAGTTTTTAAATGTGGCATGCTTATTTTAATTGTCGAGTTCAATAAATGGTTTTCACATTTCATTTTTTGTCCTAATAAAGTAACTCTAAAAGAATTTAGTCATATAGATACAAATGTAACGCTTACCTGATTGCAAATATCAACTAAACAATTAAATATTTTGTAAATTTGTGTTTTTAAATTCATATTAATCAACTTTAGATTTTCACACATAATTATATCATTGCAAGTTATTGGTTAATTTATACTTTTATTCGTCAATTCAATTATTACCACATAGTTATTAATGTATGTATTGTAAACTTAATATTCTTCTTTTGTAAGCTCTATTACCTCAATAAAATTGTTATATATAATACTAATATTATATTTATTTGATTATTTAACGTGGAACAAATTTACAAATTTCAAGTTATAATATATAAGTTTTATTTCCTTATTATCGATCTTATAATTCTCCTTTTCAACAAATCACTATGAATATTATTAAAATGTTAAAGCCTAGTTTCACTCTTTTTATGGAGGAAGGGATTATCCTCCCGCCCCCTTAAGTTGCATGGAAGTCCACGAAAACAGGATGAGCTTTACAGAGGAAATTAGAAAATTAAATAAGAATAAGATTCACTAACGCCAGAAAGGTTAGGTTAAGTTAGGTTTGGTAGAAACCATAATTATATAGATAAAATCTTGGTGACCTGGTGATCTAGGGGTAAGTTGTCGGATTTCTGTGCCAGGGGTCTGGGGTTCAATCCTAGGTCCCGGAAGAGATTTATCTGATTGCCAAACCCTTCCTTCACCTCTGACAAGACGTGTATTAATCATAACTTGTGAATGTGGGGAATACCAGGCCTTCACAGTGGTTCGGATCCCACGTTAAACTGTAGGACTTCCATTTCATCTCACAATCACCCTACCATTACACATTAGCGGAATTTTGTATAACCCGAACAGGTAGTAAGATGCGTACGATGATAATAAACTAAAATAGTATTTGTTTAAAAAATTTTATATCAATATTTCATGATATATATAATACATTGTATATGTATGTATAATATATAATACATGAAACTATTGATATAAAAATTATTTAACAAAATACATTATTAGTATTATATCACATATATATATATATATATTCGCTTCTTAAAATTAAACTGTGTTAGTCTGGTGGACACAATACTTATTTATAAAGTAATGCTGTAAAAGTGTATGGTATTTATCTATGCTCTTTGGTGAAATGTGATGCTCTTCTAATTTTGGGTTAAACTCTCGAAGAGAGAATTATTGAGATTGTCATACTTTAGATTTTGATAAATTTTGACGCTTCACAAGCCCATGTAAACGAAAAGTGGTTTTCTCGATGCCGTCTGTCTGTATCTTGGACCAGAGCCGAAACCATATTACTTTTCCAGCTGAAACTTGGTATATAGGAGTTTAATAAATGTAATGGTAATTAGATATCTAACCCTAAAATTAAGAGTAGGTTATCGAAGTGAAAAAAGAAATAAAATCGATTTTCTCAAAATCCACTGTAATGATTTTTATTAAATTTTGAACATAAGAATTGTTTAACACTACAAAAAAGTGGCATATCTTGTTTTCACATTAAAGTGACTTTAAGGGCACTTTAAAAAGCAAAAATATCTTTATGTTGATCATACATCCGCAATTATTTTAGATACTAAAGCCATTTAAATTAAAATATAAGAGTATTAGTCTGGAAAATATTTTTATAAAACTAATAAATTTCTGAGCTATAAACAAACATCTAAATTTTTTATGAAATACTAAGAAATATGTTATTGATTGTTATGATCTTTGGTGTACAAAGATACTAAAATAGCTTCTCGATGTTTCTGTAACAGTGTATATTTTTTACATCTACGCTCTTTGAATGTTTCTGCAACAGTGTATATCATTTTGTTTCACATATTAAACGAGTTTTTGCTAAATGTCTCTATTTTAAGATTAAAGAAAGAGAAAACCTATGCAATGCACCTTACCATATTTTATAAACACAACGTGAAAATTAATATCTTAAAGAGGTAATTACACTTTTTAATATATATTTCAATTTTGGCCAGATGCACTGAGGATGTTTTTCCTCCTCTTTCTATAGGCTATTGTGGTGAAATTTTTCTGAGCTACACTCCTTTAGTCACCCCATGGTGTAAGTATTTAATAACCATCGCGTTGGACGTACAAACTGAAACTAAAATATTTATTTTCTAATTAGTTCATCTTACAAACGGATCACTTGATCTAAAATAGAGGAATGGGGGATAAAATATTAGAATAGATGTATAGAGAAGAAATTCTGGGGAAACCTTAGTGTTGGAAACAATCCCCTACAAATCCCGCCGGGTTTAATACCCCAACCTTCTTGTAAGTGGTCACCAAGTTCAATGTGACTTGATCATTCTACCACGTGGCCACTGGTGCAGATTGGGCATCTCCCATACAAGCAGTGGCGTTTCGTGAGGTGTTATAGTTGGGGTGGATCAATACGTCACTAAACATGCTATATGAGCCATCTCATTAATTCAATATTCATTTGAGCAAAGGCACACACTGCTCAAATATAAAGGAACAGTTTCAAATTCAATTGTATTCCAACCCGTTTCGGTGGTTGCATGGTATAAGGCGCTATTATTACAATAGACTGGACTGTTTAAGATGGGTAGATTGTGGTTCGATCCTGGTCAAGTGCACTGAGGGTGGTTTTATTTTATAAATATTTTTCTATTCTCTCTCCACGCAAATGCTGGTGCACTTACTCTAAATTAAAATTCCTAATCCCTAATACCTTAGTGTAACTAACACATAGGTGTACAAACCGAACAGGTTGTAAGACGTGGTGCTAAAAGAAAAGTATTCTAAATTAATACTTCCTGTACACCAGGAAGCAAACACATGGCTTTCAACTTAGCGTGCCAAAGCTCTGACCCTGAAATATCCAGGTTCATCTCATTCCCAGCTCAACAGAATAGTCCCCTTCTTTGGTGTCCGCAAGGTCTAAGGTATCATCACTCTCATAAGACTAAACTGCGGATGTTAGGAAAATTGGAGCTCGAGTTCCGATCGGGTGTATTAAGGGTGGTTTTCCCTAAATGGTTTTCCATTCGCTCTCCACACAAATGAGGGTACACCTTCTCTAACTTCAGCCTTCTTCATCACTAGTCCATTAGCATAATTAGTACATGCGCATCATATATGATGAACAGATAATTAGACGCGGGGCTGAAAAATAACAGAACAAGCTTGCCAATTTAAAAATTCATCCCGCGTCTCAGCTGCATTTATTTATGACTTTAGTAAATTAGCATAAATTTAAAAGTCATGTAGAAATTCATAAACGAAAACCATATACAATATGTGGTATCCCATCTTATTTGAAACCCAGTGAGTTTTTTTTTATTTTTTCAAGTGGATGTAAACTAATGTAATTCCAGAGCAGTTTTTTGATATGTCTTACCGTTTAGCCACAAGAGAACTCCAAAGAAAGTCCGCACCGAGTTTAAAGTTGCTCCACCATTTTGAATTTGGGGGGGGGGGGGCTAAAGATTTTAAAAAATTAACTTTTTGGAATTTTACCGTCAGTTACAGGCTATAAGCTCTAATTTTGCTAAATTTCAAGTTTCTAGCTCATCTGAAAGGGGGTAGACATTAATGTCAGTGAGTGAGTCAGCCATGTGATTTTAGTAGTATAATATATATAAATATATCTTATATATATAATCTTATATATATATAATTTTATATATATATAAAATTTTATATATATATAATTTTATTAAATATATATATACATACACAGACAGAATATTGTCTTCGTGTAGTGAATAGCTCCAGTCAAGAAGATTTGCTATTTTAAAACACTTTGTTTCATTCGTGTAGGAAATGTTATTATAATCATTTACCTTAAATTTGTGTTTCAACTCAAAATATCCTGAGGAAAAGCACTACCTCTCATAATTAAATAATATTTTTTTAGGTCAGGTGGAAACTCATAGATTTGGCATCATCTCTATTTAATTATTATTTACTTCATGTGCTAAATAATTTGACTCATCAGACAATAATTTATTGAACACCCGTGATTTATTTATTCATAGTAACTTTTAAAATGCGTTAAATCTTTTCCCAGAGTGTAATTTATTCTGTGATAATGTTTTGTGACGTGGCTTTGTTTAACTTTTGTCTTTCCGAAAGTGTTCCCGTTTGTTTTGTGGCGTCAAGATATTTCTCACTGCATCAAGTTCCTTGTGTTCGTATTTTGCCTGTTTCTGTTGGTCCTTTGTCATCAACCCGGTAAGTTATATTTTATTATTCATACGCTTTGATTATATTTGTAAGAATATGTTTTGTGTCATGTTCAAATTGTATAAAATATATTTTAATATGCAATAAGAATATAAACAGACACGTTACCAGGGGATAAGGGAGTCAAGTACCCGATTCATCCATTTACATCTAAATTTCAACTAATACTACATTTGATTCAAATTAAAATTCACATTCTACCATTTACCATCTTAATTTCAACTAATACTACACTTGACTAAAATTAAAATTAACTTATTTGAGACATTTAGTGAAAATAAATATGTGTTATTATCGGGTCAAAAATTATCATAGTATTGTAATATATACTGAATTTAGAGTAGGTAGTTTTCTGACACAAACAGTCGCCCGAAGTATCGTGTGGTTGGCTGCATCAGGCTATTTTCGTAGTCGATGACATCACAAATCATACGGTATTAAATAGTTCATTTAAGATGGGATGGAAGGGAACGTGAGAAAAGGTAACTTTTTTTTAATTTGGCACTTTTCACAGGAAACGTTTATTTTCGTAAAAATAAATTAAATACTACTCCCGTAGAAACATAGAAATTAATTTTCTACATATGGTGACCTCAACAGTTCCTAAATATTTATCATGAGCAAATTAGAATTTGATGATAAATTTTTAAATGAAAAGAAAATGTTGTCAAATTCTAGGACACCTTGACAAATATTCAATTGAGGTTTTAGACGCGTTGACACAATAAGGTCATTTATTAGCGGATAGATAGTTCAGAACTGTTTAGATTACTAAGTGAAGAAAATTAAACCCCAGGTTTTTTGTGGATAAATATTTCGTTTATTTTACTTTTAAAAACCCGCCTTGGTGGCGTAGTTGGCTAACGCGCTTGTCGTGTCGAGCTCGACTGCTGAGGATGGGGAGATTGAGGTTCGAATCTCGGTCGGGTAAACTGGTGGTTTTTTCCTAAATGGTTTTCCACTCCCCTCCACGCAAATGCTGGTTCACTTCTTATAATTTAACCTTCTCAATTCCTAATCCATTAGCGTAATTAGTACTTAAAGCGTATAACCCGAATGGGTAGTAAGACGTGGTGCTAAATATTATTATTATTATATTATTATTATTACTTATTAAAAAAAATGTCGCTGTAAAAACTTCGAGACAACTGCCACTCGCAATCCATACCATCTCCACGTTAAGAGCTCGTCTCACCCTATGGATAGACGTGTAACTTGGGTAAGTCGAACCGGGCGCTGCATGATAGTATGGTTTTTTGTCATTTCCATAATAATACAGTGGAACTGAAACCAGTAAAACAATTTTATTTTGTATTTTTTAAATGAAACAACTATTCCATTGACTCACAAGGAAAAACCTTTCAATTCATATTTTTGTTCGAACGTAATCATGCATTTAAGATATTGATTAATCAAGTGTGAGGTATCGCAATTAAACTATTTTTATATATACAACAACCCTCGCCTCTTCCTCAATCGTGAAATAAAAACCTAGTTACGTGCCTGGATGGTACATAGTGCGGGATCTGGGATCGTTTCCTAATTCTGAACAAAAGTAAATATAAAAACCTAGTTACGTGCCTGGAGGGTACATAGGGCGGGATCTGGGATCGTTTCCTAATTCTGAATAAAAGTAAATTGAATATATGAACTTGACTGTCTGGTTCTTCCAATATAATAGTAAAATATATTTAATAAGCTAAAATAACTATTTTATGGAAGTATATTTAATTTTAATTTTTATTGATAATTTTTTCAAGAGACTAGACCTTGTGTTTATGAGTTTATGAAGATAAGCGATCTTTCTCGACGCAATGGGGGTAGTTTTAAAGAATTTTGATGTTAATTTGGTTCCCAGGCAGGATAAAGCTAGCCATGCTATCATATTTTAGAATACTTATAACCAGTAATCAATTCGGGGCACGTGAATTAAAAATAAATTAACTGATAAGGAATACTCAAATTTTCTTCTTCTTTGGATAACTTATTTTGTAGGCAAATTGCAAGAACGAATCCAGAAGTACTTTAAATAGGGTGTGCATCCACCTTTTGAGTTAACGCTCCCGCTTTTAATTACCGACACAGCCTAAAATGTTATCGTTTTGCGAATATGGAACTACCCATATCTAAGTGTTGTATATTAATTTCTGGTGACTGAGTATTGTATCCTTTTCAGAGTTGTTGTTTTAATCTGCACCACGTCCTACTAACCGATTGGATTCCGACATTATATATATTAGCACCACGTCTTACTACCGGTTCAGGCTATACGCATATGTTTTAATAAAGATACTGAGATAGGGATTGGGAAGGCTAAATTTAAAGGAAGTGCACCCGCATTTACGTGAGAAATAGTGGTAAACCAATTTGGAAAACCATCCGCAATACACCCAACCAGAATTCGAGCCCGAATCTTCCTGTTATTGTAAGAGCTTAATGTTCATTTTTGGTCTAGAGAGGAAGAACGTTAAATTTAGAATTTTTTTTTTCATATGCTGTAGGGAGAGTAGATAGTAATTTAGGAGCAACCAAATTCAGTATACTCCAGAATTTTAACCATGATCCCCCCCCCCCCCCCTTCCAACATCGGCAATCCAGTCCAGATTTAAATTAGTTGCTAAGTGTGTGTATATATATTTATATATATATAAATGAATCAGAAGAACTTGATGTGTTTCTTCCCCTACACACTAGTGTCTAATTAATGATGTGATCCTGTAAGTTGAAAATCCTGAGGTATTAACAGGTTGCTAGTTTAGATCAAACCCACCCAGAGGCGCGCCGATCTAGACAGGATTATCTTCCTTTGTGTTCCTGTTAACTACCTTGTTCTTGCACCCCAGCTCTACTTCATAAATTAATTTGTCGATTAAATATTACAGAATCACTTGTTACAAAGATCCCACAAATAGCCGCGAGGCTCATTAAGGTTTGACTTCCACACAACCACAACGGTGATCACGTGGCCTAAGGTGTCGAGCTCGTAATAGATTGGTTCTTCTCTGATTGGAAGGATGAGTTTCGAATTTCCTTATTTCATTAAATTAGGTCGTAATTAACCTGTTAAATAAAAGCAGTTTTAATTTATTTTAATTATCAAATGAAAAATGAACTGGTAGGAGTTCAAAATATTCTATTTTTTCTGTTTTTCAGAGAGGACAGATCAGTTTGGTCATTCTTCCTTCCAGGCGAATGCTGGCATAGCTATTTCATTCACATTTTTTTATCTTTTTTTTTAGGTGATCGTAGATAGTGTGTCCCTTCGAAATTCTGTATTCCTTAACTTCGGACGTACTAAGAGATATAATACATACATATACATATTATAATATACAACTTCACCAGTCAAAGTTTTCAAACTGTGTCTGTAAATTGTTCTCAACAGTCGATAAAACACTAATGGGTGAGGTATCAACGATCATACATTCCCACGCGAGGTATGTAGATCAGAACCTTAGCATGATTATAATTATTCAAAGGAACGCCTAATAAAAGCAGTATACAAAAGGATCTAATTAAAAAATGAAAAGATAATAAGAAGAAATAAGAGGTAAAAGTTAAATAGACAGCATGGAAATTAATTTTAAAAACTATTGAGTGTTTAAGACAAGAACCTTTAAAAAATTAAAAATATAGAATAAAGAGTCAGAATATAATATATGGTTGGTTACATCAATATAGAAGAGAAGATGTATTGACCGACAGAGTAATAGTAAGAATAGTAATAATAAAAACTTATAACAATCCTATTAAAGAGTGTAAATAAAGTAGAAAATAAGAAACAATTAAATGCGGTAAAATACAGGAGACATATTAAAATTAAGACAAAGAACAGTACAAATGAAAAATCACATACTATAAGGTTACAGGTTAAAAGATTAAAACATTATATAAAGAAAAATATATTAAGTATATTAATGAATAAAAATAATTAACAGTTTAAGGTAAAAATGTTGATAAATAAACTGTTAACTTAAGAAAAGTTAAACTGTAATATTGAAAGTGAACAGGGAATATTATGCAGAAAATTAATTTAATAAAGATTATAGAAGAGTATAACTTGGAAGAAAAACGAATTATATAGAATAGTGAAATGAATGTTAAATAAAAAGTTGTTGAATATATAAACGTTCCTTAGCAGATATTTAGTTCCACTACTTAAGCCTTGAACGCCAAAAGCCAGTTGACTTGACTACATGTTTCAACGTACAAACGTGGCTGCGTGGTCTAACGCGCTACTCTCGCAGTAGACTAGACTGCCGATGACGGGGATCGAGTTTCAAATCTCTGTCGGGTGTACTGAGAGCGACCTTAACAAACTGGTTGTTTACTCTCCCTCCACGAAGATACAGGCGCAATTTTTATAATTATAACATACCTATTATCTAAAACCATTAGTTTAATTAGTACAAAATCGTATAACCCGTTTAGTAGTAAGACGCGGTGCTAAAAAAAAAAGTACATTAATAGTTGAAAGACAAAAGAATCAAGCGATACTTGATATACAAAAAGCTGAATTCTTCCTTCTACTATTATTTATAGTTATCTTAACAATATGAATTTTAGTCTCTTATTAGGATTAAAGGCTGGACAACTGAGTCAATATAAATTTATGTATAATACTCTACTCATGTAATTGTAAGCCCACCAAAAACACTTACGTAAAAAACGAGGCATAAAACACCACAAACACCAAAAAACACCACAAAAATCCTTAAATTATTCAGCCTCGAAAAGCAGTGAGATATAAAAGAGTGCCAAGTTCAACCTGCACTGTATTTCCAAATAACTTGTCACTTCTCTTAAGGAGATCTAAGTAAGCAAATCTGATTTTAAGTCTCTAGTTAGAGTGTAAATGCTGAGTGCCAATTTTAAAGGTTATATGATGACTGAAAGTATCCTTATAGGCTTTGATCATCAGTTAGTGAGTTAGAGAGTCTCAAAATAAGCATATTTTAATCCCGGTATCTCACGAGCCGCTTAAGCTAAAATTTCAACCCTGAAATACTAAATAGTTATATTATTATTATTATTAATATTAACGCGTCTTCTACCGTTCGGTTATACGCACTACCTAATGGAATGATGATTGTGAGTAATAAGATTACATTTAACGTGATTCGAACACGTGAGTGCATTCTTCCATACTAAAATAGTTCTTTACAGTATGTTAATTTTTACGTTCTGTCATTTGTGGAGCTAGAGGGGAGTAAATGGGCTGATCTATCGTATTAAATGTGTACAGTTTTGCTGGCGAGCTTGGTTGGAGCACTTCCATACACCTTGATTTTAATTTTACCTTTTTAGAATCACGTCTTACTACCTGTTCAGGCTATAATATGTACTAATATGCTAATGAGCTAAGGATAAGTCAGGTTGAATTTAGAGTAATTGTACCAGCATTTAAATGTAGGGAGAATGTAAAACCGTTTTGGAAACGCCACCCTTTCACTACATCCGACTGGGATTTTAACCCCGATCTCCTCGTAATCGTCAGTCTAGTAAAGTGAAAGAGCGATGTCTTAGAGTATATGATCACCGAAGCGGGTGGAATTATAATAATCTTGAGAGAATATTTTTATGAGGAATTACATCGATAGTGTGTCGTGGCCTATCTAAATGTTCAATTTCCAATGTGAGCTTTTTAGTAAATCCTATCATCACAAAATGGAAGATGTAGCTATAATCTGAGTCTCCACCCCCTCTCTTGCCGTAATTCTACCCCTAGAAGCGCTCTTATCACCCCATTTTACCGTATTAGCATCCAATTGCAGCTAATGAAAGTTAACTCTCATGGCCCGACTGTCTTCTTCTCAATTAGTCACAGAAAAGCCAGTTTGAAAGAGGTTTTATTAAATCTTGATGGGAAGTCTTGTAGAACTTCGCCAAGGGGAATATAGAATGGGAAACTTACGTAAAAAATATAATCAAGGAAGGAGATTTTGTGTCAAGGAAACCAAACTGTTTTATTGATTGCGTTATATTAAGGTGGGATAGAAGGGGCTCGAGTAAATTCATAATTTTACATGGTTTCTTAATTCAATTTTAAATATTTATTCAATAGATACAATTAGTTTAGTTCTTGTCTGCCATAGCATTCTCATACACGAACAGCCAGTTCCAAACTCAGAATAACCGGCCCCATGATGTAGTGGTCATTTCATCTAGCTACGAGTCTATGGGTCCCGGGTTCAATTCTCGGCTGATACATTTGGTATTATTACCTTTGGGGGAATAAACCCAATGGTCACCAGGGTTAGGTTAGTTAGGCTTAAGTTAGGTTACACATAAGACGATCGGATTTGGACGTTAAAAGTCCTCCCGGTTAAATGTGTCATACGAGTATAAATAAATAGTCAGACTTAACACGCTATGAAACTTCCCCAGTCCATTCTGCCGTGGGTAGGTGTATTGTAATTACTAGTGTTGCGCGCACTTGAGGCCCTTGGCCCTGTCGGGTGCCAGTCTAAACCAATTTTGTGGGATGGTGGGCGGGATGGTGAAAGGTGTGGCATAGCTTCACAACCGGCCAAGGTATCCTTCCGCGCCAACAAGAACACGGAAAACTTAGATGGCACTAGCTACCGGGCAAGTCTTGTGGAAAAATCGTACCTTTGGAAATATCTGTTTTCTCGAGAACGAGTGAAATTTTTATATTAATATTTTCAACACCTCTTCTAAGATAATGTATTAATGTTTATTAGATGTTACATTTTCCTATTTTTGTCATGCAGCCGGCAGATTTCTATTGAAAAAATGTCAAAATTTTTTATATCTGATCACTGTTAAAATTATAGAGGAGGTGTGTATACAAAAAGTATAAAATAATCAACATTCTTCTATTCTTGAACAAACTGTTTCCGAAAAGAAAACTGCAAAACAATAAAAACATTCTTGAAGATAACCGTTTGTTCCCATGGATCTGCATTTCCACACCAAATGAAAGGAGCCAATCGCCTTAAAGTGTACACAGAATGAAAACCGGTTGCCTGCATACCAATTTTCAGCGCCGGTCAGCGCTGAAGTACAGCAGTTTTATGTGTACACAAAGGAGCCAGTTGTCACTAGCTATTTCCATCATAGAGAAGTCCAGTTCATCCATCAACTGATAAAAAAAAATTTTAATTATTGACAGTGTTCATCCAATACATACTTCCAGCAAGCCATGGTAGGAAATATTAAGGCGAAAATCGTTTATTTTATTACCAGAAGCAAGACAAATTTTTTTCAATACACTATATCATTTTAGATAAAGAAGGCTCTGAGCAACATCCAACTGAAGTGTCTATTGAATATAATCAGAGGAACAAAATCAACCTACGGAAATACCAGCAGATTGACCCTTAAGAATTAAAGACATGTTCACAACATTTTTTAACTAGCGAAAACTCGGACTAAGCTGTAGAAAACGGAATGGTTGGTGGGGAGGCAGCTTAGTTTCACAAATTTTAAATTATAGTTGAATGAGTTTAATCAAATCTATACAGCTTATATACACAGTATATATATATGTATATATACAGTATATATATATATATACACAGTATATATATATACATACAATATTCATTAATATACATAGTATACATATATACAGTTACAGTATACATACATACATTCATAAATATGAACAGTACACATACATAAGACGGTTGGGTAACACACACGTAATTAAACTTTCAATATCTATTTCTCTTGAAGAACACATAATTATCGGCGCTGACACCTAAAGATAAATAAATGTTCATTCCAGTAAACTTGTCGGTGCCGTGTACCAGCGTCATTAGTGGATCTAGGGGGGTACATGGGGGCACGTGCTCCCCTCCCCCAGAGGACCATAAAATACAATACATAAAAACTATGTATTAAAAAATCTGAATAGATTTTTATACTATAAATGGAATGAGATTGTTACACAGACCATTGAGGTTATTTTGCAACAACCCGAAATGTGAGACTTCCCAACTCTCCAACATCATACACTGAGTGAGCCCACTTTGTAAATAGAGATTCTGCCTCCACCAAAACTCGCTAGAGGCAGTGCGTGTGTGGTGATGCGTAATTGAAAGATTGGCTCAAAAAGGGAAAACATACCCTTAACAAGATGTGCGAAACAAGATAGGTTGAAAGGCATGAAGTTGTTTTGACTTTTTTGAAAACACTTTCCCTTGCCTCCCTATAGTTTTGGAAACCATCACCCTTCCTCGGCAGTCTAGCTCAACAATAAACTAGCGCGTTAGACAACTACACGACCGAGGCGGGGACGCGTTATTTATTACCTGTCACACAAGTAATTTTTAAGACCAAACACCATCCGAAAAAAAATGTATGTTTGATGTCCTACTCATTGGGGTCATCTGCATATTTACACTAATGGGGGGAAAATGAGGTAGGTAGAATTTGGAATAAATGTATGAGCAGTTTGGGAAACAATAGTGGGAAAACCATTTAGAAAATACCATTCTTAATACACCCCGATAGGTATTCGAATCCCAATCCTAATCGCCCTTTCATCGGCAATCCAGTTTATTTCGAAGGTGACAGCTTGGACAATACAATGCTACAGGTGAAGTAGGCTCGGTATAATCAACTAAAACAAATCATTGAAAATTAAATTACAGATTTAACTATTATACATTTTGAGGGAGTTCATGAAATTGTTTGCTAGTGGATCCTATTTTGCCAAACCCACCTTAATTGGTGTTCCATTATCTTCTACAACTTTTCTTAAATATTTACCCGCCTCGGTGGCGTAGTTGGCTAACGCGCTTGTCGTGTTGAGCTCGACTGCTGAGGACGGGGAGATCGAGGTTCGAATCTCGGTCGGGTGAACTGGGGGTGGTTTTTCCTAAATGGTTTTCCACTCTCCCTCCACGCAAATGCGGGTTCACTTCCTCTAATTCAACCTTCCCAATTCCTAATCCATTAGCGTAATTAGTACTTGAAGCGTATAACCCGAACGAGTAGTAAGACGCGGTGCTAAATATTATTATTAAATATTTGTTATTAACGTAGTGTTTCAATTTATAATTTATGGCTGGATATTATACAAGTTCACTTTAAGTTTATACTTAAAGGTAATTTAAAAACTTACTTTTCTTGGTCCCCTTATGGTGTAACTTATTTTGTATGACTATAGTTTAATTATTATTCAAATTAAATCTGCTACTATCCAGTGTATAATAGACACGAAACAAAGTAAATCAAAACAGACAAATTATAATGCAATTTAGTTCAATTGTTTAAGTCATCTATTCATACGTCTTGATATGACTGTAATTTTAAAATAATTTAGTTGACAAATTCTTAGTGGTAAAATTTGTTTATATTCTCAACAAATTTCAATGACCAAGCTGATATGTATTTTACAGTATGTAAATAAAACATACATTAAGAATGTGAACTTTAATTAGAATTAGAAAAATCAACGTTTTAGTTTGAGACATATCATCTTTAAATATATTTCTAGTAAATATTAATTTCATTTTTCTTTTTGTCTATTCAGATTCTACTGGGATAAAGTACCCATACTTTCCAAAGAAGTTTGGTAGCAGCCACCCACAAGAAAATATCGACATCATCGGTCTATTCGAAGACGAGATCAGAGATGAAAACATATTTAGGGGTTTAAACCCCTCCACTGAAAACAACTTACTACGTAGAGCCTTAGACAAAATTGGAGGAGGAAATATTCTTCGTTCTTTAAGGGAGGGAGGTTGGAACTACAAGATTTCAAGGGCACTGGACAAAATTGGTGGTGGAAACATTCTTAGAGATTTAGGTCACTTAGGAGGGGGAAATGTTATTAGAAATCTGGACAAACTTGGAGGAGGAAAGATTCTTAGAGATGTGGATCGATTTGGGGGTGGAAATGTTCTAAGAGATTTGGACAAGCTAGGAGGAGGAAATATTCTAAGAGATTTAGATCGATTTGGGGGTGGAAATGTTCTAAGAGATTTGGACAAGCTGGGAGGAGGAAATATTCTAAGAAATTTAGATCGATTTGGGGGTGGAAATGTTCTAAGAGATTTGGACAAGCTGGGAGGAGGAAATATTCTAAGAAATTTAGATCAACTAGGAAATGGAAATAGTTTAAGAGATCTGGACAAGCTAGGAGGAGGAAATATTCTAAGAGATCTAGACCAACTAGGAGATGGAAATATTTTGAGAGGTTTGGACCAGCTAGGAGGAGGAAATTCTTTAAGAACTTTGGACAAAGATGCTGACGAAATTGTGTTAGCATCACTTGATACCAATTAAGGAGGAAAACCACTAAAAATACTTACAAAAATAAAAATAATTTAAAGGACGTCATTTTCCATAAATATTGCATGCAAAATATAGCCAAAAATGTTATTCAAATGATTGAGCTCATTGCTTTTTATCGATAAATTATGTGAGTTGTAACATGTATCTCAATGAATTGTCACTTAATTAATAAAATGTGTATTGTTATATTTGTTTTAATTACAACAAATTGAGTCTTATAATATATGCTAACATTAAGAAGTTCCTATACGCCTGTCTTGAACACGGTGTTTTGCACAGCACCCTGTAGCCTCGACGGTAATACGAGAGATATACGAATGTCAGATCACTGGCTGCGTGGTCCAACGCGCTACTCTCGCAGTAGACTAGACTGCCGATTACGGGCAGATCAGATCGAGATTCGAATCTTGGTCGGGTGTAGGCTACCAAGGGGGATTTTTACAAAATGGTTTTCCACTTTCCCTCTACGCAAATGTGGGTACACTTCCTCTAAATATAGCCTCATTAATCCATAAAACTATTATCGTAATCAGTATATAAACATATAATCAGATCGGGTAGTAAAATACGGTGCTAAAAAAATTATATCGCTGCAACTCGCTTTGAATTGGTAATTGCACGTGACATCAAAGGAAGATAGATAGGGACGTGCTCTCAAACAGTTTCATGGCTAGAATTTTATTCATTCGGTTTTATTAATACTGTAATCCAACACCTCAGCTCAATCGGTACGGTGTCCATCTACCAAGCTAAGCTCCTTGCTTGGCCGAAAAACTGATAATTCATTAGCGAAACGTGGGTTTACCCTTTCACAGTGATGAATTAACGGCAGGGGGCGGGATGTTGTGTCTGTTCTAGATCATTTAAAGTATTAAAATTAATAAACAGGGAAATTATTCATAAAACCTAATAAAGTATAGTAGTGTAAGTTTAATTTTTTTAAAGTAAAACATAAAGTATTTAAGTTCTTGAATGAAAACCGAGGGTCTTAAATAACTCTCTAAGTTTGGCTTTTCTTTTATAATAAAAGCTCATATTTGGTACCACAAACAATTATATAAGCTAAATGAATTAATCATAAATTTACCATCATTTTTGTACATGTTAACTGAAATATATGAATATGGTTTTTGATTTGTTGATAGACATTCCAATAATTTTAATAAACCCACTATAAGATACCACTTAGGCCATTTTGTAGATCAATGATATTGTACAGAATGAAATTATTAAAAAAAAAAATTTAAATGGGTTTTATTAGTTTAAATCAAGCATATATAGATTTTTAAATGAGTAATGTACTGCCATAAAACATATGTATATCATATAGATGATTTATAAAACGAATAAACACTGTCGGTGTTTGAATGGACTAATAAAATATGTATTTTTTATATGCGTTGATGAAGTACAATAAACTTTAGGAGCTCCTTTAAATATTTTAAAAATAGGAGTGTTTTTAAATTTATTTTAGCGAAAGTTCTAATTTATTTTAGAATCATTTAATAAGACAATAAAAGCTATACTCAAAATTATATAGATACGAGAGCAAAGAATAGTAATTTTGCAGTAATTTTGCTTGGTAATAAATTATTTCAATAACTTAGTTTCGAGAGTAAAATAAACTATAACTGTGTTTATAAATATTATATGAAAATATCTCGATATAATTAATTTCTATCTTAAAATGAATGTTACCTAAGTAGCTTGTCTTTTACTCCCAAATAATGCGTAACATTTCAAAACTCTTGTCTTTGAAGTTTTAAGGTATTTTTCAATTCAAATTTCAGAATAGTCAATTTTAACTTGAACACAGACCATTTTTGCCTCATTAACTTAAGTGGACTGTAAAAAAAAACATTATTTGCTTATCTTTCCAAAATTTCTCCTTTTCTAAGATGTTGTTAAATAAAAATAAATTGCATAGAATATCATAAGAATACGTTTTGAAATTATTACCAAACAAACTAGTCAAGGGCTATTCAATTTGTAATAAATGATTTAAATGAAATAATGTTTGTAATAATATATAATAATATAATTCAAGGAATATTTAAGTTTCAGAAATACTCAAATGTTTAAACGGCTAGTATCTTGGTTAGTGGCATTAGGTAGGAGTTTAGGTACTTAAGAACAATTTTTAAAATTGTTATACACAAAAATAGAGTCTAGTAGTTTTCAAACAAATTTATTATTAATAAAGAAAGATATGTTTTATTTAACAAATTCAATATTAGTAAAAATCATAAGCCTCTACAAAAGTTGATATTTTAAATTTAGGTCTGTTTTAAATAACAGTTAAACAACAATGTTTTGATTTTAGGAACTACTCCTTCAGTTCTAACTGCACGTCTGTTCAAATTTATACATTTTTTTCTATAAATACTCTAGATATTAGTAAAATTTTAAATTAATTACTTTTTTGCTTCCCTAATAGGTTTTAAGAAAAAGTTCAAAACCAATTTTTTTTAATAATTTTGATTAAAGGATAACCAAAAATAAACTATCTGATTAACTAACTAATGTGCGCCAAAATAAAGCCAACAGAAAATTATAAAATACTCTATACGCAAAATAAGTATTACACACAAACATATTTATATTATATTAAAATCCATTTGTTGACATTGTATTGTTTAAGATTGCATTCATAAATTTAGTTTGACCCCATCGGTGGTTGCATAATGTAACGTAATACTCTCATGGTAGACTGGATTGCCAGTGATGAAAAGATCGGGGTTCGAATTCCGGTCGGGTGTACTGAGCGTCCAATTCAAATAAGTGAAAAATGACAGCATAGACATGGGAATTGAGCCTGAAACCTTGGCTTTGCGTGCCAATGCTCTATTACTAAGCCATCCTGGTTCGACTTGTATATTTCACTAGTTTTCGGTGTATTGAATATATATGTGCTAACTGGTGAAAGTATCAGCCACTCAGAGCTATACATCAATTTTAATTTAATTCATCTATCAAGACTGATCCTGCAGATAACCATCACATATTAGTTTGTGATATACATGAATTAATAATAAAAAGCGCATGGCACATACTATCAACTACAAATAGCCTTGGACTGATATGATAGCTCTGAATGGCCGATACTTTCCCCAGCCACCACATACATACTTAATACACCACAAACTAGTGAAGGGTGGCTCAGTGGTGAACATTGGCACGTGAAGTCCAAAGTCCCGGATTCGATACCAGCGTCCAGGTTGTCATTGTTCAGTCAATTGAATTTTATCCAGCTATCAGTGCTGATCCTGTGGATAGCCATCAAGTATCAGTTTGTGAAACACGTGAATTAATACTGTACCGAGATTGTTTTGTTCTAAATATTTTCTCACTCTACCTCTAAGTAAATGCAGGTTTATTTCCTCCAAAATGTTACCTTCCTTATTACTACTCCACTAACGTAATCACTGTATGTGTACAACCCAAAAAAGTAGTAAGACGCGTTAAAAATGGTAAGTTTCACCAAACAGATTTTTTTAATCTTAAAATAGAAACAATAAAACTAAAAACTCTTAATATTTGTGAAACGAAATCAAATACTTTGTTGTATAGACACTTTCCCAAAGAGTATTAGTGAAATAGTATTCATTGTTACAGAAACGTTGAGAAAAGAGGGACATTTCTGTAGCAATCAATTTCATTTTCAAAGAACTGATGGTACTTAATACACACATTTATATATATATATATATATATATATATATATATATATATATATATATAAATTTGCTTCAAGCTCATAAAATATTGGTTTTATAAAAGTATATTTCTAATAAAAGAGTTTTATATTTAAAAGTACATCTTTACATTGATAAGTTATTTCGTATCTCAATTAGCTGTGGGGATGCAATTTAAATTGGAAATTTTTGCTAATATAATCTCTTTCGCGGGAAAATTATGGTTGCAATTTTTCTTTCAATGTTAAATAGTGCCTGGACACCAAATTTAATCAAAATCGTTAAAGCTAATTTCGAAAAAAATCTTTTCTTTCTCTTTTTAACCTTCAGTGACTTACCCTTAATTTTAGGGTTAGATGTTTAATTCCAAAAATTCCTCAGGGAACGCTCTGAAAGCCCTAGATAGGTACCAAGTTTTAATCCACTCGGTAAAATTATTTTGGCTCTTGTCCGAAATACAGAGAAACGACCCCGAGAAAAAAACCTTTTCGGTTTCATGGAGGTAATAAAATGTTGACATTTATTGAGATTTCTAGCTCAATTTTTGTGATGATCACAATAATTTTATTTACGAGTGGACCAGGAAAATAAATAGGGCAAAGATGAAGGATTTTATATATGAAAAGAAAAATTACGCATACAAAATTTGAAAGTGAGTATAAATACTGTTTCAATTAAATAGTTTATAAATCGTTTCACTATTTCTGTTAATTTTACATAATCTCGCTCTACATAAACTGATTTTCCAATGACAAGTGGTCCAGGCTCAACTCTCAGACAAGTGCAATTGGGGTAGTTTCCCACACGAAAAAAACAAAACATACAGAACAATTATTTTGAAATTAAATTATATTTTATTTACATTTTAAATCTGTGAAAGAAGATACAATTTAATCTTGAAGACATTACACTTGCACCAAACGAACGTCTTGTAACCCCTTCCTTTCTCCTCCAGGACAAAGGTGGGCATATAATTATTAAAAGTATTTTAAAAAATGGAATAAATGCAGAGTAAGCCGATAGGACCATAAAAGACAAATATATCATACTCTAATATATTAACTCCTGTTTCCTCAAAACAGCCATTATCGTGCCAGGCAAAAAGGAACCAACTGACCAAAAATCAAGGATATTTCCTATTCAGTAAACTTAAAACATAGTTGAAATAAGCGGAGAGAAACATCAGAAGTTAGTTAAATGCTATGTTTTATTTATAAACAAAAGGTAAGTCATGAATTATAAATTATATAAGTATAAATTATGCATATATATAAGACTCTAGCAATATTTTACAAAAGGATTTTGACTATATTCAACATTATTAGTTTCGCATATGTCAAATAGTAATTCCCAGCAATTAACCAAATTTAGAATATTTAATTGCATGTTTTCTCATGCTCAAGTCTGACAAGATATGGACAAAAACTTATTAAATATTTTTAGAGACACAACGACTTTGAACATTTTATAGAATCCAATATATACAAATCTACAAGCGCCGTACGGCTGTTGCCCGACGCAGAACATCTGCCTTGACAGTTGTGCCAATCCAGGTTGTCTGTGAAAGGGCTGATTTGTTTTGTGAGTTACAGGCAGCAGTCGCTAGCCCTTATACTCATGGTATAAGGGTGAAAACAATGAATAGGTGAAACCGTTGAATTATGCTGCAATAAAATACAAAGTTATAAATTAGTACCCTTTGAGTGAAAATAGTGGT
>JBCFYV010000003.1:47549696-47583900 GCA_039000515.1 Timema cristinae
GGCACGTAACTAGGTTTTTATATTTACTTTTGTTCAGAATTAGGAAACGATCCCAGATCCCGCACTATGTACCATCCAGGCACGTAACTAGGTTTTTATTTCACGATTGAGGAAGAGGCGAGGGTTGTTGTATATATAAAAATAGTTTAATTGCGATACCTCACACTTGATTAATCAATATCTTAAATGCATGATTACGTTCGAACAAAAATATGAATTGAAAGGTTTTTCCTTGTGAGTCAATGGAATAGTTGTTTCATTTAAAAAATACAAAATAAAATTGTTTTACTGGTTTCAGTTCCACTGTATTATTATGGAAATGACAAAAAACCATACTATCATGCAGCGCCCGGTTCGACTTACCCAAGTTACACGTCTATCCATAGGGTGAGACGAGCTCTTAACGTGGAGATGGTATGGATTGCGAGTGGCAGTTGTCTCGAAGTTTTTACAGCGACATTTTTTTTAATAAGTAATAATAATAATAATAAATAATAATATTTAGCACCACGTCTTACTACCCATTCGGGTTATACGCTTTAAGTACTAATTACGCTAATGGATTAGGAATTGAGAAGGTTAAATTATAAGAAGTGAACCAGCATTTGCGTGGAGGGGAGATTGGAAAACCATTTAGGAAAAACCACCAGTTTACCCGACCGAGATTCGAACCTCAATCTCCCCATCCTCAGCAGTCGAGCTCGACACGACAAGCGCGTTAGCCAACTACGCCACCAAGGCGGGTTTTTAAAAGTAAAATAAACGAAATATTTATCCACAAAAACCTGGGGTTTAATTTTCTTCACTTAGTAATCTAAACAGTTCTGAACTATCTATCCACTAATAAATGACCTTATTGTGTCAACGCGTCGTAAAACCTCAATTGAATATTTGTCAAGGTGTCCTAGAATTTGACAACATTTTCTTTTCATTTAAAAATTTATCATCAAATTCTAATTTGCTCATGATAAATATTTAGGAACTGTTGAGGTCACCATATGTAGAAAATTAATTTCTATGTTTCTACGGGAGTAGTATTTAATTTATTTTTACGAAAATAAACGTTTCCTGTGAAAAGTGCCAAATTAAAAAAAAGTTACCTTTTCTCACGTTCCCTTCCATCCCATCTTAAATGAACTATTTAATACCGTATGATTTGTGATGTCATCGACTACGAAAATAGCCTGATGCAGCCAACCACACGATACTTCGGGCGACTGTTTGTGTCAGAAAACTACCTACTCTAAATTCAGTATATATTACAATACTATGATAATTTTTGACCCGATAATAACACATATTTATTTTCACTAAATGTCTCAAATAAGTTAATTTTAATTTTAGTCAAGTGTAGTATTAGTTGAAATTAAGATGGTAAATGGTAGAATGTGAATTTTAATTTGAATCAAATGTAGTATTAGTTGAAATTTAGATGTAAATGGATGAATCGGGTACTTGACTCCCTTATCCCCTGGTAACGTGTCTGTTTATATTCTTATTGCATATTAAAATATATTTTATACAATTTGAACATGACACAAAACATATTCTTACAAATATAATCAAAGCGTATGAATAATAAAATATAACTTACCGGGTTGATGACAAAGGACCAACAGAAACAGGCAAAATACGAACACAAGGAACTTGATGCAGTGAGAAATATCTTGACGCCACAAAACAAACGGGAACACTTTCGGAAAGACAAAAGTTAAACAAAGCCACGTCACAAAACATTATCACAGAATAAATTACACTCTGGGAAAAGATTTAACGCATTTTAAAAGTTACTATGAATAAATAAATCACGGGTGTTCAATAAATTATTGTCTGATGAGTCAAATTATTTAGCACATGAAGTAAATAATAATTAAATAGAGATGATGCCAAATCTATGAGTTTCCACCTGACCTAAAAAAATATTATTTAATTATGAGAGGTAGTGCTTTTCCTCAGGATATTTTGAGTTGAAACACAAATTTAAGGTAAATGATTATAATAACATTTCCTACACGAATGAAACAAAGTGTTTTAAAATAGCAAATCTTCTTGACTGGAGCTATTCACTACACGAAGACAATATTCTGTCTGTGTATGTATATATATATTTAATAAAATTATATATATATAAAATTTTATATATATATAAAATTATATATATAAAGATTATATATATAAGATTATATTTATATATAATTATACTACTAAAATCACATGGCTGACTCACTCACTGACATTAATGTCTACCCCCTTTCAGATGAGCTAGAAACTTGAAATTTAGCAAAATTAGAGCTTATAGCCTGTAACTGACGGTAAAATTCCAAAAAGTTAATTTTTTAAAATCTTTAGCCCCCCCCCCCCCAAATTCAAAATGGTGGAGCAACTTTAAACTCGGTGCGGACCTTTCTTTGGAGTTCTCTTGTGGCTAAACGGTAAGACATATCAAAAAACTGCTCTGGAATTACATTAGTTTACATCCACTTGAAAAAATAAATAAAAAAAAACTCACTGGGGTTTCAAATAAGATGGGATACCACATATTGTATATGGTTTTCGTTTATGAATTTCTACATGACTTTTAAATTTATGCTAATTTACTAAAGTCATAAATAAATGCAGCTGAGACGCGGGATGAATTTTTAAATTGGCAAGCTTGTTCTGTTATTTTTCAGCCCCGCGTCTAATTATCTGTTCATCATATATGATGCGCATGTACTAATTATGCTAATGGACTAGTGATGAAGAAGGCTGAAGTTAGAGAAGGTGTACCCTCATTTGTGTGGAGAGCGAATGGAAAACCATTTAGGGAAAACCACCCTTAATACACCCGATCGGAACTCGAGCTCCAATTTTCCTAACATCCGCAGTTTAGTCTTATGAGAGTGATGATACCTTAGACCTTGCGGACACCAAAGAAGGGGACTATTCTGTTGAGCTGGGAATGAGATGAACCTGGATATTTCAGGGTCAGAGCTTTGGCACGCTAAGTTGAAAGCCATGTGTTTGCTTCCTGGTGTACAGGAAGTATTAATTTAGAATACTTTTCTTTTAGCACCACGTCTTACAACCTGTTCGGTTTGTACACCTATGTGTTAGTTACACTAAGGTATTAGGGATTAGGAATTTTAATTTAGAGTAAGTGCACCAGCATTTGCGTGGAGAGAGAATAGAAAAATATTTATAAAATAAAACCACCCTCAGTGCACTTGACCAGGATCGAACCACAATCTACCCATCTTAAACAGTCCAGTCTATTGTAATAATAGCGCCTTATACCATGCAACCACCGAAACGGGTTGGAATACAATTGAATTTGAAACTGTTCCTTTATAATTTGAGCAGTGTGTGCCTTTGCTCAAATGAATATTGAATTAATGAGATGGCTCATATAGCATGTTTAGTGACGTATTGATCCACCCCAACTATAACACCTCACGAAACGCCACTGCTTGTATGGGAGATGCCCAATCTGCACCAGTGGCCACGTGGTAGAATGATCAAGTCACATTGAACTTGGTGACCACTTACAAGAAGGTTGGGGTATTAAACCCGGCGGGATTTGTAGGGGATTGTTTCCAACACTAAGGTTTCCCCAGAATTTCTTCTCTATACATCTATTCTAATATTTTATCCCCCATTCCTCTATTTTAGATCAAGTGATCCGTTTGTAAGATGAACTAATTAGAAAATAAATATTTTAGTTTCAGTTTGTACGTCCAACGCGAGGGTTTATTTAAATACTTACACCATGGGGTGACTAAAGGAGTGTAGCTCAGAAAAATTTCACCACAATAGCCTATAGAAAGAGGAGGAAAAACATCCTCAGTGCATCTGGCCAAAATTGAAATATATATTAAAAAGTGTAATTACCTCTTTAAGATATTAATTTTCACGTTGTGTTTATAAAATATGGTAAGGTGCATTGCATAGGTTTTCTCTTTCTTTAATCTTAAAATTAGAGACATTTAGCAAAAACTCGTTTAATATGTGAAACAAAATGATATACACTGTTGCAGAAACACTTCAAAGAGCGTAGATGTAAAAAATATACACTGTTACAGAAACATCGAGAAGCTATTTTAGTATCTTTGTACACCAAAGATCATAACAATCAATAACATATTTCTTAGTATTTCATAAAAAATTTAGATGTTTATTTATAGCTCAGAAATTTATTGTTTTATAAAAATATTTTCCAGACTAATACTCTTATATTTTAATTTAAATGGCTTTAGTATCTAAAATAATTGCGGATGTATGATCAACATAAAGATATTTTTGCTTTTTAAAGTGCCCTTAAAGTCACTTTAATGTGAAAACAAGATATGCCACTTTTTTGTAGTGTTAAACAATTCTTATGTTCAAAATTTAATAAAAATCATTACAGTGGATTTTGAGAAAATCGATTTTATTTCTTTTTTCACTTCGATAACCTACTCTTAATTTTAGGGTTAGATATCTAATTACCATTACATTTATTAAACTCCTATATACCAAGTTTCAGCGGAAAAGTAATATGGTTTCGGCTCTGGTCCAAGATACAGACAGACGGACAGACGACGCATCGAGAAAACCACTTTTCGTTTACATGGGCTTGTGAAGCGTCAAAATTTATCAAAATCTAAAGTATGACAATCTCAATAATTCTCTCTTCGAGAGTTTAACCCAAAATTGAAGAGCATCACATTTCACCAAAGAGCATAGATAAATACCATACACTTTTACAGCATTATTTATAAAATAAGTATTGTGTCCACCAGACTAACACAATTTAATTTTAAAAGCGAATATATATATATACATTGGAAACTATTGATATAAAAATTTATTTAAAACAAAATACTATTATTAGTATTATTATCATCAGTACCGCATCTTACTACCTGTTCGGGTTATACAAAATTACGCTAATGTGTAATGGTAGGGTGATTGTGAGATGAAATGGAAGTCCTACAGTTTAACGTGGGATCCGAACCACTGTGAAGGCCTGGCATTCCCCACATTCACAAGTTATGATTAATACACGTCTTGTCAGAGGTGAAGGAAGGGTTTGGCAATCAGATAAATCTCTTCCGGGACCTAGGATTGAACCCCAGACCCCTGGCACAGAAATCCGACACCTTACCCCTAGATCACCAGGTCACCAAGATTTTATCTATATAATTATGGTTTCTACCAAACCTAACTTAACCTAACCTTTCTGGCGTTAGTGAATCTTATTCTTATTTAATTTTCTAATTTCCTCTGTAAAGCTCATCCTGTTTTCGTGGACTTCCATGCAACTTAAGGGGGCGGGAGGATAATCCCTTCCTCCATAAAAAGAGTGAAACTAGGCTTTAACATTTTAATAATATTCATAGTGATTTGTTGAAAAGGAGAATTATAAGATCGATAATAAGGAAATAAAACTTATATATTATAACTTGAAATTTGTAAATTTGTTCCACGTTAAATAATCAAATAAATATAATATTAGTATTATATATAACAATTTTATTCAGGTAATAGAGCTTACAAAAGAAGAATATTAAGTTTACAATACATACATTAATAACTATGTGGTAATAATTGAATTGACGAATAAAAGTATAAATTAACCAATAACTTGCAATGATATAATTATGTGTGAAAATCTAAAGTTGATTAATATGAATTTAAAAACACAAATTTACAAAAGATTTAATTGTTTAGTTGATATTTGCAATCAGGTAAGCGTTACATTTGTCTCTATATGACTAAATTCTTTTAGAGTTACTTTATTTAGGACAAAAAATGAAATATGAAAACCATTTATTGAACTCGACAATTAAAATAAGCATGCCACATTTAAAAACTATGTAGTATGAAGTATAATTTAGATGAGCAAAAAGAAAATGAAATTATAAGTAATAAAATTTCAAGATGCTTAAACATTTAATGCAATGTAATATTCACACCACTTTAAAGGGACATATTATTTGAAACTAACCAGGTTAATAATAATAATAATAATATAATAATAATAATAATATATCTATAAGTTTTGGATATATTTGAATATTAAGTTTTAAATGATAAAATTTAATTAAATGAAATAAAGGTTACACATTCCTTATGAATTTTAGTTGATCTCGTCTCATTTTATAAGATGATTACTGTAGGCCACCGTGGTCTTGATTTGACAATTTGACAACATGTTTCAGCATTTTGGCATTAAAAGATCTTAAAAAAAATGGAATCAGATCATATTCCGAATGATTACATCGCAAAAACTTGACAATGTTTATAATGGCCCTAACAATTTGGGTTTGAATGATTATATTGGGAGTGTTTTTCATGACAAATTACACTGTATGTTTTTTAAGTATAAACTAGTTTAGTGGTCGTTTACAAATTATGGATTTCTTTAAATGTTGGGATATATTTTTAAAACGGCCTTAGTGATTTGATTACTGATTTTATTACATACAAATGGGTCTATTGGGAGTGTTTACTATGACAAATGAAACTCAATACTGGTTTTTGGGGTAACATTTGTTTAAGGGTGATTTGCTGATGATCAATTTTTTTAATGTACTATTTTAAAGATGGCTAATGTCATTTTGTTTGGATTAAATATTTGGAAGCTGTTGATTTCTCAAATAACACTGTATACCTTTGTTTATATTTTTGTAAAATAAATTAATTAAAGGGTAGTTTACTTGCAACAAATTATAGAAAATAATGGATATCTGGGAACAGTTTTTCATGATAATTAAGAATATGTTCTTATTTTTGCAAATTAGAAATAATTAAAGGACGGTGTGCAAAATTATATTTTTGAAAATATATTTACTAAACATATTTAAGAAATTTGGTTTAAAGTTTATAACTACAGAGTTTTTGTAGTGATTAACAGTATGATGTGTTGATTTTTTTTAAATAAGAAAAGCCTACTTCAGAGTGGTTTACTAAAAATATTTTTTTAAATATTTTCTTCTAAGCTATAAAACATAATATAACAGAGTTTGTGAGTTTGTGTCGTACTATTTATTTGGATTAGGACTCACATAAGACGTAAATATTCTTAAAAATTTCTAGATTGAAAATATTCATGACTTACAACATACTCTCTTGATATTAGAAAGTAAAAAGATGTCATTTGTTTTATAAACTCTCCAATAATATTATAAATATTATTCTGGCCGACTGTCTGACTATGTCTGAAGTGTTATTGGAGTAATTAGGAAGGGGAAATAATTTATTATACAATTTTATTAATAGTGTGATTTTATAATAATTTAAATTATTTATCAAAAGTAACAGCTGTAGATCACATAAATTAACAAAGTATGCGTGTTTTAAAATATATTTAATAGTTTCTGTAAGCTATCATATTATACTGTTTTCCTAACTAGTCCCTTCTATACGAAAAATAAATAAAATTAATCGCAAGATTCTCTAATGCAATTAATTAAAAGTAATTACATGAAAATCTGGTAATATGTGGTAATTATCTTAGGAAAATGTTACTAAGATGAAAAATAAACATCTCTGTTGCTTCGTTCACGTAATTAAATTAATATAGACGTGATTTGAATTATAGTTTAATGTAGTCTCTGGTTGAAATATACGTTTATAAAAAATATTTAACAAATTTTTATATTTAGCAGTTAAAAAACACTAAATTATAGGAAAAATTTCCAATGGTGAGGAATCAAATTATAACAGGTGAGTGAGTTAATAAATAATAATAATAAATATTGAATATTTTTATTAGTAAGAAGATTAGATTTTACGTACAAATGACGTTTTTAAACTTTTTTTCATATTATAATAGGCAACAAAATGAAACACTCCGATTCTAAACATGTTGAATTTATTTTATGAAACGTATATACGTGCACGAAACATTTACAGCTTTGTTAGAAAAAAACAACCCTTTTCAAATAAAATATTATCAAGGAAAAATGAATTTAATATAGCAAAGTGCGGTGACACTTCTATATTTTTTTTTACTAGTCCATACCATAAAACATAAATCGCGACGTGATTGGACAACCTGAGCTATAGTTGGTTTTAGTAGGTTTACTATTTTCAAATGTACACTAAAAAACCCGCCTCGGTGGCATAGTTGGCTAACGCGCTTGTCGTGTAGAGCTCTACTGCTGAGGACGGGAGATTGAGGTTCAAATCTCGGTCGGGTGAACAGGGGGTGGTTTTTCCTTAATGGTTTTCCACTCTCCTTCCACGCATATGCGGGTTCACTTCCTCTAATTCGACCTTTCTAATTCCTTATCCATTAGCGTAATTAGTACTTAAAGTGTATAACCCGAATGGGTAGTAAGACGCGGTGCTATTATTATTATTACACTAAAAAAATCAAAGAAAAATGAAACCTAATTTGATTTAAGACGTAAATTCTATCACTTCCGCACTAAATCTAAACTGATGTTTACTCCCACCAAACTATCATTTTGAATACCTATTATAATAAAAATTAATTTATTATTACTCTTATCTCAATAAAGTAATAAATACCTTGATAAAATTTATCTGATGCAGGAGAAGAAGAGAAATTATAGTATCATAGCGTAATTAGTGAATAAAAATTATAATCTGTGGAAAAGGAGGTTGACGTGATTTGGTTTTATGAAAATCTTCAACTAATTTAACAACTCAGAAGTGTAATAATACGAAAGGAAATACTATTCACTCATCGGTTAGCACGCAGGACAAACTTCAAGCTAGTCTGTTCTGGCTTTCGGATGATGGGAGTTCGGGGTTTGGATTCTGGTCGGGCGTTATAAGGGTGTTATTTTATAAGTTGCTTTCCACTCTTCCTCAAATCAAATGTGGTTACATTTACTTTAAACTATACCTTGATCCTCCCTAACTCCACAGCGTAATTATAAATTTCTCTAGCGTAGACGGGTAGTAAGTAACATGCGATGCTAATTTTTTTTTAATTTATAAGATCGTTTATTAATATATCTATATTAAAAGTGACAGCTGCATATAACATGACTTGACTTATGAATACTTGGAAGTAAATCTAGTAGCTTTTCTAGTTGTTAGATACGGCCCTTCCTATGAAATTGGACTGTAGGTAGTACAATTATTGAAGCTTGTGTTATGTGAGTACTATTCGGGGCATATTTCCTTTAGATTGATTTATTTTATTTGTATGTACACGTCTTACTATCGGTTCGGACTATCCGCATATTTACACAAATGAGGGTAAAGAGGAAGATTGTAGTAATTTTTAGGAAATGTACACGTATTTATGAGGAGGGAGAGTGGAGAACCATTTAAGTAAAGCCACTCTCAGTAAATCCGACCGGGATTTTCTATCCCCTGACCTGACTGTCTCCAGCAAACCTTGCCATAGTCCACGTGCTCACCGATGCGCGTTCTTTGACGTTTCAAATCGGCGAACGTAGCGTTTATTAAAGCAACCTTGTTTCCCATTGTTTACCACCGCATCGAAATCAGAGTGATGTCAAACAAGCTAAGCCTATTAAAAAGTGTAATTATTGACATTGTAGTCATTAGTAGGGAACATTATTTTGGCGCGTACCCTTGTGCAGACAAAGCTAATATATAAATAAAAAAAAATCTAGAGCCAATTAATTTAAAGTTTGTTTTGTTTTTAAGTAAGATCAACCAATTTCTTGCGTACCTTTGAGTGTATGGAAAGCTTAAATTGAACTTTGGAAATAGAAATCGAAACAACACGTATCGGTGGCGTAGTTGGTCTAACGCGCTAGTTTTGTGTAGAGCCAGACTGCCGAGGACGGGGAGATCGAGTTTCGAATCTTGGTCGGGTGAACTGAGAGTGGTTCAGCCTCAATGGTTTTCCACTCTCCCTCCACTCAAATGCGGGTTCACTTCATTTAAATTCGACCTTACCAATTCCTAATCCATTAGTGTAATTAGTATTTAAGCGTACAACACGAACGGGTAGTAAGACATGGTGCTAAAAAAAATAGACTCCTGTCACGGTAAGTTTGACTCTTTTCGATCGCTCTTGATGGAAATAAATCACACTAACGTCACAAAATGTTTAACATTTATTGTTGACAAAAACAAACTATACACGATATATTTTATTGATACATTAATTTCAAGGAGTTTATGATATACATTAAGATTTCCACGCACCTAAATGACTGGTATAACCTGGCAAAAGGAGGGATTTATTTTATCAGTAAAAGAAAAGGAAAAATATAGTAAATTCCTGTTGGAAATACTAAAACACTAACATATTTATGAATTTGGGACATTTAACTACAATATTTAAAAATTAGACCTTTGAAATGCCCTGTTTTATAAGTTGTTTCAATTAAGATGTTCAGCCATTTCCTGGCATTATTTTACATCCTGTCTTGAGCCAGCGCGTGTGACCTTAGACCTTGTTTTCTTATTGTATAGACTAAAATATTCAAGTTCCAGATTGAATGTGGTGATTAGTATTTGATAACCAACGAGTCTAAGGAGAGATAGTAAAATCACGGTCTGGTGGATTCGCCGCTTAGGGTCGATCCGGGCCCCTCAGGCCACCACGTGGGGTCCTTGAGGCTCGCACACGCTCCATAGTTCATTTCTGTCTGTCTCATGTACCCAATGTATCGTAGAATAGTATTTCACTTGATTAAATATAACTCTTTGTACACTGCTTTGTAAAATCACAAATCTTCTCCTCCCACGTCCCACTCATTCCATAAGAGTAACCCCATAATCTAGGGGGTAGCCATCCAGTCACATAAGTCTCTTAGGGCCCTATTATACGGGGAAACTTGTTGCGTGCAACCATTGGTGAGCGTCATATCGAGAAAATGGCCAAGGAATGAGGACATATTTATTCTTGCCTTGCTTATATCACAATAAAGATAAGACGCAGGCCAAGAAAGATGTAGGTATATACGATGCTATCTTTAAGACTGGATAAGGGTCTGTACTATACGTCATTTGAGGATCTGTGGACAGTAGCACTTAAAAAAAATCTATTCTCGCATGTATAAATCATCATTTGATGAATTGCTGACCAATATAAAAGAAGACTCCAACACTCAAATGAGAAGGGGTATCTCACCAGAGGTTGCAGTTGCGCACGCAATTAGTTACATATGTGTAATATGTTACATTTAAAACAATTCCCAGCTCAAGTGCGGACAGATAAATGTTGACAGTACAGTTTCACTTACATGGAAACATCTGCAACTAATAGCCGAACATACAACTGAAGTTTCCTCGTGTAATGGCTTTTATTTAAACCATTACTTCTTAACATTTTCATCAACTAGTTGAATGCAACAAGCTGTCCCGTGTAATAACCCACATTCCACGGTAGCCAGTAGTTAGAGCAGACACCATCGGGTCACCGTGGGTGGGAAAAGGAAGGTTTTACACCTTATTTATATGATAAAAAGTGAGCAATAGAACTAAGAAGCTGATTTGAATACATGTCTCATATACTTTGAAACATTGGTTGGCGTAACGATTGCGTAACGATTACATACCACCTCATTAAGATCAAATCATCTGGATTTAACCATCAATTACACGTCTTAAACTAATATATATGAGATTTTATTCCTCTGTACTTAAAAAAACTTTTGTCTAGAAAAAGGAAAATTATTTTTGATAATCTGCAAATCTACATAGTTATGTAAAAATAAAATTGTGACAACTCTATTCATGTCGTCAGCTACGGTTTAATTTTCATTTGAAAAATCTTATCTAATAGCTTTTTTTTTTAGCAACGCGTCTAGGCTTCACGCATTGGTACACTGATGTGTAAGGGATGAAAGAAGCTGAATTTAGGGGAAACGTACCCACATCTACGTGGCGAAAAATTGGAAAACCACAAAAAACAACAACATATCTTTAGTATACCCGACCAAGATTCGAACCCTGATCTCCCCGTCATCAACAATCCAGTTTATTGTGAAAGTGACGACTTAGATCATTCGACCAATGAAGCGGGCGACAGATAAACACATTTATAAATATAATTCCACGTATTTATTTATATATCAAATCATGTTATCTGTAGCTGTACTTTAGCTAGATACTATCAATACCATTAAATAGCACCAATAAAATAAATGCTATCAATATTATCAGAAAATGAAAAAATTTGTATTTTCTAAAAAAAAATAAATTGATGGGTCAGGTAATAATTTAAGTTTAATTTTAAAGGAAATATACCCTAATTTGGGTGTAAGAAAGTGGGAAAACGATTATGAAAAGCGACCCTCAGTACACCCGGCCGGAATTAGAGCCTCAACCTCCTCATAATTGGCGTAACAAAATCTACCAGCTTGACGTATTGTCGACGTGCCCACCAATGACGGTCAGTAATATTTAATAGTACATTATAATTAGGAGGTGCACGGTAATATGTGTTTTTAATACCATCAGTATAATCTATTGTACTGACCTATTAACGACCTAAAATAAATTAAATAAGCGACCCGTTGATGCATCGCGCGTCAATTTTTCAACAACAGCTTCAATTGGCCTTTAGATTTAAAAAATGTAAATTGAAAATTCCATTGTTTGTTTATCACCGCGTCTTACTACCTGTTCAGGCTATACGCAGAAATTCAATTAATGTAACTAGGATTTTAATAATAAATTAAATACTCTCCTATATGAACATTTTTGAAATTTAAAATTTTTGGGAATATTCTTGATTCCCCCTCCTGGTTTTTATAATCATGACTAGCGGTTGCATAGAACTTTGGGAATCATTGTCTAAAGTAATCTATTCCCGTTTTAATATATATATTTAACAGGCTCACTGCTGACAACGCACATGAGCGGTAGTGTGAATATATAAGTTTCTTTAATAAATACAAGATACGGGCTGCTGTTGTAAGATCGTGGCTTCGTGAACAATGAGAAAAAAAACAGAATCTGTTCATAAAAAGGAAAAATAAAACATACCATTTACGATAATAGTGAGGCACGTACTGATTTTCCCAGACTTGATTGTTTGAAACCATGTTTAAAAAAAAATGTATGATCAGATTTACAGATGTTTGATAAATTTGTACAAAAAATAAATAAATATCCAAGATGTATATACATGTGTGATATGCGATATAGTTTCTATTGTTGTCAGCGTTCTTATGACACACATGTGCATTTTAAGGAAAATTACTAACATACAATTATTTTTAATATCTAGTTAACCTAAAACGGTAATATTTATGTTTTAAAAAAATCCGAATTACAAAGAGAATCACAACCCCCAAAGGCAACACCCATAGTTATACAGGCTGGCTGTTAATTTGTTAAGGTCATTCGACTATCAACATTTTATTGCACAATTTTAACAAGTGTAGAATTATAAGATATAATGATTCAATGATTACAAATCATTATAATTCATGAGTTATATAATAAGGGATCAATCTTGTTGTTTAATTCTTTTCCCGTTTCCATTGTTAAGGTAAAGTAATTAATTTATGGGGCTGAAATTTAGTATAACTAGACATTCATATTATGTGGTGTAGATAATTATATATTTATAATATTATTAATACAAATATTTCAATGAAATATTTATACTATTAATATTTATATTATTATAAATACATCATTGTGTACACCTTATATGTATGTCTAGTAAAACAATACTACATTTCAGCTCCATACAGTAATTAATTTACCCTGACAATGGTACGGAAAAAGAATAAAATAACAAGTTTTACCCCCTTTAGCTCGTGAATTGTAATGATTTGAAATCATTGAATCACTAATTATAGATTATAACATATTTGATGGCCGTAACATTTAAATTGGACTGCGAGCTTACCGGTACAGTGTTACCCCTATTTAAAAGCTACATTGAGTACTCTAAGCTTACCTCACCACTGATCCCCCCCCCCCCCCAGAGCTTTGTCAGCGTGTTCACCTGTTTGTTTTTAGCCCTCCCCACGAGGTAGGTGACAATCACGATAGGTTGGGGGGAGGGGCGGGGGGAAGGGTAGCTCCCAACGAGTCCTTATAGGGGTAATATCGTGCCGATAAGAAATTAAGCTCATCAGTTTCATTATGTGCGTGTCAACGTTATAACCAGCAGCACATCGTTATCATTTGTTGGTTTTGATAAATTGTACCAGTCGTTTGAAATATATTTTGACAAAGAGAAACAATCAATTATCATACTCAAAAGGGATGAAGATATATAGTCCGTGTTGAGAAAACGTTTAAAACTACTAGTTCATTGTTGATAGTTAATTATGACGGTAGAGGCATTTAACACAAGCGTAATTTGTTCTAAGCCTGCCTGCTATTTATCCAATCAAGAACGAAATTTTGACCCAGTCGGTATTTTAAGGGGAGAATCCCTCACATGTCAGTGTCTGAAGAATGTTTCAGGCTTGAAATATAATGTAGGATGGTGAGGTAGGTGTTCGAATCTTGGTTGAACGCACAGTTTTTGTTTCAAAATATGTATTTAGAGTATAACTTTTGTTTTCCAATCTTCTTTACAGGATGATGAAGGAGAGTTTTCTTTTAAAAACAATATTCCAATTCTAATCCTTAGATAAAGCCGTTAACGTACTGGGTTTTCAGTTTAAAAAACCACAACATATAATACCTACGTCAATAGGTGCGCGGACTAAACGTCAAGCTCATCTAGTCTAGTTTCAAATTACAAGAAGGTTGGGCTTTGAATCCCCAACGAGTGTACTGATTTTTGTTTGTAGATGTTTTCCCAAGAGATGTATATTTTTCACGCAAATGCTTATACATTTCTTCTAAATTATAACTTTATCGTCCATTAGACCTATCTAATAGTGTAATTAAATGCGGATATCCTGGACGAGTGGTAAAACGTGGTGCACAAAAAATAAAACCACAAGGTAGAAAGACATGGTACTACGCATTCGAACTTCTTGTTTGAAGTGATAGCTCATCAAATTTGTTTACAAAGGATGCGCGTTTCACACTAACAAATACATTTGTACTAGTAGGTGACCTGGTGGTCTAGGGGTAAGGTGTCAAACTTCTGTGCTGGCGGCCGGGGTTCAATCCTCGGTCCCGGCGCAGATTTATCTGATTACCAAACCCTTCCTTCACCTCTGACAAGACATCTTGTGAATGTGGGGGAATGCCTGGCCTCCACCGTGGTTCGGATTCCACGTTAAACTGTAGGTCCTTCATTTCATCTCACAATCACCCTACCATTACACATGAGCGTAAGTGCGTATAACCCAAATGGGTAGTAAGACGCGGTGCTAATAATAATAATAATACTAGTCATACGATTATGTACTAATTTAATTATTGGTTTTAGGTACTAGGAAGGTTATATTTAATGAAAGTGTACCCGCAATTACGCGGAGGATAAGTGTAAAACCATTGAGGGGAAACCACCCTCAGGATATCCTACCGAGGTTCGAACCCCGATCTCCCCGTCTTCGGCAGTCCAGTCCAGCACGAGAGTAGTGCGTTAGACCACGCGGTCATTGAAGCGGATGACAGTTCCAAATGTTATCATATATTAAATGTATTCATAACATTCACAGAAGAACATCTAAAATAGAGCTTTCAAAGATGGAGATGGTAGATTTGGAAAAGATTCAATTAGAATATGAAATTTAAATTCAGTTTAAGTAACAACGAATACAATTTTCAAATCTGTTATAATCCTTCACCTTTTATTTAAAGATTTTTTTTATCACAGCGTCTCCCTACTCGTTTGGGTGATACACACATGTACTTAATTCGCTAATGTGTTAGCTAAGTTTGAATTTATAGTAAATGTACCCAAATTTGTGCGGAGGGAGATTGTAAAGTCATATAGGAAAAAACACCCTAAATAAACCCGACTGGGATTCAAACCTAGATCTCTTTATAACTGGCAGAAACTGATGCCTTGGACCATTCGACAACTGACGTGGGTCTTAAAGATTTAATTGTAGTGAAAACCTGTATCAGTTGGCATGCGGACTAGACGTCAATTTCGTTTAGTTTGGATTGCAGGTGACTACAAGGCCACGATTTGAATCACATTTGGTTGTAGTCTAGTAAGAGTGATCTTTACTAAATGATTTAACACTATCCATCCACGTGAATGTGGGTACATTTTCTCAAAAATCCATCCTCCTCATCCTTACTGATGCCATTCACAAATTTAAATTCTAATACAGCAGACAGGTAGTCAAATGTCCTGCAATTAAAATCACAAAAATGTTTTATAAATATTGGGATGTATTTCCATAATGGACACCAGACTTAAATTATTTGAAAAAAATCTATAATAAAGAATTGTGTAAGCCTATCCTAGTTATTTGAATAAATTTATTGTGCGTTGATGTGTCTTAAGTTTAAAATAATTGTAACGAGGCTTGTTTGAGAAAATGTTCCCTTGTTTTAAGCATGGTTTAGTTCGTAACAAATAGCCCTACGTATGGGAAGAGGAAGACACCAAAGAGGAAAAGACTTTTGGAAACAAGAGACAATAGTTTGAAAACAAAGAGTCCTTCTTGTTGGTCTCCCCCCTCCTTCTACACCCTCAAACACCCTGAAGGATACTTTTAATTTCCGCTCTCCTAGAAACAAGTGTGCCTTGTTGTTTGAAGACTCAATAGATTACACCATAAAATACACACCGACACTAAATAGTGATTAAATAGCAACTATATAGAGAGAACTAGATGTATTGATACTTTTAGAAACTAAAGAGTTCTCTCAATAATTGACAGTGTTGAAAAATAGGTTAACAGTGGATAATAATTAGTGGATAGCTTAGTTAGGTTTAATTATCACAGTTCAAACCAAACGTTGCATCGTATTGTGTGCGGTTTTTAATATTCTAGTAGGTGACCTGGTGGTCTAGGGGTAAGGTGTCAGACTTCTGTGCTGGCGGCCGGGGATCAATCCTCGGTCCCGGCACAGATCTATCTGATTTCCAAACCCTTCCTTCACCTCTGACAAGACATCTTGTGAATGTGGGGAATGCCAGGCCTCCACCGTGGTTCGGATTCCACGTTAAACTGTAGGTCCTTCACTTCATCTCACAATCACCCTACCATTACACATTAGCGTAAGTGCGTACAACCCGAACGAGTAGTAAGACGCGGTGTTAATAAAAATAATAATAATAATTTTATATTCTACTTTAAATAATAGTGGAATAAATAGGCATATCATCAAATCTATCCATATTATTTAAAAAATATTTCTAAAGACAATTATTTTAAAACTTAATAAAACTAGTAACCCACTTCGGTGATGACATGGTCTAAGGCACTACTTTAACAGTAGATTCGATCACCGATGATGAGCAGATTGAGGTTTGTATCTCGGCTGGTTGTACTGAGATTCTTAAATATGATTGTCTACTAAACCCCCAAACAAATGCGTGTACACTTCATTTAATATAGGCTGGCACATCCCTAAAACAATTATCCTAACTTGTACATAAGCAGTTTTTTTTAACCCGAACGGATAGTAAGATGCGGTTATAAAATAAATAAAACTAATTGACAGATCCCCTTTTCACTCATGTCAATTGAAGGTTGCTGAAAACCACGCTTCAATAATTTTTTTTCAGTTCGAGCGTAATCTTGTATCTAAACTTTCGGTCAATCCTGTATGAGATGAGCTCCTCAGTGTAAGTAAATGATACGACACAATCGCACAAACTTTCTCATGTTATGTATTATAGCTTAGAAGAACATTTTCAAAATATGTTTTTAGTAAACTACCATTAAATTTAATAAGATTTACTCATAAAAACAAACCCATCATTAGTTGATCACATTATTCACTCTTTATATAATACACATTTTAAACCAAAGTGTTAAAATATATTAAACAAAATCAAGATTTCAAAAATAAATTATTTGTAAAATACCATAAAACTATTTTTTTTGTAAAAAATAAAGCCGTATTCTTATTTACATGAAAAGCAATTAATATATTCCCATTTTGAATTCAATCCTGGCGGTCTAGGGGTAGGGTGTCGGACTTCTATGCTGGGGTCCGGGGTTCAATCCTCGGTTCCGGCACAGATTTATCTGATTACCAAACCCTTCCTTCACCTCTAACAAGACGTGTATTAATCACAACTTGTGAATGTGGGGAATGCCAGGCCTCCACCGTGGTTCGGATTCCACGTTAAACTGTAGGTCCTTCATTTCATCTCACAATCACCCTACCATTACACATTAGCGTAAGTGCGTATAACCCGAACGGGTAGTAAGACGCGGTGCTAATAATAATAATAATTCAATCTTCAAGGTCAATTTCCAAAATATTTAAATTTTCTATAAAGTGTTATAACTAAACTATTCTTGAATTAATTTATTTTAGATAAATAAAGATACACTATTAATAATATGTAAAATAATCTCTTGGTACTAATTTTGAACCAAATAGTTAGAGCAATTTTTTAAGATATTAATAAAAAATGACATAAGTAACCTGCACATAACCAAATTTTCCCCCAGAACTAAGTAAACAACTTTATTTGGTCAGATTCAAGTCAAACACTTCCCATATATACATTTCAAGCAAAGTCGATACAAATATTTTCGAAATAATTTAAAAAATATCAAGAACAGCTTTTTAGTAAACAAATCTTCATCGAATTTCCACCCAAAGCCAAGCATACGGAGTTATTTGTCATGTCAAACACCCACAAGATACCTATTTGGAACCAAATAATTAGGGTAATTTTAAGGATCCTTTGGTCAAAGCAATTTCTTTAAACATTTTAAGTTTTTGAAAAATCAAATATCAGAAAACTATCAATAAATGTGTCTCTACTCCAAAAACAAGTATTCACTGTTATTTGTCATGCCAAACACTCCCAAATATACCCACTTAGAACCAAATAATTTGAACCATTTGTAAAATATTTCAGGTTTTTGAAAAATCACTAATCAGTAAACTACTCTTCAAAGAATTTTTACCCAAGAAACAATTATATTTGTAATGTCAAAAAAATCCTAGCTTTGCATTTTAAAGAAAATCATTAAAACCATTTGCGAAAAATTCTGAATTCAAAAAAGTTACTCATCAGTAAACTACTTTAATTTGAAAGGCAAGCGTAAAAAAAGTTTTATTATGATATAGCCCTATTAAATCTAAGTATCAAGTTTGAACCAAAGCCATCAAACCATTTTGGATCCGTGGCCAGGAACAGACAGACTGACTGATACCGACTTACTTTCTTTATTGATCTGTAATTAATATAACTACATCCTTATTTTTAAATTAAAATATATAACATGATATACAATACAATCAGTAATCCAGTCTTAGCAAAAATTAATCTACATAATGTAGGTAAAATACATTTCTCTACAAGTTATCTCCACCAGTTACTTTGCCCAAAATGTTTCTCTATCTCCAGCAATAAATATATTAATTCAACCTCCCCTTATTTTTATATTTTACAAATTCAAATTTTAATCGGTATTCCAACCTTACACATAATAAATTATGGTAATCAGGTACTTGCTGCTCCGTCTTTAAAAAGTATTTGTATACCCTGTATATTGTTTATTTTGCCAATGAAATGAGAAAGTTTACCAACTATCCTGCTTTATCAAATTCACTTGAGTGATTAACATGAATTAAAATACCTTCATCTACAAGAGTTCTGATAAGCATTCTTCTTATTAAACTCATGGCAAACAAGCAAACCATTTCAGCGCAAGTGCATTGTAAAACCATGTGAATAGCAGTGTCAGCAACATTACACCATGAGCACAAGCTACTGCGGTATCTTTTCCAAGTGAACAATCAGACAGGTGTTAACCAGGCGGTCGTGATGAAATCTCCAGGATATATCTGTATCACAACTATCCTTGGGGTATTCGTACAGTATTCTCCATAGTGTGAAAAAACCTTATTTTATTCAACAATTATATATAAAATATATATATATAAATATATATATATAAATATATATATATATATATAAATATATATATATATTCTCCTAAGATTGTATATAAAAAAATAGTTTATTTTATTTAGCTCAGTTTGCACGAGGAACCAAATCTCGGGACCTCTGGATTTAGATAGGCACTTATACTTAAAGTTTATATTATATTGTAATGGAAACAATTAAAAGGTCATCATAAAACACACAAAAAAAAAACTGTTTTATGTTATGTGTTGGTTAATCATGTATTCTGAATTTTTAACCTGCCTGCGGAGCTCCGTTAATTCACATATCTAGGTTAACACAATTTTTCAAGAAGAAGAAGAAGAAAAAAAAACGGAAAAAACAAAAACAACAACTTTAAACAAAGTTAGATTTTTGTGTTCTTAAAAATTCTATATTAATATATTTATATAACATTTGTTTTGTTGTCAGAACGATAATTATTATATCACAATCTTAATTCAATTTAAATCATTCGATAACAAAAAAAAACCCTTTTCTTTACATTTTAAAGGCAAAATAAAACCAACATATATACCTAAGTTCAACCACGTCCAAAATTATGGCACAGAAAGTTTATTATTTACCCTTAACCCAATTAGACTTCTTTGAGTCAAACAAAATATCCACACTGCTCACAGCCACCTATTTATTTATTTTTTTAAGCCATCCTCAGTCCCGCAATAGTATAAGAAATTTGAAACTTCTCACCCTAGACAATCTGTAGTCGAGAACTCGATCATATGCACATATCTCTTTATGTTTACTGAAAGATATGCATGTCCTCACAATCTCTTCAAGTAGTAATCAAGATCCTGGTGTACATCTTTTATAGATCTCAAACAGCTAATAAGTTGTAGAACAAGTCCTTTTTTCTTCTTTTCTCATGATTGTAAAAATTTTACATCCCGGCATTAATACAACTTATTTTAAACACGATGCCAATAACAAAACAAAATAACCTTTTAAATACACACTAAAAGGTGATACCATTTAGAAGTAGGAATAATGTTAGAATAGTGACGTATGGATGATTGTAAATAGGGATTATAATTAAAGGGGATGATTTTATTTGTCACAATAAGAACATATTATCACTCCAAATAGACGTGCCGTCTGGAAAGTCCACCATCAATCATTTGGCAGACACTCCACACATTTTCTTACGTGCTTGAGGAAATTCAACATAATTCCCAAGAAGACCACTCAAGAAGGAATATTTATTCACATTTGTATCAATATGTATTTGGTGGGCGCAGGTAACTTTTCGAAAACCAAACATTTGCCATGCACTGTGAACTGAGCTATAAAACTCCGACAGATCACCAAGTGAAGTAATATTCAAACCTTCAAGGTTAACTTATATGATAACAAATTCCGATTTTGCTTAAGTCTTTTTTTCTAGATATATTTTTCGAAGAGACAACTTTACTAGGAAGGTGGGTAGCTCCCTCTCCCACCAATCGTATACTAGCAAACACGTAATGTGACTTTTAACTAATGATTACCATTCCAAAACAGATAAGTTAAAGAAAGTTGAGTATGGCGTTGTTTAAACGGGGTAAGAAACTCGGGTGCCTGTATACCTTATATAGGGAACGATCAACAGATTGAATGTCAATGGTCAAACGAATGTACAATTTTCTATTATCTGCTTGACAAAGAAGAAGAAAGTCATTTTCATCTGACATCAAAATATACTTAAATTCAATTTGTTGAGATATAACTTCCAATCCACTAATATAACCATAAACAATTTTGAACTTGTCCACAGATAATCGCATATAAACTTTACGTGCCTCTGACTTTGCTTAGCGATTGTGTGTTGAGCCTACAATACGCTTGTCTACGTTTTTTTTACATCAAACTTGCAGCATACAAATACACCCAGTGTGGTCAGAAAATGATGGAACTATTTTTGTTTGTATAACAGAATAACTCCAACTAGCACTTACATAAATGTGGTCTAACCATGAACGAAGTACATTTTTATGAAAACCCGTATATGTGAAACCTCTTTAATCTGGATGAACGTTTTTCATATAAATCAGATAATTATTAAGTGAAACTAGGCTCTGAAGAATTTGGCTAAACGATAAATAAAAATATATGGCTCCAGATGATGTTCATGCCATTTTTCTGGTCGGGGTTTTGACATACTAATTACAGCGCCTTGGAATGTAACGCTTCTACCAGAAGCTGGATTCATAGTATGGAGACTAGACTAGTGCTTACCCAGGCTCTTCAGCGCCAAATTTCACTCAATAACAACTATCTGATGTATGGAAAAACGCCCATCCTGATGAGTATATATTAACAAAATGATAAATTCTACTATAGATTATTAACACTACAACATGTGCATATCCTAGTTTCAGTCTCAAACCTCATGGTCTATAGATGATCTAATAGCAATATTAGTACCCAGAATTTAATGAATTTAATGGGTGATTAAAATAGTAAAATCTGCTAAGCTATACGATGTAGGTGGTGAGCTCAAGTTAGTTTCTTAATATACAATATGTTCTTTCTTATATGTTTTGCAAAGTTTATGCATTGGCATGGCTTATACGGTTCATCTACCACATAATATGAACGTGGAAATTGACGCGCAGTTGCAAGCTTAAACTATTTACTAATTCCATATTTTAAAACTTTTTCACAAAATGTATTTGTTTAATCAAACCCTGATTTACGAGAATTATTTGGTTATCTTGAATTAATATGATTTATAATACATTCTACGATGGAAGAATGAATAAAATATCAAATATATAAATGCGGTTTACGCATTTTAAAGTCAAACTATAGTTTTGATTTGAAAATGAAAATATATAATTACAATATTTTTCAAATACGAAATATTTTCTTCTATTTAACTTTGAATAGTATTTTTATTTGAAAATAGTAATTAAACTACAAATTATGTTTAGTCAATCAAAATAATAATTGATATTGATTTAGTTTAGAACGCCTCTTTTAGAAAGTAATGTATTGTGTTTAAAAAAGGATTGTATAATTTTGTATGAAACTCTAACGTGTTTTAAATCATGCTATTCAGCAATGCAAAGCTTGTACATATTTTTGTATAGAAACAACAATTTCAATCAAAACATGAGATTACTATTTTATATTAGTGTTACATGTTTCCAATTACAACCAGCCGGTATTGAAAAGAATGGAAAACCTATTTCCTAGTTTTTGGTGTTATATTTTCACATTATATAACAGGACATACGCTTTCGTTAGTTGCAGGCTATCACACAATTATTATTCCCATAACAATTGAGCTCTGTGTGATGGAGCAGATTCCCCGTGTGATGTAAATTGGTTTGTAAAACCTTTTGATGTTTTAACATAATGGAACTGGATGGCTTAAACCATATTTGTTTTATTATTTGTGTTTCTAAAAAGGACCTAACCATTAATTTGTCAATAGAAAGAAAGCTTTATAATTTTAATAAAATCGAACCAACATTTTTTTAATAAAAAATATTTATTTGTACACTAAGGCAATCTGCCTGATATATACAAATTAAAACATACTGTTTAATTTAAATTACGTTACTAAAAAGTGTCAGTTATGTTAGACATACTTTTTAAGTATAAATACTGTCTAATATTTTCACTCATTATTTCGGAAACAGTCGATCTCGGTGGTCTTGGGGTTAAGTGATCGCCAATTACCTTGAGTTCAAACTCAGCCGAGGTCAACGGATTTTTCTTGAGCGATAAAAACCCTTAGCACAACTTCCTTCAAAGGAGAAGTAAAGCATCGGTCCTATGTAGGAATGTGAAAAAAAGTATCGATACTTTACTAATATCGGTATTTTCCTTTTGATACTAGTATTTTTACGAGATTCTTTTTTCCGATTCTTTTACTGATAATAGTATTCACACGAATTGGTATCGAAAGAAACACATTTTTTGCCCCCTTATGGCCCATGCTGAGATTTAAATGTTTACTATGTTGGATTGTGGAAGAAGAACAAATGTAACTATTTCTCAATCCTCACTCATTTTCTGCATGATAAGCAAGAAGAAACTCCAGAATTCAGGATCATATGCAAGAACTTGACTAAGTGGATCATCATAGGTTAAAAGGTGGACCGATAGTGTCGGGACCGCACTATAGGTTCACTAAGCATTCACTATAAGGTTCTTGCATGCTGCCCTCAATCTCTTTTAGCTTATCATAAGTCATAGCTGTTCTTTCATCTTTGTTTACCTCATATAAACTCAGTCTACTAAGGTGCTCCAAGTGGACGTAGCAGAAACTTTTATGTGCAGATGAGGCATGGCGTCCATTCTTCTATTGTTTGTCAATAGTTAATAATCTATCTTGTTAGAGTACATAAACGACGAATGTAGTTTAAAAAATAGCACTTCCCAAAGTAAATTATAAAAGTTTTTTAAGAGGTTGAAACCCGTCTCCATGGCGTAGTTAGCTGACGCGCTAGTTTCGTGTTGAGCTAGACTGCCGAGGACGGAGAGATCGAGGTTCCCAGATCTCAGTCGGGTGAACTGTGAAGGTAGTTTTTCCTAAATGGTTTTCCACTCTCCCTCCACGCAAATGAGGGTTAACTTTCTCTAATTTAAACCTTCCCAATTTTTAACCCATTAGTGTAATTAGTACTTAAGTGTACAACCCGAACGGTTAGTAAGATGTGTTTCTTAAAAAAATGTTAGATAGCGAAAAGTCACCTTGTACAATTTGTTTTAAAGTAAAAACCATTATAATTTTCAATGTTTGAATAAAAATGAAAATACAATGATGATGCAAAAGTTGAGATTTTTTTTAACACAACGTCTTACTACTTGTCCAGGTCATACGCATACGTACTAATTACACTAATGTGTTAGGGATTGGGAAGGCTTAATTTAGATGAAATACACCCGCATTTGCGTGGTTGGAGAGTAGAGTGCCATTTAGGGAAATCCACCCTCAGTGCACCCGACTGGAATGAATCACGAGCTCCTGTTTTTGGCAGTCTAGTCTAACACGAGATTAGCGCGTTAGACCACGCGGGCACCAAAGCGAAGCGGGTAAGATATTATTAATACCAGATAAAAAACATTTTTCCAGATTAAAATTTCGATACCGATATTTACTGTCATCGATACTTTTCTTTCGATACCACAATCCTAGTCCTATTTAGGTTTTACTCTGGAAGGTATGTTAAAATACCTTTCTGGGTAAAATTGGTAAACTATTTCACGCTCGCTACATATACATTCAGTGTGGAAGGCAACGAGGAGCCACCACACTTCCTGAACTTCCTTAGTACATGGGATGTCTACCAGATGGTGCTGGCAGCACTAACCAGCCGAAAGGCTGAGTGCATGCTCAGCTACAGATGGCTAGTTATAAATCACATCATTCCACTTGTTGACTCAAGAAGAATATTTTGGAATAAAATATTTTAGTAATATTCATCATAGTTGTAGTAAGGAGAAATATGAAATTATAATATAAGGATCGTACTTAGATGTTGATTGGATAAGCATTGATGGTTGAACCATAAATTGGCATTGGTTTTACTCAATTTGACTTTAGTATTAAGATACTTAAAGTATTTGTTTGCTTTGGAAGTTTCAATGATTTTAGTAATATTCATTATAGTTGTACTTAGGAGAAATATAAAATTATAATATAAGGAACGTACTTCGATGCATCTAAGTACGTTCTTTATATTATAATAAAATATTTGCCAACTTTTAGTAAAAACAATAACATATAGTTATTCTCATGATCCATACGAAAGTTATTATTATTATTTTGCTACAGAAGTAACACGCAAATATTTTTTGTGACATTTACTTAACAATAATACAAATTATGGAACAGTCTAAAAACAATTATTTGTCTTAGAAACATCAATTCATTGGGTGAGTAGGAACGCTGGAATCATGTTAAGCGTAAAATCGTTGTTCAGCCACGACTAAATACTAAAATATAAAACAACTAAAAGCTTTGTTTTCATCGGATTAAAAGTGCATTTATAATATGTCCTCGTAGGTCTACGTATTTAAACTACAAAGCTTTGTCTCGATGGTAACAATTTTGATTTTAAATGCTGGACGGATGATGGAAATATTTTGTGTCCAATTTTTTTGTCTAGCTTACTAAACCATTATGTGATGATTATAAATATATCTCTGATGCAGCTGGTTTTAATCGAACCTTGACCTCCACTGTCAGAGCCAGAGACACTGACTGACCTTACTACCAACCAGACCTGCTAAGAGGTATATTGTTAAAAATACGAATGCTATAAACACATTGTGTGTGTTAGGAAAAGTAACGTTTTTATCAATATAAACGTTACTAAAAATGTATGTACTTATATTCATATTTTAATAGCACAGGCCTAATAGTACAGGTGAAAACAATCTGTTATCCATTACATTACAAGTCTCTGAGAGCACTTGGACACCAATTTGAGTGTAATTAGTATAATGGATTACTTATAAATGGATGCCAAACCAATTAAATTAAGTTTCGAGTTGATTAAATAACTTTTTGGTTGTATTGTGTACACATTTCTATCTCGTCAACTATGAGTGAATATCCCTCTAAAATTAATTTGGTTTTTTACAATAGATTTTACACGTTCATACTATTAAATAGGTAGAGACCAGTTATAATATTTTACTGGCTACAGTTTTATATATAAATATAATATAATAACACTAAATTTACAAGCTCATCTGTATATATATATATATATATATATATATATATATATATATATATATATATATATATATATATATATTAGCACGTAGTCTTACTACATGTTCAGTTTATACACTTATGTAGCATACTAATTTCGCTAATGTGTTAGGGATGAAAAACGTTGAATTTAGAGGAAATTTAGCCATATATGCGTGGAGGGAGAGTGAAAAGCCATTTAGGGAAAACCACCCTCAGTACACCCAACCGAGATTAGAACCCTGAGCTTTCTGTCATCGAAAGTCTAGTCTATTGTGAAAGTGACGCATTAAGCCTTGCGGCCACCGAAGCAAGTCTCTATCTATTTAGCCGCTAAGATGTCAAGATAACAATAGACTGGTTCGCCAATGACGGGGATTTTGAGTTCAAATCTCGACAAAGTACATTATATTGGTAGTACCGTAGTTTTCTAAATTATATTTACGAGTGCGGATTTCCCATACTCTCTTCACGCTAATGGGGGTACATTTTTTCACCTCCTAACTTCTACCCTATAGATTAAGCCACTATATAACCCTTGTAAGATAAAACTAAATTAAATACTCCCTTGCCTTACACATTTATCTTAACAATGAAACTAACTTACAAAAGTAGTATCAAAATGTGTAGTCCAAGCGGCCGGTAAACATAAGAAAGGCAAAAGCTGTATATTTATGTTAAACTAGAAATTATTTAGCTAAATTTTTTGCTTTTAATTAAAATGTTCACTCCAGTTATCTTCGGAATTCGAGTCATGCTATTATTATTATTATTATTATTATTATATTACTTTATTATTATTATTTATTATTATTATTATTATTATTTATCATCACCGTGTCTTACTACCCGTTCGGGTTATACGCGCTTACGCTAATGTGTAATGGTAGGATGATTGTGAGATGAAATGGAGGACCTACAGTTTAACGTGGGATCCGAACCATGGTGGAGGCCTGGTATTCCCCAAATTCACAAGTTGTAATTAATACACGTCTTGTCAGAGGTGAAGGAAGGGTTTGGTAATCAGATAAATCTGTGCCGGGACCTAAGATTGAACCCCAGCACAGAAGTCCAACACCTTACCCTAGACCGCCAGGTCACCTACGAGAGTCATGTTACCTGTCACTTTTACTTTTGATGGATATATCAACACTTACCAAATAACACTAGTAAAATAGTGAGATGTTATCAAAGTTTACTGTAAAAATAATTTGTTTGTTTTTAGGTTGGAAAGCAACTGCGACCGATGAACTGACGGAAGGTGCGAATTGCGACCTACCGTCCAAGTGACGTTGTACTATGTGTGATACCCAACTTAACCTAACATTTCATAACTACAGCTTTTTATTTCTATGTGTTGACATAACATACATAAAAATAGATTTATTTTAAAATAAATGAACCAATCTATACACATTTATTATTTTTTATTTCTCACTGCCACAACCTCTCGTTGGAACCGGTCTTATTTGGCTCTTACTCTTGATAGCCTGGATCGCAATTGGTCCCAGTTCTGAGATGGCAAATGCCTTTATAAAAAAAGGCCGGTTCTATTAAATATGAGTTACGAGTATCAACAAAATATTACTTCAGTATGTATAAATAGATATCTAGAGGTCCTGAGTTAGATCCCTGGCGCTTACAGAATTTTTTGGTAAAACAGTGGGTCTGAAACAGGGTTCACCCCGTGAGGAAAAATGAGGAGATACTTAAATAAAGCAGTAGCAGCTCCGGTTTAGAAAACTGAGATCAACGGCTGGAGGATTGGTTGTGCTGAACACATGACACCCAACTTCTATCCGCCAATTTTGGCTCTATCTTCGCCAACACGCAGCGGCCGCTCGGTTGGTATAACTCGCTTGTGGACTCACGCCATAATCTTTTTTTTTTAATGTATATACAGGATGGGTTGGAAACAATTAAACGATCCATGCTGACGAAAGTGATGGAAAACGTGCTTAGGTTTGTCTGACGTCCGGTGAAGCTCACCTGAGAGACATTATCTTCAAAAAGTGAAGACTTATATCCTAGTAGGTAGTTTGCTTTTATTTAGTTAGTAACTTTTCAATTAAAGTGTTAAATTTCAATTAACCAATTGATTAATTGTTTCGGCCCCACCCTATATATATATAGTTTAATGTTTTATTATATTGTAAGCACTAAAATTTTATCTTCATAGAATTAACTTGATCACGTGGGAAACACATCGAACGGATCAAGTTACATCACACGGATGTAAAGGCTACTCCTTAGTGAATTGAGGGGGAGAGGGGTTGGGAAGGATCAAAAGCACACAGGGTGATAGACTATCCTATAATTTAAATTGCGTATAACCATTCTAGGACACCCCTTTTCCGGTTTGACTCCGCTCCCGTCCCTCCCGGAAAAGGTACCAGATTGTTTTACCCTTTGGAGTAATGGAATGTAATGTAAATGTGCTTTCAACATGTTAGACAGTTGGAGGGAATTGGAAGGTGGAGGTCATCTCTTGATGAGAGGACAAACTCCAGGCATAATTTTACTTTGAAGGCTGTGTGGGCTTAATACCCTCGTGACATATCTACGTGTTTGTGTTTTATGTGTGTGAATGTATGTGTGTGTGGAGATAAACATTCAGGCTCAGATTTACGTTATCAGATTAATGAGACCTTTACACAAGAAACTGTTTCACATTTTGCTATTAAGATTAGAGAACCTTTATTAAATACACAAGTGAGATAGTAATTATAAAAACTTCAATTATTTTTAGATGCATTTTTAAGAAATGTTATGTTAGTAAAATTCAATCTACTTACTCGTATTACTTTGTTCTTGACTCGTAAATATGAGTGATTATTCATCGTCAGAGATATTTTATCCCCTAAACGCTGTCCTCTAGTTTAATTCGATTTCAAGAGAGATATAAAAAAAGCTTGTACAAATAAAATTTATATAACTAAATTATATTGAATTGATGTAAAGCATCCTTATGAAATAAACCCTTTGAATATATTATTGACAAACGTATCACAAATTTCATTAAAATTGGTATACTGCTATTAAACCCGAAACCAATAATAAATTACTATCTATCTATCTATTGGTGCTGTGTTGCTTCACGATAACACTCAGCCAAATGCTGCTGGTTGAACCCAAGAGCTCAACACGTCATTTGACTGGGAACAAATTAATCACCCCATATATATATATATATATATATATATATATATATATATATATATATATATATATATATTTGTGCATGTGTGTGTGTTTGCATGCAATACTAGACTTGGATTAAAATGATATGTATATACCCTATTGTGTGTTTTTTCGTGTAATACTGGAGACTTGGACTAAGATGTATATCAAATATCCCGCCTCGGTGGCTTAGTTGGCTAACGCGCTTGTCGTGTTGAGCTCGACTGTTGAGGTCTGGGAGATCAAGGCTCGAATCTCGGTTGGGTGAACTGTTTTTTTCTTTTTCTAAATGGTTTTCCACTCTCCCTCCACGCAAATGCGGGTTCACCTCCTCTAATTCAACCTTACCAATTCTTAAGTCCATTAACGTAATTAGTACTTAGAGCGTATAACCCGAATGGGCAGTAAGACGCGGTGCTAAATAATAATATTATTATTATTATTATATCAAATATAAATATATATCATATAAATATAAGTTCAATATTTTATGCATATATATACATATATAAATAAAAGAATGGGACGATCCACTTGTTCCGAGCCAAATGACGTGATTAGCTCTTGAATTTCACCAGCAGCATTTGACCAAACATTATCATGAATCAACACAGCACAGTGACTGATCCTGCCTCTCCTTGTGTTTTGGATTGCGCGATGCAATTTCTTCAAGGTATTACAATAAGATGCATCATATTGTTATGTCCAATGCATGAAATCAACAAATAAAACTCCATTTCTGTCCGAAAAAGTGGTGCACATGATCTTCCGGGTTAAAATTATTTGCTTGAAATTATACTATTCCGGAGATATGGTATGCCTTCACTCCTGGCGCTTAGAAATTCATCACCTTCAGCACTGTATCAAGTGAGAAAAGTCAAATAACTGCCAAGTCACTTGTTTTTATGCAGCTCAGAGAGCATTTTTGGCACCCAGCTTGAGCATGGTTGCGATATTTTAAAACGCTCTGTCACAATTCCATACAGAACAGTTCTTGAAAATTGTGGAAATACACAAGTAAGTGACAAAATTATAAACCATCTGTTCTCACGAATAATTTCGTTGATTTTCTGCACCAAATCATCACTAATGACAGATGGCTGCCCCATCCGTGATTCATAATGCAAGTTTTCACTACCTTCGTTAAACTGTATAACTCATTTCTCCAGAATTCCATCACTCATTTCTTTTCAACATAAACTTCACTAATCTGCCAATGAATATCGGCTTGGTTTCCCATTTATTGCATTCAAAAAATGTATAACAGCCTTATTTCACAGTTGGTGGGTTCTTCAATTGTCTTAAACATTTTAAACTTTCGAATCAAAACGCAAACAAACACTGCTTCTTCCGTAATGATGTCTGGACAAATGCCGGGATCACGATCAACTTAACTTTAACTTAACTTAGTGTTCATTAAGGCCCACTTAACTTAAGAAAACAGATTTATGATAACGGTTCACGTAACTTAACAACTCAAGCCAAACATCTGCATTTTAGAGTACGCATTTTGATCTGTGATTTGTACTATTTGTAAAGTGATGATCTGTGAAAGTTTACTGTTTTCTATCGATATAAAATATCTATTATTAAATTTTTTGATAAATTTAGCTTTCCTTTTATTAGTTTAATGATTTTGCTTCAATGTCCGATCACTAGAATTGAAGCTAAAGAGTAGACCTTGGTCATAAAAACAACAAATTAATTACTAAATAGCCATATAGACGTCACTCGTATTATTGGCTGGCTAGATAACGTGATAACCTTCATGTAACGTTCACTTCACGTGAAAGACCTCCCAGGACATATATTAAGTTAAGCTAGCTGCAAGTGAATGTTAAGTTAACTGGATCGTGATCACTTCCATCTAAACACACGATTACGTTAAGTTAACCTTAAGTGAACGTTAAGTTGATCGTGAGCCCGGCATAAGCTAATGCTTAAGGGAGCTCAGCGCGCATGCTGCAGCGACGGCCGAAGCGCTCTTGCAGCCACATTTGGAAAATATACTTTCCGGACACGCCTCGTATTTAGTGCATATCAGTAAGACTGGAATTAGGTTAAAATTACAACCCTGGCCGTGTTTGTTTTTTACTTTATGGCGCAATATGTCAAATTCAAGAAATTTATAAACTGTTTAAATAAAACACACCTCTTAAAACAAAGTTGTTAATTTTTCACATTCAATTATTGTACTTGAAAAAAAAGGAATTATAATATTTCAAGATGATGAACTTAGAAATAGGTGATTTAGATTTTTTTTTAAATGCAAATTTTGTTTCAAAATTTGAGAGCCATTAAATAGATCAACCAAACTCAAATAACGTGAGTACTCAGGGTAGTTCCCGTATATATTTAATTTAGAATCTCTAGAGCTCTTTGATAAAACCTAGAGTACTTACATTTTAGTTTTAGAAACAGTAAACATTATTTTGTTTTATTACTTTAGAAACAAAAAGAAGCTTGGTTATATATTTTTAGAAACTTTTGGTAACTCCACTAATATACTTATTGTTGCTGTGTTCTACAAATACTGGTACAATTAACAAAGCTACAAAGCTAATTTAACCTCCATCCGAACTACCAAAAAAATAAATACTATTTTAAACTTATAGATCAAATCTCTTTTCTCTGGCCCCTAGTGAGTTTCTTTGCAAGTGGATGTAAACTAATGTAGTTCCAGAGCAATTTCTTTGATAGTTCTTACCGTTTAGCCCCAAGAGACCTCCAAAGAAAGATCCGCACCGACTTTAAAGTTGCTCCACCATTTTGAAATTTGTTCGGGGGTTAATTTTTTTTAAACTTTTTGGAATTTTTCCGTCGGTTACATGCTAGAAACTATAAGTTTGACAAATTTCAAGTTTCTAGCTTATCTGGAAGTGGGTGAACATTAATGTCAGTGAGTCAGCCATTGTGTGCTTATATAATATAATAATATAATAATAATAATAATATTAATAATATAATAATGGATATGTAAGAAGGTTTATTCAAATGTATAATGTAGGCCTGTTTTAAAAGGTTTTAAAAATTACGCACAAATGATTATACACAAGAAGATAAAAGGCTTTATAATTCAATTAGTTTTGTTTTCTTTAAACAATTAAAATAACCTCTCAAAATATAGCCATCACAGACTCTGCCTTAAACTAATTACAAAAGAATGGTCCTGAGCATGAGAATATTCCCGGATAGCTCAGTGATATCGCATTAGCGTGCTAACACTAAGGTACCAGGTACAACTCCAATATGCAAGTGTAATATTATTTAAACTAAATTTAATTTAATTGAAAATCTATTGTAATAAATAAAAACTATCAGACATATCAATTTTCTATTTAAATTAATGCAAACCCCGCTAACGGTGAATGCTTACAATCCAATCTTATATTGATGGGTTTCACTATGGCCCTATAATATAAGCTGCCCGTTAGTGGCAACAAACATGGTAAGTTTGCTACCGTTCAGCGAACGAAGTGTACACATTGAATTAAGCATTCACAAATAAAATACATCGACAATGACACTTGCTTTGATGGAAGCATTATCTTCAAGAGTAAGTACACCTTCACCATCTAAAAGGTTCAAACTCTTTGGTCTAGGGGTAAAGTGTTTGCCTTACGACCCGATGTTCATGGAGTCAAACCTAGCCGGGGTAAGCGGATTCTTATTGAAATTTAAATATCCATAGTAAAACTTCCTTTGAAATGGAAATAGAGCTATTGGTCCCATCTTGATTGTGGCATGTAAATGTTGCCATTTTAATTTCTTGACATTATAATTAGTACACCCTACAGTTAATCCAGAACCAACATTTCAAGACTGACTAAATATCTAGTGTTGAATTAAGGATGAATGGAGGTAATATTAATTAATTTAGATAATAATTTTGTTTTATGAACACATTTTAAACGAAACACTAATTACAAATTGTTACAATAAACGAATTTAATTTAATTTAATTTATAGCATATACTATGGTGTGTATTTTGAAAAATCCTGTATCTATTATTTCTCCATTTGACAACAAATATATAAGCAAACATTTGTTGAAAAATGTATTTATCAAATAAATGGTATCCTTGTTACTTGTAAAATATTAAAACAGTCCAGATACTTAAGTTCTTTTTACTTTATCTCAACTCCTCGGAGAAAGAATTCTTTTGATCGTCAAAAAAATTGAATTCAAGATTTTGATAATAATGTCGACGTTTCATGACCTACAGAAACAAAAAAAAAGATAGTTGTTTTTGCGCTGCCGTCTGTCTGTATCTCTGCCCAGGCCCGAAACTATTTTACCAACTGGGCAAACACTTGGTATTTGAAGTTTTCATAAGGTCTCCATGTGGGTTTATTGAATTATATAACTAAACCCTAAAATTATGGATAGTTTACTAAAGGGTAAAGAAAAAAAAATCGATTTTCTC
>JBCFYV010000003.1:47584000-47634479 GCA_039000515.1 Timema cristinae
ACTGTCATAATACTGTCCATACATCCAAGAATTAAAGTAAACTATATAAATAGATAATATAACAAAATAAAATAAAATAAATCATAAAATAGATACAACTTCCCAACTCTATGGACATGAACTGCCAAAGCGTAAACCTAAAATTTCACCAAGAATATATTTTTCGGGTATGCCAGCTATCGAATCCGGTAACACAAGGTAGATGCTCAATCGACTAACCTAAGAAGCCGTAGGCCAAAATCCATCAAATAGTTTGATTTATAAATCAATGTCACAACATTGTTCAAGGTTTTACCAAAATGTTTAGTAATATATTATTTAAGTGAACATTTTGTAGCAATAAAGGTAATTTCAAAATTTATATAAATATATTAATTAATAATTAATTATTAATTCGATACTATTTAAAGATATAACATTGAAAAAAATACTCAAATGAGCTTCAAACTATTCCTAAATTATCACAGAAATTGTTTTGAATCTTGAAGTTGTCTTTTTTTTTTGTAAATATGTTGTTTTAAATACACTACAGGTTAAGTAAGCTATTTGTTTGTTTTTTTTCATGAAAATGGCCTGTAGGAATCTTCCTGCTAGGATGTAGATTAAAATAGTCCGTGGAAGCACATGTGTTTTGAATGGGAAGCAAGATAATTATTCCGAAATGCAAATTAAGTCCAGGTGCAAATAGAGAAGGGTTATCAGCAGATGAACAAGTGGACTAACAGTGTTAAATGCTCATACTATTTCCTTTCTTTATATTTCTTACATTGACGTCTATAATGTGATAGTATTTAGAATGTTTAATGCTTCAAGCTAGGATGCAACCTAATTCGAAAAATTGTTTCGAACTCACTTAGAAGGCAGCCTCGTTAAACTACTCTTACAAATGTAATTTGGTTTTAGGACTTGTTTTTTAATGTTTGAGTTCTAAAATTGTCATTATATATACATTTTATTTGTGCATAGATTAATTTTTAATTTAGTAAGACATGTAGACTCCAATATTAAAACTTGACATGTCAAGATGGCCTTTTAAATTATAATTTAAAACTAGATTATTATTAAAAAATTTGCCTCGCGTTTTACTACTCGTTCGGGTTGTACGCGTATGTACCAATTACACAAATAGTTTCATGGGTTAGGAAGGTTATATTTAAAGTGTATCCGCATTTGCTTGAAGGGATAGTGGAAAACCAATTTAGAAAACATCGTCAGTACACCCATACGAGATTCTAACCTCGATCTCCCTGGCAATGGCAGTCTAGTATCTTACAAGAGTAACGCGTTAGACCGCGTGGCCACCGAAGCGAGTGATTATTATTAATTACATTATTTCAACCGTTAAAGGTATTTGGGATAAACTCATAATGTTATAAATTGACATGTCTATTAATATAATTACTACATAATAATTAATCATCATTGTGGGAATATTTACAGCTCACAGTGATCGCTTATTATTCGTCAAAATCAAACATGACCTCCGGGTTAAGTATTAATTACTAAGGGATTTCGAATACTAGAATAAATAATATGAGAGTATAATTATATGTATTACAAAGTTCAACATAATTTGTGCATCCATTGCTGGGCATATAATCTAAAGGTCTGGCTTAATTTATCCTAGTTTGCCGGTGACTAAGAGATCGTGTTTCGAATTTCAGCCGGGTGTATTGAGGATTTTTCCTTAATTTGTCTACCACTTTCCCTACATATAAATACGGGTACATTTCCTCTTCATTTTACCTTTATCATTCCTAAAACATTATTTTGATTAGTATATAAGAGTACAACGTGAGTGCAGTTAAAAGCCAACATAAACTGAAGCTATTTTCTCAAAAATATTAACCCCGAACATATAGAACAATTTCATCATATATTTTAATTTGTTTGCCCACACACATATTGGTCTTACCGATGCTTGAATATTTGTCGTGGGCATCGTGGAATATTTGTCGTGGGCATCGTGGAATTTGACCAGATTTTTTTTTTAATAAGAAATGGTCGAACTTCACGATGCCCACGACAAATATTCAATAAATTTTGATAAACCTTTATGCATAAAATTAAACTATGTGCATCCACTGATGCAGTATTTTATTTATTTTGACCAAACAAGTTTTTTGTTGTAGAAATGGCAAAGTCAGCTGATTTTAATATGCGTTCCCTTCCATCCAGCCTTAATATACTCATATTTAATATCAACAAGCTTCATTGTAACATTATTCTCTCATACCTCTTCCACCAAATATTGTAGTAGATGGAGACACAGAATAAAGGAAATAAATTAAAACCTGCTTTAGTGGCCGCATGGTCTAAAGCGTCACTCTTGTGTAATATAGACTGCCGATACAAGGATATCGGGATTCTAATCCCGGTCGAGTGTACATAAGTTTTTTCTCAAAAATTGTTTTCCACTCTACTTTCAAGGAAATGCAGGTACACTTCCTCTGAATTCAATCTTACTCATCAGCTAACTCACTGGCATAATTAGTAAATATGTGTTTAACCTGAATATGTAGTAAAACGTGGTGCTAAAAAAAGTCAAATATACACATTTGGCGTTGGAATAAGCAAAAGTCCGACGCTATAGTTTAGGGGCCTCGGTTCAATTCCTGGTGAGGCTTAAAATTATGATTTTTTTCCCTTTCTCATTGGTAAACTGGGTGCTGTGTCAATTCTAAAATTAAGGTGGTCTGTAAGTCATGTTCTAATCAAGCTTGTAGCTCAGAATGTGTGCGTTAAAGATTCCTAATAATAATAAATATATACAAATAAAAGATTTAGTGATAACGATAGAAGATTGTAAATTAGGAAAATAATGCTGTCGGGAAATATTTTTCTACCCGGTCAGTTAATTATTGTTGATATCTCTCCATCTTTCAAAGAATGTAAAACTCAGAATATGCAAAACAATAGTTTTACCGGTTGTTCTCTAGGGTTGTGAAACGTGGTCTTTTACTTTACATTACGAAAACTAATTTAGGCTGGACGATACGAATGAGATAATCTAGAGCCTCATTCAGGGAATTGATTGGCAAACCCAATGGAAGAGACCATTGGGAAGACCTAAACGCAGATGAGAGGATAGCATTAGAGTGGACCTGAAAGAGATACGGTGTAATGAGATGGACTGGATAGAACTAGCTCAAGATAGGGTAGGGCTTAATGAGGGGACTGGATATAACTAGCTCAAGATAGGGGTAGGACTTAATGAGGGGGACTGGATATAACTAGCTCAAGATAGGGGTAGGGCTAATGAGGGGACTGGATAAACTACTCAAGATAGGAGGGCTTAATGAGGGGGATGATAACTAGCAAGATAGGGAGCTAATAGGGCTGGATAGACTACAAGATAGGGTAGGGCTTAATGAGGGGGACTGGATATAACTAGCTCAAGATAGAGATGGGGCTTAATGAGGGGGACTGGATAGAACTAGCTCAAGATAGGGATAGGGCTTAATGAGATGGCTTACTTATGTAGGTGCGGTAATGAACTTTCAAGTTTCTAATGTCAGAGAATAAGTAAATAAAGGCTTTAAAGGAGGTATTCTCCACACATTATACACTATTTTATCTATATGTAGTTGATTTCTTTTCTATGGTAGCAAGTAATATCTTCTTTTGGCTTATCCACATATCTTCACTATTAAGTTAGGAATGATGACGGTTAAATTTCGAGAAAATGCCCTTACATTTGTGAGGAGGGAAAATTGGAAAAACAATTGGGAAAAAAATATCCTCAGTATACATGAGAGTGAGTTTGGCCCTAAACCTTACGCTATGTGAAATCTATTCTAGTGTGGGCGTGACACATTATACAAGTGATCCCCGCCCCCCCCCCCCCTATTTCTAGTTACGGCACACTGAACAGGGCGATAAAACTGTCAGGACTGTTAAGGAGATTTTTTTTTCAATAAAATAACGGTTATTTAGATTGTGTTTAAAAGCTCAATAGCTAAAATTCTAACCACTGTGTTATTTCAAAAAAATTATGTTGATTATATATATAAAAAGGTTTATTTTTACTTCTCAAAATTCTTTCTCGTTCATTTTTTATCCACCCCAAGACTTCCGTGGCACACCCGCTGACTCTTTGCGGAACACTGGCATTTAAAATCATATCAAAACATGTATTATCAACAAACTTTTTATTATTACGTTCAAAACCAAGGATATTGATAACTTAATCTAAGGGTGAATTAGAGGAAATGTACCCGCATTAGCGTGAGGTGGATATCATACCTTTTCAGTGATGAATCACCATTGGAGGACTATCCTCAGTGCATTCGACCGAGATTAGAACCTCAAGCTCCCCACTATCAGTAATGTATTCGATTGCGGGCGAGCTTGACGCCTTAGACCATTTTAACACTGATGCGGATATCCACTAGCTTATCCTGGGACTTATCACTTAACAGCAAAACACCACTTTCCAGAAACTTTGATGTTGTGGTCACAAAATTAACTCGTACCAAAATATTACAATATTTAATGAATGCCTTGTAATCAAACCAAGGTCCCCTAGAGCCATGATAGGCCTCCCTAATCACTTACAGTGTAATTTTTAGAGTAAAGGTCCTATTTGACAGATATAAAAGCTACTAGGTCTATCATGTGTGGAATGGTAGGCCTCCACTGTGGTTCGGATTCCACGTTAAACTGTAGGTCCTCCATTTCATCTCAGAATCACCCTACCATTACACATTAGTAGAAGTGCGTATAGCCCGAATGGGCAGTAGGACTCGGTGCAAATAGTAATAATAATACTATATCTATCTTCACGTCCTCATGTAAGATCATGCTATATGCTGCTATCAATTTTGATAGATATTATCAATATTTATAAAATAACACTAATAAAATAGTAGAATATTATCAAAATTGACCGCAAAAAATGCGTTTTTATTTTTTGAAAGCTTTTTCATATTAAAATTAGACTGTCACTACGGGAATGACAATTAATTATTATATATTATATATATATATATATATATATAATATTATATTTATATATTTATATATATATATATATAAAATAATATTCAAGTTAATTAAACTGGATTAGACACACTCTTAGGAGGAACCATCTTCTGCACGGAGTCATAGAAAGAAAGTTTGATGGAAAGAGGAGCTTAGGAAGAAGGAGGATTCAAAATTGGCTAACTTGAAGGGAGGAAGAAAATTCTGGGAGTTAAAGGAGGAGGCAGAAAACATGGTGCATTGACGATCTAAGTTCACTGACAGAAGGAATGGACATATCGTAAGACAGAACACCTAATAATATAAATAAGTAAATTAAACGCTGGTGAAACTAGGTGTGTGATAGTGTTCTTTACGTGAACATGGTTTTACACATGTAGCTACTAGCTATAGGTGAGTGGTTAGCATTCCGAAGACATTCATAAGTGCAGGATTTGATTCCAACCAGTTATATTGTTAGTGGTTTTAACATTATGCTACCCCTAACTTTACCCTAGGAAATATAACATACATTCACATTTAAAATATATTTTTATCAAGTTTTAAATAGTTCAAGTCAACATTGTGCTAAAAGGTTTAATATAAATACAATAATAAACGCTTTTTATTGCAAATATTTAAGATTTAACTTTACTTTTCTCTCATGAACTCAACTAATATACCTCACTGAATTACCGTTGATAGCAAGTTCAGGGTTCAAATTCCAGCTAGGCGTACTTGTGCTGGTTTTCCCATCCCTTTTCTCAAAAACCCGAATGCATGTATGTCCGGTAATTCATCTTATCCCTAACCTTTAGCACAAATAATTATTTAACCTTGTTTTAAAAGTGTAAATATTAAGTATTATAAAATAAATATTTTTTATACTACCATGACTATTCTTTGGCATTTTTTTTTACAATATTTTAAATTCACTTAGCATACTGCAGTAATTTAAAAATATGTACAATTTTTAATATAAATCCCCTCTAGTAAATAAGAGGAGCAAAGCCGATGCTGATTAAATTTATATGCTTACCAGATTAAATAATTTAATAGTAACCTTTAAAACAAGAATTAAAATGCTTACTTCAAAATGGCCCCTAAACTGAGATTTGAACAAAGTTTCCGAAGTAAAAATGTTTTGGAAAAATTGTGCTGTGCACGCCTACATATTTCCTTAATTTAGCACTTTATTTTGAAATTTAGTGACCCTGACGTAACAGGAAAAATAAATCAAACAGATTCTCACTTAATATATTAAAGTGTTTGAGACAAAATTTTCAAAATTTAGTCTTTAATAAACAATGTGCAACCTCATTTTTTTATTTAGAAAAATGAGCATAATTAGTTATTATATATGTAAAATACTTTCCAGATATTCACTATAAAAAATTGTTAGAGCCTTATTCTAAAATTTATAATAATTTTCAAATATCAGTCATTAGTAAATTACCCTTAGTTATTATATGGTTAGAATTAAAATAAAATAATCCTTGAAGCCATATAGACTATCATCTAGATATCAAGTTTGAAACAAATACATAAAACTGGTTCGGTTGTAGAGCCAGGGACAAACCCACTTTTTTTGTTTGAGGGGCATATAAAACGTCAATACCCATCACCATCATCTCCAGACCAACAATTTTCAAAACTACAATTATTTTTTTATTTAAATGAGAGAATAAACATGCCTCCAATAGCATTCCTTATCTTAATTATTATAAAGTTCAAATTTCATTAAATATTAACCTTACAAGATGATGTTGGCGGCAGTTTTAATTCTAGAAATGTAATTGAAATATAAGTTTCCTGGTAATTTGTTAATACGTAAGCGATATCTTTGTATAAAGGCTCTTACTATTTTTAAATTCCTATTAAAGGTAAGAATTCAAGAATATCTTAAGTTTTTTTTTTCAGAAGAATAAAATTCAGGAATAAGTTTTGATTTTAATATATTTTCCGGTCAATATACTTCTCACCCCCCTTTCCTTCTCGCCTGTTATTTGATCTATCTTTGCTTCAGCGGAGAGGCACGTCAGATTCTTATGAAGGCTTCTTGGCCCCTAATTGGACATTTGGGATGGGTGACTTGAATTTTTAATAAATCAAATGATTGCTATTCCCCCTTTAAAATGCGTGCCCTTTCTGTCCTTTAGTGTACTTCAACATGAGGCTGTTTATGTGTCATAGCGAAACGGGTCAGTACCACGCAACAAGTAAGTTGGAAACTGTATGGATAAAGAAGGATAAGATCAGTCAGTATGATGCTCTAGTAGAACGTTGCAGATGGAGTTAATGTTGTTTTTTTTTAATTTAGCGTGTTGTAATACACAACGAAGTATCCACAAATGTATTTGAAAAAGGGTGTAAGGGCTATAAAATTAAGGACATAACTAGGATGAAATGTCAAAGGATAAAAGGGGGTTTTGATGAGCACAGCTCACTCCACTATATAGGACTCCAAGAAAAGTATGAATGTTAAACACCTCTAGAATCTACGTTCTCTCCTCCTTCATCAAACGCACGGACCCATCCCCTAACAATACCATCCCTCATCACATTTTTACTGTCCACTTAACAAATAATTCGATGAATTCTGTTACATCACATATTCCTAGAGTACAAAAAATTAATTACACACCTAATTTCAAAGACGGCGAGCCGTGGTATTGACTAACATATTTAAATTTGAGTAACAACCGTAAACATAAACAAACTTCAATGCAATGACGTCTGTGGCTTGTCAATGAATGATGGAGGACACTGCGCATGCGCCAAATGGCAGCTGTCAAGATACGTGAGACCTATATCCATACCCAAACGGAACTTACTTTCCGGACACCATATGCATTTGAAATTATTACATAAATGACATTTTTGTATTAGTCTAATGCAGGTAGCTATAATAAAAATCGCAAAATGTGCTAAATTTTTACACACTTCTATGATTCTTGTTTAAAGGAGCAGTTTTAGCTCGAGCTTTGAAGCAATTTTTATGTTATTTGATCTTTATAAATTAATTAATTACAGTTTCTTTTAATGTATATAGAATTTTCTAAATTTCAAATACATTAAAGCTTGTTAGTTTATTTTTATTAGTTTATATTACTATTGTTTGAAATATATTTTAATTAATCCCTATCTCTGTGCTAAGGTCGAAACCTCTAAGGTACTATACCTCAAGGTGATGACTAACCAGTTTTGGTAGCTTTGTTAGTTCAAACCCAAGTCAAGGTGATGTTACTTATTCTTAATGTTATGTGGCGTTTAGTCTGGTACCAATAATTCTAAAACGTCTCTAAGTGCAGTCACAGGTGTTAATGACTCTTAACTTGTGCTGAAAGCCTTATAACCACTTATTTACTCGTACTTTAACATAGTAGCTTTTCCTGATAACTTTTGTAACATTAATTTGTACGCTAATATCACAATTTTACTACCCACCCCAAATAATCCTATACATTTATACATCCTTCAATATATATACTAGCAAGACTATCTAGTATACTACCGCCCCAGATAAACTTATACTCATTGACATCCAGCATTATTAAATATCACAATCTAACTAGGTCTAATATAGGTACTCTACTCACTCGTATCTGCTGGAATTGGCGTAACTTCCATAACCAGCCTGTTCACAACAAATAATAGAATGAAGAGAAGTTTTAAATAAGCTATGGATAATGCAGCAACAAGACGTTCCAATAGAGTGATCCAGAAATGCGCTGATTGGCCCGACTGGGCTGTCCCGGCTGGCCACTCACTAGTTTCACTGCAACTTACCTGGTCTAGGTGATCGAATGAACGTTGCTAGAGTCTGCAGCTGCTTACCATGTGTCTGGTGTTCGAGTCTTGGGAACAAGTCAAATGGATCTACAACACACCAAGAAACTGGCGGACGTGACTGAAGAGACGTAGCCTATCCACCAGCTGCTTGGCGTGTGAGGTTATAATACTAATAATAATTTCCTAATAAGGAAATTTCCCACCCACCAATTCATCAACTAGACCTATATATAGCTAGCGTTCAGCTAGCATCAAAGACTATTATATCCGACACTTCCACGAGAAGTCCTATTCAGTACTAGAACATTATCTAGCCAGTATGGCTATAAATATTTATATATTATTGATTATATAAACTTTATATTTCAACTATGGGTTTGATTATCTTGAACACTTAGGTTTATTATGTAGTTGAAATCTTTCGGTGTAGGCATCTGTAATTATTTTGCTGAAGGTTTTATTTTTGAAAGTAAATTCTGTTATGGAATAAGTAATGTTTCCTATTGCCACTTGGGTTCTGTATCTTTGTAATTTCTTGAAATGTTTGGGTAGCCGCATTTAAAAAATTCTTTATCTGGCTTGAAATGATGTAATTTAAATATTAATTTTTATTGCTTGTGTGGTCACCAGTAATTGTTTAAATTCTTTAACATGATAGTGTTTCCTTTATAGGTTATTTTTGTAGACGTATCTTCTTCGGAGTAAATATTAAAGTAACTTATTTTTGTTGGTTAAGAAGGTTTTGACTTTAAAATACCCCAATTCATATAGTGAGAAATTACAAGTATTCTAACGTAACAATGCTTTGTTTTCTATTTTAATATTAAATATTAAAATGTACGAATTTTGTCGATTTCTTCAAAAGTGTCGAGGAGTTCCACGAAGGTATGAGTTTTAGTCGGGAAGTCAAACCTTTGTGCTAATAATAAATATCTCTTTCGAAATTTATATTTGATCCTAAAATTTAAATTTGTTTTGACTGTATTCACGGTGGTGAATCAGACGCGTTGTAAAACATTTAAAAGAGGCTTTTCAAGCTCTTTGTAAACATCGTAAGGTTTAGTAATTAACATTTTTAATAAATGTTTGATTCGATATTTAAATTTAAATCTTGATCCTAAATTGGTTTTGTCTGAATTATCTGTGGTGAATCAGATGCTTTGTAAATAATTTAAGAAAGGTTCTTTAAATTATTTTTTTATAACATTAACGATTTTGTTAATATTTTTTGTCTCTTCCAGACGTTTTCAAATAAAATAGTAATTTACTTTGAGAGATTGAAATATACTCTCAAACGTACTGCGCAAGTGCAGATTCAGCCAAGATTTATTTGTTTTCCAACACACTTCAGTTTTACTTGTAAGGCCATGTAATTTGTTGTTCTACCTCTGTTTTCTTACATTGAATAAATAATTCAAATATTTCTTTAAATTATGCAAAGTTTTACTATTTGTTACAATAATTTCCTTAGATTCCGACCACCCTCTTTTAGGCTAGTAGTGGCCTCTAGCTTTTAGGCTAGTAGTGGCCTCTAGCTTTTAGGCGTAGGGTAAGGTCAGTAAACTTTAATTCAGTTATTATTTAAATATTAAATAATAAAGTCTTAACTATATCTTTAGGAGCACTTTTAATGAACATAATGGTATACATTTTGAATATTGAATATTAGATCTGGTCTTAAAATATAAATAATGTATTCGACATATTTGAAATTTTAAGCGAACCTTTTAGTGTCTAATGGTTAAATCTTTTGAATGTGAAGTCTCAATTTTGGTTTAATTTAACCTACATATTCGACAAAGCACAATTCTCTGTATTACATTTGTAATTTATATGTTTCAAGTATTTACTAAAACTATTTACGATCATGAATGGGGTATGGAGGGTAAAATACCCAGAATAAATGGGATGTTTTAACTCTGTGCTTTTTCATTGTAATTGTCTCAATTTTGATCTTAATGATTAATTGATTTTATTTCAAATTTACCTACCTATATTTATGTGTACTTAAAATAGTGTAGTTTTCGATGGGTCGTACGTGCAGATAAAAAATAAAAGAATAACTATAAAAAGTATATAATTAAAGAACTCCTTGATATGACAACCGTGCAACACTGCTCACGCTCATTGCATGAGTTTGTAAGTTATACAATGACTGTTCCTAATGTCGCTTATCCGTGGTGAATTGTTTCAGGGAATGCTTGGCTGACGACAGCCGGCAGGTAAACTGCGTTAGTAGCGCTGTCATACACGTGGAAGTTTGTTACTGTGTCGTAGGCTACTCCACACACACACACACACACACACACACACACACACACACACACACACACTTGAGGGTCAGACGATACCTCCAGGGGAAAGTGATGATACTATCCCAGCGCCAGATGGACGGATTAATTAATCCCGGGGAATTAATTGGCTTCTGAAATATCCAATGTCGAGAGCTTGAGAGCAACTCAAACAAATACTAAAACACACAAAATAGAACAACCATTAAGCCATGGATTTTTTTAAATGACACGTTAAATCAAAATATATGGAAATGTTGATAAGCTTTCCTTAAGCACGTCATTGGTGTTTGTAATGTGAGAATATTTGAAGATTCAAAATTAATCGGTTTTAGTACGTCTGGGGCCAAAGAATCGTGGTTAGAGTGGTTGACCACAATTCTAGGGGACATTGGCTCGATTCCGAATTGTGCTGATTAAGATATCTACCATTTATATGCTGGTTCCTCTTGTTAGCTAATTAAAACCTATTTAGGATAAGCTACAGTGAGAACGTGTCCCATTGCGTCAGTCTAGTCTATTCTGATTCTTCGATAACGAGGAGCTTAGAGTTCAAATCTCGACTGAGTGTACTCAAGTTTTATTTACTAAATAGTTCCCGCACAAATACTAGTTCATTTACTTCAAAATTTACCTTCCTCTTCAGTAACCACATTTTTTTGCTATAAATATTCGAATATCCCGGATGGGTAGTAACATGTTAAAAAAATGTGTGGACGCTAGAACTGAGTTTGTTGTATTAGACTTGTATCGAACTAATCTTTTTGTTTTTTTAAGAATTTGTTTGGAACATGATCTAGATAAAATTAAAATATTTTACATTTAAAACACACAAATATGCCTAATTTCGTTTAAATTGCACGACCGAGTTCCAAATTACCAGAACAAAAGTTACAACATACTCATTCATCTCAACTATCATTAATTCGTTCACATAGGTTTTTTTTGCACCCCATCTTACTACCCGTTTAGTTTATACGCCTAAATACCAATTAAACTAATGTGTTAGGGATTAATAAGATTGAATTTGGAGAAAATGTACCTGCATTTGCATGAATGGATAGTAGGAAACCATTTAGAAAAAAACACCCTCAATACACCTGACCGATATTGAACCCCAATCTCTCCGCCTTTGTGGGAGTAGCACCTTAGATCATGTGGTCACTGAAATGGGACAAAGTGTGTCAATATGATCAATTTACTGTGATTTGATTATTTTCTGGGAGTTGAAAAGACATTGAAAAGAGATCCATATTCTCCTATCTTACATGAAATCGTTTTTCACTTTGACAAGTGATGTTAATTTACAACATCTTCAATTGTATCGAAACATTTTTTACCAAGCTGATTAAGAGGGAACAATTTTTTTAGTAACTTTTCAAATGTCAAAAAAGGCAAAAGTTACCCTAAACATAATCTACCTGTCCGGGCTAGCAGCAAGTTTACACTAATAAGGTTTTAGATTAGTTAGGTAGGATCAAGAATAAATATATCCGCGTTTGTTTGAAAGGAGAGCTTTAAATCATTTATATAATAAACCCCTATACACCTATATGATGAGGAAATTAAATTGAGTCCAGAAAGTTGTTTTGGGAACATCAGGAGTGTAGGGTAGGTAGTGAGTTGCATTGTGCAACCACTAGACTAACCTCAAGGAGGGTACCGAGCTGCGACCAGCTGTATCTCACCTATTTAACTCTATTATTAGAGCCATTAAGTTATTTGCTATATTAATATGACAAATATTCACTCTCTATTTAAAATATGTCCGATGTTTGCTCGTTAGGTTAGTTAGGCTACGTTAGGTTAGATTATCTTCTTTTATCTAATACCTGACTGTAGAATTGACTGAATTATACTTTAATATATCATTCTGAGCATACTTTTGCTTATACTTTGAATATTATTTTATTTCTTAGACTTAACTCTTTCGGATGCAACTCAAGTGGTAGTAACAATTTATTTGTCCCCTTTTTGGGACGTTCCTCGAGACATTCCTTAGATGGTATTCGAGCTCTTAACGCGCCTTCCCTGGCCAACCAAACAAGATGAAATTATCATATATGTCCACGTACCGCAAATTTGCTAATAATTGCAAGTTATTCCTACCAAGAAATAAGTACTACAGGTAGAAATTTTCAAGCATAGCCGACCAATCTGAAACTAGCTGAACTAGAACAGAGTGGGTCGTGTTTATGGGGCTTAAATATTGAGATTGGCTTAGAGCTCGTCACGTGACAATGCTTCTCTTCTGCGCTTGTTTTTTCGGTTAAACTTAAAAAAGAGTATACAGTAATCCCTTAAACTCACTGACTATACTAAAATGTGACCTGGCACCCGAAACTTTAAACATATTTGATTATAAGCGCCACATTGAAAATTGAAAGTACAGGATCCGCATTATATGATATTTAATATTGTCACCATTTTTAGTCTAAAAACACAATTTTAAAATCTTTATTTCAAAAAGATACTAAAAATTATTATAAATGTTAAGAGACTCTCAATTCTCCTCCAGAAATTTGAAACCTTTTGTGTCTTGAAATCAGGTTAATAATTTGTGACAGTTGTTTGTCCGTATACCGCGATCTCCGGAGTATTTGTTCTTTTTCATTAGAGAAAACAACTGTTCACAATCAAGTGCTGCCAAACATTAAACTATTTGGTTTTCAACACTTTAACCATTTTGTAAAATCGACCTCGGGTTAATAACAAGCACAATTTCCAAAATTTTAAATTCCAAACGTTATGTTTCTACAACGTTTATAGATTATTATTATTATTAGCACCGCGTCTTACTACCCGTTCGGGTTATACGCACGTACGCTAATGTGTAATGGTAGGGTGATTGTGAAATGAAATGAAGGACCTACAGTTTAACGTGGAATCCGAACCACGGTGGAGGCCTGGCATTCCCCACATTATGTTCTATAAGTGTACAATTTATTGTAAATATACTGTAACATTTACTATCCACCATTCTACGAAAAATATATAATTCAAATTTTCTTAGTAAATTATCTTTTGATTATATTATATCTTGCTCATATTTTCTTGCTTTTATTCATTGTCATGCTATTTTATATCATCACCAAATTAGTTTAAATAACTAGTTTCTTTCTACACATAAAGATTATTGTTTTCTCCTTATTACATCTCTATAAACATGATTTCTAAATATATTTTATTTATATTTATTATTATAATTACTACCCATCAGGGCTATCAGAATATTTATAATAATGGGGCAGGGATGAAGAAAGGAGAATATTACAAAGAAATGTTCTCTCTTTGTGTGTTGGGGAAAGATAAAAATCTGTACTAATAAGAAACTTAAGTATATCCAGCCGGGATTCTAAGTTGTATATCTCCGTCATTGGTAAACCAAGGTATTCTAGAGTGACACCTAAGACTGCGGGCCCACCAGTGGAGGTATTTTATTATTTATGGCTACTATATATAACATAAATTGTATCACACAAAAGCACAAACTTCCTCATATTGTGTTTAACTTGGAAGAAAAATATCAAAAACCGGATTTAAGTAAACTTTGCTTAAAGTGGGGGTGCAAGGAACGTGAGAAAAGACAAGTGTTATTGCAGTTTTTGTGTCGAAACTTAAAAAAAAAATATATTGATGCGTTACAACCATAGAGATTATTTTTTTCACATGTTGACCTAAATATTTCTTGAATATCTGTCAAGAGTGTCCTGGAATTTAATGACAACTTTTTCTCTCAATTTAAAAAGTTTGTCATCTAATGCCGCTATAATCATGAGATATTCAAGAACTGTTAATATCACCTTGTGGGTAAAATTAAAACTCTATGAATGTATTGAAATAATATTTTATTTATTTTGACCAAAAAAAATTTTGCTTAAGAAACTTTAGAAACACATCCTTTTTCAAGCTTCCCGCATCCTCACCTTAAGTAAGCTATCCTCATAAAAATAAATACATATTCTTGTTGGTCACAATAAACACTCTTTATATGTAATTTTTAAATAAAATTGTTAAAGTATTTTAAACAAACCTCTCCATTCCAAAAATATACATAATTATAAAATTAAAATTATTTTAAATGTTAGTAAAAATAAAAACGTATTCTTATTTATTATGAAAAACTATTCCCAGATACCCGTTTTGAACTCAACCCTCAAGGTCAATTTCAAAAACGTTTCAAATTTTCTATAATGTGATGTAATTAAACTACACTTAAATTTATTTATTTTAGAAAAATAAACAAATATTATTATTTATCATGTAAAATAGTTTCCCGATACCAATTTTGAACAATATCGTTAGAGATGTTTAAAAAAAATTAAACTTTAAAAAAATCTAGCTATCAGTAAATTACTATAATTTATTATATTAAAACCAATATACATAATTATTTACAATGGGAAAAACTTAATAGATACTTATTTTGAACAAAATCCCCTGAACCTTTTTTGGTTAGTATTAATAATTTTTTAAATTGTCATTAGTAGACTAACAATCCTTAAACAAATCCCCCCTCCCCTCCCAAAAATTTAAATTTTACCATTTAATTTGTCATGTACTCCCCAGATATAAATTTAAAAAAATCTAGAGCCATTTTCAAAATATTTTGAATTTTCAGTAAGCTACACTTTGAGTTTTTGCCCAAACACTAAGTACATATTAGTGTTATTTTCGAGGCCAAAAACTTTACAGATATCCAGTTTGAACAAAATCATTAAAGCAAGTTTCGAACATTTTTGAGTTAAAGAAAGCACTCGTCAGTAAATTATCCTTAATTTTAGCGCTAGGGTCAAATTAAATTTTAAAAAGGTCCAGAGGTTTTGTCCTATAGCTTCTATATTATGTCAAGTTTAAACAAAATACATCAAACCGTTTCGGATCCGTGGCCAGGGAGAAACACAGACATGTGGAAAATGGTAGAATCCAATTTTTTAGGTTAGGACATACATAACCTAAAACGTATTCATCATAATCTCGAGGTAGAAACTTTTCATGATTGCGATACTTTCTCTTAATATGAGAAAGTAAAAATCTTTAAAAATAGTCAAACTAACTCGCTTAGGTGGCCGCATGGTCTGACGCTCTATTCTTGCAGTAGACTATAATGCCGATGAAGGGTAGATCGAGGTTTGAATCTCAGTCGGGTGTACTGAGGGTAATTTTTCCAATATAGTTTTTCACTCTCCATCTACGAAAATGTGGGTACACTTCCTCTAAATATAGCCTTTCTAATATTTAAAACCATTAGCGTAATTAGTACATAAGCGTATAACCCGAACGGGTAGTAAGACGTAGTGCTCGAAAAAAATTACAAGAAAATAAAGCTAGGAATTGAATTTACATGAATTACATATTTTTTTTCTGATATAAAATCGAAATAACAAACGAATATGGTATAAATACCGTCTATACTAAAGGCCATCCTACCAGAGTGCTGGGACACCTTGCAAACCATCAAACACCCACCTTTCTTTTAAAAATATAATTTGTTATTTTAAAATAGGATTCATGCCAAATTTAGAATAAATGTTCCCACTCATCTTCAGCATTAAAAAACTTACATTTTTCATAGCTTGACACCTTTTATGTTGTCAATACTTTCCAAGTAGGACATAATCCGAACCTTTACATTCATTTGTCTAACTCAGCAGTCATCAAGGGCGTCCATGTGCGTTTTCCAAATAGGGGAGGGGGGCGAATTGAAGTCCCATCTTCTGGGTATGTGGCACCCTTCCTCCCCCTAAGAGAAAATTTTAAGAATTGAACCTTGTGGGAGGGAATTCTAGAGCATCTCAACATAATTCTGAGCTACAATTTTCATGATTCAATTTTCGTAGCTGAACCCATTGAAAAGAAACATTATAATTGTTGAAGAAGGAATGGGAGGAAATATATATTTTATAATTGTATTCGCTGCAAACTCCGATATTGATGAGTCAAAGTTGTTAATAGAAAATTACAGCCGATTTTCAAATAAACCATTTTTATTTGTTCATGAAAATTAACAAAATAAATCAAATATTGCTAAGTTATAAGGGGGATGATGCACCCTTATCACTCTTTTATAGGCACCCATAGCAGTAATGCGCTTGTATAATATTTGTTATTGTTGTCTAAACAGTATTATGCCAAATTGCAGAGTAATTTATAGAAAACTCGGAAGGAAAAAGCCAATTTTATGTGTAATTAATTCACAAGTTTTGGTATTTGGTGGTTGGAAGGGGATAACTGGAGCGTTAGATTAAGGCGTCCGTCTTCTAGTGTCTTCTATGCAATCACTGTCTGGGTCGATGATCAACCTGGAATAATATTCCGGGTGCAGTAGTCCCTGCATTACACGGAGGAGATCAGACCCTCCAAACCTCTCAAGAGCCTAGTGACTCTTGAATCATCGTATGGTCAAAGAATTTTGAGCCTTTAATATAGCTATAAGTGGATCATCAAGCCTAGATCAGGAAGAGGACTATGGTAGATAAATACACTCCTAGTGACGGTGACCTATCTCAATTACTCTAACCTAACTTATTCAACTACATCACAATGCATATCTCAATAAGTTCCTACTTTATATATATATATTTACATTCGACAAGTTTTTCTTTGTATTGATTCTACTTCTTGAATCCCAGTGGTGCCATTACAACCCATACTCGTTTTTATCATCTACCAATATCATGTTTCTGATATCTTCGATAGACAGTTGCAGCACGATTTTCCGAGTCAACACAAAGATTTACCAACATAACCGCTCTAAAACACGAGTCTTTGAGAGATCCGTCAATATTCACTTTGATGTGATATTAGGCTCAAATTTCTCACAGGTAAATTTCTCAAGAGCAACGCCTACCCAAAGAAATATACGGCGGTATTTCTTAAAGGAGTGGCGGTTCAAAGGTTTATAAATCACTAAAACAATCCTCAACTACTTTTTAATGTTCTGTTGTGACCTTGTTAATAATGACTTTTCTGTATAGGTAAGGCTGTATCTGTGCTAGTAATAATAATTAGTCAAAAAGTATTAAGAGAAAATATAATAATAAAACTATAACATAATATTGTAACTCAAATAATAAGTTATGATTATAAATCTATTCCTTCTTAAATTTTAAAAATATCTTTTAAGGTTGGAAAAACATTAATGGATTATTTTTTCTTTCTTACTTTTGCATCGTTTTTTTAGACCTATCGCTATTGTACACTTAATAAATGATAGTTTAATTATGTGTTTAGGTTTTTATATGGACTCACAAGTGGAAAATGGCTGTCAATCACTTTAAGGCAATATTCCCTTTTCTGTGGTGGCCTAGAACCCAATACGCCGTGTTAGTGAGGTATGCCTGATACTAGAAATTTACTGCTAAGGTTGACCACACGTAAACGCTTTGAGAAATAAACAAAATTCTGTATTTTAACGTGTCCTCGTTGGATTCATTTGACCTATGAAACAATAATAATTTAATACGATGTAAAAAATAAGTGAAGAAACATAGGAATATGTAAAAACTTGAGGGCTATTCCGATAAAAATATTTTTTGAGTTAATTATAGTAGGTGAAGTAACCTTAAATTTAATGTGCCTTTGTTTTTACTCAAAAATACAAAACAATTTTTTTTAATCTCGTAATAGATTTCATTTGGAATCACAACAAAATTTATACAGTGTGTATATATGTTTAAAGAAATTAAAGGAAAATACCCATCGGCTTGAACATTAAAATGGTTTAGATTTATATTACATTTTGTTTTCCTGTGAAATTCATTAGTGGAAATATACGCATAGAAATACTTTCGAAATAAATGAATTTATATTTATATCCTAATGGAGTGTGATTTATCTTGCCGTCAGTGATTCCACGTAAATAATTACGCCTTTAAAACGTTCATAAATACGTGGAATAAACTACATTTATTTTACCTATCTTATTTTTAGCATCGCGCCTTATTATCCGTTCGGGGTTACGCCTATGTGCTATTTACACTAATGTGTCAGGGATTTAGAAAGTGCACCCATATTCGCGTGAAGAGAGTGGGGAAAATCATTTAGGGAAAACCACCTTCAGTACACCCGACTAGGATCGAACCTCGATGTCTTCGTCTTCGGCAGTACAGCCTATTGCAAGAGTGGCGCCTTAGATCATGTGGCCACCGAAGCGGGGTTTCACCTAAATATTACTCCAAAATGATATATTAGTAAAATCATCATAAATATGAATTCTAAATGACATATTAAACAATATATGTTTTATAAATAAACGCAATAAAAAGACAATCAAATATTTTCGTTTGACATCTCACGCTCCCTGAAGGTTCGTGTTCAAATTCAAGATTAATCAACCAGAGCTTTGAGTAGGTTACACTATAAATAAAATCTTATTTGGGTTATTCTAAAAAATAACACCTAAAAAAAAAGTTTAAAAGCACGTTTTCATAAAATGAAATAATGTTTAAGAGATTGATTTATAATTTTTGTTTGATTTTCACCTAGTCCTAATGTCCGTTCAGGCTAAACGCATGTATACTAATAGCGCTGATGCATTAAGGATTGAGAAGGTTGAATTAAGAGTAAGTGTGGTCGCACTTGCTTACGGGTAAAGAGAGTGGACGATCATTTGACAGCCACCCTCAACCTTATCTCCCATCTTCGGCAGTCCAATCTTGCTAGAGTGACGCCTTGGTTTAGATCATAAGCCATCGAAACGTGTTCTGAGGATATTTTTTGTTCTTTAGCAAAATATTAATAAACAAATCGTCGTGAAAGAATAAAATAAATCTAGACAAAAATGTATTATTAAAGGAAATTTTAAAAAAAATTGTAGACCATCACTATTTAGGTAATGTTGATTACATCATTTTGGTACACGCCTCGGTGGCGTAGTTGGCTAACGTGATAGTCATGTTGAGCCCGACTACCGAAGACGGGAAGATCGAGGTTCGAATCTAGGTCGGCTGAACTGGGAGTGATTTTTCCTACATGGTTTTCCACTCTCCCTCCACTCAAATGCGGGTTCACTTCCTCTAATTCAACCTTCCCAATTCCTAATATATTAGCGTATTTATTACTTAAAGCGTATAACCCGAACGGGTAGTAAGACGCGGTGCTAAATAATAATAGTTATTATTTTGGTTTTCATTTCATTCGGTAATGGTAAGAATTTAAAAAAAATCTACATGTTGATTACCTCTACCATCACCTTTAAAAGATTGAATTAATTTGGCAAAAAAAAACCTCATTAATAAACGGTCTTCTCTGATAGGCATTCTTTTCATTCCATCCCACTATCACTGCCCCCTTTTTTTCTATGTTCAAACAATCCCCTTATTATCACGAGATCGTTTGTAGCTTTACGTGCCGTAGTTGAAGCCTGCGCACAGGGATATCCCCTACCTCCTCTTCAATATCCCACACGCATCTTTCCCCCTTTCACCCCTAGCTGATCACTCACTCCCCTTTCCTACCCTTCCTTACGTCAGCTGTAACACTATAAAACTGGCATACAGACCATTCCCCACTTCCATTCCGAAACAGGTGGCTGGGAGAAGACTTCACTTGTCACAGATATAATCTAAAAAAAAAACCTACCGCTTGTCATCCCAGTCTAGATCTGAACCCAAGGACCATGGCAGCTATAACCAGTGTCAATCTCAGAAGCGTCGTTAGATCCGTCGCCGTGCTTTTGGTCGGCATGGTCTTGGCCTGGCCTGTTTCCGGCCTACCAACACAGGTAATTACTTTCATAGTTTGTTTAATTCAAACTTAGTTCTAGAGTTTAAAAAAAAAAAGTCAAAGATCAAACTTTATTAAAGTACATCAGTTTTTTTAAAAAGTAAACGCTTTTACAAAGGCACAGTCTAATTTGACAGATATAAAAGTTACTAGATCTACGTAAAGTCATGTAATAATTTGCAGCAGTCACGTTTGATATAAATACCAATAAAATTACTAAATCAATTTTTACAAACTCATACGTCAAGTCATGTTATTTGAAACTCTCATGTTTGATATAATTAATTTATGTATATGTATATATGTATATATAATATATATATATTATAATATATATAATAATATTATATTATATTATATATATAATAATATATATAATATATTATATATTATATAATATATATAATATATATTAATATTATTATATATATTATATAATAATATATATATATTATATATATTATAATATATATAATAATAATTATATATATTATATTATATATATTATAATATATAATATATTATATATATATATATATATATATTATATTATATATAATAATATATATCGTATATATTATAATAATAAAAATAATAAAAGGAAGTGTTTGTCCGTGTGTGTATGTGTTTGTGTGCGATGCCCAGCCAAATTTATGTCACACAGATCTGAAAGGTTTAATATAGGGGGATGGAAGGGGGTCCGAATGCACCTCGAAGCCGGATTTTTAAATTTTTAATTAGCTTTTTAATTATGCTATTTTTAACCAATTTTTGAAGAAAATATTGTCAATCTGGCTTATAATTACGTTTCAGAGATAGCTGTGATAAAAATATGTCGCATTCTCCTCGGGAAAAAAATATGTTCGAAATCAACCGTAATTCTAAACTATTTTTGTGTGGGGGCGGGGTGGGTGGGGGGTGTATAATTCTTATACCACAGTGTCACGGGCAACGCCGTGCGGGATTGAAATTAAGCTAATGGTTTTAGTGACTAGGAAGTTTATATTTAGAGTAAGTGTACCCGCATTTTCGGGGAGGGAGAATGGAAATACATTTTAAAACCACCCTCAGTACACCCGACCAAGATTTGAACCTCGATTTCTACGTCATCGGCATTCAAGTCTTCTGCGCGAAAAGCGCGTTAGACCATGCAACCATCGAAACGGGTTTATATATATATTTATGATCAATATTTATAAACAATACCTAACATATGTTTGTGTTTCTTAAAAGTGAATTATAGTTATAGGAAGCTTTGATTCCTGATTCCTTCAAATCCTATAGTATTATAGAGATGAGAGATTAGTAAAATTCTCAAAAATATATCTTGAATACATTTATTATGGAGCTCTTGATTCCAAATTAGAATTTTAAATAATAATTGATAAAAGAAATTATATAGACTTATTAGACTTGTTTGGTTGGGAGAGAAAAAAACACATAAAAAGGACCCAGTTGTAATAGTATAATTAATTTACAAATAATTGTTTAATTTATTGTTTTTGACGTAGTAGATACAGCAAACATAATCTAATAAATTGGTGGCACTAAACCTTAAACAACTTTTTAAAATTAAGTTTCAATTAATTTCACTTTAAATAAAATTTTCCATGTTAAAATATTCGAGGATTCGAGATTCAATAAGAAAAATAGAGATTTGGATCCTATAAATATAGGGTCATCACTAGTTTATTCCTATCAATATCCAATAATAAGAGATTTCCCCTTCATATTTTTTGATCAGTAATATAATATTTTTTTTAACTTGTATCAGTGAAAACTAAATATGTAAATATTTCTATCCATCAAATATATTGGATTAAATATAACCTTATATTGCAATATACTGTAAATTTTTATTTTCATTGTTAAAGGAAAGGGAAATGGTTTTAACAACTCATATTAAAAGCAAGTTGTTTGGTTCATTTATTTGTTTTAAAGTAGCTTTGAATTTTTCTGACAGCTGGCATTACAAAAAAAAAATTGTTTGTCTTACAAATATATTTATAATTTCTTGACGTCGTTTGTCAACTTAAATAAATATATTTGCGATGCGTACGTAAATTTAACTCTACTTATGTAACTTATTAACTGAGAGAAAAGTCCAAAGTAACTTTGAATGCAATAAATAACTGTGATGAAACATTTAAACGTATGATCTCACTTTTGGATAGTTGACGATAGTCTTAATAAAAGCCTGATACTTCCGTAGCAGCATTTGTTAATTTGTCAATGTTTCAAATATACTCAGGGAACCAGGGTTCCAAATCGTTCACTTTGTATTTACCACAAGTTATGTTGCCATTATTGAGTGTAACGGTGAGCTAATAAAAGGTTAGCGATTTAGTTTCCGGCATATTTATTTAGAACATCAGTACTGTCGTGGCAACAGCGATAACTTTTGTTGCAAATATAAATATTATCCCCTTCATCGATAGGCACAAACTCCAAGTGTCAGGTCTGGTTTATCGGCTATATAGAGGTCAGGGTTCTAATCCCGAACAGGTGTAATGAGGGCAATTTTTTTCCTCAATGCCCCTCTACCCTACACCTTTATGTATTTTGAATTTGCTAATGAAATAGGGATGAGTAAAGTAAAATGTAATGGAAATGTACTAGCATTTGCATGGATGAAGAGTGACGAACGATTTAGATTTTAAAAAATTCAGTATAACCAGATGGTATTTGAACCCCAATCTACCTATCACTGACAAACCAGACTAGATGAGCTTGACATTTAACCCACGTTTCATCAATGCGAGTTAATTTAGTATTGATTATATTTTTATCATTACGTCAAAAAGGCTAATGACGGGTTAATGTAGAGGGCAGTAATTTTAGGGTAAATGTACGCTAATTAACATGGTGAGAGTATGATAAAACAAAATGATAAATCACATGTGGAAAGAGATCTCCATTAAATTTGGTCGAGTTTTGAACCTCAACCCTCCTGTCACCAGTAACATAAATTATTGTGAGTATGACACCCCAAGACCACATAAACAATCAATGCGGGTATTAGAAATCAAATATACTTTGTTCAGCCGTTGACGTAAATCGAATTTCTTTCTCTTTAAGCTCGTGCCAACTTTATATTGTTTAGGGTAGTGATAAACACCGGGTATTATTGCGTCAGAACAATATGGGTAGTACCGCATTCACCCGTTCAGTGGCCACGTGGCCTAAGGCACTACTCTGTCAATAGACTAGACGGCCTTGACGTATAAATATGTGCAAAATAGTTTTAGTAACTTTCTTAAATGCCAAAAAGGTTCCTACCCATCTAAATTTGACTGTATAGGTATATACATTGTATTAACTATATTAGGTTATACACCTTTATATATATATATTGTGCATATATTTATATAGATACCTTTAGAGTTTATATATATGTTTATATGCACATATATATATATATATATATATATATATATATATATATACATACACACACACATGAAAAATTAAAATATCTCAGGTCTATTTTCTAGCACGTTTTACTACCCAATCGTGTTGTACACATTTGAATCACACTAATGAGGTAGAGATGAAAAAGATTTATTTTAGAGAAAATTTACCCGCATTTGTGTAAATAAATAGTGGTATATTATTTATGGAAATACATTCTCAGTACACCTAGCCCAGTTTCGAACCTTTTACCTACTCCCCGCTGGCAAATCTGAACAGATGAGACTGGCCTTTAGCTCGTGTGCCTAATAATGAGGGTTTCAATTTAATCAGTTGTCCAACACCTTAACTCAGTCGGAAGCGTGTGTTCCTACTAAGATAAGAGTTCCTGGTTCGATGCCTGACATGGCCGAAACACGTATCATTGGTGCAATGTCAGTTTACCCTTTCACAGTGATGAATTAATGGTGGGGGGGGGGGGGAATGAATGTTGTGTCTGTTCTACTGTATATTAACTTAAATCCATAAGATGTTTGCTGATATAATCAGTCGATTCAGAAAGAGCACATTAATCACCTAAATAAATTAATTGAAAAATTGTAATCAATTACTTTAAATTAACCATAAAATTATTGGTTTTATGAATGTTTTATTTAAACCGCATCACTTTTTGTTTGTTATTGAATCAATGGAATAATTTGGTTAATAGTGTATTTTGTGCTTAAGGACACCATTTGATATTTTATATATGTTAAAAAAAAGTTATAGATGAATTAAATTTGCTAACTGGAAATCAAACCACCTATTATTTAAAATATATCAGCTACGACAAATTAAATTAACATAGAATGGTTTGTAGTCCAGAGTGTCATCAATCCCTTAACAATATTGTTTGTTATTCCTTTAAATTGATTTCGTGTTTAAAAATAAATGACACGGTACACCACTCACACTTTCTCACTTCTTTAAATAAAAGTGGAAGTATTTACTTAAAACTCGTAAGATAATGTGAAACGAAATAACAGATATTGTTGCAGAAACATAATGTAAAAAAATAGTATCTCATTTCACCATAAAACATAAAAGAAAAAATATACCCTGTTGCAGAAACATTGAGAAAAGTTAGCATAACAATCAACTTCCTATTTAACAAGACATCAATTAAAACAATAGATACTTAGTAATATCTTGGAAACTATTGGTTATATAGAATATATTTCAAATAAAAGTTTATTTTTAACTCGCAGAAGTATCCAGGGTTAGTCTACCCGTGGCAGCTACTCAATGGATTACGGTGTTAACCCTGGCAATGCTTTAATTTGCTTTGAACAGACATAAAAACTCTTAATTTTTTTTTATTCAGCCCAGATTTTTAATTAATTAAAATAATAAAATACAAATTTTAAAATTCTCGTTTCGAGGTCTACAGGGGCAGCTAATCTTTAAATGGCAGACCTTTTTGTTCTATAGAGATCATGCGACTTTCATAGCGGACTGACACAAACTCTTTATTTTATTAATATAGTCACCCGCTTGGGTGGCCACATGGTCTAAGGAGCTACTCTCTCAGTAAGCTAGACTGCCGATGACGGGTAGATCGAGGTTTTAATCTTGGTTGAATGTACTGAGGATGGTTTTTACACTCTCTCTCACTCTCTCCACACAAATGTGAGTACACTTCCTATAAATATAACCTCTTTAATCCTATAAACCATTAGTGTAATTAGTGCATTAGCATATAACGCGAACGGGTAGTAAGACGCAATGCTAAGATAAAATATAGGTAGATAGTCCTATAACTTTGCTATGAAGAGTTATTTTGTATCTCAAAGAGCTGCGGAGATATGATTAGAATTATGTAAAGAATACTCTAAGTCAGTGGTTGGCAAGTTGGCTCCCGTAGGCACCCTTTTGACAAATTTTAGGCGCCCGCCATATATTGTGTAATCTAGTAAGTTTTTTGTTTAATACTTTTGTTCGATAAATAACAGGATGTTTATCGAGTATTATTTGAAATTAAGCTTCTCTGTTATCTACTTACCATTAGACTTAAATGGTTTTTTTTTCATTAGTATCTTCATAAATAAATTTTTAACAATAAGCCCACTTTGTAACATGCCTCATAATTTGAGGCACAGATATTTAAATCTGAAGTGCGCTAATATTATAGTTAACCGCCTCGGTGGCGTAGTTGGCTAACGCGCTTGTCGTGTTAAGCTCGACTGCTGAGGACGGGGAGATCGAGGTTCGAATCTCGTTCGAGTGAACTGAGGGTGGTTTTTCCTAAAAGGTTTTACACTCTCCCTCCACGCAAATGCGGGTTCACTTCCTCTAATTCAACCTTCCCAATCCCTAAATTCATTAACGTAATTAGTACTTAAAGCGTATAACCCGAACGGGTAGTAAGACGTGGTGCTAAATATTATTAATATTATAGTTGATGTTTTGTTTATTACATTTAAAATATGTATATTATCATCTTGTAGCTAATAAATACATAAATAAAATGTGAACATTCAAATATAAAAATCGACATTTTTCTTTTGCACCCCCAGATTAAAACACATTTTGAAAAATAGCTCTTCATGCTTAAGAGGTTGCCAACCCCTGCAGTGTAAGTTTTTTTCACAAAGAAAATAATAAATTTGCCATTTTGTTTGTAATATTACACAGTGCCTAGATACGATTTAAATCAAAATTGTTTTAACTAAGTTCGAGAATTTTTTTTTTTTCTGATCTCTAGGTAAACTACCTTTTATTTTAGGATTGGTTTGTTACTTCCAAATATACCTTTGAGGAACCTTATTAACATCTTAAATATCAAGCCACATTCTGATTGGTAAAATGGTCCCGGTTCTAGGCCGAGATACAAACATAGACGGACGGCTTCGTGGAAAAAACTTTTTCGGGTTTAGGGAGAGGGTCATAAAAAGTTGTCATCCATCAAATTCTCGAATTCAATTGTTTTTAATATTTTTTTTTGCAATCACAATACTTCTTCTATTCGAGAGGCAGAGATAAAATAAAAATAATTGTGAACTTATAATAAATAAATGTGACTTGTGGATATGAAATAATAAATTACTAAATTTAAAAGACATGAATTATAAAGTATATATATATTTGCTTATAGCTCAGAAATTATTGGTTTTATAAAAATATATTTCAAATAAACAATTTTTATCTTCAGTAGTACTACAACTTAACAATTATAAGCAATTTAGCATATCAAATAGTTGCGAAGAGATTATAATAATTGAAATATTTCCCCCTAAAATTAATTTGCATAGTAAAATGAGGATTTCCAACTTGTTTTTAATGTTAAACAATGTCTAGATATAAAATTTACTGTGAATTTTGAGAAAATTGATTTTTAATCTTTCACCCTTCAGTAAACTAACCTTAAATTTAAGGTTAAATATCTAATTTCAAAAAACCCTTGGTGGGACCTTACGAAAACCCCATATGCCAAGTTTTAGCACAATCGGTAAAATAGTTTCAGCTCTAGTCAAAGGTACAGACAGATGGCATTGCGAAAACCACTTTTTGGGTTTCAGAGAATCATGAAACGTCGACATTAACCATCAAAATCTCGAGTTCGAGATCACAAACTCACAATTCTTTTTCTCCAAGGTGTCGAGTAAAAGTAAAAAAATTGAATTTACAATACAAAATTACATTTCAACAATGCTTATCAAGTGTCTAGAAAACTTCTCCATAAGGAAAAATATTGACGCCACGTATAATATAATGCTTTTAATGGCGTAATAATTGGGGTAAATATGAGGAAGGTAATAATTAGAAATGCACCTGCATTCGTCATGATAAGTAAAGGAAACATAATAATTACAAACCATATTTGGAAATCACCTCAATATAACTGGAATAAATTCGAGCTACAACCTCTACGTCGTTATCTATGTAATGAATCGTAAGTCGTCTGACATCTTAAGCCATCTTAACACCAGTACAAGAAATAGATAGTTAATATTTCACTATAGACAAAAATAAAACGTAATGCTTCTACATTGGAATCATTTACTACATCCATATCCTTCGCAAAGCGAGTGAGATAAATTTCTTAGGGTTTATATTTTTATAATAATATTTCATGTTTAGTTGAAGAAGAATAAAATATTGTTTTAATCACCAAAATATAAAATTTATTATTTTGATATAGCTGCTATAGAATATAAAAATAAAATATTATTGGTTTCCACTGAAAGAAAATTTAGAAAAGCTGACGCTTTTCTTGTCAGAGTTATGATAAATCTTATTCTAGATCACTCAATTCTATCACTTTTGCTCCAATTCCTTAACAAATGTGTGTATTGGTTTGGTGAGAATCTTCCCTGGAACTTTTTTTATTCAATTTGAGAACCAAGCTCGTCTGAAGCGTCTGTGAGTGTGTTAGTATATGCACGCAAATATACACAGAGCATGCGCAGCGTTTACAAAAATATCTCTTTTAAATCTAGTTGTGTTTTTTTTTTTATCCACGCTTATTACTTACCTGTTCTGGTTATACACATACACTATCATTTACTCTAGTATAGTAGGGATGAGGACGGAAGAATTGTAGAGGTATTCTACCAGCATTTACGTCGAAAAAGAATGGGAAACCATTGAGGAAAAAACATCCTCGGTAGACCCGACTGGGACTCGAACCTTAATATCCCCGTCCTTGGTAGTCTAGTTTAACGTGAAACTAGCGCGTTAGCTAACTACGCCACCGAGGCGGGTTTGTAATTGTTGAATGAAGAAAATTATGCTTGTGTTTTTAAAAGCCACTTTATTTACTTCCTTACTCACTCACTTACTTACTTACTCTATGGTCGGTGACCTGGTGGTCTAGGGGTAAGGTGTCAGACTTCTGTGCTGGCGGCTGGGGTTCAATCCTCGGTTCCGGCACAGATTTATCTGATTACCAAACCCTTCCTTCACCTCTGACAAGGCATCTTGTGAATGTGGGGAATGCCAGGCCTCCACCGTGGTTCGGATTCCACGTTAAACTGTAGGTCCTCCATTTCATCTCACAATCACCTTGCCATTACACATTAGCGTAAGTGCGTATAACCCGAACGGGTAGTAAGACGCGGTGCTAATAATAATAATAATAATAATAATAATAATAATAATAATAACTTACTCTATGGCACTAGGAGCTCAAAAGTTCAGTGCCGCACTTACAAAAGTAAGCAACAACATATCTCTATCTTGAGCTAGCTTTATCCAGTCCCCCTCATTACACCCTATCTCTTTCATGTCCATTCTAATGTTACTTTCCCATCTGCGTCTAGGTCTTACCATTGGGTTTGCCAGAAAAACCCTGATCAAGGTTCTATATTCTCCTATTTTTACTGCATGTCCTGCCCGACGTAATCTATGATACTTGATTAGCCTAACAATGTCTTGTAATGAGTACAGGGGGTATGTAACTCATTTCTAAAAAGCACTTACTTCCATGGTCCTACTGTATGTTACACATGCAACCCTTGTGTTAAGAAAACAAAAAAAAAACAAATATATAATAAAAGAAGTGAGAAAATATACCACTATAAATATGATGTAGATTTTTAATATTTAAATTATTTCCTCAAAAGAATATAATATTATCCTATAGCTTTGCTCAATCGTAGGATAATCTGCCTGTTGATTTTAAAACCACGGATTCAAATCCTGGTAAGGGAAAAAAAACTTGATTACTGGGAGATTGGATTCGTTGCCTTTTCAATCGGTGATAAAATATCGTTACAAGGTTTGGTTGTTGTACTACTAAATAAATTTATGTGTGATACAAAGCTAGCTATCTTCAAAAACACTATTTGAGAAGAATGAAATGTCACCACATAAATATTTTTCAATAAAAAAGGTTAATTATTTAGCGACATGTCTCTCCAAAACAGATGAGCTAAGAGTTAATTTATCTGAAGGGCCATTATTAAGCACTACACTAGCACTTACCTTTAAGGATTAAATAAAATTACAAAGTGAATAAATCTGCCTGAAGCCTGTTGGAATAATTGTAGTAAGAATTATTTAATTCCATCTAACATTATATTTACTTCATTAGTCAGATACAGCAAACTTTCAGCTAATTATACTAATAAAAATATTATCTGCTCTTGTATAACATTATATATAGTTCATAAAAGTCAGGTACACTACCCTTGCATCTGATCATGTAGTAGAAGTTTTAACTACTTTTGTAGAGAATCGTGTTTACTTAATCAGTCAGACAAACTATTTTTCCTGGTGATCTTGTAGTAGAAATTAGTATCTACTATTTTCTAAAAATATATGATAATGTACTATTTGGCGGGTCCTTATCATCCACGGCACAGCACGTCCTCAGGATCCGGCCTTAAGATCTGAAGGGTAGCCGCAAATATGTTGAATAAGCAGTCGCTGACAGCCGATAGGGGTGGTACTCCAGCTTGGGGCTGGGCGTAGGTGTGATGAGCTCTCACTGTAAAAAAAAAAAAGAAATCCCATCAAGAAACACCCAAAAGTTTGCTATTGCTGTACCTGGGGTAAAGTATTCCAGGCATAAACTAATCCCCCAATCCGGGTGGGGACTACTTCGGAAAAGTCATGTAAAGCTAGGAAAGAGATTAGGATTGGGATGTGGACTGTTAGTAGCTTATATAGGTTGTAGACGCTACAGTCAATGAGTGATGAAGTAAGTAGGGTTGAATTAAATATTGTGGCTGTATAAGAGGATAGCTGGTCAGGTTATAGAAGGGTAGAATCTGGCGAGTACGTTTTTTTTTCATGGAGGAACGAACACACATAGCTCAGGAACAGGTTTCTTATCCGCAGAAAGAGTATGTCAGCAGTTAAGAACAAGAAATTCACTACGAATAGGATGTCACGGATAGTGGTAGCAGGGACGCATAATACGGTCATCATCAAAATACGTTGTCCTGCAGAAGACACAAATAACCTTGTAAAGGATAGTTTATATGAGGACTTGTTTTATCAGTTACCAACTTACCACATAGAGATTGTGATAGGTGGTGCAAATATAGCGAAGGAAGAATTATTTAGGCTTACAATAGGAAAGGAAAGCTTGCATGACGTCATTAAAGATAATGGAATAAGATTGATAAATTTTGCCAATTTAAAGAACCTTATTGTGAAAATTACTGGCTTCAAGCGTAAGGATATTCATAAATACTCTTAGACCTCCCAAGAGGGAATACACATAATCAAATAGATCACTTGCTGATAGATAAAAGACGCCATACACGTCTACTCGATATCAGGTCATACAAATTGCGATTCAAACCCCTATTTAGTAGTAACAAAACTTAGGGAACGTCTATCAGTAACAAAACAGGGATATCATGCAGGCAGGTTAGAAAGATTTGATATATATATAATATATATATATATATATATATATATATATATATATATATAAACGCTGACAGATGGTGAATGTAAGAATATATATCAAATTAAGATTTTAAATAGGTTTTCTGCCCTAGTGTTATCAAAGAATTATGAGGAAATCATTAATCCAGAGAAACAATGGGAAATCGTCATGAATACTCTTAGAAATGTAGCAAAGAGGGGCTAGGTTTTCGCAAAAGATTAGGAAGAAACCATGGTTTGACATCAAATGTTCAAAAGTCATAGAAAGAAGGGAAGTAAAATTACATTGGTTAGAAAGTCCTAATGTGTTGAACTTAAACACATTTAGCAATACAGAAAGGAAGGCCAGTGATTTATTGAGAAACAAAAGTATAGAGTATTTAAAGGGTAACTTTAGCGAGATATAACAAAATAGCAAAAATAATAATATCAAGGAACTTGAATGAGGCATTAACGGTTACAGGAAAAGTTATCAGGCTAGGGCCAATTTAGTGAAAGTTGTTAATAGTAAGCTAATGGCAGATACGAGTGAGGTTTTGAATAGATGGAACGAACACTTCAAGTATATTTTGAATATTCATGAAGAATACGAGTTGGTTGGGAGTATCAACATCCATACTGCTGAACCATTAGTCCCAGATCCAAGTAACAGGGAAGTTCCAGCAGAGTTGGTAAATGAAGGTGGTTAAAAGATAATAATAGACATTTATAAAATTATATGTTTCATATGGGACCATGAGGTGTTGCCACAAGAATGGAAGGAAGGTATTATAATAACCATTTTCAATAAAGGAAGATAAAACAGAGTGTAGTTATAGCTATAGAGGTAGCTCAATATTCCCACCATGATTTAAGATTTTATACAACATTATTTTAATGATAATGACGCCCTATGCAGAAGAAATAATTGGTGGTCATCAGTGTGGATTTCGACGAATATATCAACAACGGATCAGATACTACTATTTGGTAATTTTTTTTAAAGTTAGAATACCACATGAAGGTTCATTAATTATACAAAGATTATTAAAAGGTCTGTGAATCAGTTAAATTAAATGATTTGTATAAAATTTTAGTTAAATTTGAGATATCCAAAAACTGGTCAAGCTAATTGAGGTATGTTTGACTTTTACGCGCGGCAGAGTTTGGGTTAGATGTCACTTATCAGATACTTTCAAAATACGTAAGGAGTTAAACAAGGAGATAATATTTCCCCATTACTTTTTAATCCATCCTTAAAGTGTGCTATTAGGATAATGAAATAAAGTAGGGAAGGCTTGACACTAATAATACATTGCAGTTATTAGGATAAGCAGATGATTTAGATTTGTTGGGCAATAGTATGGAAGCTGTTAAAATATATGCAGAAATGTTACTAGAGGCTAGTAAGGAAATGAGTTTAGAAGTGAACGCTGAAAGGACTAAGTATATGATCACACATAAAACACTAAGGACGACAATTTAGATGTTACTGTGTACAACATACATTTAGATAGGGGTAAAAGGTTTAAATATTTAGGAACAATTTTAACTAGCAATAAAGATATAAGAGTGTAAACTAGGAAAATAATATAGTTAAGAAATGTATTTTATTATTCTGTCAGTAAGTTTTGGACATCTCGCCTGCTGTCCAGTAAGGAGTGTAAAACTCAAAATATAACAAACAATAATTAAACCGGTTGTTCTCTATGGGTGTGAAACGTGGTATATCACCTTGCATGACGAAAACAAATTTAGAGTGTTTGAAAACAGAGTGCTTAGGAAGATATTTGTTCCAAAAATGGATGAGTCTAGTGAGTAATGGAGTAATTTACATAATTATGAGTTACATACCCTGTCTTCATAAGAGGACATTGTTAGAGTAATCAAGGCTCTTAGATTACAGTGAGCAGGACATGCAGTGCAAATGGAAGAATCTATAACCACGTTCAGAGTATGTAGTGGCAAACCCTATGGAAACAAGCCAATGAAAAACAAATATTAGGATGAACCTGAAAGCGATAGGGTGTAATTAGGTGGACTGGATAGAACTAGCTCAAACTAGGCATAGGTGCCGTACCTAATTTTCTAAGTGCAACAGTGAACTTTAGAGTTCATGGTGCCATAGACTGAGTGAGCAAATTTAAACCTTTGAATTGCTTGGGCTGTGAACCACATGGCTTATTGTGAAGATTAGTAAATATTTTATTGTATTTGCAAGTTTGTGTTTGATCGAATTTCTATTGGAAGATTTTATAATTTAATTAAATTTATGGACTTTTATTCTTATTCAAACAATTTACAAATTACGATTTTTATATTCATAAATACCCACATCTTTAAGGATTAATAATTATTAAAAATAAAAAATTTTAAATAAGAACTATACAACTCAATTTTTTTTATACTAAACTCATTCCTTGTTAGTGTTTTAAAATTTAAAATCTTAATTCTATAGGTACCTAAGATATTGTCAGGTATATATTCGTAACTCGTTATATTATTTAACAAACCATTAAAATGCAAAATGTTAATCTAAAAATTATGGTTGGTAAAGAATCTTGATCGATAACTATGTATGTAGTTATAATGTCATTCCTACAATTGGCCACGTGTTATAAAGGATCAAGCTCGTTATGTACTGAAGTAACCGTGACCACGATTTTTAGGTTCTATTCTCAGCTAGGTACACTTTGGGAGGTTTTTTATATTTGATTTTTAAATGTGGTTTTCCAATTCCCTTCCTCCTGTGCACTTCCTTGAAAACTTACCTCCTCATCCACACACCAGTCGTTAATAAATATAGAGTACCACCATTTATCATAATATAATATTTTTAAAGTATGTCTACTCTTCTTATTATAAAACGGTAGATTTACATGCTATCATTGATAGATTTTATCAAATTTGTTTGATTATAAAGATATATTTTAAATTAAATACACATGTAGAGTTTTCATTTGTTACTAGTTGGTATGATTTAATCGCTGATTACGTGCCAAAATTTAAGATCGTAGAGCATCTCAAAGTGAAATCCTTTTATACATAAAGATTGTTCCGTCAACAAATAATGATTTAAACCTATCGTATCTAGAAATAAATATAAATAGTATTTTATAAATACAAAATGTCATTTACCATCAATTCTCCTTGGATTTGAAGTTGATATTTTTCCTTGGTGATCAAGTTAAAACATACCATATTCAAAAGTATGCCTACAATACACAGTAATACGCAATACATATAGAAAACAGAAACATTGCATTCATAACTACTTATCATTAATTTGCTTTCCACAAATATTAAAGTGCATATTCAAATAATTTATTTTAACTGCATTATTTAATATTTGAATCTTTATCAATTAATTATCTATAAATTTGTTTTGAAAAGGATATCTTTAAGTACCTTTTTTATTTGCTTGTTATTTCATTTCTTATGCACCACTCCTTGCCACCCGTCTGTGCTGAATGCGTATTTAAATTAATTAGGTAAGTATGAGGAAATTAAAATTTAGTAAAGTACCCCCACATTTTCTTGGAAAGCTATATAAGAAAAAAATAACTCAGTACACCAAATATGGCTTCCAGCTCCTACCACCCCGTTACTGTCAAAGCAAATTTAACAAGATTAACGCCTTGGCCTGCGTGCTTGCCGATGCGAATTAGTCCACTCTTAATGAAATTGACTTAAATCGTTTACCTAAAATATATACATACGTATTTTTTATTGAGATTCCAATTTAATTTCATTTACAGCAATATTAAATGTAATTCACATTAATACATTTAAGCACTTTTTTTTGTTCATCCAGACTATCCACTAGTGTGGTAAGGATGTGGGAGGTATAATTTATAGGAAGAGTATTCACAATTGCTTGAAGGGAAAGAGGGGAAACCATTTTAGCAAACTATCTCAGTAGACCCATCTGGGATTCAAGCCTTGACCTTTCTATCATCGGCAAACCAGACAAGATGAGACTTACGCCTTTTCCCACGTTATCACTGTTGTGAGTGTTTCTCCGTTAAATACGTGTTTGTCCTATGGTATTTAAAAAAACAGAACAAATAGAATGGTTTAAAGAAAATGCAGATTTACTTTTACAACTATAAGAACTTTTTCGAGTGTTGTTAAAACATTAGTTGTTCTTTTAAAAAGTAAAATGGAATTAGAAAATAATATATTCTACCATTTTGTTTGAATAATATTGTATATGGTGAAAACTGCTTCATTAAAGCTTGTCTCTGAACTATTAGAACATTTTACATTAAAATATGTAGTTTAACCAATGTTAGAAGCTTTGTTTCACTTTCCTTTGATTTATTTTTTCTTAAACTACTTATTATTTATTCCATGTGATTCTAATAGATAATTTGAAACATATTTTGTCAATGTCAGGTGCTAATCCCATAAACGATTATTCCAAATACTAATTTATCCCATTTGAGTACAGTTTTGTTCCTTTTTCTCTGAATAAAACTGTCATGGCTTATTATAGAATTGTTATTATTTATTGTATTTTGTGTCAAAAAGAGTAATTAGTATAAAATTATTTGTGTTTTACTTAACATGGCTTGGTTTTGTATCATATATTATTTTATGCATAGCGTTGATTTTCTTAGACAAAATAAAGTCTGAATCTTGTAACATTTGAGTTTAATATTATGTCATTGTTAAAACCAAAGAATGAATTCGTATTCATTTAAGTCATATTAATTTTTTTTAAATATAAGTGTAATTTAAAATAGCATAGGGATTAAAAGTACCCAAATCTACATTAAAATAAAGCGTATAACCCGAACAGGTGGTAAGATGCGGTGCTAAATAAAATAATAAAAAATACATTATAATAACTTATTTTTATGCATAATAATTTTACAAACTGATTGATAGCCTCAATCATTCAAAAATGTTTACGATAAATTCGTTGGTGATTTCTAAATTACAAGTTAAATAGTAAAATCCACGTCTAACGGCCGATTTTATGACTTCTGGATAAATATTAATCTGGTAGATAAGTTAAAAGTGCGTATTATGGCTGCAAGATAGCATTTATCTGCCAGATAAAATGTATATATACATCACATTCTTATCGGGAGGTTTAAGTACAAGATAACTTTTATCTGGAAGTTAAAATTTTTGTTGCCATAGTGACGCGTTGTTTTAATGAGGTTTCGCCTATCAGAATCTGTGTTTAGGTTAAAATCTTGGTTCACGTGATTAGTAAGAACAGGCCCGGGTTTTAACTATGTAAAGTTAGAACATTTAATTCACACTTTTACAAAAATTGACAAGTGATTTGTAGAGTTATATTTATAAAATAACAAATTATCAAAATGTGAGTACAATAAATGAAATTTTGTAAACGTTGTACCCAACTATTGCCCACATTTTGTCAGACACCGAAATTAGTACTTGCAAGACAACTTAGCTTCTGCGCTCACGTCACGCCATCTGTTTCCTTGCACTCGTTTAGCCGCCATTATTTAACAAATGTTGAGCGATCTCGCCACTCGCTAGGTTGTAGCGGTAGCATCAGGGCTCATACGCATGCGCTCACCAGTAAAAACAGTACCAACCTTGCATTTTCTGCATAAAAATATATTTATACTGCAGCTAGATATCCGACAGATAAATTTAGTTCATAATAAGCATAAAATATTAGAGTGGCTGATAACCTTTAACTGGTAGCTAACTTTAACCTCCCGAAAGCAATATATATGCGGTAGGGTCTAGTTATAAGACCGGCCCTAAGGAGTAATAATTTATTTCCTTACACGTAATGATCGTTTGCCATATTTCTAGGAATTAGGAGTAGAGAAAAATAAAGCACTGACCAAAAACATTATTAATTTCAATAAAGTAAAATTCTACTTTGTAAAATCAGAAGTAAGGGTTTGAATCCTGTCCCGATATAATTATAATGTTTATTCCCTAAACCTCTGTCCACTCTCGCTTCATCTGAAATAAGGTACAATTTCTCTAATCTCTACCTTTATCATCCCTACCAATTCTAGTAAATAGGTGAATAGACAGAACGATCACATGGTTCACCCAAAGAAAATAAATGGAAAAAGTGATTGTCAAATGTCGGCTGTTTCCTTTAAAAGATTGAAAATTCATTTTGTATAATCTGTGTGCAAATAATATATTTAAAAGAGATTAACAACAATATTACATTTTGTAAGCTTACAATAAATATAACTAATTACTATCATTTCGATAGATATTTTCTTGCGGTTGAATTTTAATAATGGTGTTTTAGAACGGGTATCTATGTTTTATCAAATTTAAATTTAAATTGGAACTCCTCAAAAGCTGATGTAAATAATATTTTGTTAGAGATGGACAGTAAAGAATTAATGGATTATAAGCGTTGAAGTGATATAATTTATTTCATAAAAACAATGCTTGATAACCAAATTGGTTGAACTAAATGTGAGTTTTTGTATTTATAAAACTCCGTTCAAAGGGCATATTGGCAGAACATGGTGTGAAATGCTGTGCGTGTATCAATAATTTGATTTGTTTATTATTATTATTATTTTTATTTTCTTTAGTATACTATCCTTTACCTCTTTATTGACCTTAGATTTTTTCGAAGTCTTAACCTGTATTATAACTGCTCCTTACTTTTTTCAAGTTTAGAATGTTTTCTAAAATGATTGTTTATTATAGTTCACAGGAAGATTCCCAAAGTTGTTCCCTAATTTTTTTTTTATTTATTTTTTTTTGCTTTAGTGATGCAAAGCTAAAAGAGCTTCATATATTACAAGAAAACTAGAGTATAGTTTAAGTGTCCAGATTTTCTTACATGTGTTTGGTATATTATCAAATGGCGAGGAAAGACCACGTGGCTAGTGCGTCTGCCTCTGTATCCAGAGACATGGAGAGCATATGTAATAACAATTAAGACAGGAAAAATCTTTGATAGCTATAGAAAGATTAATGGTTAGTTCAACTGTTAGCAAACCTGACTCGTTTTAATAAATGTATCTAATTCCCTTTCTATGTTGTTTCTTTAGACTATTATATAGCTTTAGTTAGTGCCTCTTAAACTGTGACTCGCGTACCTCTAGGGTAACGCGAATGATTTCAAGGGATATGTGACGTACCATTGACTGGTATAAAGCTGGGTGCCCGCTCGAGGCTAGAGGCAGCGAGGCACGGCAAGCCACGCCACAGCCGGTATTCACTCACTTGCCGTGGCAATTCTAATATGATGAGTGCAACATTTCTTACAGCTAATCTAAAGATGATGTGTTTATGTTGCTCTGTGAGCTCAGGAGGAGGAAATGCGAAAGGTTAGAACGTGGGTCCGTGATATCAAAACCAATATATCTATGTTTGGTGAGCACCATCATCTATTTCCAGACCTCTTGATAAACGCAAAAAGAAGCTATAAAATATTTGTTTTATGTATCAATTACTATTTTACAAGCTCTTGGATCTGACTGATCCTCTTACTTGACACCAAGACACCGAATTCCGTGAAGCCGTTACACCTGAAGCGAGCTACCCGAACCCTCCCATAGACGTACAGAATGATCCGAATCGAATATTACTGCGCCTTGTTCCTTCGGACTTTCGCTCAACATGGCAAGGGTTGACAAGGTAACGCAAGATACCACGTCTTCAGAAGTTTCGAGGCTTATCTGGCAACAGCGTGGCAAACTGCAGTAAGCGCCGTTACCAAGGAAGTCTCCGGAAGCTATGTATGAAGTTAACTCTGCGTCGCCTTAAGTTGCACTACCCCGCTCCTTCCATAAGGTAGACTTGTAATGGACTACAGTAATCATAAGTGTTAATAAAATGGGTTTTTCTTTATTGGGGCATTAAACACCGTGTTTATTAACGAGTTAGTATGACAGGGAGTGTGTCTACGGGTAGTTGCCTTGAGATAAGATTGGAAAACCACCATGAAAATAACAATGTTGGAAACCACCCCTACTACAACCTACCAAAAACTCTAACCAAGACAAATTCTTCTGACCGTTTGGACCAAAGTCAGTTGTACTACCGACTACGCCAACCCTACCACTACACCGAGCTTTACATTTTGACCAACCCCTTTTTGACATACTATGTTTCTAAAACCGGATAAGGATGGATTTTAGTGTTTGCGTGAAATGAAATCAAGCGAGATTTCATTAAACCCTTTAGTATATCACAATATTTCACTAGATTCCAGTCTGAATATAAAACTCTAGACCTTTGTGAAGAAATAAACCATTAAAATAAAATGGGGGCCCTATTAAGGAAGGAATAGTGCCCCCGTTAAAAACCAATATAGTTTTTATATGTTATGTATTACTCTTGGGATTCACAGCAACCACGCCTCGCCCAGGATAAAATAACGACATCATGATAACCGTTGATTATTTTCATAATTAATTAGTGCATACCTATCTTTGTAACAGTTTGTTGTACGCATGGTCTCTTTTGTTGCCATATCATGTTTTTTTGGGGTTGTTTTTGTGCTTCACGTCTTGCCACTTATTTGGGATTTTCTAATATTTACACTGTTGGCTTAGGGATGAGAAATATATCCGAATTTGCGTGAGGGGAGAACGGGAAACTATTTATGATTGAAACCTCTGTACAGCCGACTGGGATTCGAACCCCAATCTCCCCATCATCATCACTCTAGAACAGTTGAAGAGTAACGTCCTAGACCATTTGACCACTGATGTGGTTTGACGTATCATGTTCAATTTTTTAAATTTTAAGAGTCCTTTTTATTAAAAAGGCTATTCACTTTAAACTCACATCAGTGGACACGCGTTGTAAACGTCAAGCTCATCTAGTCTATTTTTCTATTGATGGGAAGTTAGGGTTCAAGTGCCACCTGTATATTCTGAGGGTATTATTTTATAATTCTTCACCCCTGACCAATTTGGGTACACTTAGGCAAAATTATAACTTACTCATCCCTACCCCGTTAGTGCAAATATGTCCCAGACTGATGAGGCTTTTCCTTTTAAAAAAATTGGATTATTTGGTGACGCGAGAGTGAGGGAAAGAGGCGATGTAATTCATCTTGTCAAATTGGTGAAAGGGTGAAATGGGAAAAGTAGGTAAACATAAAGTGACTTTGATTTAGGACAGAGTTTAAGGTTCGCTGCGAGAGCAATTGCTATTGGATGAGCAGCTCTCAGAGATAAAATGTGAATTCTGATAGATAAAAAGTTTCAAAATCTACTTTCACGTATTCATACGTATAAAGTCATGTGATCTGCAAATTTCACTTTTTATAGCTAGTATAGACGCATTTAAAATTACATTAATAATATTAGCTTGATGTTTTTAAATATTGTTTTAACCAAAATGCAGGCGGAAGTTCTGAACAGTTAAAAAGTTAAAATTTTAAGTTTAAATTGTTTAAAAAATGTGGGATGATATAAATAAAATCGTTTAAAATACTCTCACACCATCTTAAAATTTTATCTTCTAAGCCTATCAAAGAATGACATTTGAAATAGGGAGGTTAGCTCTAGGTTTATAACCTTTTTTTAGTGACCTGGCAGTCTAGAGGTAAGGTGTCGGACTTCTGTGCTGGGGTCCGGGGTTCAATCCTTGGTCCTGGCACAGATTTATCTTATTACCAAACCCTTCCTTCCCCTCTGACAAGACATCTTGTGAATATGAGAAATGCCAGGCCTCCACCGTGGTTCGGATTCCACGTTAAACTGTAGGTCCTCCATTTCATCTCACAATCACCCTACCATTACACATTAGCGTAAGTGCGTATAACCCGAACGGGTAGTAAGACGCTGTGCTAATAATAATAATGATAATAATAATGATATAACCTTTTTTTTAATCATATAAGAACAAATCTTGGTGTAAAAGGTCGTTGAATTTTTGTAAACGTTAAACTTAAAATTTTTAATTGTTCCCAAACCAGCTGATATATTAGCCTACATTTTGTTGAAAACTACATTAAAAATATCAAACTACTTTTTAAATAAAACGAGCTCTCTAAACGTCTGTAACACGTCTTAATGCTCCACTATGTGGTATTCTTAAGGAACAGGATTGTGAACACGAAATTTCGTTATGGGTGCTACAAACAACAATGATGACCCACCGGTGATAATCGTTTGGCAAAGCTCATTAGGGGCGTTAATGTTCATCTCTGCGTATAACCTGAACACGTGGTGGTATATCAACAATATATATTTTTTATCACCGCGTCTTACTACCCGTTCGGGCTATACGCTAGTAATAATATCCTCTCTAAAGATAATTACTAGCATACAAAGTTATTTTGACCCTTATCCGCCTCGGTGGCGTAGTTGGCTAACGTGCTTGTCGTGGTGAGCCCGACTGCTGAGGACAGGGAGATAGAGGTTCGAATCTCGGTCGGGTGAACTGAGGGGGGGGGTTCCTAAATGGTTTTCCACTCTCCCTCCACGCAAATTCGGGTTCACTTCCTCTAATTCAACCTTCCCAATTCCTAATCCATTAACGTAATTAGTGCTTAAAAACGTATAACCCAAACGGGTAGTAAGACGCGGTGCTAAATATTATTATTATTATTATTATTATTTTGACCCTTCAATGTCTATAATTTAGTGTTGTATGAAGCTGGTATTCGTGACAAAATGGTTCTATTTTTTTTTAATTGGATACATTGCGTCTTAATACTCGTCCTACCCACCTGCATTTAATTACGCTTATGTGGTCAGGTAAGACATGGCGTCAGAGAAGAATTGTTTGTGTGGGATCACGATCAAACTAATAATGTAACGATACGTAAAGGCTGTCCTCGTACTCTTAATTGGAATCCATCAAGATGCAGTTAACTTAACGTTCTCTCAATCTCAAAATTGTCTAGAAAAAATTCCTCGTTAAGTAAATGGTACCACGTGTTCCTGCTAGCCAATCATATTGCAAGCAACGTGAATACGGCTATTTAGTACTTTGTGTGTTTGCATATTTGGCATGCAGATTACTTATTCGGTATAATTAGTTTGTCCGCGTTTCGCAGACACAAAACCTTATAGCTCCTATTCTATAATTTCAGTCAACTTTTATTGTAATTACATGAAGCCTACCCGTTTCAGTGGACGAACAGTCTAAGGCGGGTATGGGCAAACCACGTCCTAGGGGACAAATACTGGTCGCAGTATAAATAATTTAAATGTGTTACGTTGTGAAGCAGGCTTTTTAGAACACCACCAAATGTATTTTTATAAAACCTTGCCAAATTCAACATTTACAAATTTGGTAAATCATGTCTAAAAATATATGGCATTGTTTTCATCCTTATATTTGTTCCACAGTTGTTTTCAACCCTATAGCTTAGGAAGAGTGATCTTATAAATTGACACTGTTGTGCATCTGTCTTCTCTCTTGAGAATCATTTCACAGTTTAACCCAGATTCAATAAATATGCTGTAAGCTTATTCACAGTTTCACTCATCTCACACCCCAGCTTATAAATATTCTGAACGAACTTAAGAACATACTTAAGACCACTAAGGTGTATACATTATAAATGTATTAAACCTATTCATATTAGTCTATATTATGTGTGTTTATAATATTTTAATGAGATTTGAAGAAAACTTAATGCATACAAGTCTTTGACCCACCAATTTTTTTAAAAATTAGGCTCTTCTGTAGTTAAATTTGCACATTCTTGGTCTAAGGCGTCACTCTAGTGTTAAACTGTCCTGCTGATGATGGGGAGATTGGGGTTAGAATCCTGGTTGGCTCTTATGAGAGTGGTTTTCCCTTAATGGTTTTCCATTCCCCTTTCACGAAAATGTGGGTATACTACCTCTAAAAAGCTTTTGTTCTATTTCTGACCCCATTAAAGTAATTATCATATATGCGTAAAACCAACCTGAATAGGTAGTAGTACACTGTGATAAAAAAAATATGATTTATGCCTAATCAGTCTTAAATTCTTGAGTTCCATTTTAGTGAGCAATTTGTTTCCAAAAATTGCTAAATTCAATTTCTTTGTTTTGCTAGAGTTGTTACGTTAATTTACGTGAGTCCCTGTCACACACTATGCTTCTTTACGTAACGTGAACGTTAGGTTAATCGTGATCAAACAATTAGGAAAAACCACCCTTATTACACTCGGCTGGGATTTTAACCTTGATTTTCTTGTCTTTAGAAAGCTTGACCCAAAGAGATTGACACCTTAACCCACATCCCTACCAATGCGAGACCATCTGAATAATTGACTTCAAGTCTTAGATAAACTGGATCAATTCAATATTTTATGTAAGTTAACTTAAATAGCTCTTTGGCTGTTCATCCTTTCAGACATGTTCTAAAATAGTTTGGAGCGTTTACCAGATTTAAGGGAGCCTGACCTCAGTTATCGTAACACAATGCATAGATTTTAAACCAAAATAACCTTCGTAGACTATTGTAATACATTTTAAATGGGTGAGATTTACAAGAAAATGCACTTAACAAAACCTAGTTCACACACTCTGAAACAATTGGCTAATTGGGGCTTATAAATATTTCTTCCGAAGACTGAGCCATGTTTATTTAATTTTCAACACAAAAAATCAATTAAAAGGTAAAATGGAAAGTTAGCTAATTGTCAAAGTAAAGGAACGCGAAAACATTTAAACTTTTAAAGAGTAATAAAAGTCTTACACTACGTCAATAGCAATAAACTTTATACGTGATTTTTTTTCGACCACTTTTACACGCTAGTGAGAAAGCAATACATCTACCTTGCTCTTTTAATGTTAATATTTAGCACCGCGTCTTACTACCCGTTCGGGTTATACGCTTTAAGTACTAATTAAGCTAATAGATTAGGAATTGGGAAGGTTGAATTAGAGGAAGTGAACTCGCATTTGCGTGGAGGGAGAGTGGAAAACTATTTAGGAAAAACCACCCCCAGTTCACCCGACCGAGATTCGAACCTCGATCTCCCCGTCCTCAGCAGTAGAGCTCAACACGACAAGCGCGTTAGCCAAATACGCCACCGAGGCGGGTTACCTTGCTCTTGATATTACTATAATAACCCTGTGTTCAACAAATTAATACAACAATACAAGCGTGCATACTTTCTCATAGCTGAGAACAACATTTTCAAAGATTTGTTATCAGTTATCTACCATTAATAATTTATTATCTGCAAAACAAGAATACAGTGTTTTTACTTTCTCACAATTATCTAAAGCAATTGTTCCCAACTTGGGGGTTTCATCGACTTGGGTGGGGCATGAAGCACTACTAAAGGGAGCCGTAGAACACTTAGTAAATAACGATAAAAATCAGCTAAGAATTGAAGACATATTTTCTTCTAAACCCTTCTTCAAAGTAAGAAAGTTCTTTTTCTCTTGCAATATTGGCAACACTATCTACCAGATTAAGAGACCAACAGAATGTAGGACGCTCGTATGTATGCACATGTTTATTTTCAAACGCTCAAAGACTCGGATTTGTCCCCCCCCCCCCCCATCCCCCCACCCTAATTATCTCTCCTCTCTACACTCCACTAAACTAACTTGCTGGCCACGTACAACACCGCCGAGTCTTCAACTCTGACTCTCATAATAACCAAATTTGATTTCTGTGTGCTCTGTCAGACATCAAATTCAATATTCGACAACTGATGAAAACAAAACAGTGCCAATCATCACACTAATATATTTTTTTTAACATTATACTGTCAGTTTTACATTGATTTTGATATAAATAAAAGAAGTGAAAACAAAGTAGAATTTTTTAGAGATATTATTATAACTATTCCAAAAACTCGTGGGGGAGGAGTGAGGTCTGGGGTCGCGTGGAAATTTGATTATCTACAAAGGTGGGTGTTAGATGAAAAAGGTTGGGAACCACAGATCTAAAGAAAGTAATGTGCTTGGTGCTTGTGAAAATAAATCTATTTCTAGAGTATGATGAATCTTTACGTTTCAAGTGATCCTGAACCCAAATATGTTTATTTTACAATTCTGTCTGTCTCTACATCTGTCTGTCCGTCGGTCTGTCTGTCAATCTGTCTGTCGGTCGGTCTGTCACTGGCCACGAATACAAAACAGTTTGATGAATTTTGTTCAGTTTGATATCTAGATTTTGGGACTTTATTTTATTTTGAACCTTAAATTAAGACTAGTTTACTGATGAGTGATTTTTTAAATTCCAATTTTTCCAATATAGCCATAAGGATTTTGTTTGAAATTCATATTTAGGATTTGTTTAACATGAAAAAAGATTCGTTGAACTGTGGTTTATTATGGTAAATTGTTGAAAATTCAATACATTGTCAAATGGCTATCATGATTTTGTTTAAAAGATATTTCTGGGGATTGTATGGTAAGATAAATAATATTTTAAGCTTGTTTTCGAAGTAAAAACTCATTTATGGATAGTTTACTGATGACTGATTTTTCAAAAAAAAAATGAAATATTTTAGAAATACCTCTAACGATTTTGATTCAAATAGGTATCTTGGGAGTGTTTTTAATTATCAATAACACTGCATACTTGTCGGCCCGAGTGAAAATTTGTTTTGAGGGTAGTTTAATTATTACTTTATAATTTGAATATTTTTAAAAATTACTTTAGCAATTTCGTTCAAAATGGGTATCTATTAAATATTTTACATTATAAATAATTATATATTTTGATTTTTCTAAACGAAATCATTTTCTAGTAGATTACTGATTACTGGTATTTGTAAAATTTGAAATTTTTTGAAAATATCTCTAACGATTTTGTTTTAAACTGGTATCGGGGGGATATTTTGCATCATTTTTTATAAATACATTAATTTAAGAGTTATTTGCTTACACCAAGTTACAGAAAGCTTAAAATCTCTCAAAATTGGTCTTAAATATTTAGTCCAAATGGGTACATGTTTGTGTTTTTTCATGCTATATAAGAATACGTTTTATTTTTACAAATAACCATAATTTTAGGGTAGTTTAAAATAAATTTATTTTTATTTTTGAAATTGAAAAATTATGTTAACAATTTGAGATGTAATTTATATATATATATATGTATGTATATATGTGTGTGTGTTTGTGTGTGGTGTGTGTGTGTGTGTGTGTGTGTGTGTGTGTGTGTGTGTGTGTGTGTGTGTGTGTGTGTGTGGTGTGTGTGTGTGTGCAGTGTTTAATTTGATTAACAAAATGTTGTGTTTATTTTTATGAGGAAAAGTTAAAAATGAATAATTTACTGAAATCCCATTTTCAAAAAGTTCTAAATTTTCCAAAAACTTTTATCATAAAATTACCTTTAATTTTAGAAGTTAGAACAGACTTGGTCAAATCTTTTTAAGCTTTAGCCCCAGATACAATCTGACATACAGAGATAAATAATTGTTGTCCACTTTTCTTTTAGATTGGGGATGCATTTTACATTATCAACAATTACAATCTCGAGGCAAAATAAGTTTACGATTATAATAGTTTTTCTATATGACAAAGGGAAATAATAACATCAGTTTCAATTCATTATTCCGCACGACTAAGATAGAAGAAACCTAAAGTATTTGGAGGTGCTGTTAAACAGTCTCAGTCCGAATCTGATAGGAAGACTTTTTTTTTTGTTGACAGTTACATAAGCCACTAAAACAACTTTCACTTTATCGCACGTCAAATATGCTAAATGCAGTTGTGGCTTAACGTTCAATATATTATATCAATGCCTATGGAGTAATACTGATTATATATAAAAATTGTAAAAATCTTTACCGCCAAAAAAATGTTCTCGTATTATGTTTTAAAGATTCCTACCACACTTGTTTATTGCATTTCCTAGTAAGCAAGGCCTAGATTTTGATGATTGTCATATTTTTTGTTACATCACACAAACAATGCTCATGTGCATTATGTTCATGATGCCCTCGTTCTGGAAACGGTTTTTATTGGTCATTCTTTTTTGTTTTTTTTTTTTTTTGCCATTTTGGAATGCTAGGTCATATTTTCTTGGTTTGCTTCATTTTTATACATAATTTGTAGACAATTGATTTGAATAAGTATACTTTTAAACACTAACAATGTTTATAAATAATAAATACTCGCATATTAAATTTTGCAATGATCCGTTTTCGCCATGAGAAGATAAAGTTGAAATAAAATCTTTCCTCCTTGCTTGTATGGTTTTAAAATACAACTCCTTTTGAGACACTAAAGCTGGACAGCATTGCATTGAGAGGGGGTAGCCATTACTTCTAAATCAGATATAATAATTATATGAATCAATAGTATTCAACACGATGCAAGATTTTAGGTTGTTTTTACACACGTCTTATTACCCGTTCGGGTTATACGCTTATATATTTGTTACGATAATAGTTTTAGGGATGAGTAAATTTATGTTTAGAGAAATGTACCCATATTTGCGTGGAGGGAGAGTGTAAAACCCTCAGTACACCCAACCTAAATTTGAACCTTAATCAACCTGTAATAGTTATTAAAATTCACACGCCATGAATTTTGTATTTAAGAACGTTTTTAGTCAGTTTTAAAATCTATATTTAAATTTATTTATATTTATACCAAAAACGGATGATTGAAAAACACAATTATAATTGTTGCATTAGACTTAGGTTTTTATTTTACTAAACAGTATATCATAAATATTACCAACACTTGTTAGATAAGATATTATTTAGTTCTTATTTGGAAATTTTCAATTTAAAAATAATTAAATATAAATATACCAACTTTGTGTTATATATTATTTTTCCTTTAAAGATTTATACAAGATTGCAAAATTTAAATTTATTGTTCCTACCTCTAAATTGAACCTAATAACTTTTTTTTATCTCTTGTACCGACATTAGTCGTGATCAAATTGCACTGAGAATGTATTTATATCATCAAATTATTTTATTATTTTATTGTAATGAATAGGAAGGCTAACTTTAAACTTCAACTATAAATCTGAGAATAAATATAAGTCTAAAGTGAAAAATTAATTTTGAATTTTCCACGTTTCAGTCCCGTTTCCGTGGGAAATTGATATTTCTCGCTCGAAAGTTTTTTCCAAGTGCATCGTGGACACCTATCGACAGGCTAACAAGAAGCTAGTGAGAGATAAATATATTCGTAAATTTCTTCCGGTTTTGAAAAATACGGATCCCTCATTGGTTCAAAATCAAACTTTGTGATGAATGGCAGGATAGCTGGTAGCGCTGAGTCACGGCACAGACTAGGTTATAAAAGGGTTGGACAAGGCCAGGAGGGGCACATTGATTCAAACTATGGTTAAACTCCTTGTAACTCTGATTATAGCTTGTTTCAATCTAGTTATCATTTGTGTTCATCTCTTTATGTTATGTTTAAGCTAGAATTGTGCCTTTTCTCACCCAATTTTATCTCTTTCATCTTGTTCAATATCCAGTTAAAATATTTCTTCAATCTTGAGTAACAATAATTTAAACAAAATTAGTGGAAAATTAATTAGGAAATTATAAATCCTATATTATTATATTTTCAACGATAGTTATATTAACGCAGACTTATTATTTTCATATATTTTATTAATTATAAATAAAACCAAGGGATTAAATATTTTACCATAGGCAATTATGAAAATGTGTATGTTTGTCACCATAAATCCGTTTATCGCTAGACTTACGGGTAATACCATGAACCATTGTCATGTTGGATCGCCTCCGTCCCTATTTGACACTTTTTATCCCCGTGACATTAAAAAACCTCCAACCCCTGGATCAGGACTGTTAGGGTGTAAGCGGTCAGCCGTGTACACATTTTACTAACACACGAACCCAGCCGCCGCATTTCCCTCCAACCAATCAAAAGCGTTTCCTGTGACGCGCGTTCTATGATACTGGTTTCTATTCGTGGAACAGTGCGTTAAAGCTGGAACTGTTTCATTAACAGCCAGCAAGGCTAGAGTAGTATGTAGGAAGGAATAAAGTGTTATAAAATACAGCCATAATTGATACAGCCATAGTTGATACAGCCATATTTGATACATTTACTTGTTCTTATCACTGATTTAACGCGAAAGGTAGCTATATAAGGTTCTTCCTGTGAAAATTGTACTGCGGTTGATTGAGTTAACTTGAAAGTAGATCTGCTCGTAGTAACTTAATATAAGGTTTTTCTTATAAAAACTGTACTATGGTTGATTAACTTCATATAAGGTTCTTATTATGAAAATTATACTGTTGTTGATTGATTTAAACTTGAAATGTAGATCTAGTAACTTCATATAAGGTTTTCCTATGAATATTGTACTGTGGTTGATTGATTTAACGCCTGAATCACATGACATTCTGTGGGTAAATCACAATACTGTATACTATGAGGTTTTTCCTACCCACAGTTGGGTTTTCTCATACTTTTCCAAGTGAATTAAAGGCTGTCAGTGTGTTTTCCTTAGAATTCACGTTCCTCTTTTCTTTCCTTAGATTATGTAGTTCAATTCGTTGATAAACAGTCTAGATCAGAACTTATGCCAAAATATAGGTATTAGTTCCTTTGTTTTTTATTTAATTTAATAGAAATAGTTTAAGTTAGTTTGAAAGATATTTTTTTTGTCACCACGTTTTACTATTCGTTATGGTTATTCACTATTTACTAATTTTACTAATGTGTTAGTGATGATGCACCCAACTACCCTACTTGTTTACAATATAATAGGATATAGGTACATTACAGGAATAGCATACATGATTAATAAAATGAGTTTATTATTTAAGAAACAAGATAAATGGTACATAAAATTTTAAAAATTTTTAAATATTCAAAACATTCCCTTGATTTTTTGGGTTTTGAAAAAATTATAATTGAGTAAGAATAAATAAAATTGATGACTATTGGGTTTTTAAACAAACCCCTATAAAAAGGTGATAAACCTGGGAAAAACCCTACAACCTGCACTCTTAGGTCATTAATGTAAACACTGGAACTTGTATCCGTTAAAAAGGACAGCACTAATAAATGCCAAAAGGGCAATAAAAAAAATTA